>JASJYW010000027.1:65195126-65252731 GCA_030386875.1 Morinoia aosen
TTGCCGGATGATACTTTACGAACCGACGATAGCAGTGCGCTGGCCTCCATTATTACGGACAGCAGCAATGTATTAACTGAGGACAGTGCGCGTACAAACAGGGCACAGCGACCTAAAAACACCATCGGCAAAAAATCCCGGCTCCAAGATTTATGATAAAAGTGAAGCGACAAAAGGTGATGAGGAAAACAAACCCAGGTATTTTTTAGTCTATCATAATGCTAAAGTATTCAGCGATTCCGCACAAGCAAAGTGCGATAGTTTACGTTACTCACAAGCCGACTCTTTAATGATCTTATATCGCAATCCTGTGGTCTGGAGTAAGGATGCACAGGTATTGGGCGACACTATATATGCACTTCTGGACAGTAATAAAATCCATGAGGTCTATGTGCCTAAGAATGCTATTATGATCCAGAGGAACGGGCCGGAGCATGTGGGTATGTTTGATCAGATACAAGGCAACAGGCTACATGCATTTTTTATTAATAATGAACTGGACTCTGCCCTTGCCTACCCTAATGCCGAAACTATTTATTTCCCTACAGATGAGGACAGTGCTTATCTGGGCGTCTCAAAAGCATCTTCCGAAAGGTTGAAAATGCGTTTTAAAGAGCGTAAAGTCTGGTTAGTACATTACCTGAAAGACTTTAAACAGGTGATGACCCCAATGAAGGATGTAGCCCCTGCTAGCTTCCGCCTGAGCCGTTTCAACTGGCGTGAAAAGGAAAAGGCAAAAGATCTGGAAGCATTCCTCGAAGGTATTCCTGAAGCCCGGAAAAAACTGGTTTTAGATGATAAATATAAGGCTCCGGCAACAGAAGAAGCCCCTGCCCAACCCGCAACTCCAAAAACTCCGGTAAAAAAAGCAAAAAAGAAACGCTAAAAGATTCCTTCATTTTTATTTCACACCTTCAGATAGTACTTTGTTTGCTATAACGACCGGGTATTTTTCTTTATTCAAAATGCTTACTTTCGTAAGTTGAAGATGAAGCATTTTTCCGGGCAATACAGCAAGCAGGACATATTGTACCTAAAAGGCATCGCAATCCTTATAATTGTGCTGCACAATTATTTTCATTGGATGCCCGGCTATGGGGTAGAAAATGAGTTCCATTTTAATATAAACAACACCCGTACTTATTTACAACAGCAGTTTGGTGGTGTTTTTGAATTCATTAAATGGAATTTTTCTTTCTGGGGCCATCTGGGCGTTGCATTGTTTGTGTTTTGCTCTGGCTACGGGCTTACAAAAATGTATTTAAACAATCCGGAAACCTACTTCACATATTTGTATAAAAGGCTTTCTAAACTCTACCTCCTGCTGCTTATCGGTATGTTGGCAGTTGTCATTTTAAGGTTACTGAATTTCCGCTACCTGACACCTTTCTCTGAATTTATAATCCATTTCTGAAACTGGCTACAGGAGTAGCTAACCTCAAAGAATCTTGGTATTTAAGTTTTTCCGGCCCTTTCTGGTACTTCGGTCTCACCGTTCAATTGTACCTTCTTTTTCCGTTTATTTATCGGTTTGTTTTGCGCCAAAAACAGATTGTAAGTATCCTTTTGGTGGCAGTTATACTGATGACCAATACACTATTGCTCCCATTTGCTACGCAAGCCGGCATGCCATTATTTGCTAATTTTCCTGGGCATCTGCCAGAATTTATCTTAGGCATTCCTTTTAGCTTCCGGAAAACTTACATACAGGTTCGGCAGGCTTTTCTTAGTCTTATCGACAGCTATATTGATTGCGGCCCAGTTCTCGGTTTACCTGTTCCCATTGAGTTTTATCGCTGCCACAATAGCGATGCTTTCCTTGTTTGAATTATTGGGCACAAGCCTTAAGATCAAGCCATTAGTGCTGCTGTTCCGTTTTACCGGAACTATTTCTATGAGCTTGTTTATTGTGAATGGGGTGTTCCGGGAACTAAAATGGTTTCGGGATGCGGATAATAACCTGGTAGATTATAAAATCATGCTTTACCTTCCGCTGCTCTTTGCTTTTTGTTATCTAGTCAATATCATCATTAATTTTGCTCGGAAAAAGTGCTTACCAAGTATCCCTCAGAAAAACTAAGGTTGCCACATTATTTTCCGGTTATTTTCATCATAGATATACAACTCATGTGGCAGTTGCTCATTTGAGAGAAACCGATAATCAGCTTTAAATGGTGCAGTATGCCATCCAAAAAATTCCGACCAGAGGTATTTAAAATCAAAACCGCTACGCAGAGCAGTTATTTTCGTTTTCCGGGTACAGGTATCGTCCCAGATATTAAGCGGCACCCGGAAAGAAGCTGGCTGGTAGCCATGCACCAGTTGTGTACCTTCTGTTGATAATCCGTGATCTGAAAAAAACATCAGCTTGTAGCTTTTGTAATTGCTACGCAGATAAGTATATATATCCTGTAAAAGAAGATCTGTCTGCCGGATAGATTCCAGATAGCAGGACAAATTCTGGTGTTGCACAAATACTTGATAAGTACCACCCGTTCTGTCACATACATCGGGATGTGACCCATATAGATGCAGGAATACTACTTGATATTTTTGTGTGGCATTGATCTTTTTAAATAATTCAAAAGCCTGACGATCCGATTCCAGGTTGAGCCGGGTATCGGGCAGGAAGGCCTGCCTATCTGCTAAAGAAGAAATAATGCTTACCGGGTTGTCTTTCCAGCCTATCCGCTCCTGGCTGGACACCCAAATGGTTTTCAAGTCGCTGATCGACCGCAGCAATGCAAAAACACTACTATTCTTATCCTCATTATCTTTAAAACTTAAAATTTCCATTAAGGCTCCAATAGTATTGGCTGCCGGGGCTATATAATGTTCAAACTGAACATTGTTTGATTGCTCCATAAAAGGTGTATTATTAAGCACTTTATAACCATAGGCACTCATATAGTCTTTAGAAACGCTCTCCCCCACCACGATCATATAGATCTCTTTATCAAGGTCTAGGCTGTCAAATTCATAATGAGTCATTTTAAGCTCATCTTGCAGGCTATCGTGATTTTGCCGGAATAAGGCTGCATTATAAAATTTGCTAGACAAGTCAAGCGTAGTTTTGCTTAGGGGCAGATAACTCAGGTAGCTGTAATTGCCTTCCCGGCTAAACTCAAACTCTGTCAGTAACAGCATTCTCAAACTTAAGCCAGAACTGATCAGCAAAAACAAAACCGCCAATACTACGGTTCTTTGTTTTGAGGGGGATGCAAACAATTTGTAATTACTACGGCTGAGCAAGGCTGCCAGTACTATTTGGATCACAACAATGAGCCACACACTAAGTGGTACAAGACCCAGATAACTGATACTTTCTTTAAAATTGGAATAATAAAAAGATAATAAGAAGTCGGTATTTATTTTCCCATAAACCGCTATTATAGGGAAGAGCAGGCAAAAATGCAGTGCCAACAGCCAAATGTAAATGCGCCACAGTGTTTTAGAAAGAGTATGAAATACGAGGCAGCATAAAAAACATAATGCGATCATGACCACTTTATTCAAAGTGTGCTCAAAAGAAAAAAGCATTAAGACATTGCTTGCTACAAATACAGCAAGCAGTACATAGTTTATGTACTTATCAATTTTTCTATACATCAGGATTTTTAAAAGAAAAGCTGTAGCGTATGCTTTTCTGACCCATCACGACCATAAAGCAGGCAGCCTACAAGGCAAAAATAAGTTATTTAAATAGTCTAAACAGACTATTCATTGCTGTTATTTAATCAAATATCTTATGCTTGCTTAACCGAATATAATGAGTAGAGTAGCACTCATGTGATCTTTTTTAATAAATAAGACATAAAAACTTGCATTTTATTTTCTTTTTATCTAGCTTAGGGCTGAAAAAAGCCCCGATTGGGCAGAATCGGGGCGCAGACCTCATGGTGATAAGGTCAGTGATAGGGTTCTTATGTTCACCTTAACGGCTCACAATCTATAAGACTCTTTAAGTAAAAAAAAGGTTGGTAAAATTTAAAAGAATTATGAACTTTTCTCATAATTCTTTTTTTGACATATTTATGAATACTAGGAATAGGGGCAAAAATTCAGGAGATGATCAGCTATTCGGCTCAGCAAAAGTAGTGACAAAACTGCAAGATGCGATCCGTGATATGCATTACCTTCTCTCCAGAGGCTTTGCCGAAAAAGCCTCCGCAGAACTGGTGGGCAACCGCTATCGCTTAAGGGCTAGGCAAATTCAAATGATAAAGGCCGCTGCTGCCGGTGCCGATGAGATAGCAGCACGTAAAGCTAAAGAATGTACACCTGATAAACTGGTGGGTGAACAGGTCTATATAGATGGTTTCAATGTGATCATTTTACTGGAAAGTATGCTATCCGGTGCTTATATTTTTAAGGGCTGTGACGGATGTTACCGGGATTTGTCCAGTGTACACGGCAGCTATAAAAGGGTGACACAGACCGATCACTCAATAGAGCTGGTCGCCCTCTTTCATCGGCAACTGGGTCTGGCAAAGATCAGCTGGATATTCGACAAACCGGTTTCTAACAGCGGTAGGCTAAAGCAAATGGTACTTGAATATGCCCAGGCACATGATTTAGATTGGGAAGTGTACCTGGAATTTAGTCCGGATAAGTACCTGACAGCCATTCCGGCCACCATTATTTCTTCCGATGCTTGGATATTGGACCATTGCCAGTCTTGGTTTAACCTGCCAGAATACTTGGTTCATACCGAGAAGCTTAGCATGAATTTATTCACTGCATCAAAAGATTAAACATATTTTTTTATTTATATACAATAAAAACAGCCGATAAATAATTACCGGCTGTTTTATCTGTTATGCTGAGCTAATTACAAGTTACCTCTTTTTTCCTGCTCTCTTTCGATACTTTCAAATAAAGCTTTGAAGTTTCCGGCACCAAAGCTCTGTGCACCATGACGCTCGATAATCTCAAAGAATAAAGTCGGACGATCTTCTACCGGTTTGGTAAAGATTTGTAATAAATACCCCTCTTCATCTCTGTCTACCAGAATACCTAATGCCTGTAATTCTTTAATTTCCTCATCAATCTCTCCTACCCTTTCCGGCAGCATATCATAATATGCTTCAGGAGGAGCAGATAAGAATTCGACACCCCTTGATCTCAATTCAGTAACGGTTTTCATGATATCTTTCGTAGCTACTGCAATGTGCTGTACACCTTCACCTTCATAAAAGTCTAGGTATTCTTCGATCTGGGATTTTTTCTTTCCTTCTGCAGGCTCATTGATCGGGAATTTAGAAAACCCGTTACCATTTGACATCACTTTGCTCATCAAAGCAGAATACTCTGTGTTGATTTGCTTATCATCAAATGAAAGGATGTTGACAAAGCCCATTACTTCTTCATACCATTTCACAGTAGGTAACATACGGTTCCAGCCTACATTACCCACGCAATGGTCTACATATAATAAACCACAGTCAGAAGGATTGTAATCGCTTTCCCATTTTTCATAACCCGGCATAAAAGGACCGGTATAGTTTTTACGCTCAATGAACATATGTACTGTCTCGCCATAAGTATAGATACCAGACATACGCACTTCACCGAATTCGTCGGTCATCGTTACCGGCTCCAGATAAGGCTTTCCGCCACGTTTTGTCGTTTCTTCAAATGCGCTGTAGGCATCATCTACCCACAAAGCCAGGATCTTAACGCCATCGCCATGTTTTTTCACATGCTCTGCAATAGGATGCTCAGAACTTAAAGCAGTGGTCAATACCAAACGGATCTTACCTTGTTGTAATACATAAGAGGCTCTGTCTCTTACTCCGGTTTCAGGGCCCGCATAAGCTACAGATTGAAAGCCGAAAGCAGTCTTGTAATAATGTGCGGACTGTTTTGCATTACCACAGTAAAACTCAATATAGTCTGTACCGTTAATGGGTAAAAAATCCTGTGCTTTAGCAATCTTCTGTGCGAATGTTTCTGTTGCTGACATATTTTAAAATTTTATTTTTCCTCTGTTTAATCCCCCAAAGGTAGTTTTTTTATACGAAAATTTCACCCAGGAATTCCTGCATTTGCCTGATCTGGGGCATAAGCTGCGGCTGCACTTTCAGGCCACGCATACGTTCTAAATAAGACCTAGCCTCTTGCTTATCGTCCTGAATAAGTGCAATATCTGCCAAAGCCAGTAAAGAAACGGCTTGGTCGTGCTCTGTTTTCAATCCCTCTTTCAATGCAAGGGTGAAAAAGTTCTTTGCGGTATCGAAATCGTCCTTTTCCCTCACAACATAAGCTTTTACATAGTAATAATAAGCCTTCCTGGTTTTATTCAACTTTTCCGGCTTGCGGGTCAGCTCAAGGATTTGCTCTGCCTCATCATATTTACCTTTTCTCATTTTATGCAGTGCCAGGTAAACGGTGCCTACGTTATAATAACCCCAAAGCAGACTTAAAGAGAGCAGAGCGGCCACAATAACGATATAATGCTCGCCACCTAAAGCAGCTATAATACCGACAACAGTACAAAGGATTAAGAGAGTAAAGCGTATAAGGGGTGTAAACACAATAAAAAATTTAGCGGCAAAGGTACACTTTTTCCTAAACTAGACACCTAAGGCTCGTAGTCTAAGGGCAGCATTTTATCCATTTTCTCATAAGACCAGTAGCCCTCCAGGAATAGATCATATTGTTCGGTAAAGTTGCTATTTGCGTACACACTTACGGGTTTGTTATTTTAAAAAGTGAGCAGGCTTGTTTGCGGTGAGGGCTCAGGCTTTTTCGCCTTCAAGCGATTATTATGCTCAATGTATTCTTGTTCTTCCAGCTCGTTTTATACATTGCCTGGATCATGTCTTCACTGAACAGCTGAACAATACCCTGTTCTTTGATCAAAAAAGAATCTATCGGTCAGGGTGTCGTATATATTTCCGCTTAAAACTAAAACTTTATTTCTAAGTCTGAAAATAGTTAAAACGCATTTCCTATCTTTGACGGGAAGAAAAACACTCTCTTAATTTTACTGTTTTTTACCATTATGAAGAAGAATATTGCCCTTGTTGCCGGCGGTTATAGCAGAGAATATGTTATTTCGATCGACTCTGCAAAAACGATTGAAAAGCATCTGGATCAGGAGAAATACGCGACCTATAAAATCATTATTACCAAAGAGAGCTGGTATTATGAACATAATGATCAAAAAATAGAGGTAGACAGAAATGACTTCTCCATCACACTTGATGGTCAAAAGGTAAATTTTGAAGCTGTTTTTATTGCGATTCACGGTACACCGGGTGAAGACGGTAAGTTGCAAGGCTATTTTGATATGCTGAACCTGCCCTATACCACCTGTAATGCCATCGTATCGGCACTTACTTTTAATAAATCCTTTTGTAATAAAGTAGTCAATGAGTTTGGCGTGGTCGGCATTGCTAAATCGGTACACCTGTTCAAAGAAGACGGTTATTCATTAGGTACCGTATTAGACCGGGTAAAATTGCCGGTGTTTGTAAAACCCAATGAAGGCGGTTCCAGTATCGCAACCACTAAAGTCTCTAAAGTAGAAGACCTGCAGCCGGCCATTGAAGCTGTTTTCGAAGTAGATACGCAGGCTCTGATAGAAGAATATATTGAAGGCCGCGAGTTGACTATGGGTGTATACAGAATAGGCAATGAAATTTTCACCCTTCCGCCTACAGAGATCGTAGCGCAAAATGAATTTTTCGACTATGCGGCAAAGTATAATAATGAAAGTGAAGAGATCACTCCGGCACCCATTCCGGGGGAGCTGTTGAGTCAGCTCCAGGAAAAAGGGAAACAAATTTTCCTTCGCCTCAACTGCAAAGGTTTTGTAAGAATAGACTTTATCTGGCACAAAACAAGCGGTGAGCTTTATTTCCTAGAAGTAAATACCATGCCGGGGCAAAGCGAGCAAAGTCTTATTCCGCAACAAGTATGCGCTGCCGGAATGGAGCTGGGTCATTTCTATAACCAGATGCTGGAAGAATGCCTGCGTGCTAAAAAATAAGCACTACCTTAGCGCATAATTTTAACATCAATCGTACAAGTGTCTGCATGAAAAACTTATTTAAAAGCTTTTGGTTTAATGTATTGGTAATTATAGCCATTTGTTTTGCCCTGTATTTTGCTTTTTTTGCTTCCCTGAGCCAGATTACCCGGCATGGAGAAGAACTTACGGTGCCGGAACTTAGGGGCAAAAATATTAAAGAAGTATACGCCCAGCTAGAAAAGCTTGGCTTTGATATTGCTATTGATTCGGCCTATGACACTGCATTTGCACCCTTAACAGTAATAGAAGTGCAGCCTGAAGCAGGCTCTAAAGTAAAAACAGGCAGAACTATTTTTCTGACCGTAAATAAAGTAAACCCGCCAGAAGTCGAAATGCCGAACCTGCTGAACCTTTCTTTCAGGAACGCTGTATTATTACTGAAAAATAACAAACTAGTATTAGGCGATACGACCTTCAAACCGGATATGGCTACAGGAGCGGTATTGCAGATGCTATATAATGGTCGTCCTATTTCTGCCGGACAAAAACTTTTCCAGGGCTCAAAAGTGGACCTAGTTGTCGGTAGCGGATATGGCAACATGAACATGCCGGTACCCAACCTGATCAACGTACCTTACCCGGCGGCCAAAATAATCCTCGATTCACTGAACCTGTTTTACACAGAAGTATGGGATGGCAGAATTTCAGACTCAAGCACTGCTGTGATCTACTTCCAGATGCCGGCTCATAAAAATGAGCAGGGCTATCCGAATAATATCTTAGCAGGAGAAAATATTGATATACGCATCCGGCAAGAGCCATTCGCCATAGGACAGGATTCTCTTTCTCAATAAAAAAGTGAAAGAATTGTTAGTTTCTCAAAATTATTATTATTTTTACTAGATAGAAATTTAGAACACGAATCTTATAAACAACTGTTTTATATAAACTCTTTGTCACAATGAAGAAATTAGTATTTGCGTCATTAGCCCTAGCCACCCTCTTAAGTTCTTGCGAAGAAAAAGAACCGAAAGTTGATATTTCATATGAAAAAGCACTGATGAACAGGAAATGGATCGTAGTGAAAGTGCAGCAAAATGCTAATGTGAACGAACCAACTAATGTATGGAATGACATCACCAACTCCTCTGATCCCTGCGTGAAAGACAACCGCCTGACTTTTGTGTCAAAAACTGATGCACAACTTGATGAACACTTCCGTAAATGTACAGAATCAGATCCGCAAATGCGCGACTATGGCTATATACTTGAAAATGAAAATTATATAAAAATATTTACCAACAGGGCTGATATTAATGGCTCCACTTGGAGAGGTGGTATCTTTAAATGGTCGGACAGCATCACTCGCTTCACGATAGATGAGCGTATTGCCAACCCGGCAACTCCTACAATTTTGGTAAGTACTATTTATACTTACCAAAATATTGAAAACTAATGATTGATGACATCATTCAGATATTTTACCATAAAGGTTTACCCATGTTTAGGTAAACCTTTATTTTTGTAGCTTATAGAAGGAAAAAAACCAGATGAACACAGACAATATTGAGAACGGCCTTTACCCACAACCCGTATTACGTCAGAAAATTCTTTTTGACGCAGTTGAAATTGCCTATACCGATACCGGTAACCTGGATGCACCTACCCTGCTTTTTATCCACGGACTAGGCCATGCACTCATCGCCTGGAATAAAAATATAGCAGCACTCTCTAAAAAATACAGGTGTATTGCGATAGACCTGCCTGGCAACGGACTATCTTCAAAAAATATGGACTATCCATATAGTATGGCGTTTTTTGCTGAAGCTGTTAAGGATTTTATCGCCCAGAAAGGACTCTCCAATGTATACCTTTGCGGGCATTCTATGGGCGGGCAAATTGCCCTTACCCTGGCCGAACTATCTTTTCCCGGCCTCAAAGGAGTTATTTTGTGCGCTCCTGCCGGTATTGAACAGTTTAATGCAGTGGAAAGAAATTTATATAAAGGTACCATGCTCTTTGTTGACCTGTTAAGCACCGAAGAGAACAGCCTGAGAAAAGCCATTAATAATAGTTTTTATATCATGCCCGATTCAGCTCCACTGCTAATCCAGCAACTGGTTTCCATCATGCAGTTACAAGCAAGGGCACATTATCGCCTGATGATGGAAAAATGCATCGTGGGCATGCTCGAAGAACCTGTTTATGATACTTTAAAAACCATAAATGTTCCGGTACATATTTTATTTGGAGAAAAGGACGGGCTGATCCCTAATAGGATCATACACCCGATCAGTTTAAAACAAATGTTGGATCAGGCAATGAATGAATTACAAACCGGGAGCTATAACCTGATTCCTAAATGCGGTCATTTTCTGCAATGGGAAAAACCTGAAGACGTGAATTTCTATATCGATAGTTTCATCAAGGAAACGAGGGCATAAATCAGAAAAACAGGCAGATATGGATAATGCAATCGAAATAAGAGACCTGAGTAAAAAATTTCCCAATGCTGAGTTTTACTCTGTACAGGGTATGAACTTAAGTTTCCCTAAAGGAGAAATTTCGGGCCTGCTTGGCCCTAACGGTGCGGGTAAAACAACGACTATTTCTATATTATGTGGCCTGGTGAAGGCAGATAGCGGTCAGGCTCGGGTATTGGGCATGGATGTGGCACATGAAGCCAACAGCATACTCAAGAAAACAGGTGTCGTTACTCAGCAAGTGGCCTTGTACCCCCTGCTTTCGGCACGGGAAAATCTGAATTATATCGGTAGCCTTTACCAGATTCCCAAAAAAGTACGCAAGGAAAAGATAGCGCAATTTCTGGAAAGATTTGGACTGACCGCTAATGCCGATAAACAAGTAAGACATTACAGCGGTGGTATGAAAAGGAGATGTAATATTATTGCCTCTTTGCTCCATGAGCCTGAACTCCTGATCCTGGATGAGCCTACAGCAGGAGTGGATATCCATTCCCGGACAATGATATTAGACTTTCTTCAGGAGTATAATGCTGCCGGCAATACCATTCTTTATACTTCTCATTTACTGGAAGAGGCGGAACGGCTGTGTAAAAATGTCGCTATTGTCGATGGTGGCAAATGTATTGTTCAGGATAATATTGAAGCATTAAAGCAACAAGTATCAGGTATCAATAACCTAGAAGAACTATTTTTACATTATACCGGCAGAACATTGAGGGAATAAACGGGCGCATAGCTGATGAAGAAAATAAATCCAATAAGTAAAGAAAAGATAAAGGCTACGATTCCCAACCCAGAATTTGAAGGGCTGACCTTGGGCTGGATTTTTAAGGACGTGTTTAAAAATCTGGAGAAAATCCGGCTTTTTGAACGAGCCGCAGCTATATCTTTCAACTTGATGTTAGCTATACCTCCATCACTCATATTCCTGGCTTCTCTGGTTCCATTTTTCCCGGTTGATAATATTGAGTATGGTATCATCAATACCATTCGTAGTTATATACCTTCGGAAGAAATCAGCGATAAGATCATAAACGTAGTGAAAGATTTTCTATATACGAAAAGGAGAGACCTCCTCTCTTTCGGTCTTTTGTTTTCCATTATTTATTCTTCCAATGGTCTTATGGGCATCATGCGCGCCTTTGACCGCGACTCTGATATGCGCAAATTCCGGACAGCATTCAACAGGCGCCTGAAAGCCATCTGGCTAACGGCCGTGCTTATGATCCTGTTTTTGATCGTGGTAGCCGTGCTTATTGTTCAGTCAAATGTGCTTAACTACCTTGTGGATCAACTCCCTATGGGAAATACTTTAATGAGACTGATCACGAATGCGACGCTTGGCATCATCATTTTATTAATGGTCTGCATTATCTATCGCTTTTGTCCAAGTTTGTACACCCGGGTGCGTTTTTTTAACCTCGGTGCCATTATTTCCACCTTATTGATCTGGGGTATTTCTACCATTTTTATCTATTTATCCTCTAATTTTATCCAATATGATCAGGTATATGGTTCTTTAGGAACCGTATTAATGTCCCTGGTGTGGATCAATATTATTGCCATATTGATCATATTAGGTTTCGAGATCAATATGACGGTTTTGTTGAAGGGAGATCATGCCAAGGAAAGAAAAGCTTTACAAAACAAAGATGCGATACCTGTTAAAAAGGACAACGACGAACTTTAAGCCAAGGCTACCCGAATGCTAAAATTAAAGGGTCACATTAAAATACAGACAACAGAATACAGAAGGGAAGATTTTTAACCTTATGAACTAGTTGAAACTTTGATCAAGGCTAAAAATAAGTATAATGCAGAAGGAAACAGACCCTACTCAAGTAATATTGATTTATAACATAGAACAACAACCCAACCTTTAATATCTATTCTACCTATCAAAGCTAAAGATTCTGAAAAAAAGATTCTACTAGTTTAGATAGCATACAAATATAATTGATTAGCATCGACTTAAAAAAACCATGATAAATGGTTGTACAACAAAAGCTACTTTGATTTACACCTCTGCGACAAATGGTGTATTCATTTTTTCATCGTCCAATTCTCCTTCCCAACGGGCAATAACGGCACTAGCTAGGCAATTACCGGTTACATTTACCGAAGTCCGAGCCATATCCATTAATTCATCAATACCTAGTATCGCCATAATCGGCAGCATTGGCAGATCGAAAGAGGTGGCTACGCCCATTAAAATGACCAGAGAAGCCCTGGGTACGCCTGCCACCCCCTTGCTGGTCAGCATGAGTGTAATGCCGATCAGTAATTGCTCTCCGAAAGAAAGATCTTTACCGGCCACCTGAGCCACAAATATGCTCGCCAAGGACAAATAAAGCGTGGTACCGTCCAGGTTAAAAGTATAACCCGTAGGCAACACAAAGGAAACAATCTTACGGGGCACCCCGATCTTTTCCATGTTTTCCATCGCGAGGGGAAGTGCCGATTCGGAGCTCGTAGTAGCAAATGCTATAGACACCGGCTCAGCTATAGCGCGTATAAAATTGCGGACATTGATCCGGCAAATCAGTGCGATAGGTAATAAAACCACCAGTACAAAAATCACTAATGTGATGTAAAGAGTGGCTAATAATTTGAGTAGAGAAACCAGCATTTCCACCCCCATATGCGCCGAAGTATAGGCAATCGCGCCGCCCACACCAAGAGGCGCAAAGCGCATAATAAAGTTGGTAAAGCGGAACATAGTTTCTGCCAAACTTTCAGTAAAGCGCAAAACCGGTTCCTTCTTTTCTATAGACAAATGTGCCAATGCAATGCCGAAAATAATACTAAAAACGACTATGGGCAATACATCTCCATGGTATATAGATTTAATAATATTTTCAGGAAATATATTTATAATATGATCCTGCCAGCTCATCGCACTCGCCTGCGGTAACTCTTCATGAAGATTGGGAGGAATGACTACTCCGGCACCTGCCTGAGAAATATTGATCGCGACCAAGCCGATCAAAAGTGCCAATGTGGTTACTACTTCAAAATACAGTAAAGATTTCCAGCCCATACGTCCTAATTGTTTCATATTGGAGTGTGAAGCAATACCCACAACAAGAGTAGAAAAAAGGATCGGAGCAATGATAGTTTTGATCAGTCTCAAAAAAATCTTACTCAGAAAATTCAATTTATCCCCGATTTCTGGGAAGTAAAGACCCAACTGGACGCCAAGTATCATCGACAAAATAATCCAGGATGTGAGGGATTTTTTATAAAATGAATAAATAATAAATACAAGCGTAAAACATAACCATATTATTTGTAATATAATTTTAGGAAAAGCAATAAATTCATTCACATATAAAATAGAAACAATACTAGAAATTAAAAAAGAAATAAGTGTAATTATATTTATTTTATTTTTCATTTTTATTTTTTAAAATATCAAAAAAATATCGCAAAGATTATCTTGTAAATATACTAAATATTAACGATTTAACAAATAAAGTTAGCTTACTTTTCAGTACAATTGACAAAAAATAATCATCTCAAACAAGGGTTTTATATCTAAATTCAAATCACGTATTTTAAACTTCAATTAAACTAAATAATTAACTGTATATCAACTATTAGTATAATTAAAATATAAAAAAATGTGCATAAATGCCAAAACGTCACAAATTATATAAAAACAAAATTATACAATTCATTAAGAATAATTTAAAGTATTTAACTAAAGTAAATTTTAGTATAAAATAATCATATATAAACATTAGTCACATTAAAAATAAGTAGACACATTAATTTTTTCATTAAAATGTAAAAATCAAGAAACAAACAGATCAGTGAAATGACAGCTCTCCAACTCTAATAATACCAGTATTGAAGTGAGCTGACAAAAGCAATCATGTAAAATTATTTTTAAATTAGTAAAATATTTAATTTAAAATCCTAAATTTAATCATTACCACCCTACCTGGGATTACATAGGTTATTAGTAACAATAATTAAAATAAATTTCAAATAAATATAAAATATAATTTAATATTATTTCTTATTAATAATTTATATAACTTAATAGGAGTACACCCCTGGCATTTAAACAAGTTGAAAATGTTGGTTCAAATAAAAATATATTATTTCATATTTATTAATTTACTAAATACAAAATAATTTACATTAGAATAATTTAAAATAACAAAACAAGTTCTAATTAAATATTTGTATATTTTAAATAAATTAAATTTTATAAATGATGTTTGATAGAATAGCAATTAATTAATCTCTCCTAGCCATTAAAGCTTCGTACTTTTGCAGGAAATACATCTATTAATATTTAATCCGATTTTAAAATCCTTGAGATGAATAGATATTTATTACAGGTATTATTTTCCCTATGCTCCATTCTTTTCTTTCAAAATGCTATAGCTCAGGTTTCTGGATGCACTGATCCTAATGCGCTGAATTTTCAATCCAATGCCAGCGAAAATGACGGCTCCTGCGTTTACCCCACAACAAATTATCAGCCTGCATTTCTGACAGATTTACCGAACCAGATCAGAGAGACCTCAGGACTGATATTCTGGAACGGAGCATTGTGGACCATCAATGACAGCGACAATTCCCCTACCCTGTACCGGATAGACAGCAGCTCTGGAAATATCTTAAACGGTTATCATCTGAAGGGAATTAATAATATAGATTGGGAAGCCATTACCCAAAATGAGGCGGCTATATTTATCGGAGATTTTGGGAATAATCTGGGCAATCGTCAGGATTTACGTATTATAAAAATCGACAAATCACAGCTTCTAAATCCCGGGCAGGACAGCATAGAATGTGAGTTGATTCATTTCCATTATCCAGAACAACAGAGTTTTACACCCAGCAACCGGAATACGCCTTGGGATGCAGAAGCTTTTTTCTGGCATGAAAATAAACTGCATATTTTCACTAAAGACTGGACGAATGAAACGACCACACATTATACATTACCCGATACTTCAGGCAGCTATCCGGCTCAAAAAAAGGAAAGCTTCCCCGTGGCAGGACTCATTACTGATGTAAGCCGCAACCCGGAAAACGGCCATATTGTATTACTGGGTTATACCAAAACTTACCTGGCTTTTGCATGGCTTTTGTTTGACTACCCCGAAGGCCATTTTTTCAGTGGTAATAAAAGAAGGCTGGAGCTGCCCCCGACTATATCTATCGGCCAGGTAGAAGGTATTTGTTTTACCGGGCCTTATCAGGGCAGGATCAGTGGAGAAGCGATCGTAAGTAACTCTTTGGGTATTAATATACTGCCTAAACTTTATACTTTTGATTTTACCAGCTACTTCACTCCAGGTAACCACAGTTCAATTACTGATAGACAAGCATTTAAACAAATAAATGCTTATCCAAACCCAGCAAAAGAGTCCATAACGGTGATAGTTCCACGGGAGATGGAGCTCAATATCCATGATAAAACCGGAATACTTATATGGAGCCAGTCATTAAAAGAAGGGACTCATACTATTCCCTGTTCCGGTTGGAGCAAAGGAATCTATACGATCAGTAGCAAAGGTTATACTCCAGTTAAAGTAAGTATCAATTAAGCCAGCTAAATTTCGGGTTCATAAGTTGATGTAGGAAACTCGCCCCATGGCTTTGATCTATTATGACCATAAATATAAAGCCATACACGGAACCCCAGAAATGGGCATCATGCCCTATGTGTTGGTCTTCCTTTTTGCTCATCACATAGGAATAAATCAAATAAGCGACTGCAAATACCAGGGCAGGCATAGGTATGGCAAAAAACAGCCGGATCTCTTGCCAAGGCGTTAAATAGATGGTAGCAAAAATGATGGCGGCAACACCGCCAGAGGCTCCCAATGCAGCATAATTCGGATTATTCATGTGCTTATAGTAGCTGGGCAGGTTTGCTACCAGGATACCGCTCAGATAAAGCATGACGAACATCTCCGTTCCGATCACAACTTCCAAAAACCTCCCGAAAAAGTAAAAAGAAATCATATTAAATACCAGGTGTACCATATCAGCATGTACAAAACCGGAGGTGATCAGACGATAAGCTTCCCATGGACTGCGCATCACGACCGGATAAAGCATTAATTTAGCCTGGATTTGCCGGTTCTGAAAGGCAATAAAAGAAACCACACAGGTAATTACCATTAATATTATTGTAGCACTCATCGTTCATTTTTTGACTGCCGCTAAAATAAGGCATTAATATTTAGTAAGCGTTACACATATCCTTAAGAAACCTGTAAAATAAAAGAAATGCAGTAGCTATACCATTTTTGCAACCCAGTATTATTTTGAGTATACTATTTTAGCATTCAAAAATAGTATACTCAAAACATCAAGATTATTTACATTAAAATAAATCGCAACATAGCATATCTAACACTAAGTATGATGATACTAATTCCGTCTAACAGAACAATGAAAAAACATATACATCTCTTTAACGGTATCCTGCTCATCATGATCTCAGGACTACTCCATAAAGCAAATGCGCAAAAAAGAGCACAAGCTCACGTTAAAGGAGCGTTTAATATCGCATTTAAATTGCCCCACGTAAATTACCTGCACTTTCGTCCCGGGAAGGCATTTACGGAACAGCAGTTCGGTTTTAACGGTTATGGGTTAGGGCTAAGTTATTTTTATAAAGACAATAAGAGTTTGATAATGGAGGCCTCTTTTTTACTCACCTTCCCTTTTCCTTTCCCGGTACCACTTGATACCTGGTACAACAAAACTTTGAGTACAATTTACTTTAGTGCTACTGACAATTACCATTTAAAGCGATTTTCTTTCGGCTACGGGTTGAATTACAGTATAAATTCTTTTAATGAATATTACCGGCATATGTTTGCCGACCCTTCCACTACTGTTTTCCCTGAGGGACGTGGGGTAATCATCAATAAAACTATTGGTCTGACTTTAAACAGTTATTTCCGCTTAGGCAAAACGGCCCATGTAGGCCTCATCTATCGCCCTACGTTCTTAAACCTAAGCCGGCCAGCGGGTTTCAACCCCGAGCATGCCGCGATGCTGGAATTTTGCTGGTGGTTTAAGACCGCTCATTTTATACGCAAAAAGTAGGCAACCTTTAATTTATTTCGGAGAAATATTAAATATGTATAAAAAAGGTATTGCTGCCTAAGTACTTCCAATTCTACCCTATTTGAAAATAATTTCATTTTTTACATTTTAACTCAATTTACAAACATATTATAAAAACCAACACCTTATTTCCTGCCATTCAGTGCTCTTGCTATCGCTTCCAGGTGCTCACCCAATTGACTTATTTGTAGCATCATCTGCCCGTTTCCATCACCCTGCCCGATGCCGGCCAGTTTATTGTTTTTCACAAAAATGGTTTTTATCGCTTCCCATCTTTCCTGTTCGGTTTCGTTCAGAATGCCCATCAACGATTTGACCTTTAATAAATTCGCTTCTGCATCTGAGGTTAAGGTCTGAGCTTCCTGCTCATAATGGGACAAGATCAGGTTTTGTACTTCCTCAACATTCATCAGCGGCACTAAACGTCCTACCATCCGATTCATATTCCGGTAAGAACCCTGCATTTTAAAAGGCGGCTCTACCCGGTAAGCATCTTTCATGGCCGCACTGGCTATATATTGACGGTTTACCTGTACCACTACCTGACGCAGGGCAATGGCATGCCGGAGTACGGCAATGGCATCATCCAGCTCCTGCCTGCCGGAATTTGATTCCAGCTCAGGCAAGATATCCATTCCCTGCTCTACATATTGAACCAATTGATAGAAATCATTCATGCTTTTTGTGGCAATATTTTGCAGGTAGCGATTTTCCGCAATGGCATTTTCCAATAAGCTCAGGTTAAAGAGATGTGCGGTATTGCCGACCACATCACCCAGATTATACACATCAGATCGGTTAGCCAACATATCCGGGATCTTAAAGGCCTCGCCACTTTCGGTGTAAGGGTTACCGGCCATGACCACACAAAAACGTTTTCCACGCAGGTCGTAAGTCTGGCTTTCCCCTTCAAAAATGCCCTCCATCTTACGCTGACCATCGGCCAGGGAAATGAACTTTTGCAGGAACTCTGGTGAGCAGTGTTGCATATCGTCTATATACAACATGACATTATCGGCCATTTCTAGGGCAAGGTTGATCTTTTTAAGTTCCTCGCGTGCGCCAGAGGTACGCGCTTCAGCCGGATCGATGGAGGTGATATGATGCCCGATCGTAGGGCCATTTACTTTTACAAAATGTAAGCCCATCGTTTTCGCCAGATATTCCATCAGGGTGGTTTTACCATAACCCGGCGGTGAGACCAACAGCAACATACCCATTCTCGCCGTACGTTTATCATCACCTGCACTACCGATCTGTTTGGAAAGGTTGTTACCGATCAGTGGAAAATAGACTTCATTGATCAGCTTATTGCGCACAAAAGAACTCAGTACTTTAGGTTCAAATTCTGCGATCTTCAGTTCTTTCTGATAAGCTGCAACCAGGTTATTTTTTGCTTCATTGAATGCCTTAAACGCCGGTACTATTTCTGTAATGAAATGCGTGAGTCTTCTTTTAAATTCATGATAATTGAAGGTATAGCTTTGCTCCGCGATTACATTATGAGTGCCTTTCAATTCCTGTACGGCAACCGTATCATCAGCTATGCTTTCTTTAAAACCGGCTTCCGGTAATAGATAAAGCATTACTGCTTCATCCACATATTCCGGGGCGAATTCGTGTGTACTACTTTCATAAAAGGCCATCAGCCAGTTCTGAACAATAACAAAGCGTTCGAAATGATCAAATTCTTTTTGTTTCAGGTCGGCTTTAAATGCGGCCTGCTGCTTATGCTTTTGCAGATACCGTTCAAATAATTTTTTAAGCTGCAATGCCTGTTTGCTAGCCGTAAAACAGGGATCAGCGGCCAATTCCGCATAGATATAAAGGGCGATATCACCCGGCATAATCGTACTGTTCAGTACCGCTTTGGTCTGGTATAGGGCCTCTATTTCTTTTGTGATAAAATCAAACTGGCTGCGTTGCGGAAAGTTTTGCTGGATTACATAGGCTGTTGCAATCAGACGTTTGATTTTACTGTACTCTGCTTCGTCTAACTGCCACCAGAAAAACAATGCGGCCACTCTTAGCTCCGGAGCAAAACGTAAAACACCCAGTTGTTCCTCAAGCCCTTTTAAGGCTTTGTAAATCTTTAAGGCATCAATATTATGCACCCCTTTCAGATAACCTGCTGCAAAGTCTTTTTCTGTTTGTGTATTGATATAATCCACAGCATTAAAGTCCTGCCCCGGCCTGCTTTCCTGCAAAGCCAGGAAGGCAAGGTATTCAGCCCGGTAGACAGACGTATTTTCAGATACCAACTCCTGCTCCCATACTGTCCGGTATTGATACAAGGATTCTGTTTTAACCGCTTTATAGAAGCTGGTACCGATCAGGTGATAGAACAACTGATTATCCCGACGGATCATGCTCAGGCTGAGTGCCTGCTTATTGACCAAGAATTTATGCTCCCCTAATGCGATCACATTAGCCCCATCAACGAATAAGTCGCTGCGGTCTTTCAGCTGGCGTAGGGCTTCTTCCTGCGTTGTGCGTAACAAGGTCTCAATGTTTTCAGCTTTTGCCACATCGCCCAGTTCGCGCAATTCTCCGGCCAGGCTATGCACTTTATCGATCATGAGATCTGCGGCAAAAAAGGCAAAAATAGCTTCCCTGCTTTCGAGCCGGAGTGCTTTATTTTCGACATTTTTCAATACACGCAGACCAATCTGCTCCAAAGAGCCTGCCCTTCTGTTGAGTTGCGCCTGTAATACTTCTTTTCTTGTATTGAAGGCCTTGATGAGCTCGTCTCTTTTATCGGCTATCTTATCAATGAATTCATCAAAATCTGCAAAGCGGCTTTCCAGCTCTTCTACCTGCACACTGATCTTAGTAAAATAGTCTTCACATTTCTCCGGAGTGTCGGCCAGATCCATATAATTGACCAGGGTCTGGTCGAGTAAGGTCATCTGGGCATAAAAGGAGCCTACCGATTCAGCGGTCTTCAGGTCTTTCAAACGCCTTGCCAGGTCTGCTTTCAGTTCATTGAGTGCGGCAAAGATCAACGAGATTTTTTCAACAATTTTTGTTGTCTGTGTGGTGTCTTCTATTTTCAGGCTGTTGAGGATATCGACCAACAATTCCAGTTCGCCGGCAATGTCTTTTATTTCGTTTTCTATTACCTGTCCATCAATTGCCTTCTCTACACCTGCTACTTTTTCTTTTTGCGCAGTTACCCTGTTTTCATAGGGTTTCAGTGCCTGATCGGTCAAAAGGAAAGCTACCGTATCATCGGACAAAGTGGCATTATACTCCTGCAATAAAACCTTCAGTTGCTCAATAGCCGATATATCTATATAACGTACGTTTTGCAGGTCGATCAATGCACCATGCATCTGACGAAGCTGTGCCAGTAAATGCACCAGCTGATCCAGGCTTTCGGCTTTTGTATTTTTGATATTAATGACTAAAGCATCTGCTCTTTTTTGCGCTTCTTCCAGACTATGGCGCGCATGTACTCTCTGCTCCTGAACTTTGGCAAATTCGTCAATAGCGGTGCCGGCAATATTCTTAATCTGGGATAAAGGCTCTGAAAGCCGGAAGGTTTCGGGATCTTTTATCCAGAAATAAGCATCTAAAATATCGGTGGCTTTTTTCTCTATGTCTTCATATAAGCCTTCATAGGAGTCTTCTTTTTGCAGTAATTGCAGGATCTCCTGTGCTTCTGACATGGCATGTACGATGTCTTTATTACCGATCTTGTACAGTACATTATCGGCCATGGCCTTATTTTCCTGTAGAACCGCAGTGTAAGGTGTTTGCCAGATCTGCACCTGGTGATGCCGCACGGCTTCCCTTGAAGAGCGGAAATAGATCAGTTTGCCATCATTAAACACCGTAAAGCCATTACAGATAATCGGTGTTTCCACCTCCTGCCGGATCACGTTGTAAGACATCAATACATAAGTATTATTGTAGGCTTCATAAAATACATAGAGCAAATCTTCCCCATTCGGGGACATGATGGTGCGGATGAACTGCAAATGTGCTAAGTCCGATTCGAATATTTTATAAGTTCCCGTTTGCAGGTAATAACCATTAGAGAAGATCAATCCCTGATTATCGGGCAATACGATACCTGCTTCCAGCAAAGAAGGAACAGGCGTTACGCTTTTTGTTCTTACATTGAATACATAGCTCCTTTCACTTTCTTGGTAAGGTTTTATCTTTATCGCAATAATATTACCTAGATCTGCATAGTAGTAATCAGCGTCATCCAGTTGCTGATCTTTATTGTCTACCGGTTCGGCATAGATGCCTTTCCCTGTATCCGTATTGTTTTCAATTTTAAAAGTAATATCTCCGTTAATAGCCTCTATAAAGAGTTTATCTAGGATAGAAATATGCGGATGTTTGCCTAAGCGGCGGTCTTCCAAATCAGATTTGGTCCATTTAAAGCCGTGCTGTTCCGGGTCTTTAACTTCGTGCACGCTCCGGTCATCTATATAGTGCAGTGCCTCGTTTTTGATCAGCCATTTAAACGCTTTCCGGTCTTCAGGATTGGGAGAAGTCTGGAAGATCATATAGATATAATGTTCTGTTTTCCGGAACTTTGCGAAAATGGAATCTCGGTAATATTTATAGAGGTTGGTAAAATCAGTAATAAAGTTTTCGTCTTCTATAAGCGTCAGTGGTTGCGCTTCAAAGCTATTGTCTTTAAATTTATAAATGCTGAATACGTCGCTCAGCCTGATATCGGCACGCAAACCGAAATGCACATTATAAGCGAAGATGCATAGATCGTCCAGGGCCAGGATACCGCGCGCTACGCCATTATTTTCTGTAGTGATACGCTGATTGGCGATCAATTCCATGGAGGAAGAAGTAAACACTTCTTTACGGGCATGGTTCAATTGTGACAAGCATTGTCTTAATTGCTGCGCCTGCTCCCGCAGCCGATTTTGAATAATTTCGTAAGTGCCGGAATCTAAAGCTATATTATCGTTTCTTATATCGGTCATTTTTCTAATTATTTTTTGTTCTATTAGCCGCTTTAGCTGATAGGATAAGGTACTCATTAGCCCCGGCTTAGCATCACAAACCAGGCATACTGTTCCAACCCATCATCCTATCTTTTTTTCTTATACTTCACTTCAACTACAGGATTCCGGCTCAAAATCATTTCAATAAATACTTGCTTTTCTTTCGGGGATATCAATATGCTGCTTCCCTTACCATACTCAATCTTTAAACGGTCTAGTGAGGTCGCAGGCGCACTGGTAGGCTCAGAGGTTTCTTTGATTTTTGTCATCGTAGCGATACTGATGGGTTTATTTATCAGGAATCCGCAATGTATCCGCAGTTCATCCCCTTCGATGGTATAATATGTCGTCAAAAACATGTGTGTGATAAAGGCGGATGTGAGTACCGGGATAATCAATATACTCCAACTATAAGCCCCGCCCATCATCAATAATACAACTACTGTAGTCATGATGATTACCAATGGCACTAAAAGTTCCAAGCCGACCTTTGATTTGAATACCTTTTTCATACACACATTTTTATAAGATTACTTATTTTTATTTTTGATCCGGAACATTTGTTTTAGGCACTACAGTCCATACTTACTAGGTCAAAAACGGTTACATACCATTTGTTATTGATCCAGCTCAGCCAGAAAACTACATTTGATTCCGTTTCTACCACCTTGTAGCTGTTGTTTTCAATGAACCGGATTGTTTTTATTGTTTCAGCACTGGTTTCTGTCTCTTCATATTGCTTCATGAAAGCGACAATATCACTTAACAAATGGGGTACGCTCTTTTCATAGAAAAACCCGTTTTTTGTCCATTGTTCTTTATTGCAATCAAAATCAACGATTCTCTGTTTTAGTGTTCTTTTTTTAGTTTCTAATCCGGCTATATAGAAATAGGGCGATGAGTAAACGCTGTCTTTTTCCAATGTCTGTGCCTGGTAAAACACATTCGGGACACCGATCCTGTAGATGACAAACAAAGCATAATCGGCATGAATGTATTTTTTATTGATACTTTCCAGGTCGTCTTTAGCTAGGTACTGCATGATCTCAGAGACCGCCTGTTCAAATTTTTGCTGTTTGCTTTGGGTGAAAGCAGAATGAGCAATCAATAACAGGCATGCCAGTATTAGTATTTTTTTCATACTGAAATTTAAGCATTTATCGCTATAAAATTGTTATTCTTTAAAACCATCTTTAGGTGTTTAGCCAGGCCTTTTTCTTCAATAAACCAGAAACCATTAAAGACAAAAATAGATACCGATGAAATCAACAATCCCAGTCCTGTTGCCATTATTGACTGTTCAACAATGGCTCCATGACAACTAAGCAAGAAAATGACCGACATAAATAAGGTAATTATAAACACATCAATTCTTAATTTATTTTCCTGAATAAGTATTGTGTCCTTTCCTCTTTTCAGCATAGTAAGATAAATCGAAACCGGTTGGTTTTTCCAATACACACTTCCCTGTCTTAAAGGATCTTTACGTTGGATACAAAGTTCTTCATTGTTTTCAAGCTTCACTTCAAAGAATTCAAAATCCTGATTAAGCATAAATTCATCAAAACTTTCTTCATTGTATAACACAAACTCTTCGCGTATCTTAAATGGTCTTTTCATTATTTCCGCAAGTGTAGGTTAGTTGCCTAAGTGTCGGTTAACAGATCTTGTTGATCCAAAATTTACAGTTGATTCAGTTTTTTATTAGAAATACCCAAATTATTCACCAGATTGGCCAGATTGGTAATACTCGGCTTATCCTCTGAGCTCGCATTACTTTGCAATTTCAGCAGTAAGCTGGCAATGGTCAGGTTTTTCAGGTCATTGGTGGACACATTGTACTTCTCGGCAAAATTAGCAATACGCTCCATCAGATCACCAGAACTGCTACCATCACCTAATAAAGCTGTTTTGATCTGCGTTGCGTTTTCACTTTCATTGATCAGGCGGTCAAAGCCTTTGGCATTGGAGATCTGGTTGACGATGTTCTCAAAGAACATTGTTTCTCCACCGACGATATCAATTTTCGCCGTTTTCAAGGCAGTACCCAGTACATCTGCCTGAGACTGGGCAATATCTTTCTGGATATTTACTTGTGCCAATGCGATATCCAGGTCTTTTTTCACAAGGATTTTAAACTCTTCGTGGTCTTTACCTACCGCATCTAGTTTCTTCATCGCTTCTGCTTTCTCTTCAATACCTGCTGCTTCCGCTAATGCTTTTTCTTTCACTACTTCTGCTTCCGCCAAGCCTTCTTTACGCCTAGCTTCTGCTATTTTCTCAATCACGGTAGCATCCACCGTACCTTGTCTTTCTGCGGCTTCTGCTTTCGCGATCATTACTTCCGCTTCAGACAGACCTAAGGTTGCATCTTCACGCGCCTGGGCTTCTGCGAGGATCTTACGTGCTTCCGCTTGTTTTGTTGCTGCTTCTTTGCGCGCTTCTGCATCAATGATCAATTGTTTTGCTTTTTCTTCCGCAGCTTTTTTCTCTGCTTCTGCCGCCTTCACGGTGAAGATTAGTTTCTCTTCGGCTTCTTGGCTGGCATGAGTAATGCCCACCGTTTTCTCCCGCTCAACGGTTCTGAATGCTTCTATGTCTTTCATGCCTTGCTGCTCTTCTACCACTCCTTTTTCCAGTTTCACACGCTCGCGGATCACATCCTGAATGTTTTTCTTTTCTACCTCAATGCTCTTCTCTTTTTCGATCTGTGCCAGGGTAACGATTTTTTCTCTTTCGGTTTGCTCCAATGCACGGTCTTTTTCTACACGCTCTGTTTCTACCGCATCGGTACGTAATTTATTTTTCTCGGCAATAATGATCTGGCGTAATTTGTTTTCTTCCTGTACTGCCAAAGTTTCATCGGTCTTAATTCTCACGGTTTCTGCTTTCAGTCTTTCTTCTTCTCTCACTTTCTGGATCTCTGCCGTTTCACGCGCTTTGATATTGTCTATCTCCCGTTTTTGTTTCTCTTCTTTTTCTGCCATCTGGCGCTCTAGCTCCAGAATCGCTTCACGTGCTTCTACGTTTTGCTTTTTGATCACTTTCTCTTCTTCCCTGCGGATCAGGTTGGCATTCATATTTTCACGGGCTGTCAATTCAGTGATCTTCTTGATACCCTGCGCATCAAGGATATTTTGCGGACTCAGGAATTTAATTTCAGTCTGCTCAAGGTAGTCAATGGCACAATCATCGAGGATATAGCCGTTCAGGTCGGTACCGATCACATTCAATATCTCATCTCTGAATTCGCGACGGGCTTCATACAATTCGATAAAATCAAATTTCTTCCCTACTGTTTTTAATGCTTCTGAAAATTTTGCCTCAAATAAGTTTCTTAACGTTTCCACATCTGAAGCACGCTCTGTGCCTATGGTCTGTGCCACGTTCAATACATCGTCCACACTTTTATTCACTCGTACAAAGAAGGCAACCTTTATATCGGCTCGGATATTGTCTCTACAAATAAGACCATCAAATTCCATCCTGTCGATTTGCAATTTCTTAACCGAAATGTCCATGATCTCCATCTTGTGCAGGATAGGAATGACGTACATTCCTTTATTAAAGGCTACTTTACCGCCCCCGACACCGGTACGGACGATGGCTTTACCCTGCGGTATCTTTTTATAGAAAGTGGCAAAGGCAAACAGGATGATGAGGAAGAAAAAGATTACCCCTCCGATGATGAGGAAAGTAACACTACCAAAAGCGTCTAATAATGCTCCCATAGATTAATTTTTTGTTTAAAGGTTATTGATTTTGTTTGTTTTAAATATTGTTCAGGTTGATTTCTGCTTCAACGATATAGATATTGCTGCCTTTTATTTCATCGACAATTACAACATCCTGGTTGTAGCTGATGGTCGCTCCGTCTTTACTTTGCACGTTGATGCGAATAAAGTCCGTATTAATTCTGAGCTCGGCATTGCCGATCTTTGTTCCCGAAATAGCAGAGCGCATTAAGGCCTTACGTCCCAAAAGATCGTGTGCTTCGTCTCCGTTATAACCCATCTGGCGATAAATTTTCACAAGTGGTCGTGTCGCCAATCGTGTAATGAAAAATGTGATGATAAATATGGGAATCAGCAGGAGTGCCGATTTCCAGCCCCAACTAAAGGTATTCAATGCCACAGAACTGGCCAGGGTGCCGATCCAGGCAATAAACTTAAAGATACTCAACACCACCATAAATGGCACCTTACCCACGTTGATATACTGCATCATTTTTTCAAAACCAGAAAGTGTTCCGGTGCTGTTTCCACTATCAACATCCACTCCTGTATCAGCGGGCAGATCAACATCGGTATCAAAATCTACACCTAAATCCAGGTTACCAAGAAAATCGCCAGCCAGGAAAGTAAACACCCAGTATAATGCTGATAAGCCCGCCAGAATGGTCATAATGGCATTAGCTGCCGGATGAAATAATAGATCTAGTATGTCTGTCATAAGCTATTTATTCGTGATTATAGTAGTTGAATAGTGATGAGTGATAGGTAGTAAATGGCTCGGATTTAGGTTTTATCTGTAATAGATCTACTACATTCTCTTCAAAAAGTGTTTTCAAGTTCCAAATGTATAAAGCACCATCTCCAAGGAATTTTGGATGGCTTGGTTTTGGCATAGAGGTTACTACTGGAATTTTTCCTTTAATTAAGAGGAGCCCAATAAAGTTCTACACCTTTAATGCTTAATTCGAGAGCATTGATTACTATGTTTAAAAATTATAGATTTTTTGTTGATTTATTAAGAGCCTGTTTAAAATTCATTCAATATTTTTTCTTATGCTTCTTTTTGGCTACAAAATCGTTGAATTTTTCGCCGTAGCGACCTGCTATGCCTGCAAAATTCGCCTCATTTTATCTCAAAAACAACCAAAATCAATAAAATTTAAACAGGCCCTAAGGCTATAAAGCTCTTATCTGCTTTCCAGTCTTACAATAGGAACGATTACTTCTTCTAGGCTTACACCGCCATGCTGGAAGGTGTTGCGGTAATAGTTCACAAAGTGGTTATAGTTGTTCGGATAACACAAGAACACATCACCTTTGGCAAAGATATATTTTGAATTAACATTGGGCTGAGGCAGACCTGCCTGCTTCGGATTGGTAATGTCAAATACATCTTTGGTATCATATTGTAAGTTTCTGCCGTGTTTGTACCTCAGGTTAGTCGTAGTGTCCCGGTCTCCTATCGTTTTACTCGGCGATTTCACCCTTGTCGTACCATGATCGGTTGTAATGAACACTTGTATGTTTTTATCCGCGATCTTTTTTAAAGCACGGTAGAGTGGAGAGTGTTCAAACCAGCTTACAGTAAGGCTTCTGTACGAAACTTCATCGCTGGCCAGCTCTTTCAATACTTCCATTTCGGTACGGGCATGAGAAAGCATATCTACAAAGTTGTAAACGATTACGGTCAGGTCATTCCTCAGGTAATTGTGGATATTATCTTCCATTGCTTTACCATCTACGTTGTTGGTGATCTTTAAATAATCCCATTTTAGATGATCCAGCTTCAGTCTTTTAAGCTGCTCGCCCAGAAGTTCTTTTTCAAAGAGATTTTTACCCCCTTCTTCCTCGTCATTCTTCCAGTATTTCGGTAGTTTTTGCTCAATTTCCAAAGGTGTCATGCCTGCAAATATGGCGTTCCTGCTGTATTGCGTAGAGGTAGGCAGTATGCTGAAGAACATATCTTCGTCCACCGTAGCAAATTGCGCATTGATAATGGGCTCTATAGATTTCCATTGATCATAACGCAGGTTGTCGATCAGTACTACAAAGGTTGGTTTATCTTTTTTTAAGTAAGGCGCAATCTTCGCTGCAAAAAGCTGGTGGGAGAAGGTCGGTAATTCTTTAGTTGTTTTATTGATCCAATCAATATAGTTTTTGGAAACAAATTTGTAAAACTCGTTATTGGCTTCTACTTTTTGGGTGTTGAAGACTTCCAGCATTTCGGGGCTGTCGCTTTTGCTGCTCATTTCAATTTCCCAGTATACCAGTTTTTTATACAATTCTTTCCATTCTTCGAGATTAGGATTGGAGTTCAGGGTCATAAAAAGATTTCTGAAATCTTTCTGGTATTCTGTTGTGGTTTTTTCCGATACCAGTCTTTTACTATCAAAGATTTTTTTCAGCGAGAGTAGTACCTGGTTTGGATTGACCGGCTTGATAAGGTAGTCGGAGATCTGGCCACCGATGGCTTCTTCCATAATATTTTCTGCCTCGTTTTTGGTCACCATAATAACGGGCAGATTGGGATACAGGGCTTTTATCTGGCTTAAGGTTTCCAGACCGGTGATGCCCGGCATACTTTCATCTAATAAAACTACTTCGGCTTTGTTGCTGCGGAGGTATTCCAGCACATCGTAGCCATTTGTAAAAGGGGTAATCTCATAGCCTTTGTTTTTCAAAAAAAGCATCTGGGATTTTAGGGATTCAATTTCATCATCTACCCATAAAATATTTGAATTCATAGTATTAAAGTTTCTTACGCTAACGAAATAATAATTTTATCTTCGGATAGCAATTTAATGGTTTTAATGATAAGAAAACGATAAATGTAATGAAGGACACTACATTATATACCAAAGCCGCAGGGATGCAAAATTAGACACTTTTTGAGGGTACTTTAGATTTAAAATTAGTGTAATTGAAGAAGTAGAAAAAGGCATGTTGGGCGACAAACAGGCTCAACGTAAATAGGGTATCCAAGGAGATGTAATACGGTTTTGATGTGGTTAGCACAACTTGGTATCTTAGGTTGCTCATTAACTCAACTGCATAAATTGACCTCTAAAGAAAAACACCCGAACGACGTATCAAAGAACAGGAAGCAGCCCTTGATCTGGAGGCGCAGAAGCATTTGCTACTTTAAGACGACTCAGATCAGCTCTTGAAAAACCAGTTGATATAAATGATCGCGCCGATCAATAAGAGGTTCAGTAATTCAGGCAACCATCTGGGCCGGGAAATAAGCCATGCCTTGGCAATAAACAAAGCTGTAGGAACCATACATACCAGCCATATTTCCGCGCCCTGCTTATATATACCAAATGTAGCAATGATAGCAAAAATCAAGAAAAGAAAATTGACCCACCATATTTTTTTAATCTGGAACAGCATACGACCCATTTGTTTAGACAGCATAATAATACCGGCCAGGGAAAGGATTAAAACGACCGCTAAAGCAAGTATGGTTTGAGTCCCTAAACGGAAATCTAAAGTGAAGCTGACAGAAAACAATTTAGAGAGTAAGAATAAATTATCCGTCAGATAAGCAATCCCTACAAAAAGATAGAGTGGCGTAAAAATCCCTAAAAGGGTAACCATCCATTCTGCCGGCTTATAGGCTCTGAGTAAAGAAATGGCAAATGCTATAAAGATCAAAAACCAGAAATTGGGAAAGTTCAGCAGTAGCAAAATGCCAAATACAAACCCTATATTAAAAAGGGTCTTTCGGGTATTGAGATCTGAATAAGTCTGGTAGATGAGATGTATTAGGATTAAGAACAGCCAGTTGTTGAACAATTCCACCCCCAACTGACTCCATTGTGGCAATAAGCTGGTGACCAAGATATAAGTATAAGCCGGCAAATAACTTCTTTTATTAAATAAATGGTAATTACTCACTATGTAGTTTAGGTACAATGCTTGTAATACGATAGAAACGATCGCAACAAAAGAATAAAAATATATACTGATGCCAAATACACCATACATCGTTTTGAGCATGATGTCCCAAAGCACCTGATGCTGGTCTACTTGAGGCATACCTATGCCCATAAGTAAGGGTACTTTTATAATAAGGGCTATTACAAATAATAAAATTACGGTATATGGATTCTGGTTCTTAAATAATCTGAGCACTGAAGTATAATTTGACCGTCTTAACGCATATGATTATGCGAATATCGTAAATCTATTTAAAAACTTTTTTGTCATTTTATATTTATCTTTTATTACTAACTTTGCGTGCGATATGCAAATTCAATTATTAAAATCAAAGATTCATCGCGTTACCGTTACTGAAGCGAATCTTAATTATATAGGAAGTATTACCATTGATGAAGACTTAATGGAGGCTGCTAATATTATTGAGCATGAAAAGGTGCAAATTGTAAATATTAATAATGGCGAACGTCTGGAAACCTATGTGATCAAGGGTTCGAGAGGAAGCGGGCAGATTTGCCTGAATGGTCCTGCTGCACGTAAAGTGACACCGGGAGATATGATTATTATCATTTCTTATTGCACAATGGAATTTGAAGAAGCTAAGAAATTTGAACCGACCATTATCTTTCCAAAAGAAAATAATACCCTATAATCAGGTCTCTTAAACCTATTTATTTTGAAAAATGCAGCTATTCTGCACAGCCCCCAAAAGTTAGATACTCTTTGGGGCTTTTTTATGGTATCAAGATACAACAACCTTTTTTTCGGATAAAAAATATTGAAAGATCCCAATCATTGAACTGATGCTCCTTCTTCCGAAGCATAGATCCTTTATCTTTGTTCATAGCTACACCATAAAGCCCGTAATTCCATTAGCCATTCCATGCAACGTAAGATCATTCATATCGATATGGACGCTTTTTATGCCTCTGTAGAGCAGCGAGACTTTCCTGAATACAGGGGGTTGCCGCTGGTGGTCGGCGGACTGCCGGTAGGCAGAGGTGGCGTTGTAGCCACTGCCAGTTATGAGGCACGGAAGTTTGGTATCCGCTCGGCCATGTCCTCCAAAACCGCTCAACGCCTTTGTCCCGAAGCTGTTTTTGTATTGCCGCGCTTTGATGCTTACAAGGCGGTGTCCAAACATATCCGAGAAATTTTCCGTCGCTATACAGATATTATAGAACCACTGTCTCTGGACGAAGCCTTTCTTGATGTGAGCGAAGACAAGCAAGGCATCGGCTCAGCCATAGAGATCGCCACACTAATCAAAAAAGCGATCCGGGATGAGCTGCAACTGACGGCCTCTGCCGGTATTTCGGTTAATAAATTTGTGGCCAAGATCGCTTCTGATATGAACAAACCGGATGGACTGACTTTCATAGGCCCTTCAAAAATTGAGGCCTTTATGGAAGCATTGCCGGTCGAAAAATTCTTCGGTGTAGGAAAGGTCACCGCAACAAAAATGAAAGCTATGGGACTTTTTACCGGCAAAGACCTGAAGCTACTCCCTGAGGATCTGATGATACAGCACTTTGGCAAGACGGGTAAATTCTATTACCAGATCGTAAGGGGTATTGATAACAGAGCTGTACAGGCACATCGCACTACCAAGTCAGTAAGCGTGGAAGACACCTACCAGGAAGATCTGTGCAGTAAAAAGGCCATGCTGCCTGAACTAGAAGTCTTATCCGAAAGGCTGATGAAAAGATTGCAACGCTCCGGGCTGAAAGGCCGAACCGTTACGGTAAAATTTAAGTTCCATGATTTTAAAATGATCACACGCAGTCAATCAACAGATCAGCAGATTAAAGATACCGCCACACTCCTCCACATGGTCCGTACCCTATTAGCACAAGCTCCATTGGAAGATAAGCGCATCCGCCTGCTCGGTGTGGGTATTTCCAATTTTGACCTGCCCGGTGATGCGATTCAGGACATCCAGTTAAAATTATTCTGATCAGGGCATTAATCCTTTTATTGTCTTAAGCCAAGTTATCTCTCAGTATAAGTGACTAACTTTAAGCCTACAAAACATCGTTTTTCAAATCATTTAAACGAACAGGACAGGAAAACATTATATTATAACATTGATATTAATATGCCCCGGCAGAAAAAGTAGCGGATACAATGCTGGTAAGCATACTTAATAAGCAATGGACGAAACAATAATCCCTGATACTAAAAAGCATTTTATAAAAACGCTTTTTCATGAAGAGCTGCTGGATACAGAAGAAAGTATCCGCTATCATATGCCGTCGTTTACATTAGAAAAAAGTATCATCTTTATTTTGTCGCTTATAAAAACCATATCGGCTTTTATCCTGTTTATGGTATGGGTGAACTGACCGATGAGCTCGAACCCTACAAAGCTAAATATGCCCTTTTACATTGAATCATTTTTACACCCTTAACCTTATAGGGAGCTTAAGGTGACGCAGAAAAGGTGCTACATTAAAAAAGAAGTATCCTACTCCGTCTGTCGGAGCATAAATAATTCCATAATTGGAATAAGTTATGCCTTTATTAAAGTTATTGTCAAACATAATTAAATTATTTTTGATCAATCTTACACACTACTTCAATTTTAAAAAATTGCTCCTAGTGATAAATCCCAGATCATATGAGCACAATACATGAAGGACATAATGTAAGACGTTTTCGGGAAAGCCTAGGATTAGCAACCGACAGTATGGCCGAAGTTTTGGGCATAGGCTGGAATGCAGAGTCCGTAGAATTACTTGAATCAAGAGCTATGATAGAGATACCGATACTCCAAAAGATATCTGTCGCACTTAATATACCGTTGGCAGCTTTTCAAAATTTCAATGATGAACAAACCATGAACATTGTATCTAATACTTTTAACGAGGGCTCCATTGCATATGCCCGTGCCGAAAATATTCAATGTACTAATGATCCGGCCAATAAACTCATTGAGCTTTATGAACGTATACTTAAGGAGAAAGAGGAAGTCATAAAAAAACTAGAACAGAAGATGAAGAGACTGTAAGTGACTTTGTTCCTACAGACAGGTATTTATCGTAACAACATGTTTGCTTTTACTATTTTCCGCGTTTCCTGCTCAAAATAGTAGGCAATATCAAAGTTTTCATGGGCTATATTTTCCAAAATAATAATGCTCGTTTTGCTTTCGGGATAATATACGTTAACGGCAGTAAAACCTTCGCCCGGATGAAAACCGGTATGTCCCAATTCTTTAATACTGTCTTTGTCATTGATACGCAGACCATAGCCATAACCAATTGCTTGGTCGCCAAAAAGGGGATGGGCATTGGTCTTTTCATAGGTGGTCATCAATTTATAAGTAGCCGGTTTTAATAATTTTCCGTTGTGCAAACATTCGTTCCATTTCGCCAGGTCAGGTGCAGTAACGATAAGGTGACTGCCGAAACAATGGCGCGCATCGAAATGCAATGCTGTATGCTGTTCGACCGACCCGTCTTTTTTGATAGTATGTCCTTTGCTCAGATATTTGCTGTTAGCCGCAGAAGGGTAGTAACTGTTATTCATGTTGCATTTTTTGAATAAATCAGTAATCAGTGTTTCAAAACTTTTGCCACTTTGCTTTTCGAGTACCCGTCCAGCCACATAATAGGCTACATTGGAATAACAAAAATCCGTTCCCGGCCTGAATTTCAAAACATCGTCCAAACTATCCGCCGGCAAACCGGAAGTATGGTTGAGCAATTGATGCATGGTAATCGTATCTGCCCAGGCGTATTTAAGATCAGGCAGATAGTTGCGGACAGGGATGTACAAATCAATCGTACCTTTTTCGACTTCCAGCAAAATCAAAGCAGCGGTAAATTGCTTGGCGATGGACATGGTCGAGAATTTGTCCTCAACATTCAGCACTATTTTTTGTTTGAAATCCGAAAAGCCATACGCTTTTGCATATTTAGTTTGCCCGTTTTGCTGAATAAGAATGACCCCGTTAAAACTCCTGGGAGCGGAAGTCTTTATTAAACTGTCAATTTTCTTTGTATGATCATCTTTGGGCTGTGCAGCAGAATTACAGCTAGCCCAGAAAAATGCACATACAAGCCCTGCAAGGTAAAAAAGGTGTTTCATTTTTGAAATTATTTTAGTGCTACGGCTGTCTTAAAAGGGTATTAAAGCTGTAATTTAAACCGCAAAATTGATTTTCAAGCAGAAAATAATAGTCAGCAGGAAAGTGATCTCGTGCAGCGAGTGCATGATGATCCAGAAACTTTTCAAGTGCAAAAAGGGAGCAACTACTAGATGATTGAGGAGAAGAGGTTGTAGCTTGCCCCGGTTCAATATTATTCCAGGTTTTTTCTTTTTGACGGGCACTCAAAACACCTGATGTTCAAAAACGGGGTCATTCATTTTTTTCTGCCATTGCAGTTCAAAATTTTCTTTTCCTGCAAAAACAGAAGCTCTATACGCTGTTGCTCCTATCTTTATATGCCATTATTTTTCAAATTGCGCTAAAGATATTTGTAGTTTTTCCCACAACTCCTGTTTTGTAGCTCTATCTAAAGCTACCCTCCCATTGCTCTATAGGATCAATTTTCTGCTGCCTGGATTGTTCCATTTTCTTTCCGGAAGGCTGTATCTTTTCCCATATATCCACTTTGACTTTATCTTTCAAAAAGTCAGTTTGTTGATTTGGGTCGTTCAATTTTTCCCGCCAATGGTCTTCAAACTTTTTCATGGCTTTTATTTTTTTTGCTTCAATATATAATCTTGCAACAGTTTTCTTGCTTTAAATAACTGAGAACGTGAAGTGACTTCTGAAATACCGAGCTGGGCTGCAATTTCTGCATGGCTCATGTCTTCAAAAACATACATATTAAATACAGTTCTATACCCTATAGGCATCGTGTGTATGACTGAGGTGATCTCTTTCACACTCATGTTGGAAAGTGCCTGCTCTGCTCCAAATTGGATAGGTGTAGCTCCATCGATTGAGACAATATCCATTTGCTTACGCTTCCGGATCTTCATCAATGCTTCATTCACAGCAATACGCTTCATCCAATACCAAAGGCACCGCTCTCCCCGCCACTCGAATGTGTGAATATTGCTAAATATCTTCAAGAATGCTTCTGTTACTGCATCTTCGGCTTCCATTCGCTCTCCCAAATACCGGAAAGTTGTTGCATACAAAGCATCAGCATACTTTTGATATAAAAGTTGCTGCGCACTACTTTGTCCTTGCTTACAGTTTTCTACCAGTACTTGTTCTTCCATCCCTGCTTATCCGGCACTTTAACAAATGCAAATTCGAAGCTAATAGTATTTAATGCTTGAAGAATGCAATATGTTGTCTATTAAAAATTAAAATTATACAAAAATAGCTACAAATATAAAATATTGTAGCTATAATTATTTAATTACAAATCTGTTATACTATTTATACCTGAAAGACCCCTTCCTTCCATTCCTTCATAACAGGGGCATGGTTGGCGGCCTTGATCCCTTCTGAAATGACCGCTCTCGTATTTAAGGGATCTATAATGTCATCTACCCAAAGGCGTGCAGCTGCATAATAAGGGGTCGTTTGTGCATTATATTTATCCGTAATGGTTTTTAACAGCTCCTTTTCCTTTTCTGGATCTATTTCTTCTCCTTTTGTTTTGAGAGATGCAACCTGTATCTGCAATAAGGTTTTTGCCGCCTGCTCACCACCCATAACGGCAAGTTTTGCATTAGGCCATGCATAAATAAATCTCGGATCGTAAGCCTTACCACACATTGCATAGTTACCGGCACCAAAAGAATTACCGATAATGATCGTAATCTTCGGCACTACAGAGTTCGCTACTGCGTTCACCATTTTAGCCCCGTCTTTTGTAATTCCTGAATGCTCACTGCGTGTGCCTACCATAAATCCGGTGACATCCTGCAGGAAGACCAAAGGAATTTTCTTTTGGTTACAATTCTGGATAAAACGAGCGGCCTTGTCTGCGCTTTCTCCATAAATCACTCCGCCCAGCTGCATTTCTTTTTTACCGCTTTTTACGATCGTACGTTGATTAGCCACAATACCTACCGCCCAACCGTCGATACGGGCATAACCACAAACAATGGTTTTACCATAATCCTGTTTGAATTGGTCAAATTCAGAATTATCGACTATACGCTCGATCACTTCAACGACGTTATAAGGTTTGCTGTTATCTATACTCACAAAACCACAGATCTCTTTAGGGTCTTTTGCCGGCAAAGCCGGTTTCACACGGTCAAAGCCTGCATCTTCTGGCTTACCTAATTTATCAACAATACGTTTTACCTGGTCCAGGCATTCTTTTTCGGTGTCAAATTTATAATCTGCGATGCCACTGATCTCGGTATGAGTCGCTGCGCCACCCAAAGTTTCTGAATTGGCCTCTTCTCCAATCGCAGCTTTTACTAGGTAAGGACCAGCGAGAAAGATAGATGCATTACCGGTAACCATAAGCGTTTCATCGCTCATAATGGGCAGGTAAGCACCACCGGCCACACAGCTCCCTGTAACTGCAGCAATCTGTGTAATACCCATTGCGCTCATCTGTGCATTATTCCTGAATATGCGACCAAAATGTTCCTTATCGGGGAAAATTTCGTCCTGCATAGGCAGGTAAACACCGGCACTATCCACAATATAGATGACGGGCAACCTGTTTTCCATCGCAATTTCCTGCATCCTCAGGTTCTTTTTACCAGTGATCGGAAACCAGGCTCCTGCTTTGACAGTATAGTCGTTCGCAATGATCATACATTGGCGACCGCTAACATAACCGATACCGGCTACGGTACCGCCTGCGGGACAACCTCCATGCTCGACATACATCTCATAACCCGCAAAAACACCCAATTCAAGAAAGTCAGTTCCATCGTCTGTTAAGTACTCAATACGTTCACGTGGAGACATTTTTCCTTTCAGTTTTGCTTTTTCCAAAGCTTTTTTACCACCACCCTCTTCTATTTTTGATTTACGTTGTTTTACCTGTGCGGCCAACAAGCGCATGGCGTCCTCATTTTTGTTGAATTCGATATTCATATTTATCAAGAACTATTTTTAAATTTTACAGAAAGGCTAAATTAAGTTATTCTAAGGAAAGATTATAATTGAGCAACAAAAACCTATAAGGTTTTAAAACCTTATAGGTTTCTTTAAAGAAATTTTGAAATGATGCGTAATCTTGAGAAAAGCCAATCGGAAAAAATAATTTTCATTTTCATTACAATTAAAATATCTTTATACGAAATTATGAAATTATGAAAAAAGCCATCATTCTTTTAGCCTTAACTATTTCAAGTTTTAGCTTATTTGCTCAAAACAGATTTAGCAGATATTTTGCCGAACAACGAATTACATTTACAGAAAATAAAGAAGTGCTAACCACTTTAAATGTCCTGAATAGACAAGATTATTTTTGGGAAAACATTAATGCACTACTTGGCGATCCTGAGGACCACAAAATCAATAAAAAGGTATGGAATCATGCAAACATTGAGGGTTTGGGCAATAATTTGACTATTCAAATTTCAGACTTCGTTTTGGTAAATGATAAAAGTAACAAATCAGCATGCGAAAAAACTTATAAAAGTGAAGCGGAAAAAAAGGCATTATTTCAAGAAATTGGAAAAGACGATAATGTTAGAGTAATGAAGATAATAGTACTTTCTGAAAAAGGAGAAAACCTATTAAATGATGCCGCTAAACAAAAAATTGCTGCTGAATATTTAGAAAAAGTATTTGAAAGTTAAGCTTCCGATATACTAAAAAATTAAAATGGTCAACTTGATTGAGTTGACCATTTTAATTTTGAGTGAATCATGGGATAGATCCAATATTTGGAGAGTAGCTTAACTTCGCCTAAAAACAGGATTGGATTATATTAGTTTTCTTAGTAATTTTCTGCCTAAGGGCTTGTTGGAACATTTTGAGAGAAAAGACGTTCACGAGCTGGGGCATGTGGCTACAAAGACGGATAGTTTTTATATTCATTTGGAGGAAAAAAATGAACTTCCATCCAGTTACGACAGCACTCTTGATGAGTCCAAAGGCTTTTATTCAGAAAAGACCGTTCAGGACTTTCCCCTTAGAGGAACCCACTTTATTTAATTGTGAAGCGCAGACATTGGCGCTTAAAGGCAGACCATAAAGTAATCATTCATAGCGATTATAGCTTTATAGCCGAAGGTACTAAGCTGACACAATAAGTAGCTGATTTTTAAAAGGTACAGGTAGAAATCAACACAGGAGATTCGTGAATACAAAAATGAAATATAAAATAATGAACAAACCCGAGTAGATACGATAAGTAATATTACCAGTTACTATGGCGCTCCTGCCCGAAGCCTTAGAGGATATTATAAACACAAGAGTAGGAGTTTTCAGCAATGGGAGCAAAAATCTCATTGTGAGTCTTTCCTTTTGTATCCCCAAAACATTAGTCCACATTTAAGTATAGATGAAACAAGCCTGTCAAAAGGCGAATTGTATACTTACATTACCAACAAAGCGACCAAAGGCAAAAAAGGAACATTCGTAGCTTCTATTAAAGGCACTTTGAGTGCTGATATAATAGGTATTTTAAACAAAATCCCTTTGGAAAAACGAATAACAGACACCAAATTTTCCTCATCAGACTCGAAAAACTTTTTGCCTAATCCCCACTTATTTTACTTGACCCATTAATAATTAAATAAAGGTATGAAGCGATAAAATTAACAATTCTGTGCTAATAATACTTAATGTAGTAGATTCTTATTGTATTTTTGAATTATTATTCTCTTCGTCTATGATAGAACTCATTTCGGTTAATAAAACATACACTAAAGGCGAACATAAAATTGTCGCCTCCAATAATATCAATTGCATCATCAGGCAAGGCGAATTTGTAGCCATTGTGGGTAAATCCGGCTCGGGAAAATCTACCTTGCTCAATTTGCTGGCCGGCCTGGATACTGTCACTTCAGGTCAGGTACTGTTTAACGGGGCTGACATTAGTGCTTTTTCACCGAATGAGTATGCACAACATCGTTTAAATAATATCGGGATCATTTTCCAGTCTTTTAACCTCATTTTTTCAAAAACGGCATTGGAAAATGTCATGCTGCCCCTCATTTTTGCCGGTATTCCAAAAACAGAACGTATTCAAAAAGCAAAAACAGTCTTAGCACAGGTGGGACTGAAACAGCGTACGCAACATAAAGCAAATGAACTGTCGGGAGGAGAAGCACAAAGGGTAGCTATTGCGCGTGCATTGGTCAATGAGCCGAAAGTATTGTTGGCCGATGAACCAACAGGCAATCTGGACTCTGCAACTACCGAAGAAATCCTGGACATCCTGCTTTCCTTGAAAGCTAAAGGAAAAACTATTATTATGATCACGCACGACCGAGAAATAGCCGAAAAGGTAGCAGACCGGATCCTGACGATCAAGGATGGGATGTTGAGTGAGTGAGTGATGGGTGATGAGTGATGAGTGATGGGTGATGAGTAATATGAATAGTAAAGAGTGATTGGCTTAAAAATATTTTATAAAAATGACTTTATCGGATTTAATAACTATGGCGCGCCAGAATCTCTGGCGTACGCGTTTAAGAACTTTACTTACGCTGATCGGTGTCATCATCGGCATCGGTGCGCTGATCGCAATGGTAAGCTTCGGCATCGGCCTGGAAAAAAATATTACAGAGAAATTCAAATCCAATGATCTGTTTACCAGCCTGACGATTTCTACGAAGGCTTTCAATTTCAAAGGCGGATCAGGCAATCGCAATAAGGCGAAAAAGAAAGAAGCTACTGCTGTTCCGCTCAATGACTCTTTAATCACGGTACTACAGAACAGGCCGGAAGTGGCCATTGCTTACCCCAAGATCAACTTGCCGATAAAAGTAGTTCTGGGTGATGATACTGCTGCGACCACTACCGGGAGCCTTCCTATGGTCATGGCGCAACAGCCGCCTTATAATGAATTGTATGCCGGCAAATACTTCTCTAATGATTCTGCACTGGAAGCTTTGATCAGCCTGAATTTTCTGCGTTCTTTGGGTTATGAAGTGCGTACAAAAGAAAAAATAAATGCAAACATAGAAGTCGACAGCGGTCTGAAACTGGCACTTGTTGATACCATAATTGGTAAAGAATTTACCTTACTTAGTACTTCATTAAAAAGCACCTCCCCATTGGCTATGATGGCCGGCCTCGAAAATGTGATCGGCGAAGAAGCTACGACTATAAAGATCGTGGGTATTCTTAAAGACGAACAATTTTCAGGACCTTCTTTAAGAGAAGAGATTATATTGCCCATACAAACTGCCAAGAGCCTGCCATCTTTGGGCTTTGACCGTATCAGCGACCTCATCGAAAATAAAAGCAAAGGCAACCAATACACTTCTATTTATGTGAAAACAAAAAGTATGGAAGACCTGAGCAAGATCAAAACTTATCTTGACGGACAAAAGATCAATTACTTTGCGGTAGATGACGGTCTTTCGGAAATGAAAAAGGCCTTCCTAATTCTGGACAGCATACTGGGCATCATAGGCCTGATCAGTCTGCTGGTAGCGGGTTTCGGAATTGTAAATACTATGCTGATGAGTATTCTTGAACGTAAAAGAGAGATCGGGATTATGAAAGCTGTAGGCGGCAAAAACCGCGACATCCGAATGATCTTTTTCTTTGAAGCCGGTTTTATAGGTTTTGTGGGTGCTATAGGCGGCATTACCTTAGGGTATGGATTGACACGTATTGCTAATCTTATCGTCAACAATCAATACATCAAAGATGCCGATGAGTTTGTGGATCTATTTTCTTTCCCCTGGTGGCTGGTAGGCGGCTCTATTGTTTTCTCAATTGTGATCAGTTTACTGGCTGGACTTTACCCTGCTATCCGTGCTTCCAGTATTCATCCTATTGAGGCACTGAGACAGGAAGGATAGGATAAAGTATCAAAAAGTTTTTTTAAACAGAAAAGCTCCGATAACGGAGCTTTTCTGTTTTTATTTGAACTATTATTTATTCATCGTAATCAGGAACTCTTCATTACTGCGGGGTACCTTTCAGGTTCTGCATTAAGAACTTCATTGCCTCATCGGTATTCATATCCGCTAGGTGATTACGCAGGATCCACATTTTACCTAAGGTATCTTTGCTCATCAACAAGTCATCACGACGTGTTGAGGAAGAAGTGATATCAATAGCAGGGAAAATACGTTTATTAGCCAGTTTACGATCTAACTGCAACTCCATGTTACCGGTACCTTTAAACTCCTCAAAGATGTAATCATCCATACGTGAACCGGTATCTGTAAGGGCTGTGGCCAGGATAGTCAGGGAGCCACCGTTTTCTATTTTACGTGCCGCACCAAAGAATTGTTTTGGTTTCTGCATCGCATTGGCTTCCACACCACCACTCAATACTTTACCGGATGCAGGTGCTACTGTATTGTGCGCACGTGCCAGACGCGTAATAGAATCTAACAGGATCACAACATCATGCCCCACTTCTACCAGACGTTTTGCTTTTTGCAAGGCAATACCGGATACTTTTACGTGCTTCTCAGCAGGCTCATCAAATGTTGATGCTATTACTTCTGCATTCACGCTACGTTGCATATCAGTAACCTCTTCCGGGCGCTCATCAATCAAAACGATCATCAGGTATACCTCAGGGTGATTGGTCGCAATAGCATTCGCAATTTCTTTCAACAACATGGTTTTACCAGTCTTAGGCTGTGCCACGATCAAACCTCTTTGCCCTTTACCGATTGGGGTAAATAAATCCATGATACGTGTGCTCATGTTGCTGGCACCCATATCTAAATTTAATTTTTCGTTCGGAAACAGGGGGGTCAGGTAATCAAAAGGAACGCGATCGCGGATCTCTTCCGGTAAGCGACCATTGATTGTGGCCACTTTTAACAGGGCAAAATATTTTTCACCTTCTTTTGGCGGACGCACATTACCTTTAACATTGTCGCCGGTTTTAAGTCCGAAAAGTTTGATCTGGGAGGGAGAAACGTAGATATCGTCAGGAGAACTTAAGTAGTTGTAATCGCTGCTTCTTAAGAAGCCATAGCCATCGGGCATCATTTCTAAAACGCCTTCGCTTTCTATAACCCCATCAAATTCTATATTGAAGCTAGGGGCATTTTCCTGTTGCGGAGTCCGGTTATTATTGTTGTTGTTCCGGTTATTTTGATTTTGGTGCTGATGGCGGTTTTTTTGCTGCTGGCCTTGCCTTTGCTCCTGTGGCTCCGTCACCGGGTTAGGAGCCTGCATTTCAATCACATCTCCAGACTCTGTAACTATTGGTTTGGTCTCTTCGACTTCAAACAGGGACGATTTATGCTTTGGCTCAATTGCCTTATCTTCAGCATCGTCAAATTCCAGTGATTTCGCATCTGCTATTACTTCAGCCTCCGGTTTTGTTTTCTTTAACGGCTTTTTAGGCTTTGCTATTTTCTTTTCTACCGGGGGCCGGGGTTTCTTCTGAACCTGCTGTTGTGTTTTCAATGACCATTTCAGATTCCGGACTGTTTGTTGCCGGAATAATTGCTTTTTTGACTCTGGCTTTCTTGATTCTCTTTGCAGGTTTGTTCTCTGCATCTTCAGCTGCTTCAGACGCTTGTTTATCTATAATTTTATAGATAAGATCTTGCTTCTCTAATTTTTTAAAATTTGCTACGCCAAGCTGCTCTGCAATATCATTGAGCTCAGGAACAATCATGTCTTGAAGTTGATTGATGTCGTAAGGCATTAAAATATGTTTTGTGATAAAACGCACATGTGGTAAATCAAAATAAATGAAGTGCGAAAATTAATGATGAAATTGTGGTGAAAATTACTGTTGAAATTATTGTAAATAGATTTTGTAGAGGCTACCTTCTGAATATTTACATTGCAAGATTAGTTAATCTTTCTGAAATGACAAAAAAATTAGATATTCTTAAGAAAATCTTTTGAAACCCTTTCGATGGTATTTTTCATGGACCGATAAGCAAATTCCGGAAATTGTTTCAGGAATTTATTATTATCGTAATGACAAACTGCCTGAGCGGTACGTACAGTTTCTCTTGTGAGTAGCGATTTTTTACCCGACAGATTTGCTTTTATGCGGGACAATACCAAGGCCACTTTGCTCATAAAAGCATTGGCATGTTTATAAGGAGGTTTCTTCGACATCGCACTGGCCATCCAGGTGAACATGTCTTTGTAGGAATGATTGCCTTCTGTTAATATATAACGCTCTTCTGCAATATCACTTTCCATCAGCAGTATCGCAGCCTGCGCCACATCTTTAACATCCACCCAGCCATTCACACCTAAAGTGTACCAGGGAAATTCTTCATAAGCGGTTTGAAATAATTTGGCAGAGCCTTCATTATAATTTCCTTCTCCGAGAATGATACCGGGATTAATGATAGCCGCGTTCAAACCCTCGGCCATACCGCGCCATACTTCCATTTCGGACTGGTACTTCCCGATGGCATAAGCCGTATTTGTGCTACTTTCTTCCCAATGGGTTTCTTCCGAAATAAATTTATTTTCTTTGGTAGGCCTGCCTAAAGCTGCGATGGAACTGATATGTATCAATTTCTCCACTCCGGCATTCAGGGCTTCATCCACTACATTGGCGGTAGCACTGCGATTTTGTGCTACAACACGCTCTCGGTCTTTTTTCTCGAATGAAACGATAGCAGCGCAATGATATACCTGCCGGATACCTTTCATCACTTCTTCTACCGCATACACATCCAGTAAATCACAGGCTACCCATTCAATCAGAGGATGCGTCCATTCAGGGCGGTTACGATTGAACAAAGCTCTTACAGAAAGCCCTTTTGCTATAAGAGCCTCCAAAAGATGTTTACCCAGAAAACCACTTGCACCTGTAACTAAAACCAAAGAATTGAGTGTTTATTATTAAGAAGTATATAATAAGACCTCAAAGTTATATCAGAAAAAGCTGCTAAAACTCTGAGGTCAAAATTTATTGTTGAATTGAAGTAAACTGCTTAAGGAAACGGATGTCATTCTGAGCATACAGCCGTAAATCATTTACCTGGTATTTGATCTGCGTGATCCGCTCTACGCCCATCCCGAAAGCAAAACCGGAATACTCTTCCGGATCAATATTGAAGTTCCGTAACAGATCAGGATGTACCATACCACAACCTAAAATTTCTACCCAACCGGTATGTTTGCACAGGTTACAGCCTTTTCCTCCACAAACGGTACAACTAATGTCCATCTCGGCACTGGGCTCGGTAAATGGAAAATAGGAAGGTCGGAAACGCACTTTGGTGTTGCTGCCGAACATTTCTTTTACAAAGTAATAGAGAGTCTGCTTGAGGTCGGCAAAAGACACTTTTTTGTCGATGTACAAGCCTTCCGTCTGATGAAAGAAACAGTGAGCACGGGCACTGATTGTTTCGTTTCTGTATACGCGACCCGGACAAATCACACGTACCGGCAAATTGCCTTCTTCCAGTACACGTGCCTGTGTAGAGGAAGTATGTGTACGTAAGATCCAGTCCGGATTTTGTGCTACATAAAAAGTATCCTGCATATCACGTGCGGTGTGATCGGCAGGCATGTTCAGTGAAGTAAAGTTGTGCCAGTCATCTTCTATCTCTGGGCCTTCAGCTACGGTGAAACCTATTTTACTGAAGATGCTGACAATCTCGTTTTCGGTTACTTTCAAAGGATGGCGGGTGCCTGCAGGCATATGCAAGCCGGGCAGGGAAAAATCAATATGATTGCCGTTTTTGCTATTTCCTCCGGATTGCAAGTGTTTATTATTTTCAAAATGCGCTTCTGCAAATTGCTTAAACGCATTCAGCAACTGACCCGCATCTTTTTTATCAGCCGAGGCCACATCTTTCATTGCGGCAAAAGCCTCTTTTACCAGACCTTTGGTACCTAAAAATTTAATTCTATAAGCCTCTAGCGTGGCGGCATCTGTAATAACAGTAGTTGAAATCTCAGCCTCTAAAGCTGCTAATTTCTGTTTCAGCAATTCCATAAGAGTGCAAAGATAGGAAATCGAAGGATTTGTTATTTGGAGAATTTAAGCGGGGATTCTTCTGTTTACCTCACCTGATTTATGGTGAAGCAATGAAGCTGCTTATAAGATATTTATCAAGAAGGCGAGTGCCCTATTACAAAAAAGTAGGGCATTCGCATTTAAACTTGTAAGATTAATTCTCTGTAAGCATCGTCGGCAAAGGCTTTCTGTCGCTTTCTGTTTTTAGATTTTCGATGCGTTTTTTCCTAGTCGAGCAGGGCGATGGCAAATTTTGCAATTAAATTGGAGTTTTCTATGGCGGTTTGATTGCGTTTTTCTTGATAATCTTCTTTAAAGATTACATCCAAGTGCCAATGTAAATTGTTTTCTATTGCCCAATGACTACGTATCGAATGATTCAAAAGTGCAGCATCAGGGGGGCAGTCAAAGTGCTGAAGTAATCTTGAAAAAGTAAATTGTCTGGTCCGGGGCCGTTTGTGGTCATTTTTTTAATGGCAAACCGCCTGCCATTTGCTTCGCAAGTATAAAATTTTAAAGCGATATACCAAAATTTTTAAAAGCTAATGCCCTGGATTTGTTCTAAAAAATTAGTCGGTTCGTAGTGATTCAGAATAACAAAGCCCTTTTGACATTGATATAGCCCAGGTCAATTACATTAACTACATGCTTACAAAATATTATTAATAATTCTTAAATTAGCGAATCCTATAAACTCAAATTATCTATATAAAAATACTTAAACTAAAGCTATTGAAAAACATTTATGGTAGAAATCTATAAACAGCTAAACAAGCAAAAACACACTGAAAAAACAAAAATTGAAATAGAACCGGAATTAACCTTTGGTTGTACGGTCAGTAATTTTCACAGGTTAATATACTTTACAAAAGGTACAGTAGAATCTATCTATATAGATTTTATAGAGTACAAAGTATCATTGGATAAATTTTATATTGTACCATTAGGTCACATATTGTATTTGCCGTATGAGACGAAGAACTTTTTCTGTATAAATGTCCCACATCAATGTATAAATGACATTGAGAAATATTGGTTCTACACCATAAAGTATAAGAATGAAAAATCAATTAGTTTTCAAGTAAAGAATATTGATTTTTCTAACATGGGTCCAACTCGACTATTATCCCAGATATTGAGAACTGTTCTACCTTCCGAACAAAATATTCCTCCTACACAATATATACGGATTGCTGATGAGTTAACTGAACTTATATCTCTTTCTATCTGTTCTCACGAGTTGACGATACAAGAATTGATAGGCCAACTAAACATCACCGATAAAACACTCCAAAGAGTATGTAATTCAGTATTTTTAATAAAGCCCTCACACATCATCCGTTATCATCTAATCCTAAAAATAATTTTCCAAATCATCAATAATAAACGAGCACCCTTTATTGATATTGCACATGAATTGGGTTTTAAAGATACAAGTACGTTTGGGCGATATGTGAAAACCATAGCAAAACTTACACCGAAAGAGATAAGAGATAAAAACAAACATATTATTTTATAGATGATTGTCGGGAAATGCACATAAAATGTCGGGAAATGCTATTTTTTTCTCACAAGCAAATTATATTTTAGCAATAGAATTCTAAATAAATCTTTTGTACAAAAGTTGAGGGCTTTAATCTTTAATTGGCGCTAAGAAAAAATTAAAAAAAGAACGGGATTAGCAATACACAGCCGTGCTACTCACGAGTGGCGAATATGGAAACACGCTTGAACCCATAAGCGGAAAGGGAAATTTTAAATTTATTAATTTTTTACATTATGGTTTTAGAATCGTTAAAAAACAGCAAGTTTGCTAAAAATGTACTAAGTAAAAAGGCACTTTTAATGTTAAGCGGAGGTAAAGATGTTAGCACCAAAGGACATGGAGGAGATACTGCAACATATTCAATGAGTCGGTTTAACAACATAAATTTTTATGACAGAACTACTTTTGGAAAGGATGGTTTCTGGGAAGATAGTGTTTCAAATAGAATACACGAAGGTCCAGAAGCCAGCTGGTATAATAGTTATACTAGCAAAATGAACCTAGGCTATAGTAAATGTAGCCTAGGTTCTAACAAATAAAAATTATTTACCATATTTGCTGTAGGTTATATTATGAAAAAAAAAACGATCTATTTTTTCACTACTCTAATTATTGCTTTGACTTTTTTTGTGCCTTTTGGTCGGGCTCAACAAGTAACAACAACATTTGATATGGATACTGTTGATATGATGAAACTACGAGATGGTTTAAGGAAGCAGAGAAAAGAACAGGAAGTTTTGACACAACATTTTGATTCGTTATTCTTGCAAAAAGAATATAAAAGAATTATAAGTGAATGCGAAAGCAAGTTATTAGAACAGCATCTTGCAGGTGTAGTGAAATATAATTTAATAGCCGCCCATTATTTTGCAGGCAATAAGGAACGTTCTAAAGCACTTATACAAAAAGAGCTACAAAAACAATCTGCTAGTGGAATTGGCGCTTCAACCCTACTTTCTGAGAGCTATACAGGATATTTATATTTCTTAAGTATTGATGAAAACTGGGAGTATATAGAAAAGCGTGTAAAGGAAATAGCAATGCAAGCCTCTATTGCTGAAAAATATACTGAAAAAGAAAAAGAACAACAGCTATTTGACTTTTTTCTTGCAGATCAAAAAAACAGATTGTTTTATGACTATAAAGAGAAAGATAAAAACAGGCTATATAAATTTAAAAATTATAAAACTAAGCAAGCGTTCGAAAAAAAAGAAGAGCAGGTCTGTAAAGAAATATTTGAATTCTATAAAAAAGAAAGAAAGCTTTTTTCAAAAACTGAAGTAGGTGAACTTCATTATATTCAACTTGTTTTTTTACTTCATGAAAATGATCCGAAACGACGAGAATACTATTTAGAAATATTAAGCAATGCTGTTACTGCGGGGGTATTTCCAATTGATAAAAAATTGGATTTTTTGATTGTTAATGAGTTAAAAAAAGTCAATTGGGAAAATATGACTAAAGTGGTTACAGAACAGGAAAACAAATTTAGAAAAGAATATAACCTACCTAATTATAAATTTTCTCTAGTAATGTAGGCAAGCAAGAACAAAAGAAATATAAAGCCCTTATTTTTAATACAGTACTCACACCCAACATGAAAAATATACACCTTTAAGGTTGACCTAATTATAGATTTATTAATAGGAGCATAAAATAGTATGTAATATAGAATAATTTATTTACTTTTGCTGTATGCCTACAATAAAACCACGAGGAAGTCAAAGTTCACAAGAGCGCATCCGCTTTTTGATAGTAGATTTTTTAAAAAACAAAAAAGGTACACAGCAACAAGCGGCCGATATGTATGGAGTGACCTTGAATGGTGTACAGAAAATATGGAAGCGTTACAAAGAACAAGGTAATCGTTCTTTAGTGTCAAAAAAGCGAGGCGTACGTCAAGGTAAAAAAATTACCGGACAGCAGTCAGCAGAAGTTCGCAGGCTGATAAAAGACAGGATGCCGGAGCAATTGAAGCTGTCATTTGGTTTATGGACAAGAGAGGCTGTACAGGAATTGATAGAAGAGAAATACGGTATAGAGTTGAGCCGTTGGCAGGTTGGCAGATATTTGAAATCTTGGGGCTATACTCCTCAAAAGCCTATCCGCAAAGCATTTGAGCAGAAACCAGAGCAAGTGCAGCAATGGCTGAACAAAGAATATCCAGCTATAAAAAGAAGAGCCGCAAAAGAAAAAGCTACCATATATTTTGGAGATGAAACAGGGATGCGAAGCGACCATCAAGCAGGTAAATCGTATGCGCCCAAAGGTAAAACGCCAGTAATAAAAGCAACCGGAAAACGTTTTTCATTAAATATGATTTCCGCAATAAGCAACAAAGGGTACTTGCAGTTTATGATTATAGAACGCTTTAATGGAGCTGTATTTATAGATTTTTTGAAACGAATGATACGATACAGCAAAGAGAAAATATTTTTTGTAACAGACGGGCATCCTGCGCACAAAACCAAAAAATTGCAAGCATGGTTAGCGGAGCACAAAGAAGACATCGAAGTATTTTTTATCCCGCCCTACAGTCCGGAACTCAATGCACAAGAGTACTTGAATCAGGATGTCAAAAACCAATGTGATAGGCAAGAAACGCCCTGTGAATAAGGAACAGATGAGAAACAATTAGAAAGTTTTATGAAAAATAGGAAGAAAAAATCCAAAGCAGGTGCAAAAGTATTTCCACCAAAAGTACGTCCAATATGCAGCTTAGAACTTTAATACATACTAATTGGCTATTCGATTAATAATTCAAACAATTACGGTAAGTTCAATCAATAATCATTAATATCTAAGATTATGAAAATTGATTTTGAGCCTATCCTAATTACAAATGTATTATATGTTTATTATCCGCTTATTATCAATAACTCTCCTTTTTGTTCTACCTTTATAACTTATAGTCAAGATATAAACTATAATGAAATACAAGGTATTGTTAAATTGGAATAGAAATTGTATCATTTTAAGAAATTAAAATAATTGATAGTCAATATATTATAGTTTCACAAAACGATAAAAACTATAATAAATTAACAATACCAAATACAAAAGGGCTTAGAAAGAATGTATGAGTTAGACCAAAAATATCGAAAGCTTGAAATCGAATATGCAGAAAAATATGGTGAGAAAAGTCCAGAGGTACAATCCTTAGCAGATTCGTTTAAATATAATGATAGTGTTACACATCATTATGTAGATAGCATCATTAAGAATTATGGCTGGATTTCTAGGGAAAAAAATTGGTGATGATGCTGCAAGTGCATTATTTTTAGTAGTTCAGCATTCAAGTTTAAGCTATCAGTTATCAATACTCGACATTATAAAGGATGCTTACAAAAAGGGCAATCTGCATCCTATCAGATATGCCTATATCACTGACCGAATTAAGGTCAGACAAAATAAAAAACAAAAATACGGGACTCAAACTAAGTATTATGGAGACAAACTCTACATTGCTCCTTGTATTAAAAAGAGGACGCTTAATAAGCGTAGAGTAAGTATTGGATTAGATACTATTGAGGACTATATAAAAGATATGGAATCAACTTTTAACACTAAAATCTATGGGATAAAATGATTTTGATTTTTTTTTGTAAAACTATAATATATTGACTATCAATTATTTTAATTTCTTAAAATGATACAATTTCTATTCCAATTTAACAATACCGAATTTTAAACAGGCTCTTAGTCCTTACAGGCTTTTAAAGTATTCTGCATCAGGGCGCAAATGGTCATTTTGCCTACTCCACCCGGTACCGGAGTGATATAGCCCGCCTTTTCTTTTACCATATCAAAGTCCACATCCCCTACTAAACGGAAACCGGATTTTTTGCTGTTATCTTCGATACGGTTGATTCCCACATCCACGATAATAGCCCCTTCTTTCACCATATCGGCAGTCACATATTTAGGACGACCGATTGCCGCAACAATAATATCGGCTTCCAGGCACAGCTCTTTCAGGTTCTTTGTCTTAGAGTGGGTCAAAGTCACGGTGCAGTTACCCGGATTGGTATTACGGCTCATCAGCAGGCTCATGGGCGTACCTACGATATTACTTCTGCCAATCACCACACAATGTTTCCCTGTAGTATCAATACCGTAATGTTGCAACATCATCATGATACCGTTTGGGGTAGCCGGAATGAATGCATCCTGTCCCAAGACCATTTTACCGATGCTGTTAGGATGAAAACCGTCCACATCTTTCTCCGGGTTAATGGTATTGATCACTTTATCTTCTGATATATGTTTTGGTAAAGGTAGCTGAACCAGAATACCATCTATATCATTGTCTGCATTATAAATTTCGATCAGCTCCAGCAATTCGGCTTCTGTAGTGTCCGGAGCTAAACGTGATAAAGTAGACTTAAAGCCTAGATAATCGCAGGTTTTCACCTTTGAAGCCACATAAGTCTGGCTGGCAGGGTCTTCGCCCACTAATATTGCTGCCAGGTGTGGCACTTTTTTGTTGTTTTGAACACGGGCAGCTACCTCGCTTTGGATATTTTTCAGTATTTCTTCGGATACTTTTTACACCGTCTAATAATTGCATGCCGCAAAATTAAACAAATTTACGCTTTACGGAAATTATATGTGTACAGGGAATGTGTATAAAAAACGCTCTTTAAACAATTTATAAGACTTGTAAGTTAAAAAATTATTTTAACTTCGCCAGTCATAGTATTTGATAAAAAAGCATTAAATTTTAACCAGAATTAAAATAACAGATAGACACAAATGGACAATATCGCAATTATAAGTGCGGTGGTAGTCGGGGTTATATTAGGAATCATTTTAGGAAAGCTAATATTTGCCAAGAATACCGCTAACAAGGTAGCAGAAGCAGAACAACAGGCTCAAAAATTAATAGAGGACGCACAGGCAAAAGCAGATACGATAAAAGAAAAGAAAGTACTTGAAGCTAAAGAGCATTTTTTACAGTTAAAATCAGATAACGACAAAGAGGTTAATGCACGTAATCAGAAACTAAGCGAAACAGGAAAACAAATTAAAGCAAAAAGAACAATCCTTAAATGATAAATTAAAAGCGGTTCAGACCCAGGTCAATGAAAATACAGAGCTTAAAGCGGAGTTGAATGACCTTATGGAATCCGCAAAAATCAAAAGGGCTGAACTGGAAAAGCATCAGGAAGAGCAGATCAAACGTTTAGAAAAGATTGCCAACCTTTCTGCGGAAGAAGCAAAAGCAGAGCTTGTTGAAGCTATGAAGGAAGAAGCGCGTACGAATGCAATGGCGCATATCCAGGAGATCGTGGAGCAGGCAAAAACCAATGCCAGCAAAGAAGCCAAGAAAATCGTTATTCAAAGCATCCAACGTGTAGCCGCCGAGCAGACGATTGAAAATGCTATTACGGTGTTCAATCTGGAAAGTGATGAGATCAAAGGTCAGATCATCGGTCGTGAAGGTAGAAACATCCGTGCTTTAGAAGCGGCAACAGGAGTTGATCTGGTTATTGATGACACCCCTGAAGCAATTGTATTGAGCTGCTTCGATCCGCTTAGAAGAGAGATCGCTCGCTTATCCCTGCAACGCTTGGTACAGGATGGTCGCATCCACCCTGCCCGCATTGAAGAGGTGGTAGAAAAAACTAAAAAACAAATCGAAGACCAGGTGATGGAAATCGGTGAACGTACGATCATTGAGTTAGGTATCCATGGGCTGCATAAAGATCTGGTGAGAATGGTGGGGTAAAATGCGTTTCCGTTCTTCTTATGGTCAAAACCTATTGATGCACTCTAAAGAAACGGCAAACCTTTGTGGTATCATGGCTGCAGAACTTGGCTTAGGTCAGAAAGTCGTTAAATTAGCCAAAAGAGCAGGTTTATTACATGATATCGGTAAAGTTCCGGATGAAGAAACAGAATTAAGCCACGCTTTATTAGGGGCTAAACTGGCTGAAAAAGCCGGCGAACACCCTGCCGTAATCAATGCAATCGGCGCGCACCATGATGAAATGGAAATGGCCTACATTATCTCCCCGATCATCCAAGCTTGTGATGCCATCAGTGGTGCAAGACCGGGTGCCCGTCGGGAGATCATGCAAAGTTACCTGCAAAGAATCAAAGATCTGGAGAACCTCGCTGTTGCTTATGATGGTGTAGACAAGGCTTATGCAATACAGGCGGGACGTGAACTGCGTGTGATTGTTGAAGCAGATAAAGTAAGCGACAGCGACAGCGATCGTTTAAGCTTCGAAATTGCGGACAAAATCCAGAAAGAAATGCAATATCCGGGACAAATTAAAGTAACAGTTATCCGCGAAAAGAGAGCGGTAAATGTTGCCAGATAGTCCGCAACACAAATAAATAAAAGAATTTCATTCTACTAAAAAGCACCATTAGGTGCTTTTTTTTATTTAGCCCGGATATACGGTCAGCAATGTCGCTCTTACAGCAAAACAGAATTAAACCTTTAATTGTGAATTTTTATCTTTAATTTGGCCACTTATTTTTATTGCGTTCAGTAAGAACATATTAAAGCATATGCACGAAAGACATGCCAACAGGAAGCTATATTTCCAAGAACAGGCTACCACTACCGAAAAATATGTAATTCCTTATCTCGAAGATCTGCTCAAGATTAATGAGCAAACCCGAATTCTCGAAATAGGCTGTGGAGAAGGTGGCAATTTAGTCCCTTTTATATCACGCCAATGTGAAGTGATAGGAGTAGATATTAACAAAGGCCAGATTGAGAATGCAAAAATATTTATCGGGGAACAGTTTCCCGGTCATAATAATGTACGCTTATTATCTAAAAATATTTACGATGTAAGTGCTGAAGATATAGGGACATTTGACGTGATCATGCTCCGGGACGTAATAGAGCATATTCCTCACCAGGAAAAATTCATGGGTCATCTGAAAACATTCCTGAAACCTAAAGGAGTTGTATTCTTCGGTTTTCCACCATGGTATATGCCATTTGGCGGACATCAGCAGGTGTGCCAAAGTAAATTTTTAAGTAAATTACCTTATTATCATTTACTCCCTAAAGGCCTTTATCGATCTGTACTGAAGCTTTTCGGAGAAAACGAAGGTGGGATAAAAGAATTGATGGAGATAAAAGATACGGGCATCAGCATCAATCGTTTTCATAAGATCGTAGCCAAAAATGGCTTTCGTATAGATAAACGGACTTTTTACCTGATCAACCCGAATTACAATACCAAATTCGGATTAAAACCAAGGGAACAGTTCGGACTTATCCGTGCAATACCTGTATTCAGGGACTTTCTGACTACCTGCTATTATTGTGTAATCAGCGATGCCGGTACTTCATCCGAAGCCCAAAATAAATAGCCATCTATTAATCGAACAAAGTTCATTTATATTGTATCGGGGAAGTCGACAATTATATGTTGCTGGTTTTCCCGATGTATAAGTCACAGATCCCATAAGCAGTGGCGTAAATGGCGCATCGATACTATCCAGCTTAAAAAAGTTATCTTAAAAAATTTGCAGCCTCAGTAGTGAATCTATGAAAGGCCTGATCCACCTCATTACTGTATTTATGTACTAAAGAAAAGGGGTTCATATGAGAATAGGGATATTGATAATCATCAATGATCACTTCAATGGGAATATCCCTGTAGCCGCCTTTTAGCGTATTTAAAGCTTCTACAGGTGGTGCTACCTCGTCCTGTCTTAACACCAGAGCTTTGATCTGATGGCTCATTTTAGCAAGGAGCCCCTCTCGATCTTTCAGGAAATAATTGTAACGCAACATGGTTTTAAACCAAGACTCTTCCGGGTGATACGTCCAATTCTGAAAATGGGCCAGGCGTTGATCCGTTGCAAAATCGGAGCTTAGGAGCTCTGCATAGCTTCTTTGCATGGCTATAGCTGCACTTGCATCCATAATATATTTGGATACAGGGAACATACGATCTATGGTCATCCCACCACAAAAGCAGAATAATTTAGCATGACTAAAATAACCGGAAGGGTTGGCCATTTTCAAAATGCAGGAAAAGAACGAACCTATAGAATAGCCGAATAAATCTACTGTAGCATCGGCCTCTATTTCAGGTATTTTGTTTTCCCGGACTGATTCGATCAATTGTACCACATCTGCATAAGTTTGTAAACCGGACCAGAAGAGCCTTTGGGGGAAATGTTCCAACCTGCTGCTCATTGCCGCATTAATAAAAGAAGATGAGGTACTGTTTTCAGGGTATTGCTCTGCCCTGTTTCGGGCAATCTCCAACATACTATTTTTATTACTCCAGTCTTCAGGTGCGCGATCCATATGAAAAGCAATCGGGAATAATATTACCGCTTTACCTGTTTTCTTTGCGATCTCATAGGCCCAGGGCAGGTACTTATCCCATCTCTTTTCATTCAATCCATGAAAGAAGAGGATAAAGCCTTTGCTTCTTTCCGGCATGGCAGTTTTAATGATGTAATAAGAAAAAGATTGATTGCATTGGATCTTAAAATCGCTCAACGCGATATGCTCTCCTTTATTGCTTTTCAATACACAATCTTCGTCAAAACCTACCTCATGAACATTGCATGCTAATTGCTCGCTACCGGATAAAAAAGATGCCGCTTTCCGGGATTCAAAAGCGTATCTTTTAATCTCTATACCCAGTGCTTCTATTATGGCATTACCAGCTTTTTCCGGGAAGTGGCTTTTCAACAATGAATATATCTCGTAATAGTGCATGAAGAAACTTTTAAATAGCGGTCAGGACTACCGCAATTGAATTAAACATACAATTTTGGGGGGCATTAAAACAAAAACAGATAAGGCTTATATACTTTATTTGCAGCATTATTTTTTCTTTCCGGCCAGGTCAAATACGATCTGTGCAGCATTATCAGAAGCCTTGCCATCGTGCGCAAGCATTTGCCAGACTTTTGAGTAATCCGTTTGCATCCGGTCCATATTATCGTTATTGACCGTAATATCAGCCACGGCTTGCTGCAATTTAGGCAGCGTAAAGTCATTTTGCAACAATTCTACCACAGAAAGTTTACCTAAGATAATATTGGGCAAAGCTACATATTCGGTTTTAGCCATTGCTTTTACAATCTTAAATGTCAAAGGACTGGTCTTATACACCACAACCTGCGGCACACCGAGCAGTGCTGTTTCCAGAGTTGCGGTACCGGAGGCGACTAAGGCTACGTCAGCAATTTTTAAGATATCATATGTTTTACCTTTAACCAGAGTAACAGAACTATTGCCGTCAATAATGGAGGAATAAAGTTCTTCACGCTGAGCCGGAGCTTGTGCAATCAGGACTTCGTAATCGGGCATAGTAGCGGCTACCCGTAGCATCAGTGGCAGTAGCTTTTTGATTTCCTGAACACGGCTTCCTGGCAATAATGCCAATATTTTCTTTCCCTGTTTAGAAAGACCGGAAGGTTTTTGCAGCTCAGATTCCATCACCTCTATCAAAGGATGACCGACATAATGCACCGGGTAATTATACTTTGCATAAAAAGGTTTTTCAAAAGGCAGGATCACCATCATTTCATCCACATATTTGTTGATATGATGTACCCGCTTTTCTTTCCAGGCCCACACGGTAGGAGAAATATAGTAAGCAGTTTTAAAGCCCTGCAGATGCGCCCATTTGGCAATGCGCATATTAAATCCTGGATAATCCACGAACAGGACTACATCAGGATTGAATGCGCTAATATCTGCTTTGCAGAAGGATATATTTTTAAGGATAGTACCGAGATGTTTGACCACTTCTACCAAACCCATAAAAGCAAGATCACGGTAGTGTTTTACAATTTCAGCACCTGCTGCCTGCATCAGATCGCCTCCCCAGGCCCTTATCTGCGCCTCAGGATCTTTCTGTTTTAATGCTTTGATCAGGTTGCTGGCATGCAAGTCTCCGCTCGCCTCGCCTGCTATGATATAATATTTCAATAGATCAACTTATGAAGGTTCACTGAACGACTTCCCGGTCAATTTTATTGCGCCATCCCCATTTATTGAAATAGTACAGGGATGATCTGAAACCGTACCAAGTCAACAAAGTACTTTTATGCACGCCGCCTTTAAAATCATGCACGACAACGGCTTCAGGAAAATAGGCAGTTTCTGCAATCTGTAGGATACGTCTGCTTAAATCGGCATCCTCGGTGTACATAAATATGCGCTCATCAAACAAGCCTACCTGTTGCAAGGTGGTGCATCTCAGGAACATAAAGCAACCGGACAAGAACGGAATATGAAACATGGGTTTTTCATAGTCCTTGTCTTTATTTTCAAAAAAAATAAAGGGCTTCTTCCATACGTTTTTGCCCCAAGCCTTTCATAAAACGTCGGGCAAGCAAAATATAGGGCGTCGGATTATTCTTACAAAGATACTGAATACGACCGTCCGGGTAAATTATTTTTGGCATCACCAAACCTACATGGGCATTTTCTTCCATGAAATTCCCTAAAGATTCCAAACATTTGGCATCAAATAAGAGATCGGGATTTAAAACAACATGGTAGTCGGAAAGATTCATAGTTTCGCGCAAGGCCACATTATGCGCTTTGCCATATCCCAGATTTCCAGGGAAATGCATGTAAATTATCCTATTGTCAAACTTGAGTTTAGAACTTATTTGATCAATTGCAGAATTATCTATTACATAAAGTTGTGTGACCATTTTATTTTGCAAAAAAGACTTACACACCTGTAATACTTCTGTCAATGATGTATTATATGTTACAATAGAACCTGTTATCTTCATAAATTAACAAATCGGCCTGCCGGCTAAAACACTTTTCAATACCCTTCAG
>JASJYW010000027.1:65253231-65277379 GCA_030386875.1 Morinoia aosen
TACCGGCTACCGGAACAGAAAGAATGAAGCCAGGGTGGAATCAGACCGACGCTTGAAGATGGGGTATATATTCTTAAAGTTGCAGCAAGAGACAATGCCGGGAATGTATCAGGTAATGTAACGAACAAATATGAGATCAGTTTTGAGGTGATAAATAAGTCAACGATTACTAATGTCTTGAACTACCCGAACCCGTTCTCTACTTCAAACTCAATTTCTGTTCACCCTTACCGGTGCAGAGATTCCTTCACAGTTTAAGATCCAGATCATTTCTATTACTGGTAAAGTAGTGCGCGAAATTAAAAAGTCAGAATTGGGCAATATTCATATAGGTCGTAACAGAACAGAGTATAAATGGGACGGTAAAGATGAGTTCGGTCAGCTTTTGGGTAATGGAGTATATCTGTATCGTGTCATCACCAGCAATAAAAGAAGGCGAAAGTATAGAGCGTCGCAATAATGCCAGTATTGACCGTTATTTTAAAAATGATTACGGTAAACTTTATATCATGCGATAATCAGGATTTGAGGTTCATAACAAAAATGTCTTGTGTCCATGCACAAGACATTTTTTATTTAGGGGCAATACCGCCAGTTCCCATTTTTTATTTTTACAATGCTCCAACAATCGGGGCAACACATATTCCATATTGCTTCGTGCTTTCTCACTGTCATGTAAGACTAATATATGGCCTGGTTGCAGATTGAAGACAATATTTTCCAAACACTTCTGCGGACTGATTGTACGGTCCCAGTCTCCGGGAATCAAAGTCCATAAAATGAGCTCAAAACCTTTTGCCTGCAATAGCTTTGCCTGAGCTCTTTTTATACTGCCATAAGGCGGCCGGAATAATGTACTATTGATGAATTGCTGTGCTTGCGCTATGTCATTCAGATATAAAGCATTTTTTGTCTTTTTACCTTTAAGATGCGTATGGCTATGATTGCCTACTCTATGGCCATGGCTGATAATGTCGGCATATACATCAGGATGCTCGATCACATTTTTACCAATACAGAAAAAAGTAGCCTTAGCCTGGTATTTTTCCAGTTGTTCCAGCACCCAGGGCGTGATTTCGGGATGCGGCCCGTCATCAAAAGTTAAATAAACTCTTGCATGCGCTTCACTACTGGGACCTTTCCAGGTGTAGCGTTTGAAAAAATACTGAATCCAGTCAGGAATGCTGTTGATATACATAAACAATAATTAATCCAAAATTAGGAACAATTCTAAACAAAGCGGACTAAGAAATTTTGCTACTTTTGCCACAGAAAAATTCCTTGTGCTGATTTATGTTTATTGAACCGCTCCATTCGAAAAAATCTGGTTGGATAGAAGTTATTTGTGGATCCATGTTTTCGGGTAAAACAGAAGAGCTGATTCGTAGACTGAAGCGCGCCCAGATTGCCCATCAGAAAGTGGAGATATTTAAACCCGCAATTGATACCCGTTATGATGATACCGATGTAGTATCCCATAATGATTTGCGTATCCGTTCCACACCCGTAAGCTCGTCTCAAAACATATTATTGTTAGCTGACGAAGTAGATGTGGTAGGTATTGATGAAGCCCAGTTTTTTGATCCGGAAATAGCTAATGTAGTTGAAACCCTCGCGAAAAATGGGATTCGGGTAATTGTAGCGGGCCTAGATATGGATTTTAAAGCACAACCATTCGGACCCATGCCACTCTTACTGGCAAAAGCTGATTATATTACCAAACTGCATGCTATCTGCGTAAAATGCGGACAAATCGCTCACTTCTCATTTCGAAGCCAGCGATGAACAGAAGATCTTATTGGGAGAAACAGATGTCTATGAGCCAAGATGCAGAAGCTGTTACTACAACGTAGAGTAGCAGTTTATTTAGCCGCAGTACTATGGTTAATGGAAAAAGAGGCTAAGACCGGGTTATGGTCCGATAAAGCTACGTCGGGAGAACTATAACCCTTGCAATTGAAGAACTTATTGTCGTAGAAAATATAATCTATCCTAAGCGTAGGGAAGATGTTCCGGTAAGTACGACCAAATCCGAATCCTTTATTAACAAAAGCATCAGAAAGATCTCCTTTCACCTTGCGGTATACATAAGATCCGGGCATATCATTCATGTCCCCACAGATAATGGCCGGAAGCGTACCTTTGTCCATGATAGAGTCAATGATATTCGCCTGCATGGCACGTTTGGAAGAGGCCAAGATCAGTTTCGTCATAATTCCTTTTGTTCTGGATTCTACCTTAGTCGGTAATTTGGCAGTTTTTTGTTCCGCATAAGCCACTTCTTCATCGCTTAAAGTAACTGATTGCAAGTGTGTTACATAAAGCCGGATCTTCTTCTCCTCACCCAGATCTACGTCCACGCCCATCAGGTTATAATAATTCCGTTTAGGATCCAAAGCATAGCGGTGCATTTTTGACAAGGGGAATTTGGAAAATACCGCATGACCTACTTTAATGATCTCTTCGGGTTTGGCTTCAATGTTTATATTACGTTTGGGATAATCATCTTCGATAGAAAATTCATAGTAATTATAACCCAGTCCCCGTAGCAGTTCCGCATAAGGTTCATTGAGGGTTATCCGCATCCACATAATACTCTTGCAGGCACAATATATCCGGTGCCTGCTCGCTGATAAATTCTATGATTTTGTTTTTGGACTTGCTTGTTTTTGGTCCATTCGCCCAGGTCGAAAAGGTGTACATTCCAGGTCATGACCTTGAGCGTTTGGTCTTCCGCCTTCACCGTAGCACCCAGCAAGTGGATACCAAAAGATGCTTTCGTTATAGAAAAGCAGAGCAGTAATGCTGCCAGGGGAATAATGCTGAATTTTTTTCTTTGAGTAAATAACCAGAAAAAAAAGAAAAAAACATTTGCAGCAACGGCAAATACATTTGAAAAGCTAAATAAACTCAATATTGATTCATTGGTAGACACATCCCAGTAGGCGGCCCAGGTACACAGCGACAGCCAAAGCACTGCGCCTATAGTGAAAAATAAGCCAGTGCTTCTGAAAAATAAATTAAGCCTCTTAATGAATTTATTTTGCTTCAATGGACGGTATAAGTAAATGTATTATTGATATCGTTTCAGTAATTCCCGTTCTTCTTTCGTTAAAGACTGGATACCGCGTTCGTTAATCTTATCGAGTATAGTATCCAGTTCAGCATTCACTTCTGTAAACATTTTATCCCCGAGTCTTCTTTTTTGCCGCTACTTTATGAGCACCCCAACCCATCAGTTTATTGCTTACAACACCCAGTTTGAGACCTTTATTGGCCAGCTGCATATATAAAACGCCTGCCAAGCCACCTGCGATCAGTAATCCAAAATAAGGGTAATTATTGGATTCAAAAAGGACAATGATATTAATTATCAAATAGATAACGATTAACAGCCATAAAGGAACAGAAAAATTTGAAGAAAAATAGATTTTATACCGTGGAGCTACACTTAAAGTGCCCAAAGAAAAGCCTAAAACAGCAGCATCTGCACCACTGAACATATTGATTGGGTGTGGTGACGGGAAATAATATTGTAATCCGATAAAAGCAATACCCCCAATGATATTGGACACAATGAATGAAAGGTAAGATCTCGCTTTTGCCTACTAATTGCTGGACCACACTACCAAATACAAACAACCAGACCAGAGTTGTGAACAATTTAAAAAAGCCCAGCCCCGTAAACATAAAGGTTAAAATCGTCCAGGGATGCTTCAGCATACCTTCAAAAGGCTGAAGCGCAAAATGTACATATATTTTGCTTTCAAAATAAAAAGTTGATTCCGGGGAAGGCACCTGCTGCCACATGAAAATGACAATTTTCGCCAAATGCAACATAATATAACCTGTGCCACAAAAGAAAACCAGCTTTAATAAAGGGTTGTTCTCATAATCGATAATAAAGTCTTTCTGCTGCTGTTTAAATAATCCATAATTTATCTTAAAAAAGTTTGCCTTTACGCTTTCCAGGATGCTAACAAGAAGAAAGCAAAAAGCATGCCCCCTAAATGAGCGAAATGGGCTACGTTATCCCCAGGGGGTGCTACTGATCCTGAAACTAAACCGATTACGGCAAGGATAGCTACGAAGTATTTGGCTTTCATGGGGATCAGAAAATATATCTGGATAATTGAATTCGGGAACATATAGCCAAAAGCAAATAAAACACCATATACAGCTCCCGAAGCCCCGAATCATAGGAATATTAATATCGGTCTGTATGAAATGGGACACGAGTATCTGGCATAATGCCGCACCTAAGCCACTGATAAAGTATAAGAGTAAAAACTTTTTAGTCCTCAGTGCATTCTCTATCGGTGTGCCGATCATCCACAAGGTTAGCATATTGAATATAATATGAGTAAAGTTTTCGGTGCTATGCATGAACATATGCGTAATAGGCTGCCAGGGCCTGAAAAATGGAGATTCCCAAGAGAAAAGGCCTAATATATAAATCAAATTATGTTCATGCGCTCCATGGCAAGCGTTAGCAAGAACATTAATACATTAATAATGATCAGGTTCTTAATTACCGGGGGCAGACCCCCATATCCACCTATATTTCTAAACTGTTGCGACATACCTTCAAATAATTCTGCTCAAAAATACAGAATAAAACCTTGTTTTAGGACTTCTCAGCACTTTTGTCGCTGCTAAATCTATCCTAACAGGAAAGACCCCACACATTTTTTACTAAATTTGCCCCGATTCAATCATTCATTTCATGAAAGCAATGATACTGGCAGCAGGTCTGGGTACCCGTCTGAAGCCTTTTACAGACCATCACCCTAAAGGCCCTGGCTATGGTCAACGGCAAAAGTTTACTGGAGATCAATATTGTCAACCTGCAGCGGTTCGGCATCCGTGATGTTATTGTTAATGTGCATCATTTTGCTGACCAGATTGAGCAGGTGATCGCCGATAATCATGGATTTGGCAGCCGTGTTCAGATTTCCGATGAAAGAGCAGAAGTACTGGAGACGGGTGGGGGATGAAAAAAGCCATCCCTTTGCTGAGAGATGCCGAAGATATCCTGGTGATGAATGTAGATATTCTCTCTGATTTTGATCTGAACCGGGATGATCCTGCAACATAAAAGGAGCGGCACTTTGGCGACACTCGCCGTACAGCAGCGCAGCAGCTCGCGTTATTTCCTGTTTAAAGAAGAAGAAAAACACCTGCGCTTATGTGGCTGGCGCCATGCCACGACTCTGGAGGAAAAATTACCTTGCTCCGGTGCGGTAAAGATGACGCCGCTGGCGTTTAGCGGCATCCAGATCCTGCAATCCACTTTTTTACATAAGATCGTGCAGGAAGGCAAATTTTCCCTGGTAGATCTGTATCTTTCCCTTGCTGCAATGAGCGCATCCTAGCCTGGGACCATACCGGAGACAGTCTTTTGGATGTGGGCAAACCCGAAAGCCTAGTGCAGGCCGCCAAAATGTTTAATTTATAATTACCGACTTAATCTTTGTTTCTTTCCATCTCATGAATCAACGTCAATTATTTCAGCAATATTTAGCACCTACTTCACCCGAACCTATGGCTTTGCCAATCATTCGGGCAGAGGCGGAATTTTTATATGATGACCAGGGCAAGCATTATATCGACCTGATCGGTGGGATCAGTGTCTGTAATGTGGGGCATCGTCATCCTAAAGTAGTAGCGGCCATTAATCGGCAGACAAACGACTATTTGCATCTCATGGTCTATGGTGAGCTGGTACAATCACCGATGGTGAATTATGCGGCTTTGCTGGCAAAATATTTACCCGAAAATCTTTCCTGTCACCTACTTCACCAATTCCGGGGCAGAAGCCGTTGAAGGGGCTATGAAGCTGGCCAAAAGAGCCACCGGCAGGGCGGAGATCATTGCCTGCCATAAAAGTTACCATGGTTCTACACAGGGTGCCTGGAGTCTGATCGGTTCTGAGGAGTTCCGGATGAACTACCGGCCTTTATTGCCTCAAATCCATCATGTTGCCTATAATAGTCAGGAGGCGATTGATGCAATCAGTGAACAGACGGCCTGTATTATACTTGAAACCGTACAGTCGGAAGCCGGAGTGATCAAACCTGAGGCCGAAATGGATACAAGCGGTTCGCCAAAGATGTACCGAAACCGGTACACTGTTGATCCTGGATGAGATCCAGGTAGGCTTTGGCTCGTACCGGTACGCTTTGGGGCTTTGAGCAGTTCGGCATCGTCCCCGATGTTTTATTACTGGGTAAAGCTTTAGGCGGAGGGATGCCAATGGGCGCGTTTATTGCTTCAAAAGAATTAATGCAAACCCTGAGCTTTAACCCGATCCTGGGTCATATGACCACATTCGGGCGGGCATCCCGTATGTTGTGCTGCCGGCATGGCTGCCTTTGAGGCCCTGCTGGAGGAAAAAATGCACCATTCGGTACCTCAAAAAGCGGCATTGTTCCTTGAGCACCTGCAACATCCGGCGATACAGAAAATCTCCCATCACGGGCTGATGATGGGCAGTGCAGCTGGAAAGTTTTGAAAAAGTAGTAGCGGCGATCAAACACCTGTTAGCATTGGGCGTATTCACTGATTGGTTTTTTATTCGCATCGGATTGTATCCGTATTGTGCCACCGCTGAATATTTCAGAGAAAAGTATTGTGGAGGCTTGCCATAAAATAAAAGAAGCGTTGACAAAAAAATAAATCCTGTCTTAAATAATTTATAATCAAAATGAAAATGAAAAACTGGCTTTTAACCGGAATGTTTCTATTGTCCGGATGGATGGTAAATGCACAATCTGTAGCAATCGATAAGAAAAATAATACTATTAAAATTGAAGGGGAAGCGGCGCTTAAATATACCAAAAGTAACATGACCAATTGGTCGTTTTATGATATGGATGACAACGAAATCATTTTTTTTAGCGTTGTAGACAATGGTACGCCAGGTTATAGAGATGATGACTATATGATCATCAATTTTTTGACAGAGCACATAAAAGTTGAATCAAACGATTATTCGCACATTCAAACCTTTTTCAACATGAATAAAGCCATAGAAAAATTTGCGGTATGGCTACTTAAGGAAAAAGTAATAGATAATAAAGGGAATATCAACCCCGAAAAAGTGGCGATCTTCCATTCCAAATACGATCAGAATATTACCAACAGGACCATGAAATATTAGTATTCGTTTTCATCAACCTATTAAGCCTTTGTGAAATACCTGTTTTTACATATATGAAATTGGCGAAACGATTTTTTTACCGTAATTTTGCACATCTTTTCTCCGGAAAGAAATTTGAAACTGAATTAATAATCATAATAAACTTAAGACAATGAGCACTGTAAGCATTTCTGCTGCTGATGTAAACAAATTACGCCAGGCTACTGGCGCGGGTATGATGGACTGTCGTAAAGCTTTGACTGAGAGCGGGTGGCGATTTCGAAAAAGCAATCGACTATTTGCGTTTGAAAGGTCAAAAAGTAGCGGCTAACCGTAGCGATCGTGACGCTAAAGAAGGTGTTGCGGTAGCTTTGGCTAATCCTGAAAATACTTACGGTATTGCTTTACACGTATCTGCTGAGACTGATTTCGTTTCTAAAAACCAGGGAGTTCATGGATTTTTCTAACGAATTAGCTAAAATCGCTTTAGAAAACAAACCTGCTGATATTGAAGCATTAAAAGCTTTGAAAATGGGTGATGCTACTATCGCTGACAGATTATTGGAAATGGTAGCTAAAATCGGCGAAAAAATCGATGTAGCCCGTTTCGAAACGATCACTGCTGAAACTGTAGTGCCTTACATCCACGGTAATTTCCGTATCGGTGTATTAGTAGGAATGAACCAGGCGAAATCTGATGCAGTATTAGCTGCCGGTCGTGACGTAGCGATGCAGATCGCTGCCATGAATCCACTGGGGATTGGATGAAAATTCAATCGCTCCTGAAGTAATTGAGCGCGAGAAAGCTTTGGCTGTTGAGCAAATCGTTGCTGAAGGTAAACCAGCAGATATGGCTGAGAAAATTGCTGCCGGTAAAAATGAACAAATTCTTCAAAGAAAACACTTTGGTGAATCAACCATTCGTAAAAGACAACGGCGTGACGATCGCTCAATACTTAACTAGCGTTGAGAAAGGTCTGGAAGTAACTGCTTTCGCCCGCGTAGCTTTAGGTTAATTAATACTACCTTCTTAATAGAAAATCCCGGTATCATAAAGATGCCGGGATTTTATTTATGAAAACCATCATTTGCTTTCGCTTGTTGAAGGAAATGTTGCTTCCTCTGAAAACTATACTTAAACCAATTGGTCTTTAAAGTTTATAAAGCACAAAAAACTAACTCTTTGTTTAGGAGAGTTAGTTTTTTATATCGAATACAGTCAGCCGACTGTACTGCTTTGATTACTTACGTAGACCTAATTTAGCGATCAGCTCACGATAACCGGTAAGGTTAGTGCGGCTTAAGTATTGCAATAAGCGCTTGCGTTGACCTACCATTTTAATCAAGCTTAAGTTGCTGGAGTGATCTTTCTTATTTCCACCTTTGATGTGTTGAGAAATATGATTGATGCGCTCAGTTAAAAGAGCAACTTGTGCTTCTGTAGAACCAGTGTTCTTTTCAGAACCACCGAATGTTTTAAAAATGTTTGCTTTTTTAGCGTCGATAGTTGCGTTAGCCATTATTTTAATTATTTTATTTCTTTCTGTGCAAAAATTCGGACGGCAAAGGTAAGTATATTATTTTAAATTCCAATAATATTTTATAAAAATACCTTTAGCACCCCTTTTTTATCCTTTTGATAAGGCGTTCAATACATCATACTGGGTAATGATGTGTACTTTCCCACTATCATCTTTTGCCAATACCGCATTGTTTTCCTTAGTAATGTAGCCGCTCAAGCGGTCAATAGGCAGATCCATGGCCACAACAGGAATAGCTGCTTCTAAAACCTCGTTCAAAGCTTTTTCCTTGATCTGCGCATCCTGCATGATCTTTTTGAATAACCCGTTCTGGGATACCGAGCCAACGAAGCTGTCGCCATCTTTAACCGGGATCTGCTCAATATCGTATTGCTGCATCATTTCTAGTGCCTCTGCTACGCTTTGGTCGCTGTTTAAGGTCAGTAATTTACGTGCACCCAGGCCATTCACCAGATCCTGTACGGTATTGACTTCCAGGAAGCCCCTGTCCAGCATCCACTCATCATTATAGATCTTACCTACATAGCGGCTGCCGTGGTCATGGAAGATGACTACTACTACATCTTCAGGCTTTAATTTTGCCTTCAGTTGTTTTAAGCCCGCCAGTGCAGATCCAGCAGAATAACCGACAAAAATACCTTCTTCCTTGGCAATACGGCGTGCCATCACAGCACCATCCTTATCTGTTACCTGCTCAAAATGATCAATGTTTTCTTTGGTATAATTTTCCGGCAAGAAGTCCTCGCCGATACCTTCTGTGATATAAGGGTGTACCTCGTTCATATCCAGCTCACCGGTATTGAACCATTTGGTCAGCAAAGAACCGTAGCTGTCGATCGCCCACACCTGGATATTTGGATTTTTTTCTTTTAAATACTGCCCGGTACCACTTACCGTACCACCGGTACCGGTAGCCACGATCAGGTGGGTTACTTTACCTTCAGTTTGCTCCCAGATTTCCGGGCCAGTCTGTTCGTAGTGCGCCAGGCGGTTGGCCAGGTTGTCATATTGATTCACATACCAGCTGTTGGGTACCTCTGTAGATAGTCTTTTGGATACGGAATAATAAGATTGCGGATCTTCTGGTTCTACATTGGTTGGGCAAACGATCACTTCAGCGCCTACTGCTTTTAAGATATCTGCTTTCTCTTTGGATTGCTTATCGGTAGTCGTGAAGATACATTTATAACCTTTGTGGATAGCGGCCAAAGCAAGGCCCATACCGGTATTACCGCTGGTACCTTCGATAATGGTGCCGCCGGGCTTTATCTTACCTTCCTTTTCTGCAACTTCCAGCATTTTTAAGGCCATACGGTCTTTGATGCTGTTGCCCGGGTTAAAAAATTCCACTTTTGCATAAACCTTACAAGGCAAGTCCGTTACCGTTTTGTGCAGGCGGATCAGTGGCGTATTGCCAATTGTTTCAAGGATATTATTAAAAACCTTTTTGTCTGGTGTCATATCTATTTACTTTTTTATTCAGCAGGCAAAGGTAAGATTTATCAACTGAAGTATAGCTTACTGGAATGTTTAGATTTCTTTATGGAATTATAAAATCGAGTACGTCTTTCTCCTGAATTCAATGGTATTCCGGGTACCCAATTTCTTTTTAACCGGGACATTCTCGTTCCTTAAAACTAAAAATTTATGGCACAGCTGATTAGCAAGTCCGGGAAAGCAGCCCCGGCAGTAGATCTGACCCCGATGGTAGACCTGGGTTTTTTATTGATCGCGTTTTTTATGTTTACTACTACGATGTCAAAACCCTTTGCCATGGATATACAGATGCCTTATAAAGGAGAGGAACTGGTGAATCCTCCTCTTGTCAAAGAAAGTACGGTAATGACCATACTTTTAGGAAAAGATCATCAGTTGTACTATTATGAAGGAATGTCTGGAGAAAACTTGGCAGATAAACTGGTTACTTCCGGCTTTGAAGGGAAAGGTAATATCAGAGAGCAGATAATCGCGAAAAAAGCAGCCATCAAAGCGATGGTCGAGACAGGAGCACTGCTGCCCGATGACCAGCTTACGGTAATCATAAAGGCTACGGATCTGGCAAATACTGATGACCTGGTACGGATACTGGATGAAATGTCGGTCAGTCGCGTGCCGATATACACCCTTACGGATATAAGCAAAGAAGAATTGGCCGTTTTATTCATGTATAACCTGAGTTCGGGATAATATTTCTTATATTTTATTGCTTGAATCTAAGCAAAAGAAAAAACTGGGATTGATCAATTAGATGCAGCACAAGTCAAAAGGCATTGGCATCGGTGAGCTACTCAAATGTTATAAACTTTCTTTACAGACAAATTCCGGCTTTCTTATCCAGAATCGGTACAATATGATGCGGGCTCTGGTGATCAGCATCCAAGAGCTGTTTATATAATCGGGCGATAAAATGGTACGCAACTATGTGGTAGGTATCAATTGCTTAAATCGCCTGTGCGAAAAATACCGTAAGCTGAAAATCTCAATGTAGTTAATATTCATATTTGGGCAGATCATTCTTTAAGGAGTGATGGTCATTTAATGTAATGTAACCGATTGTGCTTATAAACCTTCGTTCCTGTAAAGATTTAAGGCAGAGATAGCTTCGGGGCACTAAATGAACATTGTCCAAATCATTTCTTAACTTGCAGATTATTTTAATTTTGATTTGAAGGCAGGGACATCGACCCTGTAAAATATAATAATATGGAAAAACCTAAGATAGGTATTACTACAGGCGATTTGAACGGAGTTGGATTAGAGACAATTATAAAGGTATTCTCCGATACCCGGATGCTGGATTTATGTACCCCGGTTATTTTCGGTTCCAATAAAGTGCTGAACTTTTATCGCAAAACCCTGCCGGATTACCCGGTGAACTTTACTGCTATAAAAAGTCTGGATCAATTAAATCCGAAACAGCTGAATATTTTTAACTGTTGGGAAGAAGAGGTGCAGATTACGCCGGGAGAGTTGACCGAAACAGCGGGTAAGTATGCGGTACGATCTTTACAGGTAGCTACCTTAAGCCTGAAAGACGGTGGTATAGATGCTATGGTGACCGCACCGATTCATAAAAAGAATACCCAAACTCATGATTTCCAGTTTACGGGCCATACGCCCTACCTGAAATCTGAATTCAATGCAAAGGATGTGGTGATGATGCTGTATGCCGGCGAGTTTAGGGTAGCACTGATCACAGAGCATTTGCCGATCAGCGAAGTAAGCAAACACATTACGCAAGAGCTGATCATCAGCCGGGTAATGATGATCAAAGAATCTATGCAAAAAGATTTCGGGATCGATAAACCAAAAATTGCGATTTTAGGCCTGAACCCCCATGCCGGAGATAATGGTTTGATCGGGAAAGAGGAAGAAATCCTTATTAAACCGGCTATGGATATCTTGCAGCAAAAAGGCTACCATATATTCGGACCTTATAGCGCAGATGGATTCTTTGCGCATAATATGCAAAGCAAATTTGATGTGGTTGTGGCGATGTACCACGATCAGGGATTGATCCCTTTCAAATCTTTATCTGCAACCGATGGTGTAAACTATACAATAGGCCTTCCGGTAGTGCGGACTTCTCCTGACCATGGTACTGCTTTTGATATAGCCGGAAAAGGAGAAGCTAACCCGGAAAGCCTGAGAGAAGCCGTATTTGAAGCCATCAGTATTTTAAAGAACAGGGCCGGCTTTGCCGAAAGAACGGCCAATCCATTAAAGAGAAATCAATTAACGAAAGAACGATAAACTGATCGCATTGAAAAACGCAAAATATTTAATTAGTAGCCCGAGCATCTCTAAATGCCCGGCACCGGATCGCCCGGAATATGCATTTATCGGGCGCTCTAATGTGGGAAAGTCTTCCCTGATCAATTTATTGACCGAACAAAATGCTTTGGCTAAAGTTTCTGCTACACCTGGTAAAACAATCCTCATCAATCACTTCCTCATCAATGGCAACAGCAGAGATGAAGGCGGCTGGTATCTGGTGGACCTGCCGGGATATGGCTATGCAAAGCGCTCTAAGTCGCAACGTGAGCAATGGTTGAAAGTAATGAACGACTACTTCGAAAAGCGGGAAAATCTGGTGACCATTTTTGTTTTGATCGACAGTCGTTTGTCGCCACAGGCCAAGGATATTGAATTTTTGGAAGGTCTGGGAGAAATTGGTGTTCCTTTTAACTTGGTATTTACCAAAGCCGATAAAAATTCACAATCAGAAACAGCAAAAAATGTAAAAACCTTTCTGAACAAAATGAAGGAGAGCTGGGAATACATTCCTAAACACTTTGTTACCTCCACCGTTAAGAAGTCGGGAAGAAAAGAGATTTTGCAATATATTGAGGAGTTAAATATTCAATATAAAGAGCAGGGCAATCAAATTTTAGAACAATAAACAAAACATAAAATAGAAAAAAATAACAATGCAGGAATTAATACAGGCAGCATTTGCCAACAGAGCATTATTAAAAGAAGAAAAGTACGAACAGGCGGTAAGATCAGTGATCGAATCCGTTGATAAAGGACAATTAAGAGTAGCAGAGCCGGTTGCCGGTGGCTGGCAGGTAAACGAATGGGTGAAGCAGGCGATCCTGATGTATTTCGGTATTCAGAAAATGAAAACCTGGAATGTGGAGCCCTTCGAATTTTATGATAAAATGGACCTGAAAAAAGGCTACGAAGCTTTAGGTGTTCGTGCAGTACCACATGCCGTGGCACGTTACGGGGCTTATATTGCACCTAATGTTGTATTAATGCCGAGTTATGTAAATATCGGTGCTTACGTTGGCAAAGGTACTATGGTAGATACCTGGGCTACAGTCGGCAGCTGCGCACAGATCGGTAAAGACGTACACCTTTCCGGAGGTGTGGGCATCGGTGGCGTATTAGAGCCTTTGCAGGCAGCACCGGTAATTGTTGAGGACGGTTGTTTCATTGGTTCTCGTTGTATCGTGGTAGAAGGTGTGCATATTGAAAAAGAAGCGGTTTTAGGTGCCAATGTTGTATTGACACAGAGCACTAAAATTATTGATGTAAGTGGTGAAACACCGGTTGAGTATAAAGGTCGCGTTCCTGCAAGAAGCGTGGTGATCCCGGGATCTTATACAAAGTCTTTCCCTGCGGGAGATTACCAGGTAAGTTGCGCCCTGATCATCGGTCAGCGTAAGGCAAGCACTGATTTAAAAACCTCTCTGAATGATGCTTTAAGAGACTTCAATGTTTCTGTATAGTCGCTTATGAAGGGTTTGTTGAATCATAAATTCATCAAAGGACTGTGTTCAATACTGCTTTTTTCAATGCAGTCCCGGGCACAGTCTTTTAACGTTAGCCCACTTATCGTACGGGGTTTTGCCGAAAATATCATCAGTGTCAGTGTAGACAACTGGGACTGCGGGCAGATCCAGGTACGGACTGATAACGGCAAAATGAAGAAAGTAGGTGCCTGTAGGTATATGCTCATTCCCCAAAGGCTAGGCGTGGCTAATATTACTGTTAGTAAAGTGCAGAACGGTGCTGTGATTGACCTTGGTGTCCGTACTGTAAACGTCGACGGAACGAGCCAGGCTGCAAGAGCCGAATCAAGTGGTGTTTACACGTCTTTTAAATCAGAAAAGGTACAAAAGCCGGAAGGCCCGCGCTTTGAAGCCGGTTTTGCCGGTAAAGTGTCTGGAGAACTGAAGCGGAGAATATCATTTAAAAATAAAAAGATCACTTTACTCTGCGATGATAATAAGGCTTTAAGCGAAGCTTCGATCGTTTCTTTCCGGCTGGTGTTAATCAAAGATGATGTTTTGCAGTATGAAAACTACCTGGACTCGGATGAACTGGATGCCGAAATGATGCAGGCCATCCTGCGTCAGAAAGATAATACGAAAATATTATTTACCAGTATCCGGCTGCGCTATCAGGGGAAATTGATCTTGTTAAAAGATATTGAGTTTGTATTAAAATCGTAGACATGGAATTTTTGAATGAGAAAATATTTGGATTAGCCATAGTGTTTTATGTAAGGTTTGGTGTCATACTTGCGGTGGGTCTTTTGTTTAAAGGACTTATCTCAAAGTTCTTAAGCAAATATGTATTTAAGATTTTCGCTTCAGGAAAAGATGTTGATCATTCCGAAAGCTTTGCTACGCACATTAAAAGGCCTTTAAGTAATTTTATCTTTACCATCTTTGCCTATATCGCAGTGATGCAACTGGCTACCTTGCTGGATGATATCAATTTGTTCAGTAACCGGGTAAAAAATATTGACGAGGCCATTACCGGAACAGCTAAAGCTCTGGCTGGGAAACAATTCACTTTACTGGATCTCCTGGAGCGGATTTTCTTTTTCATGCAGATCTTTACATTTACCAATATGCTGGTAAAAGCATTGAATTATGTCTTTAGAACCCTGATCGAAAAATCCAGAGATAAAGGCGATAAAGAACGGCAGCAATTACTGCCGCTGTTGCGCGATGTTGTAAAAGTGCTGGTATGGGTCGGAACTGTTTTTGTCATCCTTGGGGCTGTGTTCAAAGTAAATGTGGCAGCATTGATTGCAGGCCTTGGAGTAGGAGGGATTGCGATTGCATTTGCCCTGAAAGACAGTTTGGAGAATCTTTTGTCTTCTTTTATGATCCTGCTGGATAAACCTTTTGTGATCGGTGATTATATCAAGATAAACGGTATTGAAGGCAATGTGGAAAATGTAGGTTTTCGCAGTACGCTGATCCGAACACTGGATAAAACATTGGTGTCTATACCCAACAGAAACCTGATCAGCAACAGCTTGGAAAACTATTCAGAGCGTGGTGCGAAACGGGTGAAAATGGTGATTGGTGCAGAATATGGCTTGTCTGTTGTGCAATTGAAAACCATAGTTGCGGAGATCTCGAAGCGGATTGAAGATCATGAGAATACTGTAGATAAGCCTACTGTAAACGTAGACACTTTTGCAGATTCTGCGATCGCAATCAATGTGGCTTATTTCGTAAAACTGGATACCGATACCTCTTTTGAGTCGGTAAAAGAGGAGTTGAACTTTGAGATCTATGAAGTGATGTACCAATACGGCACTGGCTTCCCTTACCCAACCCAAACGAGTATCGAAGGCAAACCATTTGATCATGTGACCCGGAAAACTGTAGACGAAAGTGGTGTTTAAAATGATGCTGAAAATAACTTTATGGGTTACTATTTTGAGTAATTTGTATTAAAGTTTCGTTTTATGTTTTGCTCAAATGGAATGAGCAGACATTCGATTATTGAATAATTATTAGAATTTAGAAGATGTTACAATTATATCCGGAGCAGGCACTGGAACGATTAGAGTTTGAGAAAGTAAGAGCATTGCTCCTGGCTAAGTGCAGAACTTTGTTTGCACAAAAGTCCGCCAATAATATAAAATTCCATACCAAAAAGGAATTTCTCGAAGAAGCATTGGAGCAAGTGAATGAATACAAGCAAACGCTTGGGGGATCTGATGTTTTTCCGAATGACTTTACAAGAGATATTACTTCCGCTTTAAAATTGCTGAAGATTGAAGGAGCCGTACTTAAAGGTGATGATTTCGTTGACCTGAGTAAACTCACCCTGACCGTTCGCGATATCCTGCTTTGGTTGAAAAGGCAGAACGGGCTTTACCTCCGTCTCGAAGCTGTTGCAATACCGGTTATCTATCAGAAGGAAATCCTGAAGATCATTAATGAGACTGTTGATGAGGTAGGTATCGTTCGCGATAGTGCTTCGCAGGAACTGATGAAGATCCGCCATGATATTGAGAAGAAGCGGCAGCAATTGCGTAAAGTCTTTGAAAACATTGTACGTAAACTGGGTAAACAAGGATACCTAGCAGATATTTCGGAGAGCTTCATGAATGGCAGACGTACTGTGGCGGTAGTGGCCGAGCAGAAGCGGATTGTAAAAGGAATTATGCACGGGGAGAGTGAATCGGGAAAAACGGTTTTTATAGAACCGGAAGAAACGATCGAACTGAACAATGAGCTTTCTTCTCTGGAAAGAGAAGAAGGTCGGGAAGTGTACCGTATCCTTAAAGAACTGACCGCTTCTTTAAGCATCTTCCATGAGGACTTTGAGGCCTATTTTAAAATGGTCGGTATCTATGATTATATCCGCGCCAAGGCCTTGCTGGCAAGAGATATGGATGCGAGTATGCCCAGCATCAGCCCGCATCCCGGAACGCACCTGATCAAAGCTTATCACCCTCTACTCTTATTACACAATAAGGCCCAGGGCAAACCTACTTTTCCGCTAACGATATCGATCAACAAAGATAACCGGATACTTATGGTCAGTGGTCCGAATGCCGGTGGAAAAACCGTTTCGATGAAGACTATAGGCCTCTTGCAAACCATGGTGCAGGCCGGTTTACTGATCCCTGCGGACGATACTTCCGAGATCGGTATTTTCAAACAGATCATGATCCATATTGGAGATACCCAAAGTATCGAGAACGAGTTGAGTACTTATAGCGCACACCTGAAGGACATGAAATACTTCCTGGATCATGCGAATGGGAAGACTTTATTTTTCGTGGATGAGCTGGGGAGCGGTTCCGATCCTAACCTCGGCGGTTCCTTTGCGGAAGCCATCGTGGAGCAATTGGCGAATAAAAATGCCATGGGGATCATCACGACCCACTACCTGAACCTTAAAGTGATGGCGGGAAAAATACCGGGTATCTTTAACGGGGCAATGGCTTTCGATGAAGAAAACCTCTTGCCACTATATCAACTGGTATTGGGTAAGCCTGGGAGTTCTTACACTTTCTCCATTGCACAGCGGAGCGGTTTGCCTAAGCATGTGATCGAGCGGGCGAAGCAGATTACTGATAAAGGACATTTTAAACTGGATAAAATGCTGCACCAGACCGAGCAACAGTCGGTGCGTATGGTGGGCAAGGAGCAGCATCTTGATCAGTTGATCCGGGAGAATGAAAAGCTGAAAACAAAATACGAGGACCTGATCGATAAAGAAAAACTGAAGCAACAGCAGGAAACACTGAAGTTGCAGAATAAGATCAAGAAAGAAGAACTGGATTATCTGCGGGAGATGGAGCGTAAATTCAAGCAAATCGTTTTTGACTGGAAGCGGAGCGAGAATAAGGGTGAAGTCATCGCTAATGCGGAGAAAGTGTTGTTTAAGAAAAAACATATCCAGCAAAACCAGGCGGCAGCGACCAAGGCCGATAAAAACTATAAGATACTGGGTAAGCAGCCAGAGATCGGCGACCTGATGCGCAATAAAGACAATCACCAGATCGGCAGATTGGTAGAAGTAGAGGGTAAGAAAGCGAAGATCCGGATCGGGCATATGCCGTTTACGGTGACTTTGGAGGAATGGATCGTTGTAGAACCTAAGAAGCCCCAACAAAGGAAAAAGAAATCGCAGGTTTCAGATGAAGGTTAATTAATATTATATAATATATTTGCACCATGAAATTATTACACCTCAAATATGCCTTATTTATAGGTATATGCAGTATGCTGCTGGCTTGTGCTAAAAAAGAACCGGCAGATGTTTTGGTTAAAAAGAATGGTACCTGGAATTTTTCAGAAGAGCACTATTATTATGGAAGCCTCTCATCAACAAATACAGGAAAAATTACTTTTGAACCAAATGGGACTGGTACTATAACAACCGATACAGGTAATGCCGCTATTAAATGGGCTGCTACCAACTTTACGGTTATGATTGAGTACGAGCCTACAGTATATACTTATTATTCCATAAAAGAAGAGTCAAGAAAAAAAATTGTGCTTGAATACCCGGGTTTTTATATCAACCCGGAAAGAAGCCGCGTATTAACCCTCACTAAAAAGTAACTCGGAACTGTTTCTATAGATGATCCGGCCTAATTTTAACCTAATCAACAAATAAATTACATTATGAAAAGAATACTATCAGGTATCGTTCTGCTAATGACGATATTTTCATTTTGGTCTTGTGAGAAAAAAGAAAAGGAAAATGCCTGGGAAAAGGAACTTAGGGGTTCCTGGAATTATGATTCTGAATACCAAAGATTTGAAAGCAGTCAGATACAGGATTCATCGACTCATAGTGGCACTATAACTTTTCATCAGGATAATAGTTTCGAATATAATTTAGAGGAATCGCTCTCTTATCTGAACACTAAAGGGGTCTGGAAAGCAGTTGGTGACCAGATATATATATCGTTTTCTAATGAATTATCAGAGTATGGCGGAAAATATGATATATCCTCTGTTGATGGAGCAGTACAATTACAGTTAGCCTATAAAAAAACAGCCACGAATTCCTTCTTGATTAAAATGAAATTAACTAAATAATATGTATAAAGTAATAGTCAAATGCCTTTGGCTGCCATTGTTATTCAGCATAATCCTGTTGGCTTCCTGCGAGAAAAAGACGGATAAAATACTAATATTAGATGAGGGTGATTGGATGATGTACCATACCGCTATCGAAACAGATCATGAGAGCTTTGGAGATCGCTCAATTTATTCATATACTATGCTCCACGTTAAATTTGAAAAGGGGGGAACTGGTAAAATAATAAAAGATGTGAAGGATTTTGAATTTAAGTGGCAGCTTAAAAATAATGAATTGCAACTTTCCTATCAGGGCATAATACCTTATAAACTCATTTCAAAGTCTAAGGATAAAATGCTGTGGGAAAGATCCTACAAAGCAAGCCTGGATTACAGAACTTATACCGATACTTTAGAGTTAACCCGCTTATAGCTATTTCAGTTCATGGTATGAATATAGGTTACCGTAGTGATATAATACTAACTCTCCAATTGACAATGTAATTAATGAATCAGGATTTACAAAGTCATTTTATAAAAGAAGGGAACCGTATCGGTCAGAATGAAGGCTGGCGCTATTTCTTAGGAATATTATTTTCCCTGTTTTTGGGACAAATAATCGGGAGTATCCCATATCTGGTAGTCCTATTTTCGAAAGGCGACCTGGAAGCAATGACGGAAGGAGAAATCAAACTTTATAATGTAGCCAAGAACTGGGAATTCCTGTTGATGATGTTGCCTTTTATTTGTAGTTTTTTCTTTCTATACGTGTATGTGCGTTGGATGCATAAACGCCCGTTTCGCTCCATTATTACACCGCTCAAAAAACTGAATTATGCTAAGTTCCTATACGCTTTTGGCATTTGGCTGCTTATTTTAGTGGTATTGGAAGTGGTTTATTATATGGGTAATCCGTCCAATTATATTTTGCAGTTTAATGTTTCCAAATTTGCTTTCTTATTGTTATTGTCTGTTCCCACTTTATTGATACAGACCAGCTACGAGGAGCTCATTTTCAGGGGGTATGGCATGCAATGGCTAGGGCGTTATATGCCTTACCGTATTTTTCCTTTGCTGATCACCAGCTTTGGTTTCGGATTAATGCATATTGCCAACCCGGAAGTAGGCGCTTTTGGTTATTCTGTAATGATAGATTACGTAGTGATTGGCCTGACTTTAGGGTTGATCAGCTTATTGAGCGATTCATTGGAGTTTGCTATGGGCTTGCATTTTGCCAACAATCTGTTCGCTGCACTGTTTATAAGCTATGATAGTTCTGTATTGCAAACAGATGCCGTGTTTCGTTTAAAAGAAGTCAATTTTAATGCTACTACTCAATTGTTGGGCGTTTTTGCAGCTATCGTTTTTATTTTATTGATACATTTCAAATATCCGCTTAAACCTTTACGGATGTTATGGATAAAAGATGAACCCGGACCTTCAGAACCTGGCAAGGACTGGGATTTTGAAGCGGTATAAGGATGTGTAATTATCTGGTAGTTCAAATAGTACTGCTGAGGGAAGTGCGTAGCTTCCAGAAATAAAAGTCAGTAATACCTGAACTATACTACCTTTACTTTCAATTTTTTAAATGAGATTAATGAAATATTTATTTATTGCATTGTGCTCCGCGCTGACGATCAATGCCGCTGCACAACAAAACCCTTTGGCTAAAACCACCTGGCAGGTAACCGCTTCAAACGATGATGAGGTAATCAGTCTGAAAAAGATCAAACTGGTTGACTTTAGCAAAAAAGACGCCCCTTTTAGCGGGCTTTATTTTGACCAGGGTTCTGTTTTTCATTCCGGTAATAGTTGCGAAGGCTATAGCGGTGGTTATAAAATCAATCCGGGTAATGTGCTGGTTTTAGCATCCAGTGACGGCTATGCCGGACAGAATTGTATCAAGCCGATTAGCTTTGATGGTGCCTATAGGTTTACATTGGAAGACGATAGACTGACTCTGACCCTGATGGAGGATTATGAGGAAGATTATGAAGAGGAATATGATGAAGCTACTGCTACAGAAGATCCGGAGATTGGTGAAGAAGCAATAGCCGCGGAAGCTTCGGTGGGAGAAAAAGCGGGTAACGGAAGTCACGATGGAATCGGAGGTAGCTGCACCAGTAGTAAAGTATGAAGCCTTTAAAACCTGGGCCAAAGCCCATCTCGGGACTGAATTCTTCAAAAAACAGTCATTAAAAGAAGACGTAGATATCGTGGTGTCCTTGTGGATAGAAGAGAATGGCAAAACCAAAGTAAAAGAAATCAGCGGTACGGATAATGAGGCTTTAAAACGTGCCATAAGCAATGAATTTTCCCAAATGCCCAATTGGAATAATGGTGAAGTTGATTTCAATAAGTCGATTAAAGTACCTTTGAGGTATAAGGTGGGCGGTTAGGTGCGCTAATAATTATTCTACTTAGCGCCTGTTTAAAATTCATTCAATATTTTTCTTATGTTTCTTTTTGGCTAAAAAATTGTTGAATTTTTCGTCGTAGCGACCTGCTATGCCTGCAAAATTCGCCTCATTTTATCTCAAAAACAAGCTATAAGACATTAAATCAATAAAATTTAAACAGGCTCTTATAATTACAGCTATTCGTTCAAATATTCCCTGTCAAAATAATTTGTCAGTTTAAGATTAATTAAATACCTTTGCAATCCGAAAAAATGAGGGCCTTATTCAGCAGCTGTTGAATCTGACCAAAATTGCCGCCCTCATGCATAATCGGGTTAATTTTTTATTTTAAAACTATTTTATGGCAACAAACATCCAGAACTATGAGTTGATGGTGATCTTTACTCCGATCTTGTCTGAGGAAGATTTTAAAGCTGCTCAAAAGAAGTTCACTTCTATCATTACTGAAAATGGTGGTGAATTGGTTCACGAAAATCCTTGGGGATTACGTTCATTGGCTTATCCGATTGAAAAGAAAACAACCGGTTTGTACACTGTAATTGAGTACAAAGCACCAACTGACGTTAACAGTAAAGTTGAAATTCAGTTAAACCGTGATGAGAACGTAATGCGTTTCTTATTAACTAAACTGGACAAATTCGCAGTAGAGTACAATGCACGTAAGCGCAATAAGTAATCTGAAGCATTCGTAAACCACATTAATTCAAACCACAATTTTAATCAAAATGGCTAGAAATAACGATATTAAATACTTGAGCAGTACTCGTATCGAGAACCGTCAAAAAAAATACAGTCGTTTCGAAAAATTAGGAATCAAATATATCGATTATAAAGATCCTGAGTTTTTGAAAAAATTCTTAAACGAACAAGGTAAAATCTTACCTCGTCGTATCACTGGTACTTCCCTGAAATACCAACGTAAACTGGGTCACGCTATTAAAAAAGCCCGCCAAATGGCTATTTTGCCTTACGTTACTGATTTATTGAAGTAATCTCAAAAAAATTTAAGCAATGAAAGTAATCTTAATAAAAGAAGTAGATAATTTGGGCGGAGCACACGAAGTAGTAGACGTACGCCCAGGATATGCGCGCAACTTTTTAATTCCTCAGAAATACGCTATTGAAGCTTCTGCTTCTAATATGAAAGTTCAGGAAGAGCGCCAGAAACAATTGGCTAAGAAAGAAGCTAAATTGTTAGAAAACATCAATGCGGTAAAAGCTGCTTTGGAAACTACGGTTAAACTGACTGCTAAAGTGGGTGAAAACGGTAAAATCTTCGGTTCTGTAACTTCTATCCAATTAGCTCGTGCAATTCGTGAGCAAAGACAATTCGATATCGACCGTCGTCGTATCTCTATTATTGATGAAATTAAAGAACCAGGTTCTTACAAAGCAAACATCGATTTCGGTAAAGACCACCAGGTGGAATTGACTTTCGATGTAGTTGCGGAGTAATCGCTCAATATTGAAATAAAAAAACAGACCAGCATTTATATGTTGGTCTGTTTTTTTATGCCCGTTTGGTTATCAGAATGTATATTGCTGATAAACAGCTATTTAAAAAGTTTATTTAACATATTATTAGTAAAAATAAATAGCATAACATATTGTTTTTTAGAGCTAAAAACTATTTTTGCGCTCTTAATAAATAACCTTAAAATCAAAAACAATGATTAAAAAGATCACATTGATTGCCTCTGCCGTTGTATTAATGGGCGGATTATTGACTTCTTGTGTAAAAGAAAGAGTATGTGAATGTACTTACACAGACAATGGTCAGACAAAAACTGAAGTAGTAAATATCACCAGTACTGGTGGTGCCACTAAACTGGCTTGTGAAATGATGACATCTGCTTACACAGCTGAGCAAAAGGCATCTTGCAAACTGAAATAGTATTAACGTCAGATATGAAAAAATCGCCCATAATTAATTATGGGCGATTTTTGTTTTATAGATTATTTAGATATAAGAAAGTGCTTTTTGTACCATGTTTTTAGAGCCGATATAGATAGGCACTCTTTGGTGTAATTCAGTCGGAGTAACATCCAGTACTCTTTCCTGTCCGGTAGAAGCCATACCACCAGCAACCTCAATAATAAAGGCCATAGGATTGCATTCATACAGCAGGCGCAATTTACCATTGGCATTCTTCTTGTCCGCCGGGTAAAGGAAGATACCGCCTTTGATCAGCGTGCGGTGCAAATCTGCTACCATAGAGCCGATATAACGATGCGAATAAGGTCGTCCCTCATCTTTATTATCTTCCATACAGTAATCTAAAAACTGCTGTGTAGCCGTTTCAAATTTACAGGTATTCCCCTGGTTCAAAGAATAGATCTTACCGTTCTCTTTCACCTGCATATTTGGATGAGATAAACAGAATTCACCTATAGAAGGTTCCAGCGTAAAGCCGTTTACACCAAGACGGGTAGCATACACCATCATAGTAGAACTTCCGTAAATCACATAACCGGCAGCCATCAATTTGGAGCCATCCTGTAAGAAATCTTCAGCAGTTACCGGCTGGCCTAAAGGCGTAACACGCTTATAAATGGCAAAAATAGTGCCGATAGGCGCATTTACATCAATATTGGAAGAACCGTCTAAAGGGTCAAACAATACAACATATTTTGAGTTAACGGATTACTCATCGTCAAAAGCTACAAAATCATCATTTTCTTCTGATGCAATACCGGCACAGTCTTCACTACGCTTCAATACATTGATCAGGGTTTCGTCCG
>JASJYW010000027.1:65277879-65325980 GCA_030386875.1 Morinoia aosen
ATCTCCTAATGGGAAAGGTGACAATTCCGTATTTACAGAGTTGATATTGGTACCGAGTTTAGCAATGTTTGCTGCTTCAGGATTGGCGATAGATTTCATACCTAAATGACAGCCTTTAATTTCGATATCGCTTTGCTTCACTAATGGCTTCAGCTCTTTTGTAGGTTTCCGATTATCTGCTTTGAATTCTTCAAATGCAGCAATCGCTTCCTGATAATTGCCATTCATTTTCAACATCAACGCTTGCTTATATTTAGCTTCCGGATAAACGGCTTTTGCCATAGCATAAGCATCGCCATAGCTTTGAGCCGCAGGACCGTAGTCTCTCAGATACCATCGACATTCTGCGATCTGATATTTCAAATACGGATTACGTGGCTGTTCGTTTAATAATTGGGTATAATACTCTTCAGCATTTGAGAAACTCCCTTCTTTAAACAATCCATCTGCCCAACGCATTTTTTTCTGATAACCTAACTTGGCAACAGGATCATCTGCTCGCTTTCCGTATTTGTCTTTGTCACGACTTTGTGCTAAAACGTCATTGGTCTGGACACTGGTAAAACCCAGTGTGGCCGCTAATAAAAATAGTATTGGTTTGCGTTTCATATTTTATGCAACGTTGAAATGTAATGTTTTGTGTTTTTGAAATCCCTTGAATTAGTATGCGTCAAAAGGCGCTTTTCAAAAAATCATTTTACTTTAAAATACTTTAGAATCTTGCACAAGGATATAACAACTTCCTTGCGAAGTCTATAGGACTTGGAGCAATATATCTAACCATTAATTCAAAACCACCATAACCTTTGGTGCTTTGTCTTAAGCCGGATGTATTGAAATCATAACCCGCACCGATTCTAAAGCCGTTAAACTCTAAACCTGCAGTTATCATAGCAGCATCTAAATGACGATACCAACCTCCGAGGAAGACAGCAGGCGCAGTAGGAACGGTATAATCATCTCCTAATTTATAATGCAACTCGATGCCTCCAATAATTTCCTGTGCCGCAGACTGTGTCTGGAACAAGAAAGCCGGGCGTAAGCTCATACGCTCTCCTACACCGATGACCGCACCGACCTGAGCCGTATACCTGATACCTAAACCTACATCTCTGGTTGCAGCACGCTTCATCATAGACTCCATTGGTTGGGTCAGGTTGTTCGCACCCGCACCAATCACATAGGAGAATTGCTCTGAAGGAGCGTGTGAAAAGGCAAGACCGGCATTGATCAACCAATTATCCACCTTATTGTTCAGATTGGCATAGTTTGGATCTGTACCCGGATAGAAACGACCCTGCCTGAAGTCTCCTGCAAAATACAAGCGACTCAAGTCAATGTTTTTATTAGCATATCCTCCTTGCAATCCTACTGTTAAAGCGGCTTTACCGCTTTCTCCAAAAAATTTATGGTAAGCCACAGATGCTAATGCGGAAAAATTATTCAGATTTCCATCACCTGCTCTATCATTGTAAATCTGACCACCTACAGCCAAATAATCATCAATAGAGATATCTCTGATAATCGGCATATCAAAAGAAACAGCGTAGGTCTTGAACGCGGCTGAACCTAATGCAGAGCGCCATTGATCACGATATATGGCAGAAACTCTATACTCGCCTTGAAACGCTCCTGTGAATGCAGGATTGACAATCATAGGAGTTGCATTGAATTGTGTAAAGTGAACATCCTGTGCTTTAGCATCTATACCACACAACATCGAACTGGCGATCAGGAATGCACTGGCGATAGTTTTTCTACACTTCATATTTTTATCCAAATATTATTTTGTTAACAAATAATTTAATGATTCAAATTATGGTCAAACTCTTTGAGCCATTAAAAGTCTTAAAAATTTTTTGATTTTCCTTGTTTTTTTTTAACTTTTTTTAAATAAATCCAAAAGTTCCTCTTTTTCTATCTTAAAAGCGTCACATTACCTGATTTTTGAGATCTGGAACCTGTAGTGTTATTGATTAGCTTAATAGTATAAACGTATACTCCCAATGGTGCAACAGCTCCTTTTATAGTGCCGTCCCATCCGTTGTTTATATTGTTTGAGGTGTAAACAAGCCCTCCCCATCTGTCATAAACTTCAAAGGCCTCTAAGCTGAAATTGCCTCTGAACACTGGTTTATACAAGGAGTTATTAGGATTAAATGCATTTGGCATATCAATTACCCCATCCTGTCTTACCAGGACATCAATAGAATCTGTTACAGAACATCCGTAATCTGTCGTTGCTGTATAAAAATAACGGGTATTTACTTCCGGATAAAATACTGGATTGGCAATAGCGGGGTCATTAATGCCCGATACAGGAAACCAACTGAATCTTACTGCATTCGTAGATGGTGTCAGCTGATAACTTTCGCCAAGCCACATTACTATAGAATCCGGTATATTTACTACCGCATTCGGGTGCACTGTCACATCTACAAAGCTGGTATCAAAGCATCCAAACTGGTTTTTAACCACTAAACGATATTGCGTATTGAAAGCTGGCGACAATCTCTGTTCCGGAGCGGTAGGATGTCCTCCGTTTAAAGCGATTTCAGGTGTCCAATAGTATTCATAGTTGGGCAGCAATGGTGTGCCTTCCAGAGAACTGCTGAGTACAGGAATCACAACTTCACCGGGACAGATCATCGTATCTGAAGGGCTTACACGAACAAACTCTCCCGGATTTACGGTTAATCTCATGGTATCCCGCCCGATACATCCTATATCCGTTCGGAGAATAGCCACAATATCCGTAGAAGGGCTGTTCGGTAAAACAACCGGTGCTATAAGGGTCGGATCATTAAATATTTCTGCGGGCAGCCAGGTATATTGGTAGGAACCACCCGTATCCTGCGGGGATGCCTCGGCAAACATCTGTAGCTGATCATAGGAACAGATAGATGTATCGTTACCAATATTCACCTTTATATCCTGCACATGGATCGCAAGCATTGCTGTAGAAGCCCTACAGTTTGTATCCTGGCTGGGAATTCTTACTTTATACTGATACTCATAATCGCCGGCAACAGGGAAAGAAAGGCTTGCATAATCAATCTGGGCATTGCTTACTCCCGAATTGGGCACCCATTCAAAACTCAATGGGCCATAAATGGTATCTGTACTGAAATTTACATCCAATTGGATGCCAAAACAGATAGAAGTATCTGCAATACTTGAAGTCAGCAGGATAGAATCCTGGATTGATACGATTGCAGAATCTATCACAATAGCATTTGAACCGCAACTGTATGGGGAAAGGAATTTAACTATAGCAATTTTATTGGCACCTGTCGCGGTTAGAGGCAGACCTTTTACATAAAGCCTTCCTACTGTTGAGTCTGCAGGAATGGTAACCGTACCGGACAATAACTCATAGTCTACCCCATTTACCGCATTACCATCCAGAACATACGGCACAACAAGTGGAGTTGGCGAAGCCGTTTGACGCTCAATGGTTACCTCAGCAGAAGGACAGCCTCTCACAATAAATGCGGTATCATTGTTGGTTACGTTCATTCCCTGTGCACCTGCTATCAAGCCTATAGAATTCAGACTGCCCGCTTTGATGAATACACCAGAGTTAAATGCACCATCACTTACGTCAGCAATCGCCAATTTCAGCGTATAAGTATCACATGGTATTACATTCTGAATGGCAGTCAATACCGTTGTAAATCCATCGAATACTACAGTAGTGCCATTGCCATTATTTACATAATACTGGGTAAAAGGTGCTCCCGCATACTGATTGCTGCAACCTGAAACCGGAGAGCCTCCGATCCCGGAGTTAATAGAGTTAATAGCAACGGGAATATTCACTGTTCCTGGAACCAAAGCGATATTACGCTTCGTAGGCAGACCCGGAACATTAGATACAATACCCGGTCCGCTGATCAGAAACCCGAATACATCGTTAAACTGGGAACAGGCATACTCTGGGTATTCCTCAGATCCGAATACATACTGAAATTTAATTGTATCTCCCGCAGGCACAAACTTAAATTCCAGCACACAGGCATTGTTGGTCACTGTTGTTACAGAACCGGCTAACATGGCACTTAAGTCAGCATCCCCGGGACCGTAGGGAAAACTGTAACCATTGTTTACCATTCCTTGAACGGCTGGTGAATTAATGCCAATATTGCCCCCATTGGTTCTTGCCGCACCTGTAGTCAATACGATACCACTATCAATTCCTAAATTTGAGACACCTTCAAAAGTGGCAGACGCATTATTATTACAAGTTAAGACAGGATTGATCGTCGTAACACCGGTACCGACCAACTTGTCTACTAGTTGAGCAGCCGTCACATTATCCGTAATCGTTAATTGAGCAAAGGATTGCACACTAAAAAGCAGTGTTGCAAAGGCCAAACCCAATTTTTTAATTTTCAAAAGAATTTTTTGCATGGCTTTACTTTTTAATGATGATTTAGGGTGTTTTCATCTTTATTTTTATCAAAAATTGTTTAAAGGTAGTTAAAGTTAATCAAAAATGCAATATCCGTATACATAAAATATGTGATGAATAAGTACTCATCACATATAAAATACAACTTTACTGTACGGTAATTTTGTAATAATCAATTAAATTAAACCAAACTGCTTGCTTAATTCCAACATTTTATCTATTGGTTTTTTTGAAGCCAGGCGTAACGATTCTTCCATATTGATTGCCGGTGTTTCATATTTTAAGCATAAATACAATTTTTCTAAAGTATTTAGTTTCATATAGGGACAATCATTACAGGCACAGCTGTTCTCGGGAGGCGCCGCAATCAGTGTTTTATTGGGCGCAGCCTTTTGCATCTGGTGCAAAATGCCGGCCTCGGTAGCGACAATAAAAGTATCCGCAGCATCTGTCGCTACATATTTCAACAACTGACTGGTAGAACCTATAAAATCAGAAATTTTCAGTATCGGCTCCTCACATTCTGGATGTGCAATCAATTTAGCATCAGGATGCTGCTCTTTCAGACGGGTAATTTTTTCTAAGGAGAAAATTTCATGCACCATACAGGCACCATCCCAAAGCAGCATATTCCGGCCACTTACCCGGTTGATATACCCACCCAGGTTTTTATCCGGCGCAAAAATGATCTTCTGATCTTTGGGCAGGCTTTCTACAATCTGTTGTGCATTGGAAGAGGTGCAGATAATATCGCTCAGTGCCTTCATGCCCGCACTACAGTTAATATAGGTAATAACGATATGATCAGGATGTTGCTTTTTGAATTCCGCAAATACATCTGGCGGACAGCTATCGCTCAGGGAACAGCCAGCATTCAGGTCAGGTAATAAAACTTTCTTGTTGGGGTTTAATATTTTAGCAGTTTCTGCCATGAAATGCACACCGGCAAATACGATGATCTCGGCATCGGTTTTTGCAGCAGCTTCGGCTAAACCCAAGCTATCCCCGATATAGTCTGCGATATCCTGAATCTCAGATTCCTGGTAATAGTGGGCTAATAAAACAGCTTTTTTTTCTTCTTTTAAACGCTTAATTTCTTCTACCAAATCTAAACGTGGGTCTATAGGAGCATCCAAAAAACCCTTTTCAGGAACGGCGGCCATCAAAGCCTCCATATTGGTCATTTCATTCATCGGTTACCATGTGTTTATTTCCACACACTAAATTATGACTTAATAATGACAATGATTTGAAATACTTACTGCCTATATGTTAAATGCATCCAAAGGCAAGCAGCAGGCATATAAAATACCTCAAAAATTCACAGCCATTCATTCATCAGGAACAATTATATAATCCACCGAAATTTACCTTACTTTGCGTTTTGTCTTGCTTCACTTAAAGGCAGGTAAAATAAAACATTCTTAAACGGATTTTCGAATGAAAAAACTTTTTTTCGCATTAGCAATATCTCCTTTATTCGCTATGGCACAAAAACAACCATTAACTCCCGAAGTCCTCTGGAAATTAGGGAAAGTAAACTTGATGAGTATGTTGCCGGACGGCACACATTCCCTGTACAGTGTCGGGCACAGTAACCTGAGTACACAAAAGACAGATCGCCAGAATTTCATCATGAACAATGCAACCGGAGAAAGTATTGCCACCAATATTCTGGATAGTAAAACCTTTGTACAATGGGACAAGAATGGATTGTACGCCAGCAATGACGGCGCACTTTACCTTTCGAAAGACAAAGGCCTTCATTGGGAACGGATTCACACCGGGCTTAAAGATGCTACCAATATCAGGATCGCCCCGGATGGGAAAACGATCGCTTTTAGTCAGCCGGTAACTTTGGAAAAAGTAAAGGCCAGTACAAAATATAATGATGTGCCGCAAAGCTCCGGCTATATCTACAATGACCTGGACTATCGCCATTGGGACGAGTTCAATGAAGGTGCTTATTCACATATCTTCATCACTACGGTAAACAGCAATGAGACTAAAGATATATTAAAGGACGAGCCTTACTACGCACCGCAAATGCCATTTGGCGGCACCGAAGATTTCATATTCAGCAATGACAGCAAAACATTGCTTTATGTGTGTAAAAAGAAAGCAGGTAAAGCCTATGCGCAAAGCACTAACACGGATCTGTATGCTTACAATATTAACAGCGGAACTACTGTAAACTGGACCGAAGGCATGATGGGCTATGATAACCATCCTGAATTCAGCCCGGACGGCAAGTATCTGGCCTGGACCAGTATGGCAAGAGACGGATTTGAAGCAGATAAAATTGATATCGTTCTCCTAGAGCTTAAGACACTAAAGAAAACAAATTTAACTGCAGGCTGGGACGAAACGGTTGACGGCGGATTTATCTGGAGTAAAGACAGCAAAACGATTTATTTCAATGCCGCATACAGAGGTACAACTCAATTGTTTTCTTTAAATATCAGCAAACCAAATGCTGTCCAGCAGATCACAAACGGACAATGGGATGTTGCCGGAGTGCATGCACAGACCTCAAACGGCCTGTTGGTAAGCCGTACCGATTTTAATCATGCCGTAGAATTATACCAGGTAAACCTTAAAAACGGTGCTATGACTCCGTTAACAAAAGCCAATGAAGCGGTGTACAATAAGCTGGAAATGTGCTCCTCTGAACTGAAAATATTCAAAAACAGTGAAGGTAAAGACCTGGGAGTATGGGTGGTATATCCACCTAACTTTGATAAAAATAAAAAATATCCTACGCTGCTTTATTGCCAGGGCGGCCCTCAGGGTGCACTGACGCAATTTTACAGTGTTCGCTGGAACTTTGCATTAATGGCGGCCAACGGGTACATTGTTGTCGCACCGAATAGAACAGGTATGCCGGGCTGGGGCGTGAAGTGGAATGAGAACATCAGCGGCGACTGGGGTGGGCAACCTATGAAGGATTACCTGACCGCTATTGATGAAATGGCCAAAGAGCCTTATGTGGACAAAAACAGGCTGGGTGCTGTAGGTGCGAGTTACGGTGGCTACAGTGTTTATATGCTGGCCGGTATTCATAACAACCGATTCAAAACATTTATTGCACATAATGGATTGTTTGACATGAGAAGCTGGTATGGCACTACTGAAGAACTTTGGTTTGCCAACTGGGACCTGGGGGGCAACTACTGGCAAAAAACGACCCCAAAAGGATATACAGCATTCAATCCAAGTAATTTCGTGGATAAATGGAATACCCCTATTATGATCTATCAGGGCGGTAAAGACTACCGGGTGCCCATCGGGCAGGGCTTGCAGGCATTCCAGGCCGCTCAGCTCAAGGGGATCAAATCGCGTCTTGTGTTCTTCCCGGATGAGAACCACTGGGTATTGAAAGTGCATAACGGACTGGTATGGCAACGTGCCTTTTTCGACTGGCTGAAAGAAACACTATAAGAACCTCAAAAGGGAGGTACTCCAAAGCCGATCTGGCAAGAGAGTACCTCTTATTGCTTTTATGCATCTATTTACAATAAGACATTAAATTCGCATGAATCTATATACGATCAATACTGGCTTGTTTAAACTGGATGGCGGTGCCATGCATGGCGTTGTACCAAAAAGCCTTTGGAATAAACTTAATCCTGCCGATGAAAATAATCTTTGCTCCTGGGCCATGCGCTGCCTGCTGATAGAAACAGAAGGCCGTTTAATCCTAGTGGATACCGGCATTGGCAACAAGCAGGATGCGAAATTTTTCAGTCACTATTATCTACATGGCGAAGACCGCTTAATACAATCTATTCAGCAGGCAGGCTTTAGTCCGGACGAGATCACAGATGTATTTCTTACGCATCTTCATTTCGATCATGTAGGCGGAGCGGTTATCAAAGATGGAGAACGGCTCGTTCCTACATTTAAGAATGCGCGGTACTGGTCGAATGAGCAGCATTGGAACTGGGCGCTACAACCGAACGAACGGGAGAAAGCTTCTTTCCTGAAAGAAAATATTGTACCACTCCAGGAGAGTGGTCAGCTCCATTTTTTTGAAGGCGGTGACGGGTCAGCATTCCTTCCTGGATTCCATGTAAGAATGGTTCATGGCCACACCGAATCTATGATGCTGCCATTACTAAACTATAAAGGCAACACTTTATTGTATTGTGCAGATCTGCTGCCTAGCATGCACCATTTACCTTTGCCCTGGGTGATGGCTTATGATACGCGCCCACTGGAAACCCTGAAAGAGAAAAAGTCGTTATTAACCGAAGCTGTTGAAAAGAATTGGCTTCTGTATTTTGAGCATGATCCGGTACATGAAATGTGCAGTCTGCAAAAGAGTGAGCGTGGCATCAGGTTTTTAGATACCTTATCTATATCACAATTATAAGAGCTAGCTTATTCAATTTAACATGGTACACCACAGTCATATGCTGCGCTTGCAGGCCGGATGATACCCGGTAATACGGTACGGCTTCGGTAAAACTTTGCTTCATATTACACAAATATACTCTTTATGATCTAATATAGACGTTCGTTTATATTAGATCATAAATAAAAACTAAGGAGTATCTACAAAAAAAATGAAATTTCATTTTTTTTTGTTTTATTATAATAAGGTAATATATTTGAGAAGTTGTTTGATATAAGAGAACTGGGTTATTACTCTCCCCGCACTTTGCAAGAGAGCATTTAAATCTATTTTATATAATATAAAAAAGTTTTTTTATTTCCTTTTACTCACAATGACAGCATTCGCTTTAACCGCAGCATCTACATCTGCACATGCTGGTTCAAGAAGTGTTAACGTTACTCTAAAATCTAAAGAAGGTGCAACTATCCGTATTGTTGGTACTGTAACATATACTATTTGCTGTCCTCCAAGTATTGACGATTTTAAAGGTACTGTAACTATTACCGATAAAAACGGAAATACAAAAGTTTATACATTTAGCTCACGGCCAAATACGAATCCTGATTTTAACATTTATCCTAACACCCAAAATATATGTGCTGTATCAACGGTAATGTGGTCTGGTTCTGAAAATACAGACATCATGGAAACATTAAACTCTCCCGAAAGCAACCAATTAATTAGTGAGCAACTACGGGCAGCAGAAGGGTGTCGATAAAATACCATTATATCTTTATAAATATGAAGCGACTAATCACTTTATTGCCCATTTTTTTTTCTTTTACAGTTTTTTCTCAAATATATACGGCAAAGTATAAAATATCTTCCGGTATAGGAGATGAAAAGACACCCGTACCTACTGTATTAAATGTCACTTACAACGTAAAATGTGATGAACGATATATAGAGATAATAGGAAAATTAGATAATATGTCGGTAAAGTATACTTCCGAAGTAGAGAAAGGAGAACATGTAATAATTGATACAAAATCTAAATTGATATATTACGTTAATGAAAAAAAAATGAAAAAACTAGAAGAGTATAAATTATCAGCACAACAGATAATTAATAATGATAGTTATAAGCAAAACGTAATCAATAAACCAAATGTCACTATTATAACCTCCAAATCAATCCCTAAAAATATTCTACCTGGCGTTTTATTTAGTAAATGGGAATACGGGGTTAAAGAAATATCTAGCCCTAAGTTGCATATCATGCTCATTGGAAAAGTAAAAAAGGCAACTGGCAACCTTAATAATCATGCTTCATTGTTCAATGGTTATGAGGGTAAAAATTTAGATGTTGTACATTTTTTTAAGTAGAAGAAAGCAAATTTTTTCCTCAAGGACATTACAAAAAACAAATTAGCGTTGTCCTTACATTTTTTTTCATAGATGTAAAATTTAAAAGTGAACGCGGTCTGTTGTTCTGGTGACGGCAGACCGTTTGTGTTTTACCGCTATTCTAAATCAATTTCCTGTCCAAAATCTTTGTCTAAACCCCGCTCCCTGATCTGCTCCACTCTATCCCATTCCTACCGGAACTCCCGTGATAATCGCTCCTCCTCGCTTTCTTCACGCACCTGGTCTTTCTGGCTCCAGGCTTCTTGCTGCGCTTCCAGCTTGAATTCAGCATGTGATATTGTTGCATTACGATATTACAAGTATTGTTTAAAAAGTGTACGTTACTGAACAAAAGCTTTCAAACACAGCTAAAACAAACAAATTTTAACTACCTTTCCGTCAATTTACAAACTTTAATAGCAGACAATAGTCTGATATTTAGAAAAAATTTCAAATAGTGACTTTTAATGCCAACTTTTTAAATGTTTAACATGTCTAATAAAGTTGGAAACCTTTAGTATAAAGAAAATTATCTCTGCAATGAAAATATCGCTACGTTCATTATCCATTTTTAAAGGAAAACGTTCGACAAGAGTTATCTTGACAACCATAGCCCTGACTGCTACCTTTGGCATCGTTCAGGCACACGAGCATGATCACAACCATACAGGAAACACTCAATCCGGTATTAGTTTTATTGAAAATAAAGGCCAATGGATTGCTGAGGCAAAATACAAGGCCGAAATTCCGGGCGGGGCTTTATTCTTAACTCCAAACGGGTTTGTATATAACTATCAGCGTCAAACTGACCTAGATAGAATTCACAGCTTATTGTGTGGACCCGATGTAAAAGAAGGTACGGATGTCTCTAATGAAGTGATACACGGGCATGCTTACAAAGTCAATTTTGTAGGCAGCAATAGTAACACCACCTATACTTCCAATAAAAAACAGGCCTTTTATCATAATTATTTTATCGGCCAGGATCAAAGCAAATGGGCTTCCAGAGTAGGACTGTACCAAGAAGTGGTACAGGCTAATGTATATAATGGTGTTGACCTTAAAGTTTATGGTGGAGAAAAGAGTAACAATTTAAAATATGACTTCATTGTAGCACCAAACGCTGACCCGGGACAGATTAAGCTCTCTTTTGATGGTGTAACCCCCGTCATAAATGCCAAAGGTGACCTGGTGATAAAAACAAGTGTAAACGAAATAATAGAAAAGGCTCCTGTTACCTACCAGATACTAAATGAACAAAAAGTATCGGTAACGAGTAAATATGTATTCAGAAATGGCGTTTTAAGCTTTGATTTTCCCAACGGCTATAATCGTTCCTTGCCATTGATTATCGACCCTGATTTAATATTTGCTACTTATAGCGGTTCTACCGCTAGTGCACAGTATGCGCATGCCACGACTTACGATAACTTGGGTAATACTTATGCGGCCGGAATGTCTTCCGGTACCGGCTGGCCTACCACTACAGGCGCTTATCTGACCACTCCGAACGGATCCGGGTATCATGCGGGCATCATTAAATACAGTGCCAATGGCACACAGGCTTTATTTGCAACTTATTTCGGTGGGCCGGGAGCAGGCAACCCTATTGCTACAGTAATGAGAGCCAACAGCCAAAATCAACTATATATGGCCGGTATCGTATCCAACAGCCAGATGCCGGTAACGGCCAATGCTTTCCAGACCACGATGTCCGGCAGCAGTGATATTTATGTGGCAAAATTTTCTGAGGATGGTAGTACATTAATGGCATCCACCTTTGTAGGAGGTTCCGGTATAGAAGCATCATTTATAGGTACGACCACAGTTTATACCGGCTCCAGCAGCCAGCAGGCCAATCCTATCAACTTAGCCAATATTGCTTTTGATAATGACGATAATGTATGGATCACATCCAATTCAGGATCATCTAACTTTCCTGTAACTGCGAATGCCTACCAACCTGCTTTAAGCGGTGGCCACGATGCCGTTGTTTTTAAAATGAACCCTAACTTAAGCTCTATGCTTTATGGCACCTATCTCGGTGGCACCGGCTGGGATGGCGGTTTAGGTATAGAATTTAATGCCAATAACAATGCTGTTGGTGTTGTAGGTTATACCAACAGTACCAACTTCCCTACTAGCGCAGGAGCTTATCACACGGCTAATCAGGGCGGTATTGACGGGTTTGCCCTGATGATCAATAATCTTAATTACCAGCTAACTGCTTCAACATACATAGGCACCTCGTCTACAGACATTGCTACCAGACTGGCTTTTGATTGTGGTGATAACCTGTTTGTAGCAGGAAGAACCCAGGGAAATTACCCTGTGACCAACACCGTAGCGGAAGGGCTGGTGCCGACCGGGCTTATTTTTGTAGACAAGCTTAATACTACCCTTACCGGATCTGTTGCTTCCACAAGAACTGGTGGTACCAGTACCAGTATCATTCCTTCTGCTATGATGGTAGATCTTTGCGGCAATATACTGGTCGCTACATTGGTAAATAATACGACACAGCCGGGTATGCCATTAACTACTGACGCCTTTGAAACCGCACCAAGAGCATTCTATTTCGCTGCATTTGAACCGAACTTTACAGGACTGGCATTTGGTAGCTACTTCGGATCTGGAGGGAGCGACCACCACCACCCGGGGGTTTCGCGAATAGATCCCAAAGGTTTGATTTACCAATCCGTTTGCTACGTAGGTGCAAATGGTGGCTGGAATACTTACCCGGCAAATGTGCATGCTCCCAACAAACTAAACGGGGGAACAAATGATGTAGTTACTTTTAAATTTGACTTTGAAGTAGTAGGATTAGATGCTCAAAACCGAGTCTGGATATGCCGGTTACGGATCTACTCCACATGCTGTAAGAGGCTGTAAATCCGCATTCATTAACTATACCCGTAACGGAGACACAACAGTTCCAATGGTATTGCGTTTCAACATAGTGCCGCCAACAGGCACTATTGCTACCAATGGTGTAGATTATCAATATATTTATGACACTTTATACTTCGCTCCGTTTGAGCGTCATAAATCACTGGAAATAAAACCATTATTGGTTGCAAATATGCCTACCGGCCAGAAAATGGTGGTGATAGAATCCCTGAACCCATGTGGTTGTGACGGTGGCCTGTCAAATGTTATCCGCAGAGATACCGTGTTCATCCTAGACTCTATTCGTGCAAGTATCAGTACCCCATTACCGGCCTATTGCCCGGGTACACAAATTACCATTACCGGAAATGTTGACCCGGGACTATCTTTCGAATGGCACCCGGCAGAGTTCAATAACAATAACCTGGTGATTACGCCTACCTTGCTGACCACCCGTGACTACACGCTTACAGCAAGTCAACCGGGTGCTCCGGCCACCTGCCCTCCGGTAACAAAAGTATTTCATGCCTATGTAGAACAGTACCCTATTATCCACATGTCTAGTGACACTACGGTATGTATTAAAGAGAATGATTCTATTGCCATTCCGGTAACCGTAAGCCCTGACTCTGTAAACTACCTGTTTAACTGGAGTCCTGCGACTGGTTTGCGAGCGGCAAACCTGCAAACCAACTACTTTAAAATGCCAAATGGTAGTTACAATTATACCATCACCGCAACTACGCCACTTGCTCAATGTTCCACAAGTAAGAACATAATGATCACGGTAAAACCACCGTTCCAGCTCAGTAATGTACTGCCTGCATCCGGCACACAGGTTGACTATCAGGAAGAGGTAAAAATGTCGGCACAGGGAGCAGTCATTTATACCTGGCTACCGGTACATAAATTTTATGATCCTACCCTTCAATATGCCACGACCATGCCAATTGAAGAACCCGGCACTTATTATGTAACAGGCGTAGATCAATATGGCTGTAGAGATACGGTATCGGTAGCATTGGATGTTTTATATCCTTATGATCCTATTATTCCGAATGCCTTTACACCTAATGGTGATGGCAAGAATGATATATTCCTGATTCCTAATGGTAAGTTCCAGAAACTACATCGTTTCGAGGTATATAACAGATGGGGTAAAAGAGTATTTCATACTATTGACCCGCTTAAAGGATGGAATGGTGCAGATATGGACAATGGCAAGCTAAGTGACCAGGGTGTATATACTTACATCATAACCGTTCAACTACCTAATAATGAAATCAAAACTTATAAAGGAGATGTAACGCTGATCAGATAGTTATCCTACAGTCGTTAACCTTAAAATGCTAAAGAGAAGATCAACAATCTTTTCTTTAGCATTTTGATTTAATCGTATTTAGTATTCCTTTTAAAAGGAATGCCGGAAACAAAATTATACCCGCAAGAATTAATTAACTTTGTCATTTACACAATTTAGAAAAAACAGGACTAATTATGAGTTTAGAAACAACAATAATGGAACGTCTTAAAGAAGCTATGCGCGCCAAAGATGAAGTGGCCCTGCGTACCCTAAGAGCGATCAAAGCAGCAATATTAGTAGAGCAGACAGCAAGCGGTGCGAAAGAGACCCTTTCTGAGTCAGATGAATTAAAGTTATTAACCAAAATGGCCAAGCAAAGAAAAGATTCTCTGGATATTTTCAATCAGCAGGGCCGTGCCGACCTGGCCGCAAAAGAGGCAGAAGAGATCGAGGTAATCAATCAATTCTTACCCGCTCAACTTACAGAGGCGGAACTGGAAGCTGCCATAAAAGAAATCATCAGCCAGGTAGGTGCCAGTACACCTGCAGACCTGGGCAAAGTTATGGGCTCGGCGAATAAAGCATTGGCAGGAAAAGCAGACGGTAAGGCAGTTGCCGATATGGTAAAAAGATTACTTTCTTAAACAAGCGCATTCATAGATCGCATGTTAAAAGTTCAACTTTCAATTAAGTTGAACTTTTTTATCCTTAATAGGCTAAAAGATTCCAGACATAAGAGCCTATTTAAATTTTATTGATTTAATTTCTTATAGGTTGTTTTTGAGATAAAATGAGGCGAATTTTGCAGGCATAGCAAATCGCTACGACGAAAAATTCAACGATATTTTAGCCAAAAAGAAAAATATTGAATGACTTTTAAACAGGCGCTAAGCCCTTTGCGGATTTTTAGTAAATATTATGAACCATAATTTATCCGGCAAACTGTATTTTTGAATTTATGGGATTAGATATTGTTTTACTGGCACTGCTTGCATGGTATGGCTTCAAAGGCTATAAAAAAGGCATTGTACAGGTATTATTTTCAACGATAGCTATGATAGCAGCGACTCTTGGAGCACTTAAACTTTCCGGTAAGATATCAGGGTATTTTTTTCAACAAGACTCCGACATTAGCCCCTGGCTGCCGGTACTTTCCTTTATCCTGGTATTTTCCGCAATCTTATTTCTTGTTTTCCTGATCTCAAAGACCGTAGATTCAAGCCTTAAAAAAATAAGGTTGGGCTGGCTGAACCGACTCGCTGGGCTTACGCTTTACGTCCTGATCATTTCCTTTGTTTTTAGCACTGTCCTTTGGATCGGCGACAAAGTAAACCTGATCAAACAAGAGACCAAATCAGCTTCAGTGACCTACCCTGTTATAGCACCAATAGCTCCCCGAGGCTTTGCGTTTTTAGACACCGTACTTCCCTTTGTAAAAAGCAGTTATGCCGAACTGGAAGCTCTTTTTGAAAAAGTAGATGGGCATTTACCTTAATGAATTAAGTATGTGGTTATTGATTGACAATTATGATTCATTTTCTCATATCCTGCTGGACTATCTGCTTCAAATAAACCCTGATACGATATATATTCAGAATGATGCATTAAATCTGGAAGCAATTATGGCTTTAAGGCCACAGAGAATCATCCTTTCTCCCGGGCCAAAAGCCCCGGATCAGGCAGGCATTACCATGGAGGTGATCCAGCATTTTTACGATAAAATCCCTATCTTGGGCGTATGCCTGGGACATCAGGCGATTGCCCAGTTTTTTGGTGCAAAAGTGGTGCGGGCTCCCTATCCTATTCATGGAAAAACCAGCGAAATAGAACATTACAATAAAGGTATTTTTACTGGCCTGGAGCATAAATTTCAAGTGATGCGCTATCATTCCCTGAGAGTGACCGATTTTGAAAACACTGATATTGAACCTTGGGCAACCGCATCCGAGGATAAGAGCCTGATGGCTTTCGGACATAAGAAATACCCGGTTACCGGGATTCAGTTTCACCCGGAATCTGTATTGACAGAGTATGGCCTGGACTTGTTAAAAGCCTGGGATACGTATTTTAAATGAATAGCTAACAAATCCGTAATTTCGCGTCCGGGATCGGATTGATCTAACTTATTGGATTTATACAAATATGAGTGCAAGCAATTACGACGAGAGTAGTATTAAGTCTTTAGACTGGAAAGAACATATACGCCTGCGTCCGGGTATGTATATCGGGAAGCTGGGCGATGGCAGCAGTATGGATGACGGTATCTATATCCTCGTAAAAGAGGTAGTAGACAACTGTATTGATGAGTACACCATGGGCTTTGGGAAACAAGTAAATATTACCATCCAGGAAGGTACGGTAACCGTTCGTGATTACGGGCGGGGTATTCCATTGGGGAAACTGGTAGATGTGGTAAGTAAAATCAACACCGGTGCTAAATATGACAGCAAGGCTTTCCAGAAATCTGTGGGATTGAATGGTGTGGGTACGAAAGCGGTCAATGCATTAAGCAGCAGCTTTATGGTAACCGCCTACCGGGATGGGAAAAGCAAAACCGCTCATTTTGAAAAAGGGGAACTGATCAGTGAAGGTAAAGAAATTAAGACAAGCGAAGATAATGGTACAGAAGTAATTTTTACTCCCGATAATACGGTGTTTAAAAATTATCATTTCATCAATGATTATGTACAAAACCAGATCTGGAACTATTGTTACCTGAATGCCGGTTTAGCCATTTATCTGAATGGGAAAAAGTATGTTTCTAAAAACGGTTTATTAGACCTGCTGGAAAACAAGACCAATGCAGATGACTTACGCTATCCTATCATTCACCTGAAAGGTGAAGATATTGAAGTAGCGATCACCCATACCGGTGCTTATGGAGAGGATATCTACTCCTTTGTAAACGGACAGCATACAACACAGGGGGGTACGCACCAGCAGGCATTCAGAGAAGCTTATGTAAAAACTATACGTGATTTTTTCAAAAAAGATTACGACGCTTCCGATATCCGCCAGACGATCTGTGCGGCCATAGCAGTAAAAGTACAGGAACCTGTTTTTGAAAGCCAGACTAAAACCAAACTGGGTTCTTTAAGTGTTGCCCTAGACGGGCCATCCATGAAAACATTTGTGCTGGACTTTATGTCTAAAGCACTGGATGATTTCTTACATAAGAATGCACCAGTTGCTGAAGCAATCAAAAAGCGTATTGAGCAAAGTGAACGCGAAAGAAAAGAATTATCCGGTATCCGGAAAATAGCTAATGAGCGCGCTAAAAAAGCGAACCTGCATAACAAGAAGCTGCGTGATTGCCGCATACACCTGAACTCAGAAGCCCCGGCAAAGAACAAAGAAGAATTTCAAACAAAGCAATTAGCATCTACCATCTTCATTACCGAAGGCGACTCTGCGAGCGGATCTATTACCAAAAGCAGAGACGTAGATTCCCAGGCGGTATTCAGCTTAAGGGGTAAACCGTTAAACAGTTTCGGACTGACGAAAAAGGTAGTGTATGAAAATGAAGAGTTCAACCTGTTGCAACATGCTTTGAATATCGAAGACGGACTGGATGGTCTACGCTATAACAATATCGTGATCGCCACTGATGCCGATGTAGACGGTATGCACATCCGCTTATTGATCATGACTTTCTTTTTGCAGTTTTTTCCTGATATCGTGCGTAACGGACATGTCTATATTCTGGACACACCGCTGTTCAGGGTAAGAAACAAAAAAGAAACCATCTATTGTTATTCTGAATCGGAAAAACAAAGAGCTATAGAAAAACTAGGGGGGAAACCGGAAATTACAAGGTTTAAAGGGCTTGGAGAGATTTCTCCGGATGAATTCGGCAAGTTTATAGGTGAGGACATAAAAAAAGATCCTGTACTTATCAGTAAGGACGCCCCGATCCAGAAATTACTGGAATATTATATGGGTACCAATACTCCGGCACGTCAAAAATTCATCATTGAAAATCTGGTGGTGGAGAAGGATGATGCGATGGAACTTAAAGAAGAACTTGCTGAAGTGAACTAATTTATTTTCAATACTTAAGAAAAGGAATTTAACGATTTAAAATAGTATATAACATGAAAAAAATAGTATTTGCGACTATTCTATTATTCTTTGTCAACTTTACTTACGCCCAAAACCAGGAAAAAGAAGCAACATTAATCACTGAAAGCTTTTCGGGTGATCTTTTCGATGGGATAAGTGGCATCATGGTGTACAGTTTATACCAGAACAATAACTACCTGATGAACCTATACACAGCCAAAGCAATTACTAATGACAGTGCGCTGCAATTATCCGTTTATCAGGTAAGAGCATCTGAATATGTCCTAGAATTAATCAATACAAAGATTCAGCAAAGTAATGGTTCTCGCAATATGAAAAAAAGCAGATGTAAAATATCTCAGAGAGCTAAAGTCTGCATTGATCGTCATTTCTGGGCAGGCCAGAAGCCTGAAAGAATACGTTGAAGGTGGTAGCGTTTCCGCACTTAAGAAGTTTGATCTGAACCGCTCTTCAGCTCAAAGAATGGTCAATGGAGTTCTAAGAAAAGAATAAAAAGAAATGTATAATATTTTAAGCCTCCTACCTGCTATATTATAGCCAGGAAGGAGGCTTTCTTCTATAGCTTGTGTTAAAGAATGATATCCTGTAAAATATTGCTCTTAACCGGATAATCGGTAGTATAATGCAATCCCCGGCTTTCTTTCCGGAATTGAGCACTTTTCACGATCAGGTAACCCACTGTGATCAGGTTTCGTAATTCACACAATTGCGGCGAAAGAATAGAGGCGTTATACAGCTGTTCTGTTTCTTCATGTAGCAGATCCAGGCGGCGCATGGCACGCGCCAGACGCACATCATTCCGCACAATACCCACATAATCACTCATGGTCGCTTCCAGTTCTTTCCGACTTTGGGTGATTAGGATCATTTCTCTTGGTGCCGTAGTGCCTGCTGCATTCCAGTCTGGGATACCTGTCTGGTAAGGCGAATGATCAAATAACTCAGCAGCCCTATTCGCACACCTGTTGCCAAATACCGCCGCTTCCAGCAGTGAGTTGCTGGCTAAGCGATTCGCACCGTGAAGCCCCGTACTGCTGCACTCGCCACAGGCAAACAGATTATTAATAGAAGTCTCTCCATCCAGGTTGACTTTTATACCTCCACAGGTGTAATGTGCTGCCGGTGCTACCGGTATTAATTGTTCGAACACATCAATGCCCACACTTTTACATTTTTCGTAGATATTGGGAAAGTGATGGATAAATTTTTCCCGATTCATGTGCCGGCAGTCCAGGTACACGTTTGGCGTACCCGATATTTTCATTTCATTATCTATAGCACGGGCTACAATGTCACGGGGAGCAAGATCCTTACGCTCATCATATTTTTGCATAAAAGGTATCCCTTTTGCATCGCATAAGATACCACCATCCCCACGCACCGCTTCTGTGATCAGGAAAGAAGGGCTTACACCGGGTTCATACAAGGCGGTAGGGTGAAACTGGATAAATTCCATATTTTCAATTCTTCCCTTGGCACGATAGACCATTGCAATACCATCACCGGTAGCTATGACAGGATTTGTCGTACTGCGATATACCTGACCTGCCCCTCCGGTAGCCAGTAAAGTTACCTTTGATAAAATGGTTTCCATTTTATTGGTTTCCATATTCAGCGCATATACACCATAGCATTGTATATTCTGGGTGGATTTGGTCACCAATCGGCCCAGGTGATGCTGGGTAATGATATCTGCTACAAAATACTCTTTATGAAAACATATATTGGGTAAAGATTTTGCTTTTTCGAGTAATGCTCTTTCTATTTCCCAGCCGGTTATATCTTTATAATGCAGTATTCTGAATTCGGAATGGCCGCCTTCTTTACCCCGGGCATAATCGCCGGAATCTTCTTTATCGAAATTGGTACCCCATTCTATCATCTCCTGTACGGCAGCGGGTCCTTCTTTAATCACCACGTTTACTGCTTCTTGGTCGCAAAGGCCATCCCCGGCGATTAAAGTATCGGTGATGTGTTTTTCAAAAGTATCGCCTGCTGCATTTACTACGGCGATACCGCCCTGTGCGTATTTAGTGTTGGTTTCATTCTCTACCTGAGCTTTGGTCAGTATGGTAATGGTGGCGTCGGGAAATCGTTGCGCAGTTTTCACGGCAAAGGTCAGGCCTGCGATACCGCTACCCACTATTAAGAAATCTGTTTTCATCAATATACTGGATTAGTAAAGCTAAATTAAGGGTTCTATTGTTAGCATTAAGTCAATTAGACAACGAATTTGTACGATCAACTAAAAAAATAATAACGCCTGTTACTCCATACAAAAATGCCCCGCAACATTTGTTGCGGGGCATTCTATATACTTGTTTTCTACTAATTAAAACTTTACTTGCTTCACACCCATATTCCATAGCGTAAATGCCCAGATATCGGCTGCTTCTTCAATTACTTTGGAAGTCGGTTTACCCGCACCGTGACCTGCTTTCACATCGATCCGGATCAGTGTTGGTTTATCACATGATTGTTTCTCCTGTAACTCAGCAGCAAACTTAAAGGAGTGTGCCGGTACTACACGATCATCATGATCGGCTGTAGTGATCATGGTAGCAGGGTAACAGGAGCCTTGCTTCACATTGTGTAAAGGAGAGTACTTGATCAGGTATTTGAAGTCTTCTTCTTTATCGCTGGAACCATATTCTACTACCCAGCCCCAGCCTACGGTGAATTTGTGGTAACGCAACATGTCCAGAACGCCTACCTGCGGAATCGCTACTGCATACAATTCCGGGCGCTGAGTCATACAGGCACCTACCAGCAAACCGCCATTAGAACCGCCACGGATGGCCAGTTTTGCGGAACTTGTATATTTTTCCTTGATCAGGTACTCAGCACCGGCAATGAAATCATCAAATACATTTTGCTTGCTGCCCAACATACCTCCTTTGTGCCATGCCTCACCATATTCACCGCCACCTCTTAAATTGGCGATACAGTAAACACCCCCGGCTTCCAGGAACGGGATCAGGCTCATGCTAAAGGAAGGGGTTAGGCTTATATTAAAACCGCCATATGCATAGAGCATAGTAGGGTTCGTACCATCCATTTTCAAGCCTTTTTTATAGGTAATGAACATAGGTACTTTAGTCCCGTCTTTCGAGGTGTAAAAAGACCTGCTTACTTTCATACATTTCAGGATCAAACTTCGCACTTGATTTGCGGTATAAAGTTGAATTGCCGCTTTGTATATCATACTTATAAATGGTTGACGGGTTCACAATATTGGTGAAAGTATAGTAGAACTCTTTGTCTTCCTTATAAGCACCAAAGCCGCTGGCAGTACCTACCCCCGGCAATTTGATATTACGTTCCAACTTACCATTATAGTCATATTGCGACACCAATGTCGTTACATCTTTCAGGTATTTTGCAAACAATTTACCGCCCCCGGTAGATACTCCGTTTAATTTTTCTTTTTGCTCCGGGATTAAAGTCTTCCAATTAGCCGAGGCAGGTTTTTTAGGATCTAACAATACTACCCTGTAGTTCGGCGCATTATCGTTTGTGGTAATGATCAGCTTATCCCCAATATTATCTACTACATCTGCATTTGTCTTAAAGCCTTCTATAACGGTGATGAAAGGGCTGTTATCCCCGGCTTTCAGATCTCTTACTTTTATCTCGCTGCCATCGGTACCTTCAGAAATACCTAACACCAGGAAACGATCGTCTTCGGTCAGGCTTGCCCCAACATATCTTAAAGGGTGTTCTTTATCTTCATAAACCAGGATATCTTGGCTCTGATCAGTGCCTATTTTATGGAAGAATACTTTTTGATATTCCGTTTTTGCAGAATACTTTGTAGCTTCATCTTTAGGTTTTGAATAGCCGCTGTAATAAAACCCTTCTTCGCCTTTCCAGGAGATTCCGGTAAACTTTACATGTTCCAGTTTATCGTTTAACAGTTTTTTGCTGGCAACATCCATTACAAATACTTCCTGCCAATCACTACCTGATGCAGAAACCGCATAGGCAAAATATTTTTGCTTCTTGGAGAAAGCGGTCGCCTGCAGGGCCACTGTACCGTCTGTAGACAACTTATTCGGATCTAACAACACCTGCGGTGTACCCTTGATCCCTTCCTGGATAAACAATACGGGCTGATTTTGCAAGCCGTCATTTTTATAAAAGGTATAATACTTTCCGCTTTTAACCGGTGCGGAGTATTTTTCGTAATTCCACAAAGTCGTCATACGGTCAATGATGGCCTGACGATAGGGAATCTTATTCAAATAACTGCTTGTAAAAGCGGACTGCTCTTTTACCCAGGCTTCTGTTTGCGCAGAGGTATCATTTTCCAGCCAACGGTAAGGATCAGTAATGGCAGTACCAAAGTAGCTATCGGTCTGGTTTACTTTTTCTGTTTTAGGATAATTGATTTGCTGTGCATCTGCTGCGCCAGTCATAGTTAATGAAATTGCTAATGATAAATAAAAAAACTTCATTCTTATAAAAATTGAATCATTCAAAAATAAACAATTAGTCTCAATCTAAAACTTAAATATAGTAGGTAAGGCTTTTTGAAAAAGATAAATGCTTACTTTAGTTATTCAATAAAAATGGACATATATGAAGATAAGCTTTCATGGAGCTGCCAGAGCGGTTACGGGATCTAAGCATTTAATCACATTGGAAAATGGTAAAAAACTATTGCTAGACTGTGGTATGTTTCAGGGTATGGGATCGGAAACCTTGCAACTGAATACCAACTTCGGCTTCCGACCTAAAGATATTGATTACATGATCCTTTCTCATGCACATATTGACCATGTGGGCCTGGTCCCTAAGTTTGTGATGGAAGGGTTCAGCGGTACTATATTCTGCACAGATGCCTCTAAAGCTCTGGCAGAGATCCTACTGGCCGACTCCGGAAGGATACAGGAATCGGAAGCTGCATTTATTAATAAAAGAAGAAGAAAACAGGGAAGAGATCTTGTAGTTCCATTGTACGTAGAAGATGATGTAGCACCGGCTGTTCAAAGAATGAAAGTAGTGCCTCTTGGGGAATGGTACCAGATAGATGAGCATATTAAAGCCATGCATACAGAGGCCGGTCATATTATCGGCAGCACCTGTATCCATCTTGAGATCACGGAAAACGGCAAGACCACCCGCATCTCTTTCAGCGGGGATATAGGCCGATATGATGATGCTATTCTTAATGCCCCGGCAACGTTTCCGCAGGCCGATATCATACTCATGGAAAGTACTTACGGCAACCGGGAACACAATAAGGCAGAGCCTTACCTGGAGCGCTTTTTAAAAGTAATTGTAGAGACCTGTCTAGTAAAGAAAGGTAAACTCATCATCCCTTCTTTCAGCGTAGGCAGAACACAAGAGCTCTTGTATGCGCTTAATACCTTGTCCTTACAAAAAAGATTACCTCCTATACCCTACTATATAGATAGTCCGCTATCGGTAGAGGCTACAGAGATGACAAAGCGTTTTCCAAAATTATTCAACGGCTCTGTTTCAGGAAGTGCTGGAGCATGACGATGACCCCTTTGCTTTTCCGGGCTTAACAATGATCAAAGATGCGGATGCCTCAAAAGCACTCAATTTCAGGAATGATCCTATGGTCATTATTTCTTCTTCGGGCATGGCAGAAGCTGGCAGAATAAAGCATCATATCTCTAACAATGTTGAAAGTACCCGGAATACGATCCTGATCGTGGGCTATTGCGCGCCTAACTCTTTAGGCGGCAAATTGAAAAGTGGTCAAAAAGAGGTAAAGATCTTCGGAGAAGAGCATGAGGTAAATGCTTCGGTAAAAGTGATTGAGAGCATGAGTGCCCATGGCGACTATCACGATCTGCTGCACTGGCTGCAATGCCAGGATGCCGGCAAGGTGCAGCATTTGTTCCTGGTACATGGCGATTATGAAGCGCAGTTATCTATGAGAGAAAAATTATTACAGGCGGGCTTTAACAATGTCAGCATTCCTTCGATGCACGAAAGTTTTGACCTGTAAAAAGCATAAAGGCACCGATTCGATAGGACTATCCGTCGGTGCCTCTGTATGTGATGTATAGAAAAAGGTATCGCTATTAGGATATAGCTATATGTTTTGATTTTGCATCAATGCTATTTGCGGTATCCGTAGCATCTTTTTTTTGTGCCTTGTAAATTTTTAAAGAACGGTTGAAACGGTATATTTTACTCAGGTCATAAAAGATCACAACCGTCAGGAAAGCGACTACAATAAAGAATACATTAAACTTCAGAGAACTGTATAGGAATGCCGCTATAAAGGCCCCTAAAAGGTAGGAACTGAAGATGCTGATCAAAAGTTTCGCTTTGTCTTTAATGGCTTTATTGTTCCTGTATTTTTTATGGGTGAACATAGCGAATACAATAGCCAGGTCTGTGGTCGCTCCGGTAAGGTGCGTAGTCTTCACCGCAAAGTTGGAAATACTTGCCGTAAGTCCGTTTTGCAATCCCATAGACAACAGTAAGATCATCAGCATTAATTCTGTTTCAAACAGGGTACCTTTATAAAACCTCGTACCATATATCGCTACCCCAAGGATGCAGAAAAGCTCCAGGATAATAGGCATGGCATGTGCCAGATAGGTATTGCGCCGGTTAAAGTGGATCACAATAAAGTTCGAAAGAAAGCTTCCGAAAAAGAAAGACATAATCCAGAGCAGCACAATAGCGATCTGGTAATAATTATTCTGGGATACTTCTGATGCGAGAATCGCAAAATAGCCCGTCACATTGGAGGAGAAGGAATAGAACAGCATAAAGGAGGCCACATTCACCATACCGGCAACTATAGCCGTTAACACGCCTAATTTTATATTATCTCCTAAGCTTCTTGTATTACTATATTTTCTTAACATCTTTGCGGGTTTTTCCTATTCTAACTACTCCTTTTGATCACCAGCCGTGCATAATCTTTTACGAAAGACGGAGCTATATAATTAAGTTCTATCTTTTCATCGGACAATAAATTGATATCGTAAAACTCGGTTACCACACCATCCGTAATTTCTAAAATATGTCCGCGACCTTTTAAACGCCATTCTAATTCTTTTTCCTCATAATGATCTTGTAAGATCAATACGCCATCGGGCTTGAATTTCCAGCTTTTAGCCGTATGGAATCTTATGGAATCACGGTCTTCATCAGATAGAGGCTGTACCAGTCCAAGATTCGTCACCACAGAGCTTTCGGCCTCCTTGATATTCCAGTCTATTTCATCCCAAGAGCCTACAAACTCATTTTCCGGGTTATATTTCTTTCCAATCCATGCTAAAGCAATAACTGAAATACTGGTAAAAAATATGATTAATGCGATCCTGATTTTCATAATTAATTCATTTTACGAGAAAGAGCCAGCGGTATTAAATATCACAGTCAAATCGTCTGTGGCTATAGCACAGTCTTCTCTTAATTTATAAGCGAGCATGATCTTATTCACTTTAGCTTTCTGCACGAAAGGGTACAAATCAAAACTTCTTTTTACGGTCTTAGTAAACTTGCGGTCCGCTCCTAATACAATCGTATCTATTTTATTACCCTCCAAGTAATCATCAAAGCTGGATTGCACCGAACCGGTGAACAGATCCACATTTACCGTATGTAAGCTATTGGCATACTTATTCCTCAGGATACTGATGGCGTCCATGAATGCATCTGTATTTAGATTTCGCAAAATCTTATGCTTGGAAAAAAACAGCAAATCTGTGATACTTTCAGAAAGATAATAACCGCAGGACAGCATGACATCATACTGATGAACGCCATCATCCTTTTGTAAAAATTCTTTTAAGATGTTCAAAGAGTTGATAGAAAAGTCTGTCGGTATTAAGATTCTCTTTGGCATAACATAACTTGTTTTGTTAAGGCAAAAGTAGAACCCTGAAATTAGAGCGGCCTAAGCATGAATTAAGAATTGCATTAGAAAATGGCCGGGAAATTAGAAAGGGATTAGAAAAGTCATAACAAAACCCTAAACCGTCCTTTTATTTCTTAGAGCCTGTTTAACGCATTGCCAAAAATGAAAATAAAAATGGCTAGCCATTCATCTCCGCAAGCGGCAGCTCAATGCTTACCGTTGTGCCCTGGTTTTCCTGTGCTGTCACTACGATTTTCCCGGAATGCAGCCTGACAATATTCCGCGCCAGCGGCAAGCCGATGCCATAACCGTCATAATTTTTTGTATTAGAGGCTCTGAAAAACGGATCATAGATATAACACAACTCATGCTCCGGAATCCCGATACCCTGGTCTCTTACAACAATCACTACTTTACGATCTGATGAGCCAATGGAAACGGTTACCAGTTTATTATCAGAATACTTACAGGCATTACTGATGATATTGGTAAATGCAAGATGCAATAACTGTTCATTCCCGATGATCTTAAGCCGCATCGAATTTTCCGGCAGCAGGCTGGTATCGAAGTTGACTTTCCCTTCCGGGTTCAGTTTTTCGATAGTATCAATACAATCCCAGATCAACTGATCAATACGCATACGCTCATATTTCTGGGCTTTCCCGTTAAAGCCGGTCTGTGCCAGGAACAGGAGCGCTTTGGTTTTATTGTCCAGTTTTTCTGTTTCATGCAAAATGACCTGTAGGGTTTCAATATATTCTTCCGGGGTACGCATCCTGGAAAGCGTAACATCAGCGGTACCCATGATGCTGGTAAGCGGCGTCCGCAGCTCATGAGACGCATTACTGATAAAGTTATTCTGTGTTTCAAAAGAAGTTTCGATCCGGCTCAGCATATCATTAAAGGTTCGCACCAGTTCTTTAAGCTCCTGGCTGTAATGGCTATCGTCCAAGCGCAGGTGCAGATTTTCAGAGGAAATTCTTTTTGCCATACCGGTTACCTGACTAATGGGCTTAAAGATGGTCTTGGAAATATAATAAGCACTCAGAATGCCTATGGCAAAGGCCACCAGGATAGCGATGAAAGAAATTCTTTGAAGATGGGAGATTAACTTTTGATTGAAATGGCTTTCTGCAGAAGCTATGACGATATAGTCCTTTTGTTGGAAGCTATATAGAATGCCTTTGTATAAATATTGTCCTTTTTTATAATTGGCTTCTTTATTTTGCCGGATAATGGTTAAAAAACTTACCGGCACACCGACAGAATCAGCGATACGTTTTTCATTTTTAGCATCCAGTTTCGAAAGCTCCAGGATGTAGTCTCTTTCGTGGATCAGTTTTTCGGACACTTCTTCTATCACGGATTGATAACCGGCCACAAAGTTGGTATCGTTATAAGCTCCGTCAATATTTGCTTTTGCGATCACGTTGGTACGGATCTTTAAGGTCTTAAAGAAATCGTCGTAAACAAAGTTTCTCAAAGACAAATAAATGAATACGCCAAATAATGACGTAATAGCAATAGTGGAAATAAATATCGTTAAGATCGCTTTTGTTTTCAGGTTCAATTTTGATAGTATGGTCATATCCTGAATTTATGAATGAGCTTCCACTTTTAAAACATAGCCCATGCCGATAATGGTATGGATTAATTTTTGCTCTCCCAGCGGTTCTATTTTTTTTCTTAAATAATTTACATACACGTCCACCACATTTGTAGACATGGAAAAGTCAATCCCCCAAACGCTTTCCAGTATCTCCATCCGCGATAATACCCTGTTTTTATTCTTCAGAAAATGAAGCAATAACCGGAACTCTGTGCTAGTCAGCTGGATCTCTTTATTGTTGCGGGTAACTTTTTTCTTATAATCATTCAGTTTCAGGTTATCAATACTGAATACATGTTCGTCATGCTCGTCCTCCTTCTGTTCTGCAAAAGAGTTCGATTTATCGGCTCTTCGGATCAATGTTTTGATTCTGGCCACCAGTTCGATGAATTTGAAAGGCTTCACCAGGTAATCATCTCCCCCCGACTCCAGGCCCTGAACAATATTTTCAGAAGTACCTAAAGCCGACAAAAAAAGTACCGGTACCATCTGGTCTTTCTGCCGGATCGCTTTACAAACCTCAATACCATTAGCTCCCGGCAGCATGATATCCAGGATAATGAGATCAAATTTACTTTGTTCAAACATCCTGACCCCGGCCAGTCCGTCCATCGCAACACTCACTTCATAGCCTTCTTCCATCAGTCCTTTATTAATAAAGGACACCACATGGGCTTCGTCTTCGACCAACAATATTTTCTTCATTCTTTGATGTTATTATTTCTGGTATGCTAACAGAGATTTTATAATTAAAATTAGCAAGAAATTTTAAAACCTTTCTTCTGCACCCATGCCAAACAAGGCATAGTCATACTTTACCGGATCTTCTGCGTCCAATAAACGCAAGTTTTGGGTCAGTGCTACCGCAGATCGCCAATCATTTTGCGTCCTGAATAGCAATCCCAGTTTTCGAGCCACATCGCTCACATGGGTATCCAACGGGCAGATCAGACCGGCCGGACTTAAGCCATTCCAAAGCCCGAAATCTACTTCGCTGTTTTTTCGTACCATCCACCTTAAAAACATATTCAACCTTTTACAGGCCGACTTTTTCTCAGGGGTAGCAATATGTTTTCTTGTGCGGTCCGGGGCATCCGGCAAGGAGAAAAAGTAGTGATGAAAATGAATCAGAGCCTGCTCAATCTCTTTACCTCCATGCAGAAAAGCGGATTCAAAACTATCATTACGGGTATAATGATGCTTAAAAAAATCAATACTGTATAATAGATCTGTAGCGTTAAACGTGCGATGTACAAAATGTATAAAGGGCTTCAGATCCTGCGCTTCATGATTTACGATAAAATCATATGGTGCTTCATCCATAAGTTCCATGATACGATTTGTATTACGTATGATCATGGTACGATTGCCCCATGCTAAAATTGCTGCAAAAAATGCAGCAATTTCTATATCTTGTTTTTTAACAAAGCGATGCGGAACGGATATAGGGTCTTTAGCAATGAAGTCTGCCTGATGATAATGTGCAAACTTATGATCCAGTATACGCTTCAGCCCTTCTAGCTTCTGATGTTCTATTACCAAAATCTTCCCAAAAATTTCTTTTTCACTCTTACAGAAATGATATGCTGATCTTCTGACGGACGGTCATTTCTATCTCTTTTCACGGCAGCGATTTTATCGACTACCTCCATACCTTTCGTCACTTCTCCGAAAACGGTGTACTGCCCGTCCAGGAAAGGCGTACCACCTTCGGTCTCATATACGCGCTTATGCGTTTCTGCCATAGACTTTTCATTTTGTTGCTCCATTTTTTTCAATTGCTCTGGCGTATATTTTTTTCCCTGAACAATGTAGAACTGGCAGCCTGAGCTTGCTTTTTCAGCATTACCATCCCGCGCGGCAGCTAATGCTCCTCTTTTGTGGTAATACTCATAACGGAACTCTGCCGGTATTTTTTCGCCGGTATCGCCACTACCAAGAACGGCATCTGGCTTTGCATTCCTGGAATCAGGATCGCCACCCTGGATCATAAATTGCTGGATAACGCGATGAAAAAGCAATCCATCGTAAAATTTCTTTTTCGCAAGTTTTACAAAATTTGCCTGGTGTAGTGGTGTTTTATCATAGAGAATGGCTTCAATGGTACCCTGATCAGTCTTCATGATCACCTTATATTTCTGAGAGAAGCCGGCATATCCCAGCATCAGCATAGCTCCCATCAATACTATTTTTTTCATTTTATTTTTTATTTTGTTCTAGCAAATATACTGAGATTTGATTTAGGCAAAAAATGTGCCTTTGGAACTTTACTTGTCCCTTTTCTTCAAAATACAAAATTACCACCACATACCTCTATACGGGCTTCACTCCAGTCATCATTATCGCCCCAGTTATTGGTATTATAGCCTACTATACTTGAGCCATAATAAAAATACAAAAAACTCAATAGTCAACTGATCTTACTCCAGGGCAAAGGCTGGCCTTTTTGGGTCTGATGAAGTGCCAGGTAGAGTAAACGGTTATCTGGTAAAGCTAACTGCGGATCATTAGCCAGTAATTGCTCTGCGGCTTGTTTAGTTGCTGCTACAATATCAGCATCCTGAACAATATCGGCTATTTTGAAGTCCAGTGCTCCACTTTGGCGTGTACCGTACATATCACCGGGACCACGCATTTTCAGGTCTTCTTCTGCAATTACAAAACCATCTGAAGTCTGGGTCATGATACTCATTCTTTGTCGGCTCTCTTTGGAGATCTCTGTAGAGGTCAATAGGATACAGTAAGACTTTTCACTGCCACGCCCTACTCTGCCCCGCAGCTGATGCAGTTGCGACAGGCCAAAGCGCTCTGCACTTTCGATAAGCATAACCGAGGCATTAGGTACATTTACCCCAACTTCGATCACGGTAGTTGCTACTAGGATATGTGCTTCCCCTTTGATAAATCTTTGCATATTACGCTCTTTCTCTCCGGGATCCTGCCGGCCATGTACCATGGCCACATTATACCTAGGGTCAGGAAAGTGGGTTTTCACCTGTTCATAATTTGCCATCAGGCTTTCGTACTCCATCTTCTCGCTCTCATCAATCAGGGGATAAACGATATAGATCTGCCGGCCATTGGAGATTTCATGCCGTATAAAGTCCATCACTTTTGGCCGATAATGATCGAAACGATGCATGGTAATAATCGGTTTACGACCCGGCGGCAATTCATCAATTACCGAAACGTCGAGGTCTCCATAAATAGTCATAGCAAGAGTCCTAGGGATCGGCGTTGCCGTCATAACAAGGATATGTGGCGGCAAGCTGTTCTTCTGCCAGAGTTTTGCTCTCTGCCCGACGCCAAAACGGTGCTGCTCATCGATCACGGCAAGCCCTAGATTTTTAAATACTACATTATCTTCCAGCAGCGCATGCGTCCCTACTACAATATGTACTGTTCCGTCGGCAAGTCCCTGAAGTATCGGCTTTCTTTGTTTCGCTTTAACGGAGCCGGTGAGTAATACCACGTTTACCGGCATATCTTCCAGCAATTTACTGATGCCTTCAAAGTGTTGCTGTGCCAGTATCTCGGTCGGTGCCATCATGCAAGACTGAAACCCGTTATCCAGGGCCATGAGCATACTGAGCAGCGCAACGATTGTTTTACCACTGCCTACATCGCCCTGCACCAGCCGGTTCATCTGCCGGCCGCGCAATGTGTCTGTCCTTATGTCTTTGACTACCCGCTTCTGCGCATTGGTAAGCGAGAAGGGCAGGTATTGCTCGTAAAAATCGTTGAATACGTTACCAATACTGGGAAATGAAAACCCGGCCTGAGCTTTATTCCGTAAATTACTCTGGCTGATCTTCAACTGGGCAATGAATAATTCTTCCCATTTCAACCGGTGCTTTGCTCTTGAAAGTTGCGCTGCATTAACCGGAAAATGTATTTGTTGCAAGGCCTGATAACGACCCATCAGGCCATATTGCTGTAATAAAGTGTCTGGAAGGATTTCATACACATCATGGGGCTGTATTTTAGAAAATAAAGCCTGTGTGAGCTTCGCAAAATTCCTGTTGTTAATGCCTTTTGCCCTGAGCTTTTCGGTAACGCTGTAAGTGGGCAACATCGTCTCGGTCTTTTCATTTGCACCCACCTGAACTTTTTCAAGTTCCGGGTGGGTAATGGTAGGAAATCCATTGAAAAAACTGAGTTTCCCGAAAACGGTGTAAGCCGTATTGGGCTGAATATTTTTGGTCACATAGCTGATGCCCTGAAACCAAACCAGTTCCATTTGTCCACTCGGATCATATAAAGTAGCCGTGAGTCTTTTCTTAAATCCATTGCCATGCTCCTGGAGATTCATAATGATCCCTTTCAACTGCACCCACTCCTGGTCTGGCTGTAAAGAATGGATGGACTGAACCTGGGTGGTATCTAAATAGCGGTAAGGAAAGTAATGGAGCAGATCATTGAAATTATAAATGCCCAATTCTTTCTGTAGCAGTGTAGCTTTAAAAGCACCGATGCCTTTCAGAAACTCTACAGAGGTCTGTAGCACTGCTTCGCCAAAATTCAATGTTGCCAAGGGTCTTACTTTATTATTTCAATAATCAAATGGAAGTTCAAAAATAATAAAATAAAGACCCGCAGAAAAATAAAACGGCTGCACTGCTGCAGCCGTTTCTAAACAAATTATAGGAAATTAAAAAACTACTCTGGATTAAAACTTATAGGTATAGCTTAAAGATAAGTTAGTACCCGGTCTGAACTCTTGTAAGATCCAGTCTTTTTCTGCCTGAATTCTACCGTCCTGGAACGCAGAACCTCCGAATTTACCATCAGCATCTTGGTCAAAGTAAAAGCGATAAGGATTGTTCAGGATATCTCTTACATTCAGTTTAAGCTCGCTTCTTTCGCTCACCTGGTAAGCTACCTGTAGGTCTAATACATTTCTCGGAGACTCATATACATCACCGAAACGCTTATCCCCTACTAAGTAAATTCTTTGACCAAATACGTTGTAGCTTGCTGTTAAATTCAATTTTTTATTCACTGATTGATAAGATAAGCTTGCATTCACCATATAAGGAGATTGGCCAGCCAATGGTCTGCTGGAAGACTCAATATTATTGATATATCTTACCGGGTTAAGGCTCATTCTGGAATTGATGTAAGCAACATTCGCATATACGGTAAACTGATTCAGGAACTCAGAACCTAAGAACCCTAATTTCTTACGCACTTCGAACTCTACCCCGATGTTTCTTGCAGAAGGGAAGTTAACAGTAGTGATGTCATAAGCACTGTTACCACCAGCTAATCTTTGTTCAATGGGATTGTTGAAATTTTTGTAGAATACAGAAGCAGAGATGATTTCACCCGGAGTAATGAAATATTCGTATTTAATATCGAAGTTATTGATCGTTGTACGTTGCAACAGCGGATTACCGTTGAAGTTGGCACTCAATTCGTAATCATAATAAGACATTAAGGCTAATTCTCTGAACTCAGGACGGGCGAGGCTTCTGAAGTAAGAGGCTCTGAAGTTAGCTTTATCATTCACCGCATAGGTAAGGTTTGCAGAAGGTAAAACATCCCACCAGAACTGATCTACATATTTCTTGGAAATAGTGCTCAGATCTGTTTTATAAGCCTCAAACCTTGCACCCCATACCAATCTTAATTTTTCATTGATCCTGTTATCCATCATAGCATAAGCACCGCTTGTAACAGAGGAAGCGGTATAAGCATCCTGCTCATTAGTCTGGTCTGCTAATTCGAAGTAATTATTATTGATGTTTCCAGTAGAGAACAGCTGATCCAAAGGACTGGATTTTACCGCTTCCGTAATCGTACTATTGTTATAAATAGCACCGATATAACGGTTAGAGAAATCACGATACCTGTATTGCCCGAATGCTCCTATTTTCAGGTTTGATTTATCGAATAAATCAACTGGGATGGTATAGTTTACATTAGCATTAACGATAGACTCTCCTAGTTTAGAGAACAATCTGTTATTCGCTTTACCTAAGGTGCCCAGATCGGCAGCATAGTTCTGGCTGGTACCTGTCACCTTACCGTAAGATACTTTCTTCTGATCCGGTTGGTTATTGCTGATATAGTTGTAAGAAGCTAACCAGTTCAGTTTATTTTTTCTTCCTACCTGATGCTCCCCACTTAATGTTGTTTTGAACAAAGATTTTTGAACTAAGTCAAAAGCGTAATAGTTGATATCACTGGAACGACCGAAGTTCTGCCCTTCACGAACCAGTAAATTATCATCAAAATTCCTATTGAATAAAGTTTTCCAGCTGACTTTATTCTTACCGTAGTAGTAACCCATATTCACCACCCCACCTAAGCTGGTTGAGTAATTATATAAATTGTCGGTATAGTTGAAGTCATCATACTGACGCAATACATTGGGTCTGATATTTTCACTGTGGTTGTAGTTTGCGGCGGCAAAAAACCCAAATTTCTTTCCGCTACCTAATGGATAAACACGCCCAAGGCCGAATTGCAAACTGGCGACTGGCATAGCTTTCCTGTTGTTGATCGTATAATCATTGTTTAACATAGAAAGATACTCTGCGTTTTTTTGCGAGCTTAAAGGATTTTTTTGGATATCTCTATCAGAAGGGAAATTTTTAGGTAGCTGGCGGCCATTATCAAAGCCTAAAATGTCAGTGCCACTTTTATAACCGGTCTTAAAATCTTTAAAAGTAGATACGGTATTCATACCGGTACCGATGCTGAATGTATTGAAATTTTCATCCGGCACTTCTTTTGTCAACACATTGATCACACCACCGGCAAAATCTGCGGGAAGATCCGGAGTACCGGCCTTAGTAATAATGATATTGTCGATAACTGTGGAAGGAATAATATCGAATGAGAACGCTTTCCTGTTCGGCTCTGTACTTGGTAATACTGCATCATCCACCAGAGCAGTATTGTAACGGTCACTTAAACCCCTTACAATAACAAATTTATTATCTACAATGGTCGTACCGCTTACACGCTTCAATACATCCGCTGTATTTCTGTCCGGAGTACGTTTGATCATTTCAGCAGAGATCCCATCAGATACAGATGCGGCATTTTTCTGAGCACTGAACAAGGAATTGACACTTTCTTTATTATAAGAACTCACTACCACTACCCCTTCAAGCTCATCACTCTTTGTTTCGTCCATTAAAATGTTAAGTGCTTCAATGGGTTTGTTCTCCGTAACTATAACACCTTTGATTTCTTTTATTTGGTAGCCTACATATTCTACTACCAAAGTATAGGAACCTGGCTTAAGCTCAAGCTCATATTTACCATCAATGTCCGTTACGGCATAAGCCACTTTAGGATCGGTACTGTCTTTTGCAAAGATACTGGCTCCGATCAGGGTTTCGTTAAGCTTCGAATCAGAAATAGTACCGGAGATTTTACTTGTAGAGGTTTGTGCATAGGCTGCAGCGGTTGTGGCCACCAGAGCAATTGCAGTTAATGAAGTACGCATAAATAAATTGGTTAGGATAATCTTTTTTAAAGTATGCGTGCAAAGGTTTGAACTTAATATTACCAAAAAAGCAACTAATTGTTACGGAATTATTAAGTCGCCATTAATTAGCCTATTCCATCCAATATACTTATGGTGACATCACTACTATATACTGCGCTTCCAAGCCTAAACCGCTACGGCCTTGCTTGCCGGATGGTACTCGGAAATACGGTACTGCTTCGGTGAAATTTCGCTTCATATTACACAAATATATCCCGTTTGATCTAATATAGACCTTCGTTTATATTAGACCATAAAGTTAAAACGGGCATGTTTATACCTTGTTTTGATATTTTTTCGTTAACGATTATTGAAATAGCAATAGACATTTTTTTTAATTTAATATTGCCTGCTTTAAACCATTAGAACGCAAACATAAACAGGTTTTATTATATAACAATTTCTATTTTATTCCTGAACATTACTCAAAATAAACTAACTAAGCTCTTACATTTTTTTCATAGATGTAAAATTTTGAAAAGTGAACACGGTCTGTTATCCTGATGACAACAGACCGTTTGTGTTTCGCCCACTATTCTATTTCCTGCCCAAAGTCTTTGCCTAAATTCCTTTCCCGCACCTGGTCTTTTGGGCTGTGATCGCTCACATCCTAAATGTTTTGCTTTAATCTTTGTTCCTGATTATCCGTCTGCGCTACACCCTAGAAATTAAAGGCTTCGGTCTGATCCTATTGGTGCTGATGAATTATTTTACAATGACTATAAATCTTTAAAAATCCCGGCGGAAATAGTATAAGATTTCAGTTTAGCCTCAAAATCATAAATATTCCCGGAAACAATGATCTCATGCGGATTGATGTTTCCGACAAATTCGCTTAGTTTTTGCGTCAGTGTTGCTTTACTGCCCACAAATGTCCGGGCTGCCATCCGGTTCAGATGTACCAGTACTTCCGGCGGCAGGTTATCCAATGTAGTTTCCTCCGGTGGCAGTAATGGTTGCCGGTTATCGGTCAATATATTAATGAAAGCCTGAAAATGCGACAAGGATAAAAAATGTGCCTCATCGTCCGTATCCGCTGCTATCACATTAATACATACCATTTTATAGGGTTGTTCACATACAGCTGAGGGCATAAACTGTTCTTCATAGATCCGCATAGCGATTTCCAACTGCCCGGGTGCAAAGTGAGCGGCAAAGGCATAGGGAAGACCGAGTTTAGCGGCCAGGAAAGCACTATCAGTTGAAGAGCCCAATATATATAATGGTACATCAGCACCCTCTCCCGGTATAGCACGTACAGATGCCTGTTCATTATCCCTACTCATATAACGGCTCAACTCCGCAATATGCCTTTCGAAATCATAGTGCTGCTCCAGCTGTCCTCTTCTTAATATACCGGCAGTATGCATATCCGTGCCCGGTGCCCTGCCCAGACCCAGGTCAATACGCCCGGGATAAAACCCATCCAGGGTGCCAAACTGCTCCGCCACTGATAAAGTACTGTGATTCGGCAGCATAATGCCTCCAGAACCTACTCTGAGCTTTTGGGTATGACCGGCCACATGCCCGATCAGTAAAGAAGTAGCTGCGCTAGCCACGTTGGGAAAATTATGATGCTCGGAAAACCAGTAGCGGGTATAGCCTAAGGCCTCCACATGCTGTGCGGCTAATACTGATTTTTCGAATGTTCTTTGAATATTATCACCCTTGACAATCGTTGCCAGGTCCAAAACTGAATATTTTATGCTCATCTCTACATTGATCTGCTCATCAAAAAATTACCGGGCTGTTTTGATGAGTTCAGCCATGGCTTTTATCCAGACTTCATGCGTATTCATACAGGGAATATAATCGAATTGCTCCCCACCCAATTCCAGAAATTCTTCTTTGGCCTGGAGTTCGATCTCTTCGAGCGTTTCCAGGCAGTCGCTCACAAAAGAAGGACAAACGACCTTAAGCTTTTTAATACCCTTCCCCGGCATTTCAGGCACTACGGTCTGCGTACTGGGCGTAAGCCAGGGATCGCGTCCGAGGCGACTTTGATAGGCCTGTTGAAATTTATTTTTATCCAGCCCCAGCTCTTTCGTCACCAACTCCGTAGTCCTTGTTACCTGATAACGGTAACAGGTTTCATGTGCCGGGTCATCTGCCGAACAGCAGTCTGCTACAAATAATTTATGCTTACCGGATGGGTCGGCCTTGGCGAGATGTCGCTCCGGTATACCGTGATAGCTGAACAATAACTGGTCAAAATCATCCTGTAGATGAGGGCGCATACTTTCTGCTAAAGCATATATATAGGCTGGATGTTCATAAAACGGTGGCACGACTTTCAGGTTAAAGGTATAGCCTTGTTCCTTCTTTGCCTGCTCCATATGGATCACTGCAGTCTCATAACTGCTCATGGCATAATGCGGGTACAACGGAAACAAGATTACTTCTTCCAGGTCTGGCTCTGCTTTGAGTAAGGCCTCGTAAGCAGCCCTTGGTGCCGGGTTGCCATATCTCATTGAGATACTGACCGGCATATCTATTTGCTCACTCAAAGCTGCTCTTTGCCTTTCAGTTAATACCACCAAAGGAGATCCTTCTTCCCACCAGATCTGTTCATAAGCTTCCGCAGATTTAGGAGAACGGAAAGGGACGATCAATAATTTGACTAAAATACTTCTTAATAAATAAGGTTTGTCAATCACTCTTTTATCCATCAGGAATTCCGTCAAATACTTTTTCAAATCCTTTACAGAAGTACTGTCCGGAGAGCCTAAGTTCATTAAAATCAATCCCTTTTTTGCCATAAAACGCATATTCTTTTAGAGCAAGCAAAGTTAGGGTATTATTTCACCTATACACCTTTTCAAAGCTATACCAAATGACAATACGCCTATATGACAATACTATGACATTAAGACTTTTAAGAGTAATTCAGATGGCGTATCTTTGCCAACGCTGCCAGTCAGACTGAGATTGACCTCGAATTATGATGTTATTAGAAGAAAAAAACAGCCTTCCGTTTTTTTGGTGTATTGGGATTAGTTACCATAATACTACTGTAGAGTTCAGAAGCCGCTTTGCCATTAATACAGCAATGTATGAGCAAATGCTTCAATCTGCATCTGACTATGGTGTGTCTTCTTTATTTGTATTATCCACCTGCAACAGGACAGAAGTCTACGGTATTGCTAAAGACCCTACTTTACTGGCTGCATTAATGTGTAAGTTTACCGCCGGTGATTTTAAAGCCTTCAAAGAGTTTGCTTATACCAAAAATGCAACCCTTGCCATCCAGCATTTATTCCATGTAGCAGCGGGCATTGATTCCCAGATATTGGGCGACTATGAGATCGTAGGGCAGCTGAAACTCGCACATAGTTTTGCTAAAGAACGGAATGCAACCTGCGCTTTCCTGGATCGCCTGTTCAATACTGTACTACAATCATCAAGAGCGATCCGGAGCAAAACCGAATTAAGTTCAGGAACGGTTTCAGTTGCTTATGCAGCTATATTATTTTTACAGGAGCATGCTTTGACCCTGGCTGAGCAAAAAGTGCTGGTGATTGGCACTGGCGATATAGGAAAAAACACCTGCAAAAATCTCTTACAGGAACATAAAGACATTCATCTCTCCGTCATTAACCGCACGGAAGAAAAAGCGAAAGCATTTTGCTGACGAATTAAGCATCCATATGGTTCCTTTTGCACAAATGCAGGAAGCCATTCAGCAAAGCAATATTATTATTGTTGCGACCAATGCGCCACAGCCGATTGTCGTTCCGGAAATGATAGAAGAAGACACCTTCAAAATAATCATAGATCTCTCCATCCCCAATAATGTGAGTCCCGAACTCGGATTAAGGGATAAGATCACTCTGGCTAATGTAGACGACCTGTCTAAGATCAACGATGCCACTTTACAAAAGCGCCAGGAAGAAGTGCCTAAAGCAAAAGCTCTTATTTCCTACTACGTGCATGAATTTGCCGAATGGTATATCATGCGCCAGAATGTACCCGTTTTAAAAGCAGCAAAAGAGAAGATACAGGAACTGAACGGCCTGCTGACTAGTGCTATTGAAAGCCCAGATCTTAGTGATAAAGTGCAGAAAGTACTGAACAATATGGCGGTAAAGCTTAAACAGGAAAAACGCCCCGGATGTACCTATATAGAGGCTATTAATGACTATGTACAGCTTACTCCGGCTGAAACTATAAATGGTCTTAGCCAAAAAATGTAAGCCCTCTTCTTTTTTTAAAATTACCAATATTTTGCGTACCGATAACAGGCTTTAAACGGGCATAAATACTATCTTTATGCTTCCAAATATTTAAACCAGTCTCCTTGACCTTATTTCAATCTTTTACCACAAACCTGGAACAGCAGGAATGGCGCTATGCCAAAATAATTCTGGCCGTTAGCGGTGGGCTCGACAGCATGTGTATGGCGCATCTATTTACCATGGCAAAACAATATTTTGCAAAAAGCCCCTACGGCCTGGCCGGATTTGATTTCGTGATTGCCCATTGTAATTTCCAGTTAAGAGGACAGGATTCCGGACAGGATGCGGCACTAGTCAAAGAATGGGCGATAGTGCATAAAGTGCCCTATTATCAAAACACCTTTGATACGCCGGCAATCGTTGCCGAAGAAGGTAATGTACAGATTGTAGCACGCCGGCTGCGCTACGAATGGTTTGAGGCTTTAAGAAAGGAATTGAATTTTGATTATATCGCTACAGCTCATCACCAGCAGGACAGTGTCGAAACCTTATTGATGAATTTTTTCAAAGGTACCGGCATAGAAGGACTACATGGGATCTTACCAGAAAAAGGACACATCATCAGGCCGCTGCTTACCTTAAACAAAACAGATCTCGTTATCTATGCCAAAGCAGAAAATATAAACTGGCGGGAAGATGTTTCCAATCAAAAGACCGATTATTTAAGGAACAAGGTCCGGTTGGAACTTTTACCGGCCATTGAAAATATATTTCCCAATACTACCCGCACTATCTATCAAAACAGCTTACGGTTTGGCGAGATTGAGCAATTATATAAGCAATCCATTCAAGGATATAGAAAGAAATTGGTTGAAAAAGAGGGAAAGACCTGTATATCCCGTTAAGAAAACTAGTGCATTGCCAACCGCTTGCTACAATAGTTTATGAGCTGCTAAAGCCCTTCGGACTTAGCTCGAACCAGCTACATGATGCTTTACAACTGATCAATAGTGACTCAGGGCGTTATATCAATTTTGAACAATATCGCCTGCTCAAAGACCGTAACTTTTTCATCATCACCCCAAAAGAAGCAGACCGTAGCGAAAATATTTTGATCGAAGATCAGCTCGTTCAGCTCGAAAAAGAACATTTTGTCTTTAAATCAAAGCGGGTCACCGAAATGCCGAAACCCGTTCAGATATCCCCTTCAGAAGCTTATATTGATATCAAAAATTTAAGTTTTCCTTTATTGCTCCGGCCCTGGCGTATGGGCGATTACCTGTATCCGATAGGTATGGGCATGAAGAAAAAGAAGGTAAAAAAACTACTGATTGACCTAAAAATACCCCAACATGAAAAGGATCAGGTATGGGTGGTCGAATCCAATAAAAAAATTGTCTGGGTCTGCGGCATAAGAAGCGATGAGCGCTTTAAAGTAAAGCCGACAACAAAAGATATCCTACATTTACATTTTCAAAAAAACAATACATAAGCCTGAATAGACATGGACGTTTCAGTATTATACGACATTTACAAAACCCATCCTTCGGTACAGACAGATAGCCGTAAGGTTCAAAATGGAGATCTATATTTTGCCTTAAAAGGAGATCGTTTCAATGGCAATGATTTTGCCTTACAAGCACTACAGGATGGTGCCGCTTATGCTATCGTAGATGAAGCAGGAGCCGTGCATAACAAACAGTGCATCCTGGTTGGGGATGTATTGAGTACAATGCAACAATTGGCACTGCACCACAGAAGGCAATTAAATATCCCTTTTATTGCCATTACGGGTACCAATGGAAAAAACAACGACCAAAGAACTGGTCAACCAAGTATTGAGTGCACGCTTCAGAACCTATGCTACAGCAGGCAATCTAAACAATCATATCGGTGTTCCCTTAACCATTCTGGGCATTAAAGAGAATGCGGAAATAGCCATAATTGAAATGGGAGCCAATCACGAAAAGGAAATTGCTTTTTACTGTACTATAGCGGAGCCCAATTATGCGCTCATCAATAACGTCGGTAAAGCCCACCTGGAAGGTTTTTGGCAGTGTGGAAGGGGTAAAAAGGGCCAAAGGTGAACTCTATGATTATATCCGGGAAATACAAGGCACCATATTCATCAACAGCGACCTGGATTATTTAGTGGAAATGGCGAAAGGCATTATACACCAGATCTCTTATGGCACCAGTAATGCACACTATATCGGCAAGCCGCTTTCGGCGATGGTTTATTAAAATTTGCATTATTGAGCACTGGTATGGAAACTGACTATCCAGACGCAACTCGTAGGCGATTACAACCTGCCGAATGCGCTGGCGGCTATTGCTATCGGTGCACATTTTGGGATGGACGTCGATACGATTAAAGCTGCGCTGGAGGCATACACACCTTCAAACAGCCGCTCCCAACTTTTACAAAAAGGCAGCAATACCATCATTATGGATGCTTATAATGCCAACCCGAGCAGCATGAAACTGGCAGTAGAGAATATAGCGGGATTGCAAACGGATAAAGTAAAATGGTTGTTTTTAGGTGCCATGAAAGAGATGGGCGAAAACTGCCGGGCAGAACACCAGGCATTAGTTGACCTGATAAAAGATTTAAATTTTGAACACGTGATTTTGGTAGGCAAAGAGTTTGCCGCAACGACACACGGGTTTCAGTATTTTGAAACGGCTGCTCTTGCAAAGGAATGGCTGGAAAAAAGCCCATTGACTGATGCCTGTATTTTGATCAAAGGTTCTCGCGGATCTAAAATGGAAGAAATCTTACCTGCTTTATAAGAGCCTGTTTCAATTTTATTGATTTAATTTCTTATAGATTGTTTTTGAGATAAAATGAGGCGAATTTTGCAGGCATAGCAGGTCGCTACGACGAAAAATTCAACGATTTTTTAGCCAAAAAGAAACATAAGAAAAAATATTGAATGAATTTTAAACAGGCGCTAAGTTAAATTTTAATCAATGGACAACAGCACTGTAGAAATGGTGGGATATGCGGCCATGGCCATTCTCGTTGTTTCTTTTATTCCCGGAAAGCTAAGGTGGGTAAGGATTATCAACTTCGTAGGGTGCATATTATTCGTGATTTATGGCATACTCTTAGGTTGGAAATATCCGTTAATTATTTCAAATAGTATCATTGCCCTGATACAATGCTATCACCTGTTCAGCAAAAAAAAGCTGGCTACAACAGAAAATCATTAATTTTACGGGATACTGAAGTTAATCGGATATGAAGAAAATTTACTTTGTTGTTTTAATTTTATTATCGCAATTGGATGTGGCGAAGGCACAGGTCTCTGGATTTGTCAACTTCCAAAACCAGTTCATGACTTGGGATAATGGCGTAGAACGTAAAATTGAGAGCCTAGTCCCTATGAAATATAAGATAGGCCGCGTGGCCATCCCCTATATTGACAATACCAGCAATTTTAAGATTTACAGCAAGGGCGGTGTACAGCAGATCAACCAGGGATTTACCACTGATTTTACGGTAACCGACAACCTGGTGGCTTATCGCAACAACAACGCTCTTTTGTCTGGGAAAATGGGAAATCAACCAAATTATCCAACTATATCGCTAGCTACTCTGTAGGAGACAGCGTGGTGTTATTTTTCGACAATATACGCTCGCTTTATAAAGCTTATTACAATGGAGAAATCTACGAAATTGAAAACTTCCTGGGTGCTGCCAATGTATTCAATCTGGATACCAATGCAGTGAATGACGGGACAAGCATTGCTGCCGGGCAGTTACCCTCCGTCAAGGTTTCCGACAACATCGCGGCTTTTGTTACCTATGCCAACCGCTTTAAAATATTTTACCATGGTGAGATCATTGAGCAGGAAAATTTTACCGTTACCAGCTTTGACGTAGGAAGAAACCTGGTGGCCTATGTGGATGCCAACAGGATTTTTAAAGTATTTCACAATGGCAATACAGAAGAAATAGAGAACTTTCCGCCGGCCAGTTATAAAGCCGGAGATAATGTACTCGCTTATGTTTCCAGTGACGGTTATTTCAAGATCTATTATGAAGGAGAAGCTATGGAAGTCGGCTATTTCACTCCTGAATATTACCGGGTATCCGACAATGTGGTTTCTTATAAAGATCCGAGCGGATATTTTAAAGTGTTCTACAAAGGAAAAGTATACACTTTAGACGCCTATTACCCAGGCAATAGCTATATGGCGCAGTACAATTCATTGGTGTATACCAATACAGTCGGAATGATACGTATGTTCTCAGATGGCGAAGTGTATGATGTAACAAATGCACAGGTAGCGGAATGGCGTCTGGATTATGATGTGTTACAGTATCGCTTTGGCAAGAACATGTACAAAATTTTCTATAAAGGCAAGACGCAATAATAGAATAAGACTAAAAAGATAGCCCCACCAGTTTTCTGGCGGGGCTATCTTTTTAGTCTTCCTGTGCCCGAAATACCATTAGCGGCACATCGGTATGAAAGGCTAATTGTTTGGTCACAGATCCTTTAAATAAGGACTGCAAAAAGCCCATTTTATGCGTTACTGCGATCAGCAACTGTATATCATTATCACTGACAAACTCTACAATAGAAGGCACCACATTTTTATGACGAGCATATACATGCTGCCAGCAGGTAGATTTTTTTCATAATCTTTGTTTTATAGTATATTAACTGGAGGGAATAATGGAGAATTTACCATTGGTGATATGGATAATGGTATCGGTAGGTACCCAATTGTTGCCTTCCACACGCATTTTATACGCATCAAATTCAAAGGTGCCCGTCAGCTTGCTGGAAGTCCTTTCCGAAAAAATCATCTTTCCCTTTAGCGGTTGCTTAAGCTCATAATTGTTATCGGAAGTGTTGAACTTACCAATACCAACGGTATTGCTTACGCCATCGAGCAGGATGGTATCCTCGGTCAGCATATGATTACCGGAGAACGAGAATAATACGGTGCCTTCAGCAACCGGGTTCTTACGGCTATAGGCTCTTATCTGATAGCCCACTGTGGCTGAAGTAGACCCGGCTCCTAATGTTTTCCAGTCTACAAATATAGTACTGCCTTTTTCCTGAGGGTAATCATAATATACGCCGTCGGCGTAGAAGGAGAAGTATTCTTCCGGAGTTTTGGAATTATTTTTGTCCTTGTTGCAGGCAGCTATAGTCGGGAGGACAAGGCTTAGAAAGGCGATTTTTTTTTCATAAGTTTCAGTTTACTTTTTAAATTAATATAGCAGGCTTCACAAATATAAATAAAAACTATGTAATAAAGCCTAACAGTATGTTAATGGGTAGATATGTCAGTTTCGATAAAAAATGACAATAAACCTTGTGTTTTTTATTGCAATGCACCTACATTCGCGGCGTTTTTAATTTTTAAATAAAAGAATTTCATTATAGATGAAAAAATTCCTACTTTCCTTTTCCTTGTTAAGTCTGGGCCTTACCGCAAATGCCCAGGATCAAATACCCAGCCAAGAACTGGAAGATGTGATCGTGCTTTCTGATAAGCTACAGATCCCTTTTAAAAAACAAAACCGCAACATACAGATCCTTACCGCAGAGCAGATTGCCCAGATTCCTGCAAAATCTGTCAACGACCTGCTGGCCTATATTGCCGGGGTGGATGTAAGACAAAAAGGCCCGAACGGAAGCCAGGCAGATATTGGGATTGATGGAGGAACATTTGACCAGACCCTGGTTCTGATCAATGGTTTTAAGGCTAGCGATCCGCAAACCGGGCATAATATGATGAATATACCCATCCCTATTGACGCTATTGAACGTATAGAGGTCATCAAAGGTGCGGCAGCGCGCATTTATGGGGTTAATGCCCTTATGGGTGCGATTAATATCGTCACTAAAAAAGATAAAAGCAACACGTTTACGGCAAGACTTTATACTGGCTCTTCCTTCCAGAATGATGACACTACAGGTAATCTATACGGAAATCTCGGGGCACAGTTGGTAGGGCAAATGACCACCGGCAGTTGGCAACACCTTGTGGGCGCAAGCTGGGACCAGGGCAATGGTTATCGTTACAATACGGCTTACCGAAACACCAGAGTACTTTATACTGGTAAAGGTCAGATCAGCAAAAATGCAAGTCTCGAGTTATTGGGTGGTGTAGCCAACAGCGATTTTGGTGCCAATGCCTTTTATGCTGCTCCGGGCGATAAAAACGCAGAAGAAGAAGTGAATGCCACTTACTTAGCCCTGCGCGCTCCGGTGAAGATCAGTAAGCACTGGATCCTACGCCTTCTGTAAATTACAGGAACGGCTACGATCACTATGTATATATCAAACAAAAACCAGAAGTAAGTCAGAATAAGCACCGCACACACACCATTGATGCCACCTGGATAATACATTCAGCACCGAATATGGTAATATTGTAGTAGGTCTTAACGTACGCAGTGAGAAAATACAAAGTACTAATCTGAAAGATCATAGCAGGGTAAACTACGGCGGATTCCTGGAGTACCAGTATCAATGGAAAGATAAGCTGGATATAAACCTGGGTGCTTACCTCAATCAAAATACGGATTACGGCTTCAATATTTATCCGGGCATTGATGTTGGTTACCAGGTCAACAACAGCCTGCGGGCTTTTGCCAATGCGGGTTATGGCCAAAGACTGCCTACATTTACCGATCTTTACTACAAAGGTCCGGGCAATCAGGGTAATGAATTCCTGAATCCTGAGTATATGATCGGATATGAGGCCGGTTTAAAATACCGGAAAAATAAGTGGTATGCGAATGCCTCTACTTTCCTTAAAAACGGGCGGGACTTTATTGATTGGGTAAGACCGGATACGGCCAGTTGCATGGACCGCACAAAATTTCACCCGCCTGAATAACCAGGGTATTCACCTGGATGCGGGATATAGCAAGACCTTTGACCGGGTCTTATTAAATATCCACGTAGGCTATACTTATCTCAAGCCTAAAATAGGAAGCATCGCAGATGAAAGTAAGCAGGCTTGGATGTCACAGTATGCGGTGAATGCTTTGAAGCACCAGGCAATACTCAGCATTAACGCTACTTTATGCCAACATTTCAATATCAGTATCCATAACCGCTACCAGCAGAGATGGAATGCCGGCAACCCGCTCAATGGCTATGGCCGCAAACAATATGTGCTTACCGACCTGAGACTAGGTTACCAGGCAAAAAGATTCCAAATAGATGCTGATGTAAACAACCTGTTTGATATTAAGTATATAGAGTCGGGCGTAGTGCCTTTGCCCGGGCGTTGGTTTACCCTTAACCTTGTGTACAAGTTAAAATAATAGTAAAGTTGTCACTTTCTTTTGACCACCGACTTTTTTTTCGTTAGATTCGCCAACTAACATAAATAATCAGAAAAAACAATGAAAAAAATTTTTACTTCGGTAGCAGTTATTGCTGCTTGTGCGGTTGGAGCTTTTGCTCAAAAAAATGTTGACCTGGCTTTTGATATTACCAGTCATACCCAATATGGTAGCTATCCTAATGTAGCTGCTGGTGATAGTATACAATTTACCATTAAGGTTTCCAATTCTGGTACGCAAGCTGTTGAGCCTACTGATACACTTACTTTATGGATGCTAGGCTATACATTTAAAAGAAATAACAACTTTGCACCTACCTATGTAAGCCGCAGAATATATGGATTCAACATCCCTGTAGGACAAAGCCAGAATTATTCTTTTCGTGTACAGAACGGAGGTGGTGTTATCATAGGTGGAGATACGATTCAAAACATTTTCATTCCTAATGATACGAATATATTGATTGTAGAAGGTTATGGTAGAGATCAATCTGGAACCTTGTTCAATGATCCGGGTGTAGATAATTCTAATCCGGACGGACAAGGTACGCTAACTGGCAATAATTCAGTAATACGTAGTTATATTTTAGGTACACCCACTTCAATGAAAGACCTGTTTAGCAGAAAGGCAGAAGCTTTAAACATTTACCCTAACCCAAGTAATGGTAATGTAAATATTAAGCACGCATTAAGCACTGCGACTGAAGTATCTGTTAAAGTTACCGATATCGCAGGTCGTGTAGTGTATACACAAAACTATGGCAAACAAGCTGCTGGTGAGCAAACGTTCAACATGAACTTAGCGAACTTAGCCAATGGCGTTTATGCGGTTGAATTAACTGCAGGTAGCCAAAGAGCAACTAGCAAATTCACTATTAAGAAATAATAATTTCCAATAGATAAAAAATACGGAGGCGAATAAAATCACCTCCGTATTTTTTTGCCCTGTTTTACGAATCCGGGACAAAAAGCCTGCTATCGGATGGATAGCAGGCTTTTCAAATAGTTATTACCTTATAATTATTTATTGCCTGTTATAATCATCATCAAGCCGGATGATATCATCCTCCCCAAAATAAGTTCCATACTGGATTTCAATAATGGTCAATGGAATACTTCCTTTATTTTCAGGCGATGCTTTGCTCCCTGCGGCACTCTGAATACCTCTGAAGGCCCTAATACCGTAATCTCACCATCCAG
>JASJYW010000027.1:65326480-65359254 GCA_030386875.1 Morinoia aosen
CCTTGTAGTGGTTCACCAATAAAAGCTAGGTTTTCGTTTTGTAGAATTTTAGTGTAAAGTACTTGTAGGGTTTTATAATCTTCAACGTAGGTATGAGTAGAAATTTGATCATACAATTGATTAAAAATCTGTTTAAACCTAAATAAAAATTCTTTGTTCATTGAGTTTAGAGAATCAAAACTCGTGTTCAGTTTTTCATCAATCCATTCAATAATTTCTTCTACAAAATTTTTGGGATGCCGTGGAACTATAAAAAGATTTTTGAGACTACTTTTGCCTAGTTTTTCTTCTAAGAACTTAGGCGTAGTAAAAATCCAATTATTTTTTCTTACATTTTTTGCTAATTCCTTAACTTCTTTAAGATTCTCTTTAAACAATTCATTTTCAATTATTTCAATAACATTTTTATAATAAAACGTTTTACCTTTTCCTAATTTTTCACGATTAACCTGTAGGCTAAAAATAGATTTAAAAAAATAAGCCATAGGTACTTTGTTTAAGGGAATTCCCATGGTTATATTTATATATTCAATAGAATTAGGAATGGCTGTTAAAACGGCTGGAAGTAGATTTTCATCGGCCAAAACCAATACCGTCTCTGAGAGTTCTTCCTTTGGGATATTAGACAATAATTGATGAACATATTTAGCTTGACCAACTTGCTTTCCTACACCAATACTAGTTATATTTTTTAGACTGTATAAACTCATTAAACACCCAATTGAATTGATTAGATTTTTGTTTAAATGCTCGTAAAAAAGTACCTGACTCTTGTATTTTATTATGCATATAATACTCATCTGAATCCCAATAAATTATAGCTATATTCCGTTTTTCTAACTCAAAAATAATCTTCTGTTCTGCTTGTGTTAGTGCATTAAAGCCAACAAAAATAATTTTTTGATTAGCGGTAAAATTTGTTTTAGGAAGCATTTCTACTGCTTTTCTAAATACCATTCCCGAATATCCTTGATTGTTTTTCAGTAAATCTTTTTGCAATTGCACATAAAGTAAATGTGCCATTTTCCAAAAATTAAAATGATTTTGGATAAGTTCATTTTTATTGATTTTAATTTCATCCTCTCCCCATTTTTTAATGCGTTCAGACGAAATTAAATAGTCAAAAACTACTGATGGCTTAGCCAAAGCAGCGTCTATGTCATCAAAATCTTTTAACAAAGTAGGAATCCATTGTATAAAATTATCGAAAGATTCTGGTGATTCAACTATTTTTAGATACGATTCATACGCCTTAAACCATAAGGTAATTCCGCTTATTTTTTGAATCCCCGAAAGGTTTTCCATCCACTCTTCAATACTAAAAAACTGTGGTAAAATCTTGTTTTTCATCGCTTTTTGAAAATCTTTTCTAAAAAATAAAACGGGACGTTTACCTGGTAAAACAATAGAAACATCTTCAAAATGAGAATGATTTTGAATCAAATCTTTTACTACACTTTCTATAAAATTGGGCATAATGAATGAGGTAATCAATTAGTCAAATATAAACGATTTTAATGTTTTTTTTACAGTCATATAAAATACAGTTTACTTTTTAAATCAACTTAGTTACACTTAAATCTCATTATTTTTCTTTAATTTTATAAAAAATTTATACTTAATTATGAAACATAAAAACCTAATACTTGGAAGTGCTTGCGTAATATTTTTAGCATTTTCTTGCGAGAAAAAAACCGATACCGTTTTACCTGAAGAAGACAATTCAACAACTGTTGAAAACCCAGCTATTGAAGATGATAGCGATGCTAAAAAATCTATTTTAGTAACCTTAAACGCAGCTAAAGATTCTAATGTTAGTGGAACCGTAGCCTTTAATGAAGTAGGTGATTCCGTGCAAATGATTGTAAAAATGAATGGATTAACCCCTGGCGAACATGCTATGCATATTCACGAAAAAGGAGATTGCTCTTCAGAAGACTTTAAATCCGCAGGTGGTCACTGGAATCCTTCGGAAAGCGACCATGGAAAATGGGAGGGGGAACACTTCCATATGGGTGACATAGGTAATTTAAACGCCGATGCTAGTGGTAAAGCGAACCTTACTTTTACTACTAACAAGTGGTGTATAGGTTGCGAAGACGAAACTAAAAATATTATTGGAAAAGGCATTATTATACACGAAAGTGTAGATGATTTCACTACTCAGCCTACCGGAAACGCCGGAGGAAGAGTTGCTTGTGGCGTTATTGAATAATAAATAATTTAATATAAAAAACACTTAAAAAAGTTCTCTTAATGAGAACTTTTTTAAATTAACACAAATCTTAAATGAGCACAGAAAAAAACTATTTAGAAATTAATAAAGCATCTTGGAATAATAAAGTTAACTACCATTTAAAATCTGAATTTTATGATGTAGATACTTTTTTACAAGGCAAATCCTCTTTAAATCCTATTGAACTTGATTTATTAGGTGATTTAAAGATAAAAGTATTTTACACCTGCAATGCCATTTTGGACAAGACTCTATTTCACTAGCTCGTTTAGGTGCTAAGGTTACTGGTGTAGATTTAGCTAACAAAGCTATAGATGCAGCAAAAAGTTTAGCCACAAAAACGCAAAGCAATGCTACTTTTATTTGTTGTGATGTATATGATTTACCCAATCATTTAAACCAACAGTTCGATATTGTTTTTACTAGCTATGGTGTTATTGGCTGGCTACCTGATTTAAACAAATGGGCAAAAATCATTCAACAATTTTTAAAGCCCAATGGTAAATTTATAATGGTAGAATTCCATCCTGTTTTATGGATGTTTAGTGACGATTTTAAAAAAATAGCTTATAATTATTCTAATGCTGGAGCAATAATTGAGACTTACACTGGAACTTATGCCGATAAAAATGCCAAATTAGAGCAAGAGTATGTAATGTGGAATCATGGATTAGGAGAAGTTTTAAGTAGCTTACTTAACAACAACTTAAATATTAAATTGTTTGAAGAATTTGACTATTCGCCTTACAATTGTTTCAATGATGCTTTTGAATTTGAGCCTAAAAAATATAGAGTAAAATCATTAGATAATAAAATTCCTTTGGTTTATTCATTGGTAGCACAAAAAAATTAAATTTACTTTTTTCGCCTATATTTGACCTATAAAATTCCTTTTATGAAAATTATTTGTGTTGGAAGAAACTACGCCAATCATGCCAAAGAATTAAACAATGAAGTACCTAAAGAACCTGTATTATTTTTAAAACCAGATTCTTCTTTATTACGAAAAAACCAGCCATTTTATAGACCCTCTTTTAGTGACGATATACATTATGAAGCAGAAATTGTCTTAAAAATCAATAAACTAGGCAAACACATTGAACCTAAATTTGCTCATCGTTATTTTTCTGAAATTACAATAGGTTTAGATATGACCGCACGAGATGTGCAAAGTGAACTAAAAGCAAAGGGCTTGCCTTGGGAAAAAGCTAAAGCCTTTGACCACTCTGCCATTTTAGGCGATTTTATTCCTATTCATAATTTAGATTTAACACAGCTTAATTTTAGCTTAACTAAGAACGGAGAAACTGTACAGAATGGTAATACCAAAGATTTATTATTTCCTTTCTCAACTCTAATCTCAGAAATCTCTAAATATTTTACGTTAAAAATTGGCGACTTAATTTTTACTGGAACCCCTGCTGGTGTTGGTAAAGTTTTAGAAAATGATACCCTAGAAGGATTTATTGGCGATAAAAAATTACTAAGCGTTAAAATAAGATAAGTTTTAGTGGAATTGCTTTACTAGTCCTTTTACTAAAGTTATTACATTAGGCATTGCTTTATTAGCGGCGTCTAAAACCTCTTCGTGTGAAACTGGAATAGTTTTTTCGGGACCACCAACATCAGTGATGATAGACACACAAAATACACGCATATTTTGATGGCGAGCAACAATTACCTCGGGAACGGTGCTCATACCAACAGTATCTGCCCCTAAAATTCTAACCATTCCGTATTCCGATGGCGTTTCGAATGTTGGTCCTTGCAACCCCATGTAAACACCTTCTTTTACATGAATATTGTTTTGTTTGGCTATGTTTTTCACCAACGTTCTCATTTCTTCATCGTAAGGTTTAGACATGTCTACAAAACGAGGTCCAAATTCGTCTAAATTTTTGCCATGCAAAGGGTGTTCAGGCATCATATTTATATGATCTTTGATTAGTATAACATCGCCCACGCTATAGTCTAAATTTACGCCTCCACTAGCGTTAGATAATATTACGTTTTGTATTCCTAGTCCTTTAAAAACACGCATAGGAAAAGTTACTTCTTGCATAGAATAGCCTTCATAATAATGAAAACGACCTGCCATCATAAGAACGTTTCTACCTTCAATCTTCCCAAAAATTAATCGTCCTTTATGTCCAGCAACTGTGGTTTGTGGAAAGTTTGGAATGTCTTTATAATCTATAATAATTTTATCGTCTACCTCGTCTTGTAGTTTACCTAATCCCGAACCTAAAACAATAGCGAATTCGGGAGTATTGGGTATGTTGTTTTGTATGTATTTAACTGCTTGTTGTATTTTTTCTAACATAATCTAATATGGTTTTATTAAATGATTCTCTATCATATAAATCAATGTAAATAGGTAAATAAAATAAATTATCTACCAAACTTAATTCGTCTTGTAAACGCATGTAATCTTTTTCGGTAGTTAATATTATTTTATTAGGACTTAGTGTTGAGAATTTATGATTTATATTTTTGATATCGGTACTTGTAAAGTTATGATGATCTGGGAATGCCATATGCTCTACTGAATTAAAGTTGTTTTTAGTAAACGTTAATATTTCGTTTGATTTGGCTATTCCTGTAACTAGCAAAACATTGTAATTTAACCATTTATACGCTTCCAGTGTTTGTGTTTTATTAAAAATGTTTTGAGCGTATTCTATTTTTGAAAAATATACTTGTTGATGTTTTTGGGGATTTATTTTTTTTAAGCAATTCATTTTTTTCCTTAACACTAAAATTAGGCGGACACTTTGTTACCACAATTATATTTGCTCGTTTGGCAGCACTTCTAGACTCTCTTAAATTACCTGAAGGTAATAGGTAATCTTTGGTATAAGGTTGGGTGGCGTCAGTTAATAGAATGGAGAAACTTGGTTTTAAGCTTCTGTGTTGGTAGCCATCGTCTAATATAATAACTTCTGATTTAAAATTTTCTATTAAATGATTAATGGCTTCTACCCTATTTTCACCAACGGCAACTACTATTTTATTTTTAAATCTATTAAAAAATTGCAAGGGTTCATCTCCTACGTCATAAACCTTTGAACTATAATTGGCTATTTTAAATCCACTCGTTTTTCGGCCATAACCACGACTTAGAGTAGCTACTTGAAATTCTTCATTTAATAGCTCAACTAAGTGTATAACATGAGGTGATTTTCCTGTTCCACCTGTTGAAAGGTTTCCTACACAAATAATAGGTAGATTGAATTCTCTAGATGGGAGAACACCTATATTAAACAGTAAATTTCTTAAGGATGTCACTATCCAATAAATGCCTGAAAGTGGTAATAGTAATTTTCGCCAGTTCATAGTGGCAAATTTAATGACTTTAAAATAAGTTGGGTCTAATTTTAATGGGAACTTATTAATATAATTAGCGATGTTTATTCACTATAAAAGCTTAGACAATATTAACTTCACGCTCTAAGGTCACTTCAAATTTTTTAAATACGTCTGTTTTTATTTGTTCTGAAAGATTGTAAATCTCTTGCCCTGTTGCCTTTCCGCAATTAACTAAAACTAAGGCTTGCTTTGTATGTACGCCAGCGTTATTAAGTTTTTTGCCTTTCCAGCCTGCTTTTTCTATTAACCAGCCTGCTGCTAATTTTACATAATTTTCATCTACCACATATCCAACTAATTCTGTGTGTGTGTGTTGTAACTCCTTGTACTGTTTTGTTGTTACTACAGGGTTTTTAAAAAAACTCCCTGCGTTTCCTATTTCTTTTGGATTAGGTAATTTACTTTGTCTAATATTTATAACTGCTCTGCTTACGTCTTGAATAGTAGCTTTTTCAATACCTAAATTTTTTAATTCAGATGTTATAGCTCCGTAATGAGTTTGTATGGTATGTTTAATTCTAGTTAATTGAAACTGTACAGATAGAATTATATACTTATTTTTTAATTCATTTTTAAAAATAGATTCTCGGTAACCAAAATTACAAGCTGCATTATTGAATCTTTTTAGTTCATATGTTTTTACATCTATTGCTAAAAGTTCTTGCATTGTATTTTTTACCTCTACGCCATAGGCTCCTATATTTTGCATTGGAGCTGTTCCTACATTACCTGGAATTAGGGAAAGATTCTCGAGTCCTCCAAAATCATTTTCTAAAGTCCATTGTACAAACTCATGCCAATTTTCGCCTGCTTGTGCTGTTACCAAAGCGTGCTCGTTTGTTAGATTATCAACAACTTTTCCTTTAAGTGCTATTTTTAATACTAGCCCCTTAAAGTCTTGAGTGAATAATATGTTGCTTCCTCCGTTTAGTATTAAAATTTTTAGTTGATTTTTTTTAGCAAAATCTAATGCTTCTTTTAAATCATCTAAATTAAGAATTTCTACAAAAAAATCACAGGTTACATTAATTCCAAAAGTATTGTATGTTTTTAAATTTATGTTTTTTTGAATGTTCATTGATAAAACTTAACGAATTGTTCCTGAATATTGATTTAGAGCTTCTTTTAAAATTTCGACGGAACGGGTTAGGTCTTCTTTATTTAGAATATAAGCTATTCTTACTTCATTTTTACCGGATGTTGAATCGCTATAAAATCCATTACCTGGTGCCACCATTATTGTTTCGCCATCTAATGTAAATTCGTTTAACAACCAAATGGCAAATTTTTCGGCATCGTCTACTGGTAATTTTACCATACAATAAAATGCTCCTTTAGGTTTAGGGCAAAGTACACCTTCTATTTTATTTAATTCTTCTACTAATAAATCTCTACGGCTAACATATTCTTCACGAGATTCTTTAAAATAATCACCAACATTATAATGGGCGTGAGTAGCTGCGTATTGACTGGTTAATACGGGGCTTAATCTTGCTTGTGCGAATCGTAATGCCTCTCCTAATATTACTTTATTTTTAGAGATTAGAGAACCTACTCTAGAACCACACATACTGAATCGTTTAGATTCAGAGTCAATGACAATGACATTATTTTTTAGTTCAGGAAAGTTTAATACGGAATAATGCTCTTCGTTGTCATAAACATACTCTGCATAAACTTCGTCGGATATTAAGTATAAGTTATGTTTTAAGACTAAGTCTCTTAACTTTTCCAACTCTTTTTTAGAATACAAATAACCTGTTGGATTACCTGGATTACATATAAGTATTGCTTTTGTTTTTTTAGTGATTACTTCTTCAAAAGAATCTATACTTGGTAAAGAAAAATTTTCTTCTATGGTTGATTTTATAGGAACAATACTTACATCAGTTTGCTTAGCAAAAGCATTGTAATTAGCATAATAAGGTTCTGGTATTATAATTTCATCCCCTGAATTAGCAATAATATTAAAAGTGAATATTAATGCTTCAGAACCACCATTGGTAACAATAAAATCATCTGGAGAAACATATATACCTCTATTCTTGTAATACATGGCTAAAGCCTCTCTATATTCTAACATACCTTCTGAATGTGTATAAGTTAAAACATTATATGGCAGTTTATGAATGGCATTTAAAGCACTTGCAGGTGACTCAATGTCAGGTTGTCCTATGTTTAAATAATAAACTTTAATACCTCTTTCTTTGGCTTTATCAGCATACGGAACCAGCTTTCTAATGGGAGAAGCAGGCATTCCCTTAGACTTATTAGAGATTGATAACATATTATATTTGTATTCGTTAAAAAATCGGGATAAATATATGTCATTTTTGGTATTGTTTTTGCAATTTTACAAAGCAATATTTTTTTAAAAAAATAATTAACTGAAAAACAACACAATTATGAGTAATAAAAATGGTTCATTCAAATTATTAGCTGGTTTAGTATTAGGTGCAGCTGCAGGTGCAGTAGCTGGAATTTTACTAGCTCCAGAGTCTGGTAAAGAAACTAGAAAAAAATTAGCCAAAGAGGCTAAAAAAATTCAAAAAGAATTAGAAGCCTATTCTAATGATTTTAGTGAAAAAGCTACTAAAGTAAAAAAGGATTTAGAAACAAAATTAGCCGAAGTAAAAGAAAGATTAAAAGAATCTTCGAATGAGTTTAAAGCTAAAATGAATACTCAAAAAGATTCATATAGTGATATAGATGAGAATATAGGGGTTTAATAGCCCTTCTTTTTGTACCTTCGCTACTAAAACTTATTATGCTTGGAGATTTAAAGCATTACATAAACAACCGTATTAACTTAGCAAAGTTAGAAGCTGTAGAAGCTTTTAGCCAAATGGTTTCGTATGGTTTTTATTTTATTTTTATTAGTTTTACACTACTTGTTACTATTCTTTTAGCAAGTATTGCCATAGGCTTTTTTTTTGGGTGATTGGTTAAATAATTTTGGTTTAGGCTTTTTAATCATTGCTGGATTTTACTTATGTCTAGTTATCATTTTTATAGTATTCAAAAAATCATTTCAACTAAAAATTACCGACAAAACTATTGTTAAAGTAATGCAAAAGTTAAAACAAATAGAAGACAATTCTAATGAATAGTAGCCCCAATATTAAAAGTCTCAAAGACTTAAGAGAAGCCAAACAAAACTTAAAAAATAAACTTCACTCAAATGCTTTACCTAACTCTAGTTTAGTTAACTCTTTTAATTTTTAAACAAAATAGTACGCAGAAACAACACATTAAACGATACTGCCATAGGTACTAATGTTCTAAATTCTTTAAATTTTGTCTCTGAAAAAATTCAACAAAAATATAAACTTGGTAAAATGGCACAATTTGCAATCTCTGGAACTATTATCCTCATAGCCCCTATTATTGCAGAAAAAATTGAATCTTTTATTGATGAAAGAATTAAATAATTCTTTCTAATTAATAACATATTGTAACAAAAATTACCTTTACGCTACCTATTAACAAATCTTAAGAAGATATGGCTGATATGCTTGTTGCTAATGGAATCACCAAACAATATAGTGATAATTTAGCATTAAATAATTTTAACATAAACATTCCAAAAAGTTCAATTTATGGACTTTTAGGTCCAAATGGTGCAGGAAAATCAACATTTTTACGCATTGTTAATCAAATTACTGCTCCCGACAAAGGAACAGTAACCATTGCTGGAAAACCGTTAGACAAATCCATTATACCAATGGTTGGCTATTTACCCGAAGAACGAGGTTTATACAATAATATGAAAGTAGGTGAACAAGCCCTTTACTTTGCTAAACTAAAAGGTTTATCTACCTCCGAAGCAAAAAAGAGAACAAAATATTGGTTCGAGAAATTAGAAATTTCTGAATGGTGGAACAAAAAATTAAACGAACTCTCTAAAGGTATGGGACAAAAAGTACAGTTTGTAATTACTGTTCTACACAACCCTGAGCTATTAATTTTTGATGAACCTTTTAGCGGATTCGACCCTGTAAATGCACAAATTATTGCCAAAGAAATTATGGAACTTCGCGAGCAAGGCACTACTATTATATTCTCTACACACCGTATGGAATCAGTAGAAGAAATGTGCGACCATGTAGCTCTCATTAATAAATCTAACAAAGTATTAGACGGACCAATTAATGAAATTAAAAACCAATTTAAATCTGGAAAATATTTTATCGAAATTGCTAATGTAAATGATGAAAAATTAAATCAATTCAAACAAGATTTCACATTAGATGATTTAAAACAAGCTCAACAAACCACAAGCTTTAATGTACTTATAAATAAAAATTTAGAACCTAATTACTTGTTAACTCAAGTAGCTCAACTAGGAAATATAGTACAATACAACGAAGCTGTTCCTTCTATGAATGATATTTTTTTAGAAGCCGTAAAAAATTAAATTATGAAGCAAATATTACTTGTTGCACAAAGAGAATTTATAGCACACGTTCGCAACAAAACATTTTTAATAATGACGCTACTTACACCAATTATTATAGTAGCTATTGGAGGAATTGTTGCCTTTATGTTTTCAGCCAATTCCGAACAAAAAAAAAATTGCGGTAGTGGATGAAAGTGGACTGTTTTATACCGCATTAAAATCAAACGAAAACCAACTATTTACCTTTTATAGCAATAAAGACATTAAGCCTATAAAAGACACTTTGCCCAACAGTAAAGCCATTAATGCTTTATTAATAATACCAAAAACAGATTCAACTTTTTCTTCCATAGAAAAAAGCACAGAACTTATTACTAACGGAAGTACAGGTGTTGGACTTAGTAAAAGTCTAGAAAAAACGCTAAACGAACAACTAGAATCTTTAAAGTTAAAAAATGCGGGTATCTCAGAAGATGTTTTAAAATCTACAACATCAAATATTTCTCTAAAAATTTTTAGTGTTGATGATAGCCAAGAAGGCTCTGTAAATTTAAAAAAAGAAAATGGCGAAGAAATTAAAATATTCGTAGCCATTGGACTAGCTTACATTATTTTCATGTTTATTATGATGTATGGTGTAAAAGTAATGCGTAGCGTAGTTGAAGAAAAAAACAATAGAGTGGTAGAAATAATCATCTCATCAGTAAAACCATTTAATCTAATGATGGGTAAAATACTAGGAACAACCTTTGCTGCACTTACGCAATTTACCATTTGGATTGTTATGACGTTAGTTTTATTATTTATTTCGTCATTCATATTAGGAACAAAATTAAACGCAAGCACTGTACTAAACAATTCTGAATCCCAAAAATTATTGACCGAAAACCCAGACATAATGCTAAAAGTAAATAACATCATAGAATCTTTATTAGCTATGAATCACCCCTTAATTATTGGAGGATTTTTAGCATTTTTTATCTTAGGTTATTTATTTTACAGTTCCATTTTTGCTGCCATAGGTTCTGCTGTAGATAATGACACTGACACCCAACAATTTACCTTCTACCCCGTTTTTCCAATGATTATTGGTATGTACGGAAGTATGACCGCCATTGAAAACCCAGATGGTCCAGTTGCCTTTTGGCTCTCTATGTTTCCGCTAACCTCACCCATTTCTATGGTTACTAGACTTCCTTTTGGAGTTGAATGGTGGGAGATTGCTTTATCACTAACCTTACTCATTATTTCAACAATAGGTATGATTTTTATAGCCTCTAAAATATACCGAGTAGGCATTTTAATGTATGGAAAAAAAGCTTCATTCAAAGAAATTTGGAAATGGATACGGTATGCTAATTAACTAGCCGTATACCTTAAACATTAAATAATTGTGTACTTTTGCGAGAGATAAAAATAAGTAGAAAATGACCCTAAAATCGCAAATAGAACAACTTCTTTTACGTACTTTACAAGAACTCTATTCTATAAATTTTGACGCATTAGAAATCCAACATACTCGTAAAGAATTTAATGGCGAATACACTTTAGTCATTTTTCCTCTCATTAAACAGCTACGCCAAAAACCCGAAGCTATTGGTGAGTCTATTGGGAATCATTTACTAAGTCAACAAAAAATAATCGATTTTAACGTAGTTAAAGGATTTTTAAATCTCAATTTTAGCGATGATTTTTTAATGACCAATTTTATTAATAAATCAACCCAAAAAACATTCGGCATTAGTTTAGTCAACGAAGAGTTACCAGCAACTATGGTAGAATACTCATCACCAAACACTAACAAGCCCATACATTTAGGGCATGTAAGGAACAATTTATTAGGCTATTCTGTTGCACAAATTTTAGCAGCCGCTGGGCATAAAACCGTAAAAATACAAGTTATAAATGACCGTGGTATACACATTTGTAAATCAATGGTAGCATGGAAAAACTTCGGTAATAATGAAACGCCTGAGTCTACCAACCTTAAAGGAGATCATTTAGTAGGCAAATACTATGTACTTTACGACAAAATTTGCAAAGAACAAATAAACCAACTAGTCGCACAAGGAAAAACCGAAGATGAAGCCAAAAAACAAGCCCCTATTTTTTTAGAAGCTCAAGAAATGCTTAGAAAATGGGAAAAAAAACGACCCCGAAACCATAGCACTTTGGAAAAAAATGAATACTTGGGTTTACGCAGGATTCGAACAAACATATAAGCGTTTAGGGGTAACTTTTGACGACTGGCAATACGAAAGCAAAACCTATTTATTAGGAAAAGATTTAGTTAATGAAGGCTTAAAAAATAATGTTTTCTACACCAAAGAAGATGGTTCGGTTTGGATTGATTTAACAGATGATGGATTAGACGAAAAAATTGTCATGCGTTCCGACGGGACTTCAGTTTATATAACTCAAGACATGGGCACTGCTGTGGAGCGATTCAATAAATATAATCTAGAAAAACTTATTTATGTTGTAGGCAACGAGCAAGATTATCATTTTAAAGTTCTCTTTTTAATCTTACAAAAATTAGGTTATAATTGGGCTAATTCTTTAAAACACCTATCATACGGAATGGTTGATTTGCCTTCGGGAAAAATGAAATCTCGTGAAGGAACCGTAGTTGATGCCGATGACTTAATGCAAGAGATTTACGAAACAGCCAAAGAAATATCGACCGAATTAGGAAAAATAGATGACTTTAGTGAATCTGAAAAAGAACAGTTGTACGAAACGGTTGGTATGGGAGCCTTAAAATACCAAATATTAAAAGTTGATCCTAAAAAAAGAATTCTTTTTGACCCTAAAGAAAGTATAGATTTTAATGGTAATACTGGGCCTTTTATTCAATATGCTTATGCTAGGATTCAATCATTACTAAAAAAAGAAGTGCCTAATAGTTTTGATTTAAATGCCATTGTTTTAAACACTAACGAAAAAGAAATCATTCGTCATTTAAATGATTTTGAACACACCATTAAAAAGGCTGCTCACGAACTAAGCCCTGCTTTAATTGCTAATTATGTATTTGATTTGGTTAAATTGTATAATCACTTCTATCAAAACCATAGTGTTTTAAAAGTAGATGATTTGGCTACTAAAAATATGCGTTTATACCTGTCGCAATGGGTTGCCAATGTAATAGAATCTGCTTTAAAATTATTGGGAAGAATTGATGTAGTAGAACGAATGTAAATTACAACATTATCACATTTTCTATTTTAGAGGCCTCTTGGTAGTAAGAGATTACAGCATCTGCATCTAAAGCATAAATAACCACGGTTACCGAGGTGTATTTACCTGTTTTTGATTCTTTCATTTGAAATTGTGGTCGAGCACCGTCGAATAATTGTTGTAATTCGGCAATTAGTTTATTGTCAGAAGGTATAATAAATTTAAAAGCGTAGTTCGAAGGGAATTCTTGTGTAGCATTTAATCGTTCTTTAAATGTTTTGTAGAATGCTGCTGAGTCGTCTGTTTCTTTATTCATTTTTATTGTGTAATATTGTAATATAAGCATCAAGCGTTTTTACTAATTCTTGGTTTAAGTCACCTGTTTGGTAATCCATAGGACGTGAGCATCGTTGTTAGAGAATTTCACCTTCTTTACCTATAATTAAAAAACGTGGAATAGTATTTACATTATAGTCTCTTGCAAAAGAAGTTTTTGTACCTGCAAAGAGTTGCAATCCTGTCATACTTTCATCTTCAATCAATTTGTTTCCATTTATCTTTAGCGGTTTCTCTATCAATAGAAATACTCACCATTTGAACGTTTTGTATTTTCATACCTTTTCCCTAATTCTTTCATAGCTGGCAATTGTTGTAAGCAAGGTCCACACCAAGTTGCCCATATGTCTATGTATAAATATTTCCCTTTTAAATCATCAAGAGCAATTGTTTTTCCATCAAAAGAATCAAAAGAAAATTTAGGTGCATATTTTTTTATATTAGCTTGCTCCTCAGGTGTAAGCTCTATGACTTCACCTATTTGTATGGGTTCATTTTGATTTTTACAATTAGTAAAGATTAAAATGATTAGAGTAAAAATGGTTATGTATTTTTTTCATTATGAATGAATTTTAACAGCTAGCAAAGTTATAAAAAATAAGTTGTATATTAGTTTTAAGTGGAGTCAAAAGCTATTATAATGTTATTATTTTTTTAATAGTAGGTTATAGCACACAACACCTAGTAAGAGAATATCATCTGCTTAATTCTACATGAAAAATCACTTATTCAATAGAACGTTTCGACAGGAGTTTTGATTATGTTTTTCATAATAAAGGTGTGTAGAATCATTTCATCCAAATGATAAAATCAAAGGAAACGACTTTTGGAGAATAAATAATGACAGTGTTATTATTACTACTAATGATAGCTTTGCTAAGTATGCGGGAGTTTTTACTCACCAAGATACTATAAAAGGAATAGGTTCTAATAAACGAGGAGAAAACTGGAGTTGGGTAGCTTGGCGTACCAAATAATTAATCCATCTCTTTTTTATAAGGTCTAATAATTAAGCGAACACTTTTATTATATTGAAAGTATTGTATAACCCAATTAACCAAAGCTATTACTTTATTTCTAAATCCAACCAAAGAAACTAAATGTACAAACATCCAGGTCATCCATGCAAACCAACCACTAAATTTAAAATTAGGTAAATCTACTACCGCTTTGTTTCTACCTATTGTAGCCATAGAACCTTTGTCTTTATATATAAAGGGTTGTAATGCCTTATTGTAAAGCATTAGCTTAAAGTTTTTAGCTAATATTTTACCTTGCTGTACGGCAACAGGTGCTACCATTGGATGCCCTTTGGGATATTTATCTGAAGACATCATGGCAACATCGCCAATGGCAAAAATATTATTGTATTTTTTAAGTTGATTAAACTCGTTGACAATATATCTGTTACCACATACACATTCATCATCATTAATTCCGTTTAGTGGTAAACCCATTACACCTGCAGTCCAAATCATGGTAGTGGCTTCCAAATCTTTATTATTGGTATCTACCAATTTACCATCATAATTTAATACACGTGTGTTAAACCATAATTGTACCTCTAATGCTTCTAAGTATTCTTTAGCTTTTTGCGATGCATTGTTTGACATAGCTGGCAAGAGCCTATCACCCGCCTGAATCAAATGAACATTCATTCGCCTTATGTCTAAGTCTGGATAATCATGAGGTAAAATATGTTTTTTTAATTCTCCAAAAGCACCCGCTAGCTCTACCCCTGTTGGCCCACCACCTACTATTACAAAGTTCATTAACCTGTAACGTTCATCTAAATCATTGGTTAATAAAGCTGCTTCTAGATTTTGTAAAATTACACTACGTAAATCTAAAGATTCTGGCACAGACTTCATGGGCATGGCATATTTTTCAATATTTTTATTACCATAAAAGTTAGTGACTGAACCTGTTGCTATTACTAAATAATCATAACTTAAATCTCCTATATTAGATGATATGGTATTGTTTTGAGGATTAACCGAAGTTATTTCTGCTATTCTAAAATAAAAGTGACTATTTTTTCTAAAAATGGTTCGTACAGCATGTGCAATAGAATCGGGTTCTAACCCTGCGGTTGCAACTTGGTATAATAATGGTTGAAAAGTATGATAGTTATGTTTGTCTACCAAAACCACTTGATATTTTTTATTGGCAATTTTTTTAGCTAATTGTAAACCTGCAAAACCTGCACCTATAATAACTATTCTTTTTAAATTGGATTCGGGAATGTTCATTTTTTTGTTTTATAAACACGGGTTAAGTCTAATAATTTTACAGGACTCATGGTAAAACCTTTTACATTTTTTTGAATAAAAATGGTTGTCTCATCATAATACAAAGGAATTACTGGTAAATCTTGCATCATTAAACTGTCTAATTTTTTGTATTGCATTACACGCTCATTATCATCAGTTATAGAAAAAGATTCTAAATACATTTTGTCGAAAGATTCATTTTTATAATGTGAATAATTTGGGCCTTCAGGTGCAAAATTTTGACTATAAAATAATGACAGAAAGTTCTCGGCATCTGGATAGTCGGCACCCCAATTGGCTCTAAAAAATGAAAATTTACCTGTTGACTTACCATCACGTAAAGTTGGCCCAGGCACTACGTTTACTGTAATTTCTAAACCTATTTTAGCAAGTTGAGCTTGTACATACTCGCAAACATCGGCATAGTCTAATGTTGTAGTTAATTGAATATTAGGTATTTTTTTGTTTGCACGTTTGTACGTTTGTATGATTTCTCTTGCTTTTTTAGGGTTATATTTTTCTCCTACACTTGAACTATAACCTGGTAGTCCTTTAGGTAAAAATCCACCATTGGCAGGCGACCCTATTCCGTTCATTAAGTAAGTTATCATTTTTTGTTTATCAATCCCTAAATTAATGGCTTTTCGTAAAGTTGGATCTAAAACTTCATTTCCGTCTAAGTAAAAGCATAAATAAATAGTACTCAAGTAAGGGTATTTATACATATCCATTACTTGGCTATATTTTGGATTGAGTTCACCCGTTGGAGTTAAAACTTCATTTTTGTATGATGGGTCTAAATCAGCCATAACATCTACATTCCCTTGAATGAGCTGTAAAAACTCACTGTATTTTTCGGGTAAAAAAGTAATAGAAACAGCTTCTAAATAGGGTAATCGTTTTCCTTTTTTGTCGTATTCAAAGTAATTGGTATTTTTTCGCAAAACTAATTTTACATTGTCTTCCCAAAATTTGAATTGAAATGGCCCTGTACCTATCGGATTTTTCTGAAAAGATTCTTGTCCATCTATAAAAGCTTCTTTTGGCACAACAGAGCAATACTTCATGGCTAATAAACCTAAAAATGGTGGAAATGCCTTTTTTACATTGATTTGGAAGATAGTGTCATTTATGGCTTTATAATCTTTTACATTGTTCATTACCCAACTACCTGCTCCACCAACTTTATCGTTGGTTAATCGGTTAAAGCTGTACACAAAATCTTGTGCGTTTACCCTACGCGTTGAATCTTTTCCAAACCATTTGCTTTTATGAAAATATACATCGTTTCTTAGGGTAAATGTGTATGTTTCTCCGTCTTCAGAAATCGTCCAACTTTTAGCAATATCGGGTGCTATTTGTAAGCTGTCATTTATTTTTACTAAGCCATTATACATTAAATTGCATGCCCAATTATTCGCTTGATTTCTTGCAAAAACGGGGTCTAATGATGAAATATTGTCGTATCTATTTATTTTAAAAATTTGTGTTTCATCAATGGTTGATTTTTTTTCACAAGAAGAAAAAATCAGTATAAAAAACACCAAAGAATAAGTTATAATCTTTAGGTTTTTTTTTAATGTGTTTTGTGTGTGTTATTGACATTTATTTGATTAGTCCTATTTCACGTAAACGTTGGTTTAAGAATTCACCCGCAGAAATGTCATCATATTTTTTTGGATTTTTGTCATCAATACAATTTTCTAGGACAGACAAATCCATTTCGCTTATTGGGTGCATAAAAAATGGGATAGAGTAGCGTGGTTTACTCCATTCTTCTTTAGGTGGATTTACCACTTGGTGTATGGTCGATTTTAGTTTATTGTTGGTATGGCGTGAGAGCATATCTCCAACATTTATAACTAATTCGTTAGGTTCAGCAATGGCGTCTACCCAAACATTGTCGTTTCTTAATACTTGTAAACCGCCTGCCGATGCTCCCATTAATAATGTTATTAGGTTTATGTCGCCATGTGCTCCTGCTCGTACTGCTCCTTTGGGTTCGGTTTGAATTGGTGGGTAATGTATAGGACGAAGAATGGAGTTACCATTAATTACTTTGTCGTCAAAATAAAATTCATTTAATCCTAAATAAATGGCTAATGCTCGTAATACGTAAATACCTGTTTTTTCTAGTTGTTTAAAGGTTTCTTTACCTACTTCATTAAAGTTAGCAACCTCGGTTACAATTACATTGTCTGGATAATTAAATTTATTTTTTTCGATTGGCTCTATGTATTGTCCAAAATGCCAGAATTCTTTTAAATCACCTTCTGGTTTGTCTTTAGCGTGTTCTTTACCAAATGAGGTGTAACCACGTTGCCCTCCTATGCCTTCTATTTCGTATTTTTTTTTTGTTGCTTCTGGTAAGGCAAAAAATTGTTTTACAGCTGTGTATAAATTTTCTACTAGCTCGTCAGACAAAAAATGTCCTTTTAATGCTACAAAACCAATTTCTTCGTATGCTTTTCCTATTTGATCGACAAACTGTTGTTTTCGTATTGGATCGTTAGAGGTAAAATCTTCTAAGTTAACTGATGGTATTCCGTTTGCTTTCATTGTTTTATGTTTTTAGATTTTAGCTAACAAATGTTTTATGTTTACTTCTTGGTCAATTATAGTATGTAAAGCATCTATTTTTACTCGTTCTTGTTTCATAGAATCTCTATAACGTAAGGTTACTGAATGGTCTTTTAAAGAATCGTGGTCTATGGTTATACAAAACGGTGTTCCTATTGCATCGTGTCTTCTATAGCGTTTACCTATAGAGTCTTTCTCTTCATAAGTTACATTAAAATCTAACTTTAATTGTTCGTGTATTTTTTCTGCCAATTCAGGTAATCCATCTTTTTTAACCAATGGTAAAATAGCTACTTTAATGGGCGATAAAGCAGGTGGTAATTGTAAAACCACGCGTTCACTTCCGTCTTCTAACTTTTCTTCTTTTAAGGATGATGAAAATAATGCCAAAAACATTCTGTCTAGTCCTATAGAAGTTTCTATTACATACGGAACGTAACTTTTAGCTTGCTCATTGTCATAATATTGTAATTTTTTTCCAGAAAACTCTTCATGACTTTTTAAATCAAAGTCGGTTCTGGAATGGATTCCTTCTAATTCTTTAAACCCAAACGGGAAGTTAAATTCAATATCGGCAGCAGCATTGGCATAGTGTGCAAGTTTTTCGTGATTATGGAAACGATAATTATCTTTTCCTAAGCCTAATGCTAAATGCCAATTCATGCGTTTTTGTTTCCAAATGTTGTACCAGTTTTCATCTTCTCCTGGTGTCACAAAAAATTGCATTTCCATTTGTTCGAATTCACGCATTCTAAAAATAAATTGACGTGCTACTATTTCATTTCTAAAGGCTTTACCAATTTGTGCTATTCCAAAAGGTAGTTTCATTCTACCTGTTTTTTGTACGTTTAAATAGTTTACAAAAATACCTTGAGCGGTTTCTGGACGTAAGTATAAATCCATTGCACTTTCGGCTGTTGCTCCTAATTTTGTGCCAAACATTAAGTTGAATTGCCTAACTTCGGTCCAATTTTTTGACCCCGTAACTGGATCAGCAATTTCTAATTCTTCAATTAATAATTTTACGTCATCTAAATCATTATTTTCTAATGATTTTCCCATTCTGCCTAAAATGGTATTTATTTTATTTTGGTAGTCTACAACCCGTGGGTTAGTTGCTACGAACTGTTCTTTGTCGAAAGCATCGCCAAAACGTTTTGCGGCTTTATCTATTTCTTTATTTATTTTAGTTTCTATTTTAGCACAGTAATCTTCAATTAAAACATCGGCTCTATATCTTTTTTTAGAATCTTTATTGTCAATTAAAGGATCATTGAAAGCGTCTATATGCCCCGATGCCTTCCATGTTGTAGGGTGCATTAAAATAGCAGAATCAATCCCTACTATATTTTCATTAAGTTGCACCATTGACTTCCACCAATAATTTTTAATGTTATTTTTTAGTTCTGTTCCATTTTGACCATAATCATACACAGCCGAAAGCCCATCATATATTTCGCTCGATTGAAAAATAAAACCATATTCTTTGGCATGTGATATAACCTTCTTAAAAATATCTTCTGACATAGTAATTGAATTGAATTGCAATTTTACGGAAATTTGACGATTTAATTTATGATGTTCTCCCGTTTGTTCTTAACTTTTTAAAGTTTTATTTTATATTGCAGATTCTTATTTACTATAATTTATTATGACTATAAACGAATTTAAAAGCCAATTAACTTTACCTATTATCGCTTCACCTATGTTTTTGGTCTCGGGTACAGATTTAGTTATAGCCTGTTGTAAAAATGGAATTGTAGGTACTTTCCCTGCTTTAAATGGAAGAACCTTTGATGATTTTGAAAAAATGTTACAAACCATTATTCAGTCATTAGAAGACTACGAAAAAGAAACTGGTAAAAAAGCGGCTCCTTTTGGTGTAAATTTAATTGTAAACAAAACCAACCCTCGATTATTACCCGACCTACAACTTTGTGCTAAATACAAAGTACCATTAATTATAACCTCATTAGGAGCTGTAAAAGAAATTGTAGATGCTGTTCATGCTTATGGTGGATTGATTTTTCACGACATCATCAAAAAAAGACACGCAGAAAAAGCCGCTGAAGCTGGTGTTGATGGTATTATTTGTGTAACCGCTGGAGCTGGTGGACATGCTGGCACATTAAACCCTTTTGCTCTCTTAGCAGAAATTAAACAATTCTACAAAGGCGAAATTATATTAGCCGGAAGCATTAACACAGGCAAAGAAGTGCTCGCTGCACAAACCCTTGGTGCCGACTTTGCTTATATGGGCACACGTTTCATAGCCACCAAAGAGAGTGAAGCTAGTCAAGAATACAAACAAATGCTAATAGATTCGAGTATTGACGACATTATTTATACCAGTGGCGTTTCTGGTGTAAATGCCAATTTCATTAAATCAAGCATAGAAAAAGCTGGCATCAATTTAGATGAAGAAAAAGAAGAAGATTTCTCTAAACTAAGTGGAGACGGTGCAAAAGCTTGGAAAGATATTTGGTCGGCAGGACAAGGTTGTACCGAAATTAGTGATGTACCTTCTGTTCATGAATTAGTTGAACGCATAAAGTCTGACTATAAAGTTGCACTAGACAATCAACATAAAATCCAAAATAACTTAACATTTTAATTTGATGGAAACCACACAAGAGTTAATTGATTTAATTCAAGTTAAGTTAATAGACAAAAACACTTTTTTAGGTAAAAATAAAACCATTGGAAGCCCCAATGTATTTGGTGGACAAGTATTGGCACAAGCACTAAGTGCTGCTTACCAAACTATTCCTGCTGATAGGTTTTGCCATTCCTTTCATGCTTATTTTATTTTACCAGGAAACCTAGATAAACCCATTACATACAAGGTTAATCATATTCGTGATGGTGGAAGTTTTACAACACGCTATATAGTTGCTGAACAACAAGAAACGTCTATTTTTATAATGGCAGCTTCTTTTCAGTTGAATGAAGAAGGGCTTAACCACCAAACCGAAATGCCTACCGTAAAACCACCCGAAGAATTATTAAGTTGGGATGAAATATACCAACAAACAAAAGATTTTTTACCGCCAAGTCTTGCCGATTTTTTGCGTTTAAAAAGACCTATCACTTTTAAACCTACATTAATTAATAATCCGTTAGAAAAAAAGGACTTACCTCCTTTTCAAAATGTTTGGATACACTTAAAAGAAAAAAATCAAGCATTAGATTTAAATATAATCCACCCTATTTTAGCGTATATTTCTGATTACAACATCCTTTCAACTGCTTTGCAACCAAATGCTTCTAAGGCTCATTTTGGAAATACACAAATGGCATCATTAGACCATAGTATGTGGTTTCATCGCTTAACAGATTTAAATGATTGGTTATTATTCAACATTAATACACCTAGTGCGTCAAATGCCCGTGGGCTTACACAAGGTAACTTATTTTCAAGAGATGGGAAGTTAATTGCATCTGTTGCTCAAGAAGGATTGATTCGTCCTAAAAAATAAATTAAGCTAACGCTTCACGTTTTTTTTTAATCCATCGCCAAGTTTTGTATAATCCAAATACTACAGCGATTACTAGAACAAAAGCAATAGGTGCCCAAATAATGGCTGTTGCACTTAAAACTGTTGCCGATAAAGTTTCTCCTGTATTCAATACAGAATTACCTGTACCAACAGTAGTTGAAGTAGAAACGGCTCTTGCTGTTGCGGTTGTACCACTAATGGCTGCTGCGGTTCCGCCACCTGCAATAATAGCTAAAGCCCATGTTGCAACTTCACCCATGTCTGTAAGTGTAGATGCCATTAGTAAAGTTCCTGCAATAGTTGCTAAAGGTACGGCAAGTGTATCTAAAAAATTATCGACCACAGGTATATAATACGCTCCTATTTCTACAACAGTAGCAATCCCTAATGTAATAAGTGCTGGCCAACTACCTACCCAACTCCAAGTTTCATTTAACTGTAAAATATCTGCCCCAAAATGCGCCCCCAAGCTAAGTGCAAAAAGCGGAATAAAAACTCTAAAACCTGCAGAAGCGGCTAGCCCTATTCCTAGAAAGAAAGAAATTAAAGTAGAAAAATCAAATAGATTCATTGCGGATAAATTGTTAAGTTCTTACTTGAAAGATACAATAATCTTTCCATTTTTGAACTTATATTTATGCCATGGAAACTATATACTGGATTTTAATAATTGTTGGAGTTACTTTTTTAGCCATTTTTGTTGGTTATTACGTGGCTTACTTAAAAGGAAACGCTACTATTAGTGGACTAAGAGAAAGAGAAAAATCCTTGGGTGAACAGTTAGAAAGTACTAAAAATGAAAGTCAACTATTTTTGAGTAAATTGGAGGAACGTTTAAATGAGACTAAAGATGAGAAAGAAAAATTAGCTGTTGACTTATCTCAAAAAAATACTGAAAACTTAAATTTAATAGAACGATTAAAGGAACAAAAACAAGATTTAGAAGAATTAAACACAAGATTCAAAAAAGAATTCGAAAATTTAGCACAGAAAATTTTAGATGATAAATCTCAAAAATTTACACAGCAGAATAAAGTCAATATTGAAACTATTTTAAATCCACTAAAAGAAAAAATTAAAGATTTTGAATCTAAAATAGAGCATTCTCATAAAGAGTCCATTGAAAAAAACGCCTCGTTAAAACAACAAATAGAAGATTTATCTAAGCTAAATGAACGCATAAACCAAGAAGCAAAAAATTTAACACAAGCCTTAAAAGGCGACCAAAAAATGCAAGGAAACTGGGGTGAGGTTATTTTAGAAAGATTATTAGAAAAAAGTGGATTAACCAAAGATCAGGAGTACTTTATTCAAAAAAGTTACACCAGCGAAGACGGCAAACGCTACCAACCCGATGTAGTAGTTCAGTTACCCGAAAATAAATCTATTATTATTGATTCAAAAATTTCTTTAGTCGCTTACGAACGTTATTTTAATGAAGACGATGAATTACAAAAATTACAACATTTAAAAAATCATATATTATCGATTAGAGCACATATAAAAGGATTGTCAGAGAAAAAATACCAAAATTTATATAGTATTCAAACCCTAGATTTTGTGTTATTATTTATACCTATTGAAAGTGCTTTCTCTGCAACCATACAAAACGATGCCGAAATTTTTAATGATGCTTTTGAAAAAAACATAGTTATTGTTTCTCCTTCAACCCTTTTAGCTACTTTACGTACTATTGCTAGCATTTGGAAATTTGAATACCAAAATAGAAACGCCTTAGAAATTGCAAGACAAAGCGGTGCTTTATACGACAAATTTGTTGGCTTTACCGAAGACCTAATTGCCCTAGGTAAAAATATAGATAGATCTAAGGATGACTATACAAAAGCTATGAATAAACTCACCGAAGGTCGTGGTAACTTAGTTAGAAGTATAGAAAAAATTAAAAAACTAGGAGCCAAATCCACTAAAAATATTTCACCAAAACTAATAGAGCGTTCAAATGAAAAGGTGGATTAAAAGAATCATTAAATTATTTATATTAAGTATTTTACTAAGCATTATTATCACCTATTGCTCTAATTACTGGGTTAAAAAATCGACTCAAAAACAACACTACAATCAAATTACAAAAATACCAACTAATAACGTAGGTATAGTATTAGGAACTAGTAAGCATGTAGTAAGCGGTCACATTAATATGTATTTTAAAAACAGAATGGACGCTGCTGCTCAACTCTATAAAGCCAAAAAAATAAAATACCTAATTGTTAGTGGCGACAACTCTATAAAAGAGTACAACGAAACACGTGATATGAAAGCCTATCTCACTAAACTTGGTGTTCCTGCTGAGAATATTATAGAAGATTTTGCAGGATTTAGAACTTTAGATTCCGTAGTTAGAGCAAAAAAAGTTTTTGGACTAGATTCCATTACTATAATCTCACAACAATTTCATAACGAACGTGCACTCTTTATTGCAAATAATCACGATATTTACGCCGTGGCTTTTAACGCTAAAAATGTAAGTACTAACTATGGTTTTAGAACAAATATACGTGAGTATTTAGCCCGAGTAAAAGCCATATTAGACATATATATTTTAGGCACTATGCCCAAATTTTATAAAGAAAAAGAAAAATTACCAAACTTATAATTTATGCTTATAATAGGAATTGCAGGCGGAACAGGATCAGGGAAAACAACCGTAGTAAACAATATTTTACGTGAATTAAATGCCCAAGAAGTACTCGTAATTTCACAAGACAATTATTACAAAGATAACCCACAATTGTCTTACGAAGAACGAGAAAAAATAAACTTTGACCACCCTCGTTCTATTGATTTTGATTTATTAACAAAGCATGTCTACGAACTAAAAAATGGAAACAAAATAGAACAACCCGTCTACTCATTTATAACACATAGCCGAAAAGAAGAAACCACCATAACCGCACCAAAAAACGTAATAATCATAGAAGGGATTCTGGTATTAACACACCCCGAATTAAGAGATTTATTTGATGTAAAAATTTATGTACATGCCGATTCTGACGAAAGACTAATCAGAAGAATTAGAAGAGATATTCAAGAACGAGGGCGAGACTTAGACGAGGTTTTAAATCGTTATCAAAAAACCTTAAAACCCATGCACGAACAATTCATAGAACCTACAAAAAATTTTGCCGACATCATAATTCCTAACATGAAAAAGAAAAACCCGGTTGCCATAAAACTCCTTTCAACACTCATCAATGACAAGTTAAAATAAATTAACCTATGAGCAATTCAACAAAAGAACAACCCAAAATAGAAGCTGAAAAAAACAATAAATGGTATAACATCTTCCTAAATAAATACCTAATTATTGGTTTATTTTTTGTGATTTGGATGATTTTCTTTGACCAAAATTCATATTTTATTCATAAAGAATTAGATGAGGAAATTAAAAGTCTAGAAATGGACGAAAAATATTACCTAGAAAAACTAGAAAAAGAAACCATTCAAATCAATAAATTCGAAAAAAATAGTGAGGAATTTGAACGTGTAGCACGTGAAGAAAACTTCTTAAAAAAAGACAACGAAGACGTTTTTATTGTACAAGAAAAAAAATCTAACAATGAGTGATTTATCAGAACACTTTATCCCAATAAACATACAGGCTTGGAAGCAAAAAGTACAAGCCGAACTAGCTGGCCTAGACTATAACCAAACCCTAGTATGGAATGCAGAAAACAACATAAATGTAAAACCTATTTATAGTAAAGAATCTATTGATTATAACGAAATTAAGCCACTCAATAAACCACAAAATGATTGGAAAATAATCGGTAATTTCTCTAACAACAAGACATTGGATTACAGCTATTTATATGGGCTAAAAGTAGCTGAAGAACAAATAAATGACATTGACAAACTGCCCGAACATTTAGATTTATTTATTGAAAACTTTAAAGAGTTACCTAACTATAATTTTGATGGTATCCCAAACTTAAAATACTTAAATTTTGATAGTTACGGAATATTAGCAAAAACAGGAAATTGGCATCAGAATTCAGAAAAAACAGCCAATGAACTAACCCAAAAGTTACTCAATAATAACAACTTAGAAAAAGCTATTGCCATAGATATAGCTTTATACCAAAATGCTGGTGCTACACATACACAGCAACTAGCATTGGCCTTACTCCATGCCAACGAATATTTAACACAATTTGGAGATTCGTCTGCACAAAAAATTTACTTCAAAGTAGCTGTAGGCAGTAATTATTTTTTTGAAATAGCCAAAATAAAAGCCCTACGTTGGTTATGGCAAACACTATTAAATGAGTACAACATTGATGCTCCTATTTTTATTTATGCTGAATCTTCACAACGCAACAAATCACTATTAGACATTCATAATAATTTAATTCGCACAACATTAGAAGCTTCTGCTGCTGTGTTAGGAGGAGCCGATGCTGTTTACATCTCACCTTTCAATGCTTTAAAAAACTCTACTAACTTTAGCGAAGAGTTAGCATCTAAACAACAATTATTACTAAAAAAAGAATGTTTTTACGACGAGTTTAATGATCCTATGGCTGGTTCATATTACGTAGAAAAAATTACAGAAGAACTTGCAAACAATGCTTTAGAGCAATTTAAAAATTTAGAAGTTCAAGGTGGGTTCTTAAAAAATCTATTCAATCATTCTATTCAGAAAATGATTAAAACCAGTGCTAATAAAGAACAGGAGCTATTTAATGCTGGTAAAATAAAATTAATTGGAGTTAATAAATTTAGAAATGAAAACGAAAAAATTAGCCCCATTGCAATAGAAAAGAATGAACAAAAAGTACTGTTTCCACCCATTATTACTAAACGATTAGCTGAAACTATAGAACAAAGTTTATGACCGCTAAACAATTATCATACAGCCTATTAAGAACAATTAGTGCATTAGTATTTATGGCTATTTTGTTGTATTTTTTATGGGAAATACGTTCCATCTTCGCCTACTTTGCCATTGCCTTTGCATTAGCCATGATTGGTAGACCGCTAATGAATTTAATGCACGATAAATTACGCATTCCCAACAATTTAGCCTCAATCATAACCTTATTAATCTTTATAGGTTTATTGGTTGGATTCATTACTTTATTCATTTCATTAGTACTTAATCAACCTTTTAATTTTATCCAAAATTTTAATAGTTTAGATAATTTTGACAAAGCTGTAAATGAGCAAATTAAATTTTTAAACGAATCATTAAATGCACTAAAAATACCATTGATTGGTGACTACTTAGTTGAAACGTTACGTGGCATAGATGCCAAAAGTATTTCGGGTGTTTTTAACGAGTCATTAAGTTCATTAGGAGCTATATTATTAGACATTTTTTCTATCTGTTTTATTACATTTTTCTTTCTAAAAGATAGAGATTTAATTAATAGAATGATTATTGCCGTAGCTCCACAAAAAGAAGAAGCTAGATTTGAACAAGTATTAAATACCATTAAAGATTTACTCTCTCGTTACTTTATTGGGCTTACCTTACAAGTACTCATTATGTTTACATTTTACTTAATTATACTACTCTCTTTTGGTGTAAATTATGCTGCTGTAATCGCATTACTTTGTGCCTTTTTAAACCTAATTCCTTATTTAGGACCTATAATTGGTGCTGTAATTATGGCTAGTTTAAGTATGAGTGATATGTATAGTTCCGGTTTAGAGTTAGAATCTCAAATAATACCCAATACTTTATGGATTATGGCTCTATATTTAATTGCACAAGCTTGGGATAATTTTATTAATCAACCATTAATTTATTCTAGAAGCGTAAAATCTAATCCATTAGAAATTTTTATTATTATCTTAATTGGTGGAATTTTATTTGGCGTTATAGGCGTTATAATAGCTGTACCTGGCTATACTGTTATTAGAGTTTTACTAAAAGAATTTTTTCTCTGAGTACAAAATTGTACAAAGTCTAACCAAAAATTTATAAATGAATTTGGATTTGCTCCTGCCTAAGGTTCAAGAATTTATTGCCGATAATGAATCCAAAAAGGTATATGAAGTTGCTTTAAAAAAATCTCCTTTTAAAAATGTAACTACGGGTGAACTAGCTCAACAAATAAAAGGAAAAAAGATAGCAAAACATAAATTTCCTACATTTTATAAAAATAATAAAATCATATATCCTCCTAGTTTAAATTTAGAGCAAACCTCATCTGAAGTTACCGCCCATTACAAATCTAAAATACTAACAGGGAACACATTAATTGATTTAACCGCAGGTTTTGGCATTGACGATTTTGCTTTTGCTCAATCTTTTAAAAAAGTAATTAGAATTGAACAAGACCAAGCCCTACACCAAATCGCACAACATAACTTTAAAGTCCTAGAAAAAAATAATGTTTATTGTGTAAATGATGATTTTAAAACATATTTAGATGAAAACAAGTCAGAAAAATATAGTGCAATTTTTGTTGATCCATCTCGAAGATTAAACGGAAAAAAGAAATTCATATTAAGTGAATTAACTCCCAATATTTTAGAATTTTTAGATGATTTAAAATTAAGAGCCGAAGAAATTCTAATAAAACTATCACCATTAATTGACATTGCTCTATTAATTGACCAAATACCTCATATAAATACCATTCACTGTGTGGCAGTCAACAATGAAATGAAAGAAATTTTAGTGCATTTAGTAACCGACAATCACCCCGAATCACCCCGAATAATAGCCGTAAATTTAAATAGTAATCAACCCGAATTTAGTTTCAATTTTTTAGACGAACAAACTACTAATAATCTTTTAGATTCTCCCAAAAAATATATTTACGAACCAAATGTAGCTGTATTAAAATCGGGCGGATTTAAGCAGATTGCACAACAATACAACTTATCTAAATTACAGACAAATACACATCTTTACACCCACGAAAAAGCAATAGAAAGCTTTCCTGGAAAAACCTTTGAACTCGTTAAAACTATAACAAATCCTAAAAAAGAAATCAAGAAAAAAAGCGTTCCATCTATTAGTGAAGAATTTTCCAGAAAAAATAGATGTCATCAAAAAAAAATACCAACTTAAAGAGAGTATGGAACAAAGTTTGATTTTTACGCAAAGCATAAGTGGAAAACATATATTGTTAGCCCAAAAAATAAACTAATACAATCTTTTATAAATTTAAAAAACTATGTCAAAAATTAAACTATCGTTTATAGCATTATTCTCTCTATTCTTTTACAACTGTACAGAGCTACAAACAAATTGCCTCTCAAATTCCAACCAATATTGGAACACAAGGCATTGGCGATGTTTCATCTACTCAAATTTCTAACGGACTAAAACAAGCCCTAACTTTTGGTGTTAATGAGGGTATTAAAAGTCTAGGTAAAAAAAATGGTTTTTCTGAAAACAATTTAACCAAAATATTATTACCCGATGAATTAAAAAAAGTAGACAATACTTTACGCAGTATTGGTTTAGGTAGCTTAGCCGACAAAGGTTTGTTACTGCTAAATCGTGCTGCTGAAGATGCGGTAGTTGAAGCTACACCTATTTTTACCAACGCCATAACTTCTATGAGTTTTAATGATGCTAAAAATATATTATTGGGCGGGAATAATTCAGCAACTAATTATTTACAAAATACAACACAAACGCAATTATACAACGCATTTAAACCAAAAGTAGAAAAATCTTTGGGCAAAGTTGGTGCAGATGTTATTTGGTCTCAAATTATAACTAAATACAATGCCATTTCTGGTAAAAATATTACCACCGATTTAAATGCATACGTTACTCAAGAAGCCATTAACGGTGTTTTTAAAATGGTAGCACAAAAAGAAAACGGAATAAGAAATAATATAGGGCTTAGAACCACTCCCCTTTTACAGCAAGTTTTTGCTTTACAAGACAAAAAATAGTGTGTAATTAAAATGTTCAACCTAAAGTTCAGCTAAAAACTGTAAGGTGTTTATACCATCGGCATAGTCATGAAGTTTAGGTTGTTGTGTTTTACCAAAATCAACTTTATTGTTACTATTAAACCATTGGTTACTAACCACACATTGCAAATTATCTTCATTTAATATTAAGGTTGATTTTAGTTCTTCTACCTCATCATAAAAAGAAAAATTAACTACTGCGATTGGACTAAACAAAGTATTATCTTCTTTTAAAAGAAAAAAATTATTATCTAAAAAATTAATATTCGACATTAAGTACATAACTCTATTATAGTCGTAGTTATTTGCATATTTAGAATGATTCGCTAAAGAATTCCAAGGAAAAATAGCTTCAAAAATTCTATTCATATTAAAGCCTCTAGGTAAGAACAATTGAGTAACATTTCTACAGCCCAAACCAAAATATCTAAAAATATCATCTCCCAATAAAATTAAATCTTGATTAGATTCTTCTCCATTTAAAACAGCAACAGAAGTTCTATTTTTTCTAATAATACTTGGTTTTCCTTTAAAATAATACTCAAAATAACGTGCTGTGTTATTACTCCCTGTAGCTATTATAGCATCAGATTCTGTAACTTTTTCAACTTGTTTTATTATAGTAGCAAAGCTATCATCAACAGCATATAAATACATCAGTACTAAGTCAAACAACGCTTTATCTTTAGAAGAATGCTTAACATAAGCATTATGCCCCATAAGTACTACCGAAAGTAAATCATGAAAACCTACCAATGGTAAATTACCCGCCATAACAATACCCACATTTTTAGTTTGCGAATTCAACTTAACCGAAGCTAGCCAATTCTCTAAATTATCTATTGTTAAAGCACTACCCCATTGCTCTAAAGCAAAATAAATATTATCTTTAGTAAACCACGGATTTATAATTTGCGCCTGTTTTAAATAAGCCTCAGCCTTCTCTTTAAAGGAGTTAAACCTCTCAATATTCTTCTCATTAGCAGTAGATTCATCTACTAAAAATAAAAAAAACTGACCTAATTCATAAAATGCCGAAATACGTGCTGTTTGTGTCATAAATTATAAAAAATTATGGTAATTTTGTGCAGCAAAGTTAGAATTAAAAAATTTAAAACATGGCAATCATTATTACTGATGAATGTATTAATTGTGGAGCATGCGAACCCGAGTGCCCCAATACAGCAATTTATGAAGCAGCAGTAGATTGGCGATACGCCGACGGAACAGAACTCTCAGGAAATATTATAAACATAGATGGAATGTCATTTAATGCTGACGAAGCACAAGAACCCATAAACGACGAAGTTTACTTTATTGTACCCGACAAATGTACCGAATGCAAAGGCTTCCATGAAGAACCTCAATGTGCCGCCGTATGCCCTGTAGACTGTTGTGTACCAGACGATGAACACCAAGAGTCCGAAGAACGACTACTCAGCAAGAAAAAATTTATGCACGCAGAATAATAATTCACCTTAAAACAAACCATTTGATTTATAAAAATTAATCTATTCACCACAAAATTCAATTATGAAAATTCACAATTTTAGTGCAGGTCCATGCATACTTCCACAAGAAGTATTTGAGAAAACTGCACAAGCCGTACTCGATTTTAACAATTCGGGGTCTTCCATCATGGAAATATCGCACCGTAGAGCCGATGCTCAAGAAGTATTGGACAACACCATACAGTTAGTAAAAGACCTAATGCAAGTACCTAGTACACATGAGGTTATTTTTATGCAAGGTGGTGCTTCATTACAGTTTATTGCATTAGTAAACAATTTAATGAAAAAAAACGGAGGAAAAGCGGTCTACCTAGAAACAGGAACTTGGGCAAAAAATGCACTCAAAGAAGCCCAAAAATATGGAGAAGCCATAGCCATAGAATCATCAAGTGATAAAAATTACAACTACATACCCAAAAACTATACTATTCCTAATGATGTAGATTATTTCCATTGTACTTCAAATAACACCATTTTTGGAACACAAATGAAGTCATTCCCAACCAGTCAAGTACCTTTGGTTTGTGATATGTCGTCTGACATATTAAGTAGAAAAGTAGACGTTTCTAAATTCGATTTAATTTATGCTGGTGCACAAAAAAATATGGGACCTGCAGGGAGTGCTGTAGCTATTGTAAAAAAAGATTCTTTAGGAAAAACCGAACGTAATATTCCATCTTATTTAGATTACCAAATACACATTAATAAAGGAAGTGCATTTAATACTTGGCCCGTTCTAGCTATATACGGCGTCATGTTAAATCTGCAATGGTTAAAAAACCTAGGTGGTGTAGACGAAATTGCTAAAGTAAATACAGCCAAAGCAAACTTATTATATAATGAAGTAGACCGTAATCCATTATTTAAAGGAACAGCCAACACAGAAGACCGTTCACAAATGAATGCCACTTTTGTTTTAACCAATGAAGAATTAAAAACAGAATTCGATACACTTTGGAAACAAGCTGGAATTGTAAACCTAAACGGACATAGAGATGTTGGTGGGTACAGAGCAAGTATGTACAACGCATTACCATTAGAAAGCGTACAAGTATTGGTAGACGTAATGAAAACACTAGAAACTAAATTCGGATAAAATAGCAACAATGAAAGTATTAGCAAACGACGGCATTTCAAAAGCAGGACAAGAATTTTTAGAAAAAAATGGCTTTACTGTCCAAACCACTCATGTAGCACAAGAACAATTAGAAAACTACATAAACGAAAATAAAATAGAAGTTTTACTAGTACGAAGTGCTACAAAAGTTCACCAAGACTTAATAGACGCAACTCAATTAAAAATGATTGGTCGTGGTGGTGTTGGGATGGATAATATAGACGTAGACTATGCCAAATCAAAAGGAATTCACGTATTCAATACACCTGCCGCATCATCAAATTCTGTAGCTGAATTAGTATTCGCACACTTATTAGGTATGGTTAGATTTTTACATGATTCTAACCGTAATATGCCGCTAGAAGGCG
>JASJYW010000027.1:65359754-65892254 GCA_030386875.1 Morinoia aosen
AACAGCAAATATCTTATCTTCGTTTAATAAAGGTCTCTTAGCATGGTGTATTACAGCCCATTGAGTACAAGAAATATAATAATCTATATATCCTATTTCCTTTGCAATACCTACCATATCATCGTAATAGCAAAAAAAGGATTCTTGCATTTTTTCTAGTAATCCTTTTTCAAATTCATCGCTAACATTTCGTATATAATAAAATTCATAAGCCATTTTTTTCATCTCATGTGTTGCCACATAGCATTTCTGAGAAAATAATTTTACGATACAGTAATCGTTATTATTCACCTCAGATACATCCTTAGTAGAAAGAGAGAAATAAAAGCCGTATTTATCGTTATATACAATAGATATTCTTTCCATTCCTAGCTGTTTTCTGTATATTTTTTCGTAATCCCTTATTCGTTCCCAAATATGTTGTTTTCGTACATCAAGAGATATAAGTTCAGAATATTTTTCTCTATCAAAACATATATTTCCCATGGTATCAATACTCATATTCCCACTAACTTCATGACAAAAATCGAGTAAATCATCAGATAAAAGTGTCTGTATATTACGTATATGCCTATAAAAAGACTTTCCCTCTGTTACTTGATGTGTATAAAAATATTCTTTGGTATTTTTGACATAATCATTAACTTTAATAATAGAACGAATATTTTTAATAATATTTACCATATTACGTGTTATTTTGAATTTGGGATACGTGACATATTTATGATGTTCAAAAGAGGAACGAAACATATGACATATGCTAGTATGCTTCATCAAAAAGTCAGTAATATCGTACTCTGCATTCAAGCTATCTCTATCATATATGGGATGAGTAAGTTTATATCTAAGATGTTTAACGCCATGCAATGTACAACAGTAGCATATTTTTTTAAAAACACTACTGCTTTTCTTAGAAGAAACATTAGAGGATAAAATCTCTAAGGCATAAAGTGTATCTTGAGATATAAAGGAAGAATAATGACTTTTTTCTGTGAAAGTGAAAGTGAAAATATCTATCAGGCAATATATAAAGAAATAGTAATATAATATAAAAACACATTTTTTATGTTGATCATGATAACTTTCAGGAATATCAATAGAACAGATGAAATAAGATAGTCCTTTAAAATCTATAAAAACAATGTTTTTACTTATGGATGCAAGGTGATGCTGGGCACTTGTTTTAATAGCAGCGTCACAAATAATTTCTTTTACATGATAAGATGGTAAAACACATGTAATATCCTCAAGTGAACATGATCCATGCACTATTTCCCCAGAATACACATCACAAATAATGTAGTACAAAAAATCATTATACATAGTACAAGACATAACATGAGATACAATCTCATCCTCTTTATATAAGAAGGTAGATGGAGTGTAAATAATCTCAATATAACGTATGAGTATTTTCTTTTTGTCTACACGAGCATCATATGCATCACTTACATTACAGACAGCAACACAATATCCATGAGATATGAGTATACTGACGAAATTATTAAGACTTTCTCTATGAAAGCCACACATGGGAATATTCTCTTTACTTCCTTTTCTTTTTGTGAGATGAATATTACAAAGCGTAGACGCTATTTCAGCATGATCAAGCAAAATTTCATAGAAATCACCCACTAAAAATAAAATAATAGCATCATTATGATATGTAAGATTTCTAATATTCTTATACTGAACAATAATGGGAGAATCATCTTGATTAATAGTTATCATATCTTTATTTATTATTTTACAATACACTCCATTGAGATTTAAGACCAATAGATTCATATACATGATCTTCGTAAATATGATCACTATTATCAAAATCTGCAATAGTAAGAGCTAATCGTAGTATAGAATGATAGGATCGTGCTGTAATATAGTTTTTATCAAAAGCTTTAGATAGAAGATTGTAGATAGATTTTTCCTTCTTTAAAAAATCTGTTAACTCATGTATGGGAATATTTGCATTAGAACAAAAGTTCCATTGTTTGTTTCTTTTTCTTTGACGTCTACGAGCATTCAAAATATTTTCGTATGCCTTGATGTATTCCTTAGCACTAATATCATGAGAAGAAGAAGAATACAGATCATCAAAATCCACAGCATCAACATATACCTGTATGTCAATACGATCAATAAGAGCGCCGGACAATTTTCGACGATATTGATATACTGATTGAGAAGAACATTGGCATTCTTTTTTAGTACCAAAATACCCACACTTACAAGGGTTTGTTGTACATATTAATTGAAATCGCGAAGGATATTCAACATAACTATTAGCACGAGATAGAATAATTTTTCCTGTTTCTATAGGTTCTCTCAAAACATCCAAAGTATGAGAAGAAAATTCCAATACTTCATCCAAAAATAATACTCCTCTATGAGCAAGAGAAATTTCACCAGGCTTAATGGGAAATCCTCCTCCTGTTAAAGATACAGAAGTAGCACTGCTATGTGGTTTACGCAGAGGTCTTTGACGAGAAGAATAAGTAGAATCATTAGCAAAAAGAGAATGAATCATAGAAACTTCAATATATTCTCTATCATTCATTTCTGGCAAAAAATGAATAAGAGAAGATGCAAGCATAGATTTGCCTGAACCAGGTGGTCCAATGAGTAACATATGATGTCCTCCTGCTGCTGCAAGAAGTAATGCTCTCTTTGCAATTTGTTGTCCTTTAATAAGAGAAAAGGAATATATCGCATTAGCTCTATCTTGAGGAAGATAATGCTTAATACTTTTAGGAGAGGCAATAGATAATACTTGTCTATCACACATATGGGAAATCACATGAGCAATATTTTCTGCTCCAAAAACTAATGATTTTCTATTAATGGCAGCTATATCAGAAGCAACAGAAGAAGGTACAATAAGATCTTTATTGTTTTTAGCACTGCATAAACCAGACAAAAGAAATCCATTAGTAGACCTAATAGAACCATCAAGTCCTAGTTCTCCAAATAGGAGATACTTACTCACCTCACGTTCAGGAATAATGCCTATCAAGGACAATAAACATATAGTAATAGACAAATCGTAATGTGATCCGCTTTTATGAAATGCTGAAGGTGCAAGGTTAATAATAATCTTTCTAGGAGGTAGAGCAATGTTAAGATGATAGAGAATACTTCTTATTTTTTCTTTGCTTTCAGCAATAGATTTATCAGCATATCCCACAATAACAATATTTGGAAGACCAGGAGCAAACTGACCTTGCACTTCAATAAGAGAATCATTAAATCCTTCATAATGCACACAAAATGCTGAAATATATTTAGACATTTTCCAATAACGTGTTCCAAAATATTTTTTCGTAACATTTATCATAAAGTGTGTTCATTGTCCTAAGACCAGTAGGAGAAGTGATATTGATCTCAGTAATACATTCATCAATAACATCAATACCTGCAAAAGATATATTATTTTTTATAAGAAAAGAAATAACACTTTCATGCAAGTTACACATACGCTTACTCCAATTCTTCTCCTGTATAATACGCGCTTCTCCTCCAACACGTAAGTTACTTAAAAAAGTATTTATTGAAGGCATACGTACAAAACCACCTATATACTTTCCACATACATATAGAAGTCTTTGATCTCCTTCCGTCTTAACATTCTGTAAAAATCTTTGAACAACACAGTATTTATGACGTGTAATAAAAGATCTGATTACATCATGATCTTTCTCATTACAATAGGATAAAAGATGCACATCTCTTCCTCCTGATAAATATAAGGGCTTTATAATAATATCTTTCCACTCTCTAAATATATCATGAACATCTGATATATTACTTATGATATAACTTTCAGGCATGTATTCTGATAAAAAATGTATCATGCACTTTTCAGAAAAATTTCTTAAAACACTGGGAGTATTGACACATATAACATCATTTGCAATATGATCTAATATATATGTAGTAGTGATATAATTCATATCGAAGGGAGGATCACTACGAATAAAGAGTATATCAGCATCACGTAAGAGTATTTTACTCTGATCTGCCACACATATGTTTCCGCTATCACTAAAAGAGACCAAGGAAGCATGAACATACACTTTATCGTTGTGTAGTACTAAATCTTTCTTATCATAGATATAAATAGCATAGGATCTTTTATATGCTTCATGAAGAATAGCCAAACTACTATCAGTAGATCTATCAAGACAATGGATGCTGTCCATTTGCATAACGACATTCATAAAACTATGTCACTCACAAATATTTTTAATGTGCATAATAACATCATCTTTTCCTATTCCTACACAATCAATTCTATACCGATAGCTTCTATATTTTCTATGACGCTGCAAAAAATACTCTATAGTATTATTCATTTTCTCTATCTTATGAGAATGAATTCTCTCCATAACACGCTCCAAAGAATCTCTATGAGAAAATTTTACTTCCACAAAAACTAACACATCATCTACATCTAATGATATAATATCAATCTCACCATAACAACATCGCCATCTACGATAAAGAATAATCCATTTTTTGTTCCTAAGAAATTCTACTGTATTCTCTTCTCCTATAATTCCTCTTTGATAGTTTGTATATTGATAGCGCATTGACTACATAAAGATAATGTTAAAAAGCATTATATCATAATATAAAATATTTTACTTTAGACAATAAACGTGAAAATTAATATTAATAAACATAAAAAATAAGTGCCCATGAAACTAATATATACTAGAGGAGGAATAAATAGTTCTTTATAGAGTTAAGAAACATTATAAATATGTTCATTTATATTTAGTTACATGTATTATATTCTAATATTATGTATGATTGTGACATAAGGAAGTGTTACTATAGCGTTTTCTATAGCTCACAAAAGTATCGTACAAGTTTTTATAATTCAAAAAAAATATGCACTATATTCGCCATATACACATTCTTTCATGTATCTATCTTATGTCTCACATCATGTACGGGTACTGTGTAAGTGATATTGAAAATAACACGTACAAAAAAATAAAGAATAACGTGTACAAGAACATTCTTCACAGAGAAATAAAGGAATTTCTATATAGTCCTTATAATAATACACATGATATCACGTATAAATATCAAGATAAGTATTACAACGATGAACATCAATATAATATTTCACACGTTAATAATACAGTAAAAAGAAAGGATACGTATAGACTATGCATTATATTACCAACTAAAAATCAATCACCTATTCAAGATAAAATGACACAAAGTGTATATAAGTACATCAACGATTATCTGAAAACAACTAATTATGAAAAAGCTAAATTTTATCATGAAAAGGGAAATCTTGTGCCCTATGATAAAGACTACTTTGATATTTGCCAGTATATCATGAGCTTTGTCTACATAAATGAACATGATATTTCTTACACTCTACAAAAATTGTCTTACCACTCAACATACTATATTTCTTTTGCACAATACATTCCCGCTACTAATCCTTTTGTGTTAAACACAATAATCAATGATAGCGATGCTATGCATCACATTGAAAAAGAATTCATGGAGTTTCTGTATCCACATAAGCGCTATCAACATACAATATACTTTACTCTCAGTGAAAAAAATGAAAAGAGTAAAAATGTGAAACAAGTCACAGATATTATAAACAGACTAAAAGACTATTATTATGCAGATATATCTCATATCTCACATATACAATATACAAATATTAACGAAGCTATTAACACAATAAAAAAAAAGTATCAAGATGCTCTAAAAACGCAAAGAAAATATCACGATTATGATGATAATAATGATTATTCATACATGGAAGAACAACATCCTCAAAGTAAAACAAAAATATCAATAGGATTAATATACGACATGCCAAGAAAAGATCTCATGTATCTTATAAGATCTCTTTTCAATGACTTAGAAATTACTCAAGATGACATGAAATATCTTTCACTTTTCCATTCTACATACAACTCAATACATGAAAACATATTATACAAAAACGGATATGGCGTCTTCACACAAATGGACGATCTTTATATATTTAAAAAAGATGATAAGAAGCAAAATGTATATATGAGATACGTTATTTTTAAAGCACTTGAATTTATTTTTAATGAAGAAGAGACATTTTATCTCAAACCTTACATATATCCTCTAAAAGACATAGCTTATGCTCTTAACATTCTTTAACATAATTACACCATGATATATTATCCCCTACAAGACATAGCTTATGCTCTTAACATTCTTTAACATAATTACACCATGATATATGATCTCATCATGACAAAATAATATTTACAAAACAGGTGTACAATATTATCATGATAAATATCTTCCAAATGCTATGTATCTAGAATGTCTTCTAAAATATCATAAGCAATAGTATCTGCTTTTATCATGCTCTCCAGAGATGTTCTTATGTGATTATTCACAAAAGTAATATCTCCGCTATTAATATATTTCTTAAAATTAGCATTTACACGTAATGCTTTTCCAATATAAGGCAAGGAAGATATATGAATTCCTTTCGTTAATCGCATGGCGCATATAAATTTTTCAATATCGTGATTCTTATGAGATATATAGTACTTTTTGTCTATACAGGATTGATAATTAAAATTATTTTTGTAATAAAGTGAAATGCTATAATTCTCAGTACCATATAGGCGATTATCTTTTAATATCATCCTACTAAATGCTTTAGGTCCCAAGCCAAAAAAGTGCCCGCCATTCCAATAATTCATATTATGACGTGAATACCATTCTATATCACGACTAAAACTTGATACTTCATAATGTATAAAAGAATATTCTTGACAAAGATGTACCACAGTACGAAAATTTTCATACGCTTTGTCATCTGCAATGGGTATCATTTCATTTTTTTTATATCTTTTGTAAAAAACACTACCTACTTCGAAGGACAATTGATAAAGAGAAATGTGATGAATGGGGAAACTTAGCATTTGCACAATACTCAATATATTTTTATCATAATAATCATCTGTGATAGAATATATAAGATCAACAGATACGTAAGGAAATATGCTGAGAGCCATATCAAGAGATTTAAGAGCCGTATCTCTATCGTGATTACGTCCTAGGAAAGACAATATATCATCATCCAAGGACTGAATACCAAGAGATAATCTATTCACCCCTTCAAAAAAAAAATAACTAAAATTATTGTAGTCACAGGGATTACTTTCTAAAGTCACCTCGCATCGAGAACTAATACTGAAATGATCTGAAAGTATAGATAATATTCGCGATACATAACTCCGAGGCATCATAGAGGGAGTTCCTCCTCCAAAATAAACACTATCTATATTCACATCATTCTTTCCTATATTATTCTTCCACCATACTACTTCTCTACAAATAGCAGATAACCATTGAATATTATTGCTGTCGTCATGATATCTAGTGACGCAAAATGCACAATAGGGACATATAGAGTGGCAATAAGGATAATGTATATACACACCTACCATATGTTATGTATATCTTTCATAAAATCCTGTAAAGCTAAAAATCTATGATGCCCAATAACATCATAATTACTTTTTATATGTTTTGTATCTGGTTGAAAAAATGAATTGTATCCCCATCCTACATTTTTGGGAGGATATATAATTTTCCCATGTACTTTACCTTCGTAACATCCTATATATCCATTAGTAGTAACACAACAGAGAGAACACACGAGAGAAGCACTCCAATCATCAATATGATTCATTGTTAAATCTCTGTATATTTCTGTCTGAGCCAGGGTAAAATCTCTACGTTTTCCTGCAAGGCGTGCAGAATATACACCAGGCTTATCCTCTAACCCATGCACGAGCAATCCTGAATCGTCGGAAAGAACAGGGTATACATTATTGTATTGCATCACATGAAGAGATTTAATAAGAGCATTGATGGTAAAGCTCTTTCCATTTTCAATATAATTATCTTTTATATCTAAATCATTCAAAGTAATGATATGGATGTCGTAATTATTAAAAAAATGATAAAAGTTATCTAGTTTGCCTTTATTAGTAGTAGAAATAACAATATTTTTTTTTATCATAGAGTTTTTTTTTGTTTAATAAAAATGATATAATACAGAAGTGATATTTTTTATTTACGTTTTAACCTTAAGAGAATATATGTCAACCACTTTAGAAAAAAACAACAACACATCAAAAAATAGCGTACCTGAGTCCCCATGTCATAGCCATAAGGACAACGATTGTACTCAGAATAATAGTGGCACATCCAGTGATTCTTCAGATATGGATAATGCTCATACAAAATTACCACATGATCATCACCAACATAGTTCTTCTGAAATAGAGGCTCCAGAATCCCCACAACATAGAGGAGAATCCTTCATAAATACGCAAAATAATAAACATGTTGAAGAAAATCAGAGTGATGAGTGTACTGATGAAGATAATGAAGAAATAATTTCTGAACTAAAAAAAGAAATACTTTCTTTAAAATCAGCAAAAAATGACATAGAGGACAAGTACAAAAGATCCTTGGCTGATATTGAAAATATACGCAAAACATCACAGATAGACATTATGAATGCACGTAAATATTGTATAGAAGCATTTGCAAAGGAAATAATAAAGATACACGATAATCTTACACAGGCATATGATATTTGTCAAAATAATAAGGATAACAATCACAATGTATCTCAAGAAGAAAGTGTACATGAGATAGATTCGCATAAAAAGGATACTGCAGAACAAAACAATAGCATTGTAGATGGTATAAGATTGGTCATTAAGGACATAGAAAAAATATTTCATCAATATGATATTCAAAAAATGGAAGCTGACTTCTTTGATCCACACTATCATCAAGCTATACAAATGGTAGAGTCTGAAGAGGAAAATGGCAAAATATTACAAGTACTTGCTAATGGATATACAATAGAAAAAAGACCGTTAAAACACGCATTAGTGATCGTATCAAAAAAAAATGAAAATTATACTTGAAAGAAATAGGTATATTCACAACATTATGTATATAACAAAAAAGATCACAATGTAAAATAGAGGAAAAACAATGGCTTCAATTATTGGAATTGACTTAGGAACAACAAATTCTGTTGTCGCATATTACGATGGCAAAAATGCCAAAGTAATAGAAAATCAAGAAGGCAAGAGAACAACTCCATCAATAGTAGCATTTGACAAAAATAATCAAAAGCTTGTTGGAGAAGTAGCTAAAAGACAAACAGTCACAAATCCAGAGAATACCTATCATGCCGTGAAAAGACTTATAGGTAAGTCTTTTAAAGATATAGGGGATTTACAAAAGAATCTTTCCTATACCATAGTAAAGGGAAATAACGGCGATGCCTGGATTAAAGGATCTAACAAGAACTATTCGCCTCAGGAAATTTCAGCTATGATTTTGACAAAAATGAAAGAAACAGCTGAAAAACACCTTGGAAAGACTATCACAGAGGCTGTGGTAACAGTTCCTGCGTACTTTAATGACATGCAAAGACAAGCAACTAAAGATGCAGGCCGCATTGCTGGTTTGGAGATTAAAAGAATTATCAATGAACCTACTGCTGCTGCTTTAGCATATGGTTTAGAGAAAAAATATCAGGGGAAAGAGAGAAAAATAGTTGTCTATGACTTAGGTGGTGGAACTTTCGATGTATCCATATTAGAAATTTCTGATGATGTTTTTGAAGTTATCTCCACGAATGGTGACACTGAACTAGGTGGAGAGGATTTTGACAATATCATAGTCGAATACATTATAGAAGATTTCAAGAAAAAAGAAAGTCATGATCTTTCTAAAGATAAAACAGCCCTTCAAAGAGTACGCGAAGAAGCTGAAAAAGCAAAAAAAGAACTATCTACATCTTTGAACTACGATGTAAATTTACCATTTATCGTAAATACACCCTCTGGAGTTAAAAATCTTGAATGCAATCTATCTAGAGCTAAACTTGAATCTCTAGTGGAACATCTAGTAGAAAAGACACTTGTACCATGCAAGCAAGCTCTAAAAGATGCAAAACTATCCATAGATCAAATAGATGATATCGTTATGGTAGGCGGTATGACAAGAATGCCTCTTGTGCAAGAAAAAGTAAAAAAATTCTTTAAAAAAGAGTTGCATACAGGAGTCAATCCTGATGAAGTTGTTGCATTGGGTGCAGCAAATCAGGCTGCAATTCTTGATCCTACTGTTACATCTAGCCATGATGTCGTACTTTTAGATGTGACACCTCTCTCCTTAGGTATCGAAACAGAAGGTGGTATATTTGCTATTGTGATGCCTAAGAATACTACTATTCCCACAAAGAAAAGTCAGATTTTTTCTACAGCTAGTGATAATCAAAGAGGAGTTACTATTAGTGTTTATCAAGGTGAAAGAAAGATTGCTAAACATAATAAAAGTCTAGGAAGGTTCGATTTACAAGATATTCCTCCTGCACCTCGCGGTGTTCCTCAAATAGAAGTTTCCTTTGATATCGATGCTAATGGAATTTTAAACGTCAGTGCAAAAGATAAAGCTACAAATAAAGAACAAGCTATCCGAATTCAAGCTTCTGGTGGTCTTTCTGAAAAAGAAATAGAAGAGATGCTTCAAGAAGCAAAGAAATATGAAGAAGAGGATAATAAAAGACAGGAAGAAATTGAGGCTATTAATGAAGCACAAGGACTAATTCATAAGATAAAATCAGATATTAATAAGCATAAAGACGAAATTGAAGCTAAAATCGTTGAAGATATTGAAAGTGCTATTAAAGATCTTGAAGAAGAATTAGGAAAAGAAGAAAAAGATATAGAATCTATTAAGAAAAAAACACAAGAATTAGTACAAGAATCTATTAAAATGGGAGAAATTCTGTATAAGAATAAAGAGGACTCTACGAAAGAAGACATGCACAATGATGACAAATCTTCAGAAGAGGAGATAATTGATGGCAAATTTACAGAAGAAGAGAAAAAAGAGGATAAAAATTAGTGTCTGATGATTTATATAACATATTAGGAGTTAACAGAAATAGTGACCTCTCTACTATTAAATCAGCTTACAAGAAACTTGCATTAAAATATCACCCTGATAGAAATCAGGGTGATCCTAAGGCAGAGAAAAAATTTAAAGAAATAAATAAAGCTTATTCTATTCTTTCTGATCCTGATAAAAGAAGTACATATGATAGATCAGGTTCTGCAGATTTTGCAGAATCAGGACAAGATCAACAACCTTTTGGATCTGAAGGTTTTTCAGATATTTTTGAACAGTTTTTTGGCTCAACATTTGGAACGTTTCAGAGTGATGGCAAGAACAGAAGAGGCACTGATTGTAAAAAAAATGTTACTATATCACTTGAAGATGCTTATAACGGAGTGGAGGTATCTCTTCGCGTTGATGCTAAGGATAAATGTCGTTACTGTAGCGGTTCTGGATCTTCATCTCAAAGTGTTGATAGATGTCATATGTGTAAGGGCAAGGGTAGTGTACGTACTTCTCAAGGCTTATTTGTCATGGAAAAAACGTGTCATGCGTGCCATGGCTCTGGATCTCTTATTAAAGATCCCTGTCGTTACTGTAGCGGTTCTGGTATTTTATCGTCTCATAAAGATATTAAAATACAAATACCCCCAGGTGTTGATAATGAATCGTGTATTAGAGTAAGCAAGGGAGGTAACGCTGGAATACAAGATGGCGAATATGGTGATTTACTTGTGTACGTGTATGTAACTAGAGATCCAATATTTACCAGAGAAAGCATAGATCTATATTGTACTCAATATATCGATATATATACAGCGATAGTAGGTGGTAAGATACGTGTACCATTTTTTAATAAAAAAGATATTGTTGTGGATGTACCCCCTGAAGTTCAGAGTGGTACAAAATTAGTCATCAAAAAACACGGAATGCCTAGAGTTCAAGCTCCAGGTAGAGGTCATCTCTATATCAAAATTATTCCAGAAATTCCTCGAAAAGTACCTTCAAAAGCAATAAAATACTTGAAAAGTTTTCATAGTTGTCTCAGTAAAAACAGTTATAAGAAGTCTTCTATATAAAAAGTATGTATGAGGTGTTAATATCTGGAATATCTGGAAGAATGGGACAGTCTCTTCTTAAATGCATATCTGAGGATAAAAACGTTACATGTATTGGAGGAATAGGTCGTCGCCTTTCATCAATCCAATATAATGGACAATGTGTGCCTGTTTATGATGTAAATAACATTCCTCATGGGACATATGATGCCATAATTGATTTTTCGCATCCTGATTTTTTTACAAGAATTATGCGAAATCTTCCTGGAAAAGAGCTTATTATAAGTGGAACTACAGGCCTTACATCTTGTCATTATAAAGAAGTTCAGCAAGCATCTCGTAATAGAGCTATTGTATATGATGAGAACTTTTCTCTTGGTATACACTATCTCACAAAACTTGTACGTATCCTGTGCCAAGAGTGTACATGGGATATCAATATTGTTGAAGAACATCATAAAGACAAAAAAGATCATCCTTCAGGAACGACTTTTCGTATATATAATACCATAACAAAAAACGATTTGTGGAAAGATCATATACTTGTTAATTATTGTGATAAAAATGGAGAGAAAAAATCCTGTAAAGATATAGGTGTATCTGTTATTCGTGGTGGTGGCACGATAGGTATGCATAAAATAATGTTTATGAATGATGATGAAGTATTAGAAATTAAACATCGGGCAGTTACAAGGGATTTATTTGCACGTGGTGTCTTAGAAATATTAAAAAAAGCCATTACTTACTCACCAGGATATTACTGTGTAGATGATATACTAATATGATAAATACTTCTTGTGACAATACTATTAACATTCAGGAAGTGTTTCACAAACTTCAGTCACAACATGGTAATACACATACTGAAACAATACATTATAAATCGGCCTTCACACTATTAATAGGAGTCATGTTATCTGCTCAATCCACTGATAAACAAGTTAATCGTGTTACTTCAGATCTTTTTAAAAAATATAAAACACCAGATGATTTTGCATCTCTTTCTCATGAAGAACTAGAGAATCATATCAAATCTATAGGACTGTATCGTACAAAAGCAAAAAATATTATTGCTACATCAAAAAAAATTATTCACACGTTTAATAACGTTGTACCTTCCACAAGAGAAGATCTTATGAGTCTTCCTGGTGTAGGAAGAAAAACAGCTAATGTACTTTTAAGTACGTACTTTAAACAACCAGCAATGGCTGTGGACACTCATGTAGGACGTGTGGCACATCGTTTGGGAATATCACTGTCAAAAAAACCACATATTGTTGAAAAGGATATTGTAAATCTTATAGAAGACAAAAAAAATCTTTTAGCATATCATATATTATTTATAAAACATGGAAGAATAATATGTCGTGCACGTAGACCATTATGCGCCTTATGTAATATTAGAAATATGTGCCAATATTATATATGCACACAAAATACATAACATACCATAATAATATACAATATCTATTCCTGTGCAATAATATTATTGATGTATACATCAATAGTATTCCTTATACAAAAAGAGACTATATAAAAGGTGCTATGCACAGTATTTCTCACTCCGAAAGTATACAATTCTATAAAAATAAAAAACAACATATTTTAGAATCAGTAGGAGGATCAATGTTCAGAACTATGATGCTATTAGCATCTTATAATATCAAATGCAGATATCATGGCTGTATCAGCTACGTATCAAAAGTTATCATTAATAACATGAAAAAATACAATATACACTATGATAAACAAATGCATGATATGCATGGAAGTGGAATATCATTCATTTTTTGTCATGATGATGGAGAAAGAACAATGTTTACTCACCCTGGAGAAAATATCTATAGCATTTTTCCTGTCATTGATAAAAATACAATTATCGTTATAGAGTCATATATATTATATTCTGAAGACAATTGGAATCTCATAGAATATATTATATCCCAAAAATACACATTTTTAATCAATCTCTCTGATTTCATATTAGTGAAAAAATATGCACAGAAAATACACGCCATCATTCAAAACACAGGATGTATTCTTGTTATCGGAAACAAAAAAGAAATTGATTCTTTACAATGCACACAAGAATACCTTCAAGAATTACATAAAATTGTTATTACAACAAAAGGCAAACAAGGAATAGATATCATCAATAGTAATAAAACATATCACTTCCAAGGAAAGGCATTAAGAATAAAAAACACAACAGGAGCTGGTGATATATTTTTTGGATACTTTATAAAAAACTTTTTCTATCAAAAAAGAAATATAGAAGAATCTTCTCTTCTATCCCTTAAAGAAACAGAAAGGTATCTCGAAAAGTTAAATTTATGAAATCTTTACACGTTCCATACTATCTATAATCCAAGAGGAATATTTTTTAGATAACATAGAACGAATACCTAGTGAACGACATTTCCATTTCTCAGAAATATCTTCTATGAAATTATCACAGCCCTTGATAATGCTACCTTTATTATCTTTAATGTAGCGACATACTTGAAGATTTAAGAGAACATCTATAGAATACACTCTACTAACTCTATCTATGACAGTAAAATCTTCTAAAACAAACTTTTCAAAGCATACAATATCACAATGATATGTCTCGTCTCTTTCCTTGAATTCGTCGAGAATCTTCCTTTTTCTTTCAAATAAACTATTAGAAAGAAAGTAATGCAAGCGATTTTGATCATTATTTATAAAGGCATCGAGCATCATGGAATACACTAAAGGTATCCTCTGTAATACTTGAAAAGCATTAAAAGAAACATGCATACACTTACTATATATACTTTCAGAAGCGATCATATAAAGAACACCATCCACCTTAAGAGATCTTTCTTTACTATTATTGACAATGTGCTTCTTTAACTTATCCTGCAAAGAACTCAATACAATAACATTTGAACTATCTTCTGGATAAGAAGAGTGCTTGTCGCGATGAAAATCTTGCTTTCCCTTTACTGAGCTAAAGATACTAATGACAAGAAATACAAGAAACATAACAACAAAAATAATAAGAGCAGATTCATTCATGGAGTAATCTTCAAATACCTAAAAAAACCTATGTGTGTCCCATTATACATTATTTTATTAATTTTCTCCATAAAGAATTCTCTTTCATAGGAGAAATAATTTTTTTTTCATGATTTTGTATGTCCTCATCACTAAGAATATTCTTTTTACTATACTTAGTATCTGATAAAGAGTATTGCATGTAAAGTTTGTCATCTTTATTTGGTAAAGAAGAAAACTCATGGGAATTGTCATAATTCTCTTTATCATGAAAAAGAGATTCTTGTTGCATACATCTCTCTTTGTGTATTAAGTAGTATATTTTACTTAATACGTATGCATCATACTTAGCTGAGTGTGCTCTCTCTGAGCGATAGGGAATGGACATCTTATGTGCGAGATCCTTCATGTTATATCTTCCATACTCAGGATAATATTTTTTTGCAAGAGAAATAGAATCAATAAAGTATTTTTCATCTATGATATTATAATGACACCTACTCAGCTCGTAATTTAAAAACGACTGATCAAAACGCGCATTATGAGCAATAATAGAAGAATCACCTATAAAATCAATAATTTTCTCAACATAATGTGAAAACAAAGGACTTTTCCTCAGCATTTCATTTGTAATGTTCGTTAATTGAGAGATTTTATCACTAATGGGTTTTTCAGGATTAACATATCCATGTAGCTCCTTGCCTGTGGGAACAACATTCACAAGTTCAATAAAACAAAATTCTATTATTCTATCTCCTGCCTTAGTAGATAAACCAGTAGTTTCTACATCTAAAACAATCTCTCTCATATTAGACATTTATTATAATAATTTGCAACTAATAGCATACTTTTGTTCATACTTCTGTATAAAATCACACACTTTTCTCCTAAAATGTTTCTTGCTCCAAACATTACTTATAACATTATAATGATAATATACGGGAATTTTTTCACAGAAAGATAAAATCAATAGAGTATTCCTGAGACCCCTCTTTTTCCAAGAACGACACAGTCGCATCATAAAAGGTGAGTGAACATAAATAATAGATGTGTATATATCGTTAAATATATGTGAAAGCCTGGGCACTTCTATAAAAATAGCTCTTTCCTTCCTATTCTGTGATATGAAACTTAGTAAAAACCGTCTCATATAAGGGTATAATATACTCTCCAATATGTAAATATATTTCTTATTACCTTGTAAAAAATACCTTAACTTTTCCTTACATATACAATGACCATTATACGCCTCAGGTATATGCAATGCCACTTGTTGAATTACTTCCTCATGTGATGAATAAAACTCATCTACAATGCTGTCACAACTAAGAACACAATAGTGTAAGCTGTTCAGTACAGACAATACTACACTTTTACCAGAAGACATATATCCACAAATAAAACATACATGGGGATGAGAAGCATTCATACTCTTCCTATGCTTCTGTCCAACACATCTTCATACATAAGTATTCTATATTTTATCATACCTTTTCTTATACTAAGTAATACATACTACAAACCTTAAATAGATAATGTACATGACAAATATGTTTATCAAAATGAGAACACATGTTATGCACAATCTCTGCTATATCCTTCATGAAACAACACAAGGCATCATTTCATATAGAACACATTTTAATACTTAATACGTTTAAGTGTCTATGATATAAAAAAACACTTACGCTATAAAATTAAAACATGTGATACTACAGCGTCCTTACACAAATAAGAAAATCCCATTACCAAATACAGAAGAAATTTACCTATTGTTTTTATGTGATCAGAATACATTCTTTTTAACATATTATATGAAGTACTTCTTAACATATTATATGAAGTACTTCTATTATCTAATACAAAATAAAGCACGCTATAGTATTATGATATTTTCTTTATTCACACATAACATATTATTGCATACATTATGTATGAGACAAAAACATTGGATATTTATCTCTGATAACATTTCCTAAGGCTGTTATGTTAATACCTAAGATACAATAAAAATCTCCATGCACTTTTTTAAAAAGCTGTATGCCCTTACCTTCATAGAGATATCCTCCTACAGAGGAAAGTGCTTTTTTCTCTTTACTAAGATAGCGAAGAATATCCTCATAGGATAAAGATATCATCACCATTCGTGAAACAGATGTATCACTCCAAATGATAGTACTATCCTTTATCAAAAGTGTCGTACAAAATAAGTAATGTGTCTTATTTTGTAAGTACATGAGTTTCTCTATTAGATGCTTTTTATTAGGGGACTTAAAAAAAAAATTCCCTTCACAAGACAATACTTGATCACAAGAAACAATATATTGACCATAATACTTATTTTCTATGGACATTGCCTTCTCTTTTGCTATTAAAAAAGATATTTTTTCCGAAGATAAATGAGAATGAGTAGAAAAAATATTTTGCTCATTACATAAGTGACGAACAGGTTTAAAACGTATATCATATTGCTTGAGAATATGCTTTCTAATTTTACTTGATGAAGATAGTATGAGATGGCGAGACGTCATTATAAGGTACCAAGATAATCCATAATTATTTTTGCTGTTTGTTCTATACTAAGATATGTTGTGTCAATAGTAAATATTTCTTTACGCCTAAAAAAGTTAATAGACTTAAACATTTCCTCTTGAGTATTACATGTGTAATCATGATATACGCGACAAGTACCAGGACTGAACCTATTCATTCTATGATGATAGTTATTTGCGACATTACTATAAAAACCTACTTTTGGAACGTCGGGAGCACAACTAATGTAGTTCTTAACATAATCTTCATTCACAAAAGGAACATTAGCTGCCTTGATACCATAGTATGCTAAGTATAAACATGTAGGCGTTTTAGCAGTCCTACTCACACCTATAATAATAACATTAGCATCTTTCACATCTTCACAAAGAGCTCCATCATCATGTTTATTATTGAATTCAAAGGCAACATACCTTTTGTTATGAGAGAGCGGCAAGTTGTCTGAATCAATACTACACAGATAAAAATCTAGATAATCATAAAAGTGATAGAAGGGAATTTTATTACTTTTTAATTGAAGATAAAAATAATTTTTGAGCATATCATCTGTTATATGATATATAATAGTTCCGGGTTGTTTTCTTATTAAAGAATAAAAACTATCTATATCTTTCTTCGTAGATAGAATGCATTGATGTATAGAATAGATATTACTATTTTTTCTTTTTTGGCAATATTTTCTTAACAGAGATGTTATAGAATAATCACTTAAGCAAAATACAAAATATATTCTTTTACGTGTGTTCATAAAAAAAGTTAACAAAGAGTTATATGTTTAGAAAATACTAATAAAGTGTTAAAAAAGCATTTTATTTTTATTTTTTTCTTGGTAAAATTGAGAACTTTATCGTAGTATTTTTCTTTTAATAAAATCAATTTCACCTTTATTTTTTTTAATAAATATAGATAAATAATATTATGGTAAAATTTTACTATGAAAAAAGAAAAGTTTCTTCCTTACAAACGATTCTCAAAAATATCAAGAACAAATCTCATGTAAGTATTCATGACATAAAGTGCTTAGATTCAAAAAATGTCATGGAATTGGCAAAAAAATTATCAATAAAAGATTACATTGGACAGAAAAGAGAAGAAATAATACTCAGTATTCTCAAGAATATTACTGATACGAATACAGTTATTGTTACAGGTACAATTATTGTCCATGCTGATAAATTTGCTTTTATACGATATGCTTCCTCTAACTATCTACCTGAATCTGATAGCATTTATGTCTCTGATGAAATAGTAGAAAAGTATAAACTACGTACAGGTAATACCATATGTGGTACTATAGAAAAGCCCTTTAAGGACTGTTCTTATTTTTCTCTTAAAGAAATACTGGAAATAAATTTTTCTAAAAAACTCAATACTCATTCTATTCATTTTGATGACCTCACTCCTATATATCCTACACAAAGAATAGTTCTTGAAAGGCAAAAAGAAAAAAAAGAAGCTAATAGATCAGGAAGAGTTATTGATATTATATCACCATTAGGAGTAGGACAAAGAGCACTTATTGTTGCACCTCCCCGTACTGGTAAAACCATGTTACTTAAAAACATTGCTCTTTCTATTGTACAAAATCATCCGGATTTCTATCTTATTGTTCTTCTTATTGATGAAAGGCCAGAAGAGGTAACAGACTTTAAAAGAGTTGTTAATTGTGAGGTTGTAAGTTCTACTTTTGACAAATCTGCTGAAGCGCACATTTACTTAGCAGAAATAGTTATAGAGAAGGCTAAGAGGATTGTTGAATCTGGTATTAATGCTATTGTACTATTAGATTCCATAACACGTCTAGGTAGATCTTATAACACTTCTACGCCATCATCTGGCAAGGTCTTAACAGGTGGAGTGGATTCTCATGCACTTCAGAGACCTAAAAGATTTTTTGGTGCAGCACGTAACACAGAGGAAAGTGCTGGTCTTACTATTATAGCTACTGCTCTTGTTGATACTGGCTCTAAAATGGATGAGGTTATTTTTGAAGAATTTAAAGGTACAGGTAACAGTGAACTTATATTAGATCGTAAACTTTCAGAAAAAAGATTTTTCCCAGCTATCGATATTAATAAATCAGGTACTCGAAGAGAGGAACTTATTATCGATAAAAATAAATTACAAAAAACATTTCTTTTAAGACGATACATTTCTACTATGAATACTTGTGAATCAGCGGAATTTATTTTTTCAAAAATTGATAATACTGATGATAACGAAGAATTTTTTGATATAATGAATACATAAAAAACATACAAGTATTTATGAATGGATACTATATTTTCTCTTATTACTCCTCCTGTTAAGTCTTCTGTTGCAGTTTTTCGTCTATCTGGTCACAAAAGTTTTGCTACTATCACTTTAATTACTAAAAAGAATAGACATAAAAATAGATATATGTATACTTCTTCTTTTTATGACATGAACAATGAGATTATTGATTATGGTATGTACATCTGTTTTGAGGCTTTTAATAGTTATACAGGAGAAGATGTAGCTGAAATACATATACATGGATCTCTTCCAATTATTACTCATATGAATCACACCCTGTGCTTTTATGGATTAAGACAGTCCCGTAGAGGAGAATTCACATTGAGAAGTTTTTTACACAAAAAGATGGACCTTGTTCAAGCTGAGTCAGTGAATGATCTTATTAATGCAAAGAATATTAATGATGCACGAAAATCTCTTGCATCTCTTAGAGGAAATGCATCCCTCTCGTATAAAAAATTTCATAAGGATATTATGCGCTTAATATCTAGCTTGGAATACTATATTAATTTTTTAGAAGAGGATGATGAGTTATTTATACAAGAAGTAAATGAGAATATTCAAAATGTACGCATATCATTACATAAGATAGAGAAGTCATACAGTCAGTCAGTGGACATGGATTCTCAATACATTGTTGCTTTAGTAGGTAAAACAAATGCAGGCAAATCTTCTCTTTTTAATATATTATGTTCTTATGATAGGTCTATAGTATCTCATATTCATGGCACTACTCGTGATTATGTTGAATCACATCATGTTGTTCAGGATACCAATATTGTTTTCGTCGATACAGCTGGTATACGTGATGATTATTCGTCTTCTATTGAGAAGGAAGGTATAGATAAATCAGATAAAGTAATTCGTACAGCACATTTGCGTATTTTTGTTATAGATAATTCTCTTAAGGAGAAAGATTATCTATCTTCTTATATACAGGATTATGACATATGTGTCTTTAACAAAATTGATATATGCCGCGATGAGAATATAACGGATCTATTCCAAAAAAAACATCAGTTATATATAAGTTGTGTTTCTCATGAAGGTATAGAAGATGTAAAATCTCTCATTAATTTATCTATAGATAAAATAAGTAAAAATGATGACAGTGAATATGTATATAATTACAGACATAAGAGTATCATTATGACATGTATGAAGAAAATGAATGATTTTCTTTCTTATTCTTGGACTGAAAAACCAGAAATTGCCATATTATCACTTCATGAAATTGTTATTTGTTTAGAAGATATTCTAGGAAATGTGACATCTGATGATATTATTGAGAATATTTTTTCGCAATTTTGCGTAGGAAAATGACATATGATTAATTCTACTATATTATGGGATGTTATTGTTATTGGATCTGGGCATGCTGGTTGTGAAGCAGCTTGTGCATCAGCACGCTTGAAGAAAAACACTCTTATTATTAGTAAATCTGTAGAGGATATCGGAGTAATGCCTTGTAATCCTTCTATAGGAGGTATTGGTAAAGGACATCTCGTAAGAGAGATAGATGCATTAGATGGTGTTATGGCTATGTGTAGTGATTACGCATCTATTCATAGTAGAATGCTTAACACTAAAAAGGGAACAGCTGTTCAGGCTTTAAGAGTACAGTGTGATAGAGTTTTATATCAATACCATATGAAGAATATCATTATGAATTATGATAATCTCTATTTTCATGAAGGTATAGTTATTGATCTCCACATAGAGTCTGACAATTGTATTTCTGGAATATTACTTCAGGATGGATCATCTGTGTATGGAAAAAAGATCATTATGACAAGTGGTACTTTCATGCGTTCAGTTATTTGTAGAGGTCATGATAGAGATGAAGATCCATTTCATGGAATGAATCACACTACTATCTCTCGCAAATTAATACATGCGGGAATGAAGTTACTTCGCTTTAAGACGGGAACACCACCTAGATTACAGGGAGTATCCATAGATTGGAATAAAGTAGATATGCAGTATCATGACAATAGTGCTCCTTATTTTTCCTATTTATCTCATGATGTACACAGACCGAAAGTCACCTGTGGAATTGCACATACTAATTCTGAGACACACAGTATTATTGAAAATAATATTCATCTATCAGCTAATTATAATGGAAATATTCTTGGTAAAGGTCCTCGTTATTGTCCTAGTATCGAAGATAAAATAGTAAGATTTAGCCATAATGCTTCTCATCACATTTTTCTTGAACCAGAGTCATTATATAGTGATGTTGTATATCCTAGTGGAATATCTACAGCATTACCACGTAATATTCAGGAAGATTTTATTCATAGTATAGAAGGATTACATAATACTAAAATACTTAGATATGGATATTCTATTGAATACGATTGTTTTTGTCCTCAAAATTTACATTTTACTCTTGAAAGTCACCATATAAAAAATTTGTTTCTTGCGGGACAAATTAATGGTACTACAGGATATGAAGAAGCAGCAGCACAGGGACTAGTAGCTGGAATAAATGCAGCACTTGCTATTGATAATAAGAGTTTTATCTTTAATAGAAAAGAGAGTTATATAGGTGTTCTCATTGACGATCTTATTACTCGGGGAGTTACAGAACCATATCGTATGTTTACATCGCGCGCTGAGTCGAGATTGTCACTGAGATTTGATAATGCTGACATAAGATTAACAGAATATGGCAAATCTATAGGTGTTGTTACAGATAAACGTCATAGTATTTTTTATCGTAAATATTACTCTTATTATCATGCATTGTGTGCTATAAAAAATATATATATTGATTCTCATATAAAGAAAAAGTTCTCTTTAGTACAATACAATGACGGAAGAAAGAGAACGATGTTTGATATTTTTCATTCTTCATCAGTTACTTACGATTCTTTTATTAAAGAATATCCTCAGATGAAAATTACGGAAGATATTTTTAACGTTATCAAGAATGATAGCTTATACTATCCTTATGTGAATAGAAGTACTCATGATAGCGCTCTAGATCATGCAAAAATATTTGCTCTGCCCCACGATATTGATTACTTTGCTATTCATGCTATTTCTCCAGATGTCCAAAATGAATTACATGTATTACAACCAAAGAGTATTTATGACTTGATAGAAAAGGGTTTTTCCTATGATATTATTTATCATGTGAGTTCTTTTTTATCTTCATCGAGATAATATTATGTATTTGCAAGTATATCTATTATATTTCATGACAGGTATTCTTGTATATAAGTATCTCATTACCTGGGTTACTTTCATATACTAGTCAAAACGACAAATAATGTAGTATCACACTAATCTTTACGAAGAATCGTACTAGCGAAATGAGACAAGTGAGTGTTATGAATATATCTTTAGTATACGCTATACTGATTTACGTCAATATGTGAATCCATATAATATTATTAAGAGAACGTATAATTGTTTGCATTGTCGTTATACAGGTAATAAGGGATCAGATACTGTTGTACATAGAAGTTATTTTAAGTGCTTTTCCACGAATGAAGGAGGAGGAATCTTTCAGTTTCTTAGTTTTATTGGTGACTATCATTATTTTGAGAATCAGTTTCGTTCTTTATGTGCATCATGTAATAAGTTAGGATATCACCATGACACACCCATGATGTTACACATACATGATAATGTCACTAGTTATACATCATTCATACAATATATGAATGATGAATCTCACAGAGAGAGTGTATGGAATATATTATTTTCTCATGCACGTGAACAAGGGGTAAAAGAAAATATTATATTGTTTTGTAGGTATTGTGGCTTTTCTGAACCATCTTACTGTGGAGAAGAAGAGCCTGAACCATTACAGAATTCCTTGCATAACATGAGTGATAAAGATAGGAAGAAAGTACAAAGCTCTACACACAGGAATGACCTTGATGTAGTAAAAAAAGTACAAAGCTCTACACACAGGAATGATATTGATGTAGTAAAACAAGACAAGTTCCACAAGGTAGTATATTTTTATAAGAAAAATCCTCCGGATGTTTCTAGTGTATATGCATTGTCTAGGGGCATTCCTAGTCCCAAGAAAGGAGATATATGTAATTATAGTCATTACATAGATGCTCATGGATACTTTACAGAAAGGTTTATCATTCCTATATATGATATGGTACATGATAATGGCATCATGAAGCATGATATAGCAGGATTTTCTCTGTGCATATCTCAATCAATGGAAAAGAGTATCATATTTCCTGGTCATATAGATGGATATGATTATTCTTCTTATAAAGTATCTTATACAAAGAGAGTCATAAAGGGTGGTTTCACTCCTATAGTGTCACGTGTTACCAATGGTGAAGGGGATATAACTATATTTTCTGTAGAGGGATATGCAGACGGATATTCCCTGGGAGAGATTTTTCGTCCATATAAGGATAAAGGCAATTATTGTATATTTTGCTCCCATGGAACAGCACATATAAACGAAAAATATCTCCATAATATAGAAGCATTTATTCATCATACATATCATAGGAATGTGAAAAAGTTCTCCTTCTTTGCTGATAATGATCAGGCTGGTATCAATGCCATTCAATCACTATATGAGAGAGATAGTCGTGTAAGTGACATTGTATATCTTCCCAAGAAAGATGGGTGGGATGTCAATGATGTGTATACATACTCTCGTCAACATGGTATGAAGAATATACAGGAATATTTTACTTCTCGTTCTTTACAAAAAATGATCTCACAGAGGAAAGAAGAAGAGATGTCTATGACTCCCATGTGTATGTGAAAACATTCTTTTCTTTCCTCTTTCCCATGTGTTTTGTGAGAGAAGAAAGAAGAAGAAAGAAAGTATTATTCCTCTTCTATTTCCATGTTTCTTACGTGATGATAGGTGTGAGAGGAGAAAAGAGAAAATATGACCTTTGCTATTCCTCTTCTCTTTCTTCTTGGTAACCTGGATAGGGATGAATGAGATGTCTATCACTCTCTAAATGAATTTCTTGATATCCATTTCCCGTACGCCATTTTTCTAGTTGCCATTCTCTGTCAAGAACTTCTTTCGTATTGGTGCCATCAAAGAAAGAATACACATGGGTACAGAGGTAATATCCAGGATAATAATCTATTTCACCATCATGCACAATACGAATATCCTCGAATGTTTTTGGTAAGCCTCCCTCGCATAGTTTTTTATCTCTTACGTATCCTTTGTGTATAGATTTAAGTCTTTCTTGGCTTCTCTTTGTAAAGTGATCCTGTAAACCAAAAGCAACCTCTCCCATAAACTCCTCCACATCATTCTTATCCTCCTTGTTATAGGCTTCCTGTGTCTGAGTCTGGAGAACACCATGCATGAGGAGGAGTTTATGAATATTGGCATAGTTAGCAGCTGTAAGGAGATATACACGAGAATTCATGTCAGTATCAGAAAAATCTTTATTCTGTAAAATATCTGAGCTGTGTGTATGTTTCTTTTCTATTTCTTTGGAAATAGAAGAAAAATTCTTCGTGAGCTCTCTGTCAAGTTCTTTTACCTTTCTTCTTGCTGCTCTTATCTCTTTGTGTGTGCCATTTTCTTCTCTTTCTTGTAAATGATCACGTGCGTCTTCAAGATCATCTCGTAGGTAAATAGCAGCAATAAATTTATTTTCTATATCACTAAGAAATCTTTTTTCCTTAAGAATGTATTCAGATACATGAGATTTTATTGTGACATCTCCCTTTGTCATGGAGTAGAGAGAATGTTCAATATGAGACATATTGTTCTTCATAGATTGTATATGTCTTCTTATGGAAGAGATATTCATGTCCTTTTTAAAGGAAGACATTCCCAATATACTCCCTACAGCACCTGTTATGACATTATCAAAAAATCCGTATGATACAGGCATACAGGACACGATGCTAAGACATATTGTACATACAAGAACTACATAATATCTGGATACTTTCTCAATACATTTCATATTCATATGTTATTCTATGTCACCCCTTTCAATAGATTTTATATAGTATTTTATTGCTTTTTTAATAAAAATAGATTTTGTTAAATCTATTTTTTTAGCATACTTAATAATATCTGAGTTATGCTCTTCAGATACTTGAATAGATATATGAACATTCTCTCCCCTTTTTCTTCTCGTGGATCTCTTATCACCTTTTTCTAAATCAAGAATGTCATTATTGTGTAATTTTTCTATATTTGTCATGTTATTCACCTATTTAAATAGAAAGAAGAACATTTACTGTATCTTCTTTATAGTGCATGTATGGTCATCTGATACATGTATGTTCATAATATTGTCATAAAGACTATGATCGTGTACGTGTTTTCTTCCTAGAAAAACCTCCAAGATATTTTTGAGAGAATTAGTTCTCTTCATACTGTAACTCATGTAGAAAAGAGAGATGTATATTTTTTTTAGTGACATATATAGAAATTCTTATTTTTAGTGTACGAAAATAGTAAAAGTGTTCCGTAGGGATTATATATGATTTGCATGGTATCTGCTATATCTTTTTTTCTTTTTCCTTCGAAATTCTGAAGTAGAAATTTTTTATACATTTTATACAATTATTTATATTATCTTGTTCAATTATGTGTTTTATTTCTCTCTTTTTGTTGTTTTATTATACTTTATGTAATTTTTGTATAAAAAATGATCATTTTTTGTATAAAATTGTTATACTAAGTTATAGTAATAATATATTGTTATCTTTTTTATATTTTTTTTGTTCTTCTTAAGATGCATGTATTGATATGAGGTGTATGTATTATGTGTTTTAATAATAGAAAAAGTATATTTTTTCTTTTGTGCTTGTATATTATGTTGTTGTCTTCTTCTTTTCATACATATGGTACGATAGGATCTCCTATGAGTAATATTTTATCTATTTCTCGAATTCAGCGTGAAGTTATGAGTAATGTATTTGATAGTTATAATATCAGTCTTGATACTATTAAAGTTTTAATGGATGCCTTGTTGAAATTAGATAGAAATTTTAATTATGTGTATCATAAAATGACAGAAGTTGTTGATGAAGAAAGAATATTTGGTAGAGAAATGCATCTTTTATATAATGAGATATATGAAATATCTCAAGGTATTACAAGAGAGAAAGAGCGACTTTTGAAAGATAATCAGCATTATTCTTCTCTTTTACAGAGATTAGAAAGAGATATGAAAAAACATCATAGTAAGATGATGAAGATGTTAGAGGAGAAGAAAAGATATTATACGCCGCATATACAGGAACTTTTATCTGAAAATGTTAGCAATTATATATCTATTGACTATGGTATTTCGAAAATATCTTATAGTTTAATACAGAGTATTGAGAATATACTTTTGAGTAATGAGTATCTTATTGAAATTACTTTGAGAAAACCTAGTTTTCTTGAGGAGTTGGAAAGTTATTTTTATAAATATGAAAGTGAGACGTCTGATATGTATAAAAGAGTCAATGCGTCTTTTTTTAGAATACTAGAGGCATGTGATAGAAAACAAAGTCTACGTGATAAGCATGGTAATGTGAGCTATTATTATGGTGAATTTTATTGTGATGAATTGCGTAGGCAAGCAGAAAATTCTGAGTGGGACTACTATAAATTAAAGGAAAGAGACCCAGATTTTCGCAGAATAGCAGACAGAAAATCTACTATTTTAGAAATTGATGAGTACAGATATCAATCCAAAGAAAAGCATACATCTCACCAGGGATAGGAGAGCCATTTTCTTATTTTATAGAGGTATAAAACAAGATAGGAGATGCATATTTCTATTTTCTATTTCAGGAATATTGACAATCCTTTGCACATAGGGCAATATAAGACTTGCGGATAGGACTGTTCTGTCCGCCAACAAAACAAGGATTATATGATATTACACTACACACATTATTTCAGCTAGAGGATTCGTGGATATATCACTGTATGTGTATGTTTTGTGCATTTTTCCAAGAATTTTTTTTCTCATGAGATATAATCTGAGGCTGTTTTTGCTGCATTTTTGTCAGAATTATCATGAGATCATAAAGCATTTCTCTTCTTTTATTTATGTATCTCTTTTTTTCTCAAAACATCTCAAGATTTTCATAATAGCATTTATGTTTTTTGTGGCATGCTGTGTATATTTCTTCTTTTCATCATAGAGAAAATAACTTTATGATATCTGCTAATATTAAGCGCTTGTCTTTATCGGTGATGTGTGTATAAAAGGCGTTACTATAGTTTTTACAATCTTTTTTATGCATTTCTACACCTCTTCAGTAGAGAGTAGTTTTAGTAAAGGAAATATATTTAGATAAAAAATAACATGCTGTTGTATAACTTTTGTCATTGATTATGAATATTTATACTTAATTATCTTCATACAATATCATATTAAAATAAAGCAAATATTATTTATGTTTTTTACTTTATATAATTTTTTGTTGTTTTTTTACTTTCAACACAATAGTACATAGAATATTATTTTTTTTATATGTAATGTTAAATATTTTTTTTATAATTTATTTTTATAAATAAAAAACAATTTCATAGTAATAATTTCATAAATAGTAATTTATATATATTTTTTGTTATTAATTTAATACATATTATTTGTTATATAAAAATATTTATTTATGAAATTACTTTTGATTAAGATATTTATATTGTTATTTATTTTTTTTACAAATAGGATATAGTTATAATATTTTTACTTTATATATTTTTTTGTATTTTATGAATAACACATATATCGTTTTCATTAGATTTTTAGCAAGAACAGTATTGGCCATTGGTATAATATTTTTTCTCTATAATTGTAGCATTTCACTAGCAATGAATAATCCCTCATCACCAAGTGGTAATACAAATGATGGTCATGAGTGGATAGAATTACAACCAATGAAACCTCAGACAAATGAACCTTCACATGATTCAATACCAGAAAATTCTCAACATGATTCAATACCAGAAAATTCTCAAGTTGGAGAAACAAGTAATCCAGCACAACAGGCTGCTCATGGTGATGGCATTGTTATTGCACAAGGGGAAGTTCAAAATGAACAGGTGAGTGAGATAGTATCAAAATTTAATAATACAGTAACACGTTATTTTCAAAGTGGATTACCTGTAGCAGGAGAAGAAGTGCCTGTTGATGTCTTACTCAAACATGTTAAATATGTATCAAAAGGAATAAAATCACTTAATGCACATCTTAGAAACCAGGAATTGTTTGATGTACCAGGTTCTCCTGATACTGATTATCCAGATCCCATGGAGACATTAGAGAGGTTAAAATCACAGAATACCTTCATTGGTGATAGGGAACATTTCTCCTCTTCCTCAGATGCAGGTAATATTCGTGAAAATCTAAATTTAGAAGAACTAGATGAGATTTATCAAGATGTTGTTAATGATAGACGTATTTTAGATTCCACTCCAGATACTTCAGATGTTTCATGGGAAGATTATGCGTCTTCTCATGAAAATATTGCTTCATCGGAAGATAATTTGTTTGTACCACGTACTTTAGGTGACAGTCATCCAGATCCCATGGAGACATTCGAGAGGTTAAAATCACAGAATACCTTCATTCGTGATAGGGTATATTCTTCCTCTTCCTCAGATGCAGGTAATATTCGTGAAAATCTAAATTTAGAAGAACTAGATGAGATTTATCGAGATGTTGTTAATGATAGACCTATGCTAGATTCCATGTCAGATACTTCAGATACTTCAGATGTTTCATGGGAAGATTATACGATGTCTTCTCATAGAAATAGTAATGAAAATACTACATCACCTCCTGTATCTAACGATCCTATACCTCCTGCTAACGATCCTATACCTCCTGCTAATGATCCTGCATCCATTCTTAGGCTCAGTGGTGGAGGTAATTCTCACTCGAGAAGCAAGATTCCCTTTGCGAGATTCCATAATAATACACCTTCTCATTCTTCAGACGAAGAATCAGATACAGATCAAATACCTCTTCTTGAAGATGATCAAAATGATATTTTTGATGTGTCATTTGGTGGACCAGAAATACCTGAGCAACATCAACAGTCACAAGCACATCAAGAACTAACTGATAGACCTGTAGTACCAGATCAAGAATTAACTAATAGACCTGTAGTACCAGATCAAGAACTAACTAATAGACCTGTAGTACCAGATCAAGAATTATCAAATCCTTTACCAGATAGTAGCTCTTCAAATATAGATGACAGTAATGCATCTGCTATTTTAGATCCAAACAATGATATTATGTTAGATAATGATCGTCTACCTTTAACACAAGATAGAAGGCATAAAGCAGTACCTGAGAATTCAAGTAATGAACTATTATCATCAGATGCATTGAGAGATTCTAATATAATAGATATGACTTCAGAAGAATCTCATGCAATGCATGATTTATTTAACAATGATATAAGAAATGCAGAGAATATTTCAGAAGTTATTAACGATACAGTATATAGAAATTCTCTTAATAGAGAAGTAGGATTATCTCATACAACATCTAGTTCTTTGGATAATGCTAATAGTATATCATCAGAAATTTCTGATATTTCAGCATCAGCAGAGGAAAATAATGCATTATCAGAAGTAAGTAGATTAGTTTCTTCTTCATCTTCAGAAATCACTTCGGAGACTTCCTCGACAATAAGAAATATTGGTAGTAGCATAAGAAGAGGTGTGAGTGAAGTAGCTTCAGGAGTTGCTGACGTAGCAGAAGGAGCTATAGTTTTCGAAGCTATTAGAGGAGTTGCTGAAGGTATTGCCACAGGTGAGAGAAATCTTATGGAAAGAGTCACTGGTATTTATGCAACACCAAATGAATATGCAGCAGCTCAAGCTATTGTGGCTGCAATGAATACTGAAGAGATGGGATCACCTGATCCTTTTAGTGATGTGAATTTATATCCTCATAGAGAGAGTGCTCACGCTGCCTTGATGAATCCTGTAGCTATACAGCGTGCAGCTGTCATGGGAATTGAATCAGCTGAGAATATGCGCGCAAGAGGTATTGAGGTGAGTTTTCAAGAAGAAGGTAATATGGCAGAGGCATCCATGGATAATTTTTTATCTATACAGAGAATAAGATCTGGCCTTGGTCATGATATATTAAATAATAGAGAGCTAGAAATACTAAATACAGCCAATCATGTTATACAACCAAGTAGTTATGACGCAATTGGGCATGCTGTTCAGGAATCACAGGGAGATCCTCAGATAGTTAGGGTACTCGCAGTGGCTAATGGTGTTGATACTCAGATAGCTCTTAGTTTATCTGATATAGTAGGTGAAGTTGCAGTGGGTGATATAAATGTTATTGATAGAGCAGTGATTGATATACGCACAGAGCAATGTCATGGAGATTGTTATGATTATCATAATCCTGTACAAAGGCGTATACATGGACTTCCACCTCTTGCAAGTAATAATGAGGGAAACTAGATTGATTGATAGGCATTGATGTATTTCCTTGTAATATCAATTCATTTCCTATATTTTGTGTGATATGGAAAGATATGAACAGTTATTATTAGTTTATATATATGCATTTTGTGATATTAAAAACTACAAAATATCATATTAATACACTTGATAATTAATGAATAATAATGAGATACATCAATGGTTTATAGAGAATATACACAAATTGCAAGGAAAAATGTAATAATGTTTTGCGTTTTCTTAATAATAAAGTTATTACAAGAATAAATGATCCTATCATAAGATATGATATCTTATGGCATAAAAAATAATTTTTTTATGAAGACAGTATATTCATAAGCTCGTTATAGATATAAGAAAATTCCTCTTGAGACTTATGAGAAGAAGACATGCTTGCATGTCCTTCTTCTGAAGATAATGTCCATTCGTATCTTTGGTACAGGACATTGTTGAGCATGATACAAGGAGATTGATATTGCGTTATTAATGTGTGAAATCTTTCTCGTCCTATTTGTCGTCTTTTAGGACTAAGACATCGTGTCATGACGAAGATAATTTTTTGATGTGTATGCCATCGTGTTGCTATTTGTACTGATTTTTCACATGTTCCTTCATCATATCCATTAGTTGTGGGAAATATTATCGCATCTGATAAGGAGAAAATGATATGACTTTTCTGAGATAATTTTCCATTCATATCCCACATGAGCTACATTATGAAGAGAACTAATTCTCTCAAGAATATCTTGAGATGGTTTTTCTGAAAAGAAAATACGTACACAATTATATGCGTGAAAATAAGCAAATAAGCTATCACAATTCTGACAAAAAGGAATAAAAATAACAGAAGATTTATCCTTCTTTGATGATAAAACCCTGGAAGAATCTAGGAAACCTACACATAGTGTGGTATGCCTCTGAAGTATTTGACTGGAATAATATGATTGATAGTTTAGCATCGTATTTACTTAAATATTTGGCGGACAGAATAATCCTATCCGCACTTCTTATATTGCATCACACATAAAAGATTGTCAAGAATATTTTCTTCTTGAAGATTTTCACTCACAATTCCACATGTAGTCTTAGACTCTTCCTCTTATCTTCAATTAATATATAGAAGATCTTTTGCTATAAAATTTAACAATTCAATTATTATAAAATCAAAGTTGTTTTTATGTTTTGTTATAATACTTGGTATTTGAGGAAAGTCGTTATCTGTAATACGAGAGAAAAAAAGGCTTCTATTTTCTTCCATCTTTACCCATTCTCCCTTATTTTTTTCTGCGAACTTTGATATCCATACAGAGAGGCATTGATTAAAATCACAATCTGAATTGATATTACAAGGAAATACATCAATGCCTATCAATCAATCTAGTTTCCCTCATTATTACTTGCAAGAGGTGGAAGTCCATGTATACGCCTTTGTACAGGATTATGATAATCATAACAATCTCCATGACATTGCTCTGTGCGTATATCAATCACTGCTCTATCAATAACATTTATATCACCCACTGCAACTTCACCTACTATATCAGATAAACTAAGAGCTATCTGAGTATCAACACCATTAGCCACTGCGAGTACCCTAACTATCTGAGGATCTCCCTGTGATTCCTGAACAGCATGCCCAATTGCGTCATAACTACTTGGTTGTATAACATGATTGGCTGTATTTAGTATTTCTAGCTCTCTATTATTTAATATATCATGACCAAGGCCAGATCTTATTCTCTGTATAGATAAAAAATTATCCATGGATGCCTCTGCCATATTACCTTCTTCTTGAAAACTCACCTCAATACCTCTTGCGCGCATATTCTCAGCTGATTCAATTCCCATGACAGCTGCACGCTGTATAGCTACAGGATTCATCAAGGCAGCGTGAGCACTCTCTCTATGAGGATATAAATTCACATCACTAAAAGGATCAGGTGATCCCATCTCTTCAGTATTCATTGCAGCCACAATAGCTTGAGCTGCTGCATATTCATTTGGTGTTGCATAAATACCAGTGACTCTTTCCATAAGATTTCTCTCACCTGTGGCAATACCTTCAGCAACTCCTCTAATAGCTTCGAAAACTATAGCTCCTTCTGCTACGTCAGCAACTCCTGAAGCTACTTCACTCACACCTCTTCTTATGCTACTACCAATATTTCTTATTGTCGAGGAAGTCTCCGAAGTGATTTCTGAAGATGAAGAAGAAACTAATCTACTTACTTCTGATAATGCATTATTTTCCTCTGCTGATGCTGAAATATCAGAAATTTCTGATGATATACTATTAGCATTATCCAAAGAACTAGATGTTGTATGAGATAATCCTACTTCTCTATTAAGAGAATTTCTATATACTGTATCGTTAATAACTTCTGAAATATTCTCTGCATTTCTTATATCATTGTTAAATAAATCATGCATTGCATGAGATTCTTCTGAACTTGTACTTGTGACATTAATTTCATGTGATAGCGGTAGCTCATGAAGAGAATCTCCAGATACTGACTCTACTTCATCGTCTGATCCTCCTCCACGTAATCTTAGAATAGATAAGCTATCATGATCTAAAAGAGGCAAGCCATCATCATCCGGTATAAAATGATCATCGCCATCAAAATAAACTGATGCATTATTATCAACTACATTTGGTGAAGAATCAGATACAGCACTACTATGCGAAGCTTCTAAAGTATCTTGTTGTTCTCCTGCAATACGTGGCTGTTCTTGTCTTTGTTGTATTACATTTTCATTATGTGAAGCGGATATTTCTTGTTCTTGAGATGGTTCATTTACAACATCATCATCATTAGGAATATCATCATGATCATCTAATATATAATTATCATCTGAAGAGTTTCGATTACGAATTCTGTCCAAACGCCTTGATATCGGATGACTATTTCCTCCTCCACGTAATCTTAGAATAGTATCATTATCTGAATCTGAAGAAAGAGAAATAGGACTATCATCTGAAGAAATAGATATAGTATCATTATCTGAATGATCAGATATATTTCCATCTGAAGAAGAATGTCTCATATTATCGTCAATGGATTGATGTGATCTTTCGAAATCTACTGAAGATTCATAATCAGCATCCGCAGAATGTTCATCCTCTGAAGAGGAATCGAACATATTCCTATCTCGAGTCAACATATTATTTGATCTTAATTGTTGTTGTGTCTCGATATCATCTCTTACATGTTCTCTATGAGATAAACCTGTTGCTAGTTCAGAAGATTCTAGTTCTTCTATTTCTTCTGGTATTGGCGTTAAACGAAGATCATCATCACTGCTGCTTGAAAGTGATCCTTTTTTGAATACTGGCATAAAATACCTATTATCACTCCTTCTTTCGAGTTCTTCTAAAGAAAGTCTATACACTGTATGATGTAAATTTCGAGAAGAAGAGTAATGACGACTACCTAATAAAGAAGAAGATGCGCTATCTGAAGAGGAGGCTGCACCAATCTCTTCATAAATATGTTCATTCAAATCGTCATCAATCTCTTCATAAATATGTTCATTCAAATCGTCATCAATCTCTTCATAAATATGTTCACGCAAATTGCCATAAATATTTTCATTCAAATTGCCATCAATATGTTCATTCAAATTGCCATCAATATGTTCATTCAAATTACCATCTATATCTTCATAAATATGTTCATTCAAATTGCCATCAATATTTTCATTCAAATCGTCATCATTTATATCAATTCTTTCATTATTATCATCAACATTGCCATTCAAGTCTTCCATACTAATATTTTCATTTTCACTGCTATGCTGATCACTAATACATGATGAGCACAATGAAGATATATTTCCTGCTAGTGCAATGTTCCAATTAAAAAGAAAAAAAATAATATTAATAATTAATAATTTTCTTGTTAAGGATAAAATGAAGTTTATGTGATTACTATTCATAAATAAAAAATTCTTTAATACTTTTAAATTTGTTTAATCTTATAACAAAAATAATAATAAATGTAAATATAAAAAACAAAATTAATTTTTTTAATAAAAATTATCATATTTTTTTTATTTTAGTAAAATTATTTTTTATTAAATATTACTTATCATATTGTATTATGATAGTATTCGTTGTAAATACACAATGTACATATGAAATCTATACTGAATGATCAGTATTAAAATTACTATTTACAATATAATTTTTTAAATTCATAATAAATAAAATATAAATTTTATATTTTTCATATCATTTAATTATTTTGTTATATACATATACATATACATATAAAAATATATAAACAAATTATTCAATCAAAGTATTATATAGAAAAAAATTTTTCTATATATTAGAAATAATATAAAATATAAAATATATTTTTATCATAAAAAAATGTTATTAATATAAACAATTAATTAATTTTTATATAAAATTAAAATATTTATCAAAATTTTCAAGATATATTGATACAATAAATATATCAATTTTTTTAATTGATATAAATAATCCTTAATAATTTTTGTAAATTATAATACTTTTTTGTTAAAAATTTTGTTATTTATACACAAAATTTTGTCATTAAATACAAAAAATAAGTTTAAATAATATCTATTATAGGTTTTATTTTTTATCAGAATTTACATTCTATTAATGTAAAAATAATAAAGTATAATACTAATTATTAACATAATTTTGTTATTTAATCATAAATTGAAATCAAAATATAATATAAAAAAATATAATTTATATTTAAATATGTATTTTTTTAAGATAAAAAAATGATTATAATGTATTTTTTATTAATAAATAATGTAAATAATAAGAATGATTCTAATATTTTGTATTATTGTAATAATTTACTGTTTTATTAAAAAAGTATTTATTTTTTATTTTAAATAAAATTATTATCATATATATTAGATATTATATATTCATATAAGTAATAAATATAATATAAAAAAATATTTAAAAATAAAATATCATTATTATGATAATAATATTATATATTCCTTATATTAGCATTGATTATTATGATTATATAATCATATAATACTTTCTCATTTATGTAAAAAAGCAATAACATGACAAATATAGAAAAATTACACAATAATGACATTCTTGATTTAGAAAAAGGTGATAAGAGATCCACGAGAAGAAAAAGGGGAGAGAATGTTCATATATCTATTCAAGTATCTGAAGAGCATAACTCAGATATTATTAAGTATGCTAAAAAAATAGATTTAACAAAATCTATTTTTATTAAAAAAGCAATAAAATACTATATAAAATCTATTGAAAGGGGTGACATAGAATAAAATATGAATATGAAATGTATTGAGAAATAATAATATACACAATGACATGTATAATATCATTATTTACTATAGGATTCTCCCATGTATTTATCGAGAAATGTATGTACTGTGAATATTCCTTCTCTCTTATTTTGATAAGGAGAAAGCAATGTGTATGCTTCAGGGGAAAGCATTTCTATTTTTCTATATAAACTCCATTCTTTCATTTTTTCTATGAAGTTAGGACATAGTTCGTATCTATTACTACTGATTTTATGACACATTCCTCTATGGGAAAGAAACACTAATCTATCATGCATGTTCCATTTCATATGGAAAGCATATCGTGAAGGCATTTTTTGATGTATGTTGTTAAGACAACATACTCTTTTTCTGCTATGAAAAAAGATTATTCTATCTAATCGTGTGAGATGATATGCTTCTACATCTTTTTTTCTTTCTATGAGATATGCTAACCGACTTTTATATCCTAATTTTTTTGTGAGCCATGTATTGGATTTCTTTCGTATATCTCTAATATTTTTCTTATGGAAAAATATTTTATTTCCACTTTTTGTTACTCCTCTAATACACATGTGGACATGATATGAATGCACATGTAGATATGATATGTATGTATATTTTTATAGTATAAGATTTTTGTATTCTATGTGAAATATTAAAATAGCTTTCATGTTATGATATATCATTTTCTTAGAGTACTGTTCAATATTTTTCGTGAGATCAAAAAGAGACAATACAGTATTATTAAGTTGTGATATATCGTGTTCATCGCAAATATTATGTCCATCCTTGCTCATGCTATATATTATTTCCCGTATTATTTTATGAGGCTGGAATGGATCCTGTGCAAATATTTCATCTAGTACTTTAATAACGTGTGGTATATTTTTTTTTCTTATACTATGTAACATTTTATGCATAATGTTATCTTCTTTTTTGTGGCTAGTGTGTATATGTGCGCAATATAATCTGTTGTCGTCGTGAAAAATATTCCATAAATATTCTCTTGCCTGAGGAGTGACGTGAATGATGATACTATTATTATCACTATTGTGTTTTGTTTTTTTACAGAATGATGATATTTTTCTATCAATGACACTATCTTTTTCACGTATCTTAATAATATTTATTCTCTTTTGAACAGATATGATGGAATGAGAATTTATATTAATAAATATATCATCTATTGTGTCATTTTTTTTTGCTTCAGATATATCTATTATAGACACAGAAAAAGGATCGTTTATATCATATCCTTTACGTAAGAGGACGCTTTTAATATATGTAAGAGTGTCAATCATGTCTCCTGATAGCAAAAATGTTGTGTGTTTATCAGGATCGTATTCATTATGATTAATTATCATGTTTTTTTGTATTATAAAGGTATTATTTTTTGATATAAATCTGTACAATTTTTTTATTAATACAATGACATGAGATAACACTCTTGTTTTTTATGTAAGAAGATACTTCTGGTTCATTAAGAGATGTGTTAATAATATCTTCTTCTTCTGTTATTGATGTATCAATATTAATTGTTGTATAGTTTTTCTTATTAATTTGGATGATAATTTTTTTACTTTTGTCTAATTTTTGCTGTACTATTGGCCACGATTCTTCATAAAGGTTAGTGTGATACTGCATTATTTGCCATATCTCACAGGCTGTATGAGGAATAAAAGGAAAGAGAGTTATAATAAAATCTTTTATATCTCCATAGGACGGATACTTTTTCATTTCTATGTCTTTATCAAGTATATTAAGTATTGTAAAGAATTCTGCAATGACAATGTTAAACATTTTGTTTTCCATATATTTATGAATGTTGTACATGTTTTCTTGTAGGTCAAGACATGTTTTGGAATGATTATGACAGCATTGAGATACTATTGAATAGATACGAGAAAAAAATCTCTCCGTCCCCTTTATATTATCTATATTCCAGTTAAAATCTTTATCATAAGGCGTATTAGATAAAATATATAATCTTATGATGTCAGCACTATACTCGTGAATAATTTTTTTAGGAGATACTGTATTTCGTAGTGATTTAGACATCTTTTCATAATATCCTTCATATACAAGACTATTATCTTCAAGGGAAAACCATGAGGAATTTTTCTTATATACATCATCGGGATACATATAAGTTCCATCTTGTTTTTGATATGTTTTATGACAAATCATACCCTGTGTTAGGAGTGTGTTAAAGGGGAGCATGTCATCAAAATTGTGATAATGACACTCCTTGAGTACAATAAACATAAATCTTGCGTATAAAAGATGAAGTATGGCATGTTCTACACCTCCTATGTAGATGTTCACCGGTAGTCTAATATCACGTGATTTCTGTTTCTTTATTTTTTGGGCATAGTATAAATAATACCAAGATGAATCAAAAAAAGTATCCATGGTATCTTTTTCTTTATGAGCTATTCCTTGGCAATGAGGGCATGTTGTATGTAACCATTTTTCATATGTATCTAGAGAATATCTATCCTCTATAAAACAAGGAAGTGATACTTTATCATTGTGAGGAACAATACCACATTGAGGACAATGTACTAAGGGTATGGGGCATCCCCAGTATCTCTGTCGCGAAATGCACCAGTCGTGAAGATTATATACTGTTGTCCTTGTGATGAGTGTATTGTGATGAGTATATTTATCATATTCTGATATCTCATCTGCATATTTGTTATCGCAATATACAACATACTGTGTACAATTATCAATTATTTCTCTGTCAATATTATGTCGACTACTGTGGCATAGAATAGCACAATATTCATTGGGGAATATTACATTTTCTACTATAAATACAGGAATATCTGTATTAGTGATGGGATTAAATGCTCTTATGTTTGTAGTAGTAACATGATATGATGCTACTTTATGAGTTCTTTTGTGGCATTTTGTACTTAAATATGAATCACATTGTAAGGCAATAAAGTGATGACAATAGAAATGTTGAAGAGATTCACAAAAGACTTGTATAGATGTATTATCTATATTAGTCTTCAATGTAATACTATAACCTTCTTTTTTTCCTAGCCATTTTTTCTGCATAGAAATGACTTTTTTTGGCCATTGTGTCAGTTTTTGTAATCCATCATATAAGTGAGATGCATAGGATGATGTGCGGCAAAACCATTGATCTATATATTTTTTTTCTACTTTAGCTTTTGATCTCCATCCTCTTCCATTAATAATTTGTTCATTAGCTAAGACAGTGTGATCTACAGGATCCCAAAAGACGGTACTTTTTTTTTTATAAATGAGAGATTTATCAAATAGAAGGCAAAATATCTTTTGTTGTTCTTTGTAATATTCTTTAGAATGAGTATATATTCGAAAATCTTTTTCCCAGGAAAAACCGAATAGTTGTAACTCTTTTTCCATGTTATTGATATTTGTTTCTGTCCATTTCTGGGGAGATATTTTTTTTTCACGTGCAGCGTTTTCTGCTGGCAAACCAAAAGAATCCCATCCAAATGGATGAAAAACATTATATCCTTTCATTCTGTAATAATGAGCTATAACATCTCCTATGGTATAGTTTCGTATATGTCCCATATGTATTTGGCCAGAGGGATAAGGGAACATTTCTAAGATATAAAAGCTCGTTTTATCTTTTTTTACGCTAAATACGTCATTTTGCTTCCAAATATTCTGCCACTTACTTTCAATCTCTTTTAAATTTATACTTTTCATTTGTCTGTTAGTGTTTTTTATATTAAGATTCCACACATTCATTGTTTTATCTTTTTTTACTTTTTATGTTTTCTATTCTTCTTCTCGCGTTCAATTTTATTGATTTTGAAGGCACAAGTAATCTTTTAAACAGAGAAATAATACCACAAGAACTTGATAATGAAGAAGATTATATACAAGTCGAAGAAGATTATATACAAAGAGATACCTATAACGTGAAATTTGGTTTTCAATTGAGTTTGTATTGTCTTATTAGTGATATTTGTCGTAGTTATTTGGCATTAAATATGATTGGCGTTGTAAGATCTCCTAAAGATATGATTTTAGGAGCAGTTATAGAACCTTATTTTTTAGCCTTTAAATATCATAATGGAGGTGGGATTTTTTCACAGATGTCCTTTAATGCTTTTGGTATCTTTATGAAAGATAAGTTCTTTTTTGCTTTGGGAAAATCACATTACTTAAAGTATATTCATTATTATAAAATGTTAAATGGATGGCCGAGTCGAGATTTTTCTCATTTATCATATGCACAAAATATTATGAGAAGTAATTTTAGTTATTTTATTTTGTATGAGTTAATAAATAAGCCGGATTATCATATAGGTGCTTTTATGGCTATAGAGGAAGCTCCTTCATATTTCTATGGTGATGATATTCCTTTTTGTGAAAATGAGTGTTTCGAGCTCGATAATAAGATAGGAGTTGGGGCTGGTGTTTCTTTTTCTGGTGTCAAATTACTTGCTCATGAGCCTTTATTTGTAGATTTTGTATTCTATAATGCCTTTTATACGCCAGATGGGATAGAGGCATCCATAAGCAAAAAATTGGATATTTCTGCAAAGGCTTCTTATCGTATGTATAGTGCTGGTGTTTCTTTTTATGAGATTCATAGACACATACCAGATTTACTGGTAAAGTTCTCGGGTCATCCAAAGATCTCTCAGCATCAGTATATGAAACTTTTTTTTAAGGTTTCTTTAGATCCTTATCATTATTCTGTAGAATATAACACGTATAAAAATGATATTGATCCCAAACATCAATACATGAAAACATCTTATCACACGAATAGCATAGGACTTACTTTTGGAAGAGATGCTTTTGATACAGGCAATATTATGCTAGTTATACTTGCATCATCAGATCTAGATAAAGTTAGTCTAGGAATCAGGTATACGTTATAGATATTACGTGTGTTGAGATATTTACTTTGTTGTTTTTATGAGTATAGTTCTTTTTCCTGTATGATTAGGAGGACTAATAATATTATCTCTTTCCATTTTTTCTACTATATTAGCAGCTCTGTTGTATCCTATTCTTAGGCTTCTTTGAAGATAACTTATTGATACCTTATTGCTTTTCATAATAATATTCATAGCTTCATTAAAAAGTACATCGTCACTTTCTAATGATTTGTTATGAGTCACTGATGTATTCCCTATAGATTCGATTTCTTTGTTGACATTTGCATATCTTTGAGTGGGTGTATTGACTTTTTCAAGTAATTTTGTGATTTTTTCTATCTCTTTCTCTGATACTAAGGGAGCATGACCTCTTATCACTTTTCCATTTTTTGAAAATAAAAAGTCACCTTTACCTAAGAGTTTTTCTGCTCCTTGTTGATCAATAATAGTACGACTATCTATTTTAGAGCTTAGTTGATATGCTATTCTTACTGGGAAATTTGCTTTAATGGTTCCCGTAATAATATCAACACTTGGTCTTTGTGTTGCTATGATAAGATGTATTCCTGCTGCACGAGCCATTTGAGCTAATCTTTGTATATATATATCTATTTCTTTATTTGCCATTATCATAAGATCAGCAAATTCATCAATAACACATACAATGAATGGTATCTTATTGTGTGTTTTTCTATTATATGCTTCAATATTACGCACTTTTAGTCGTGCCATTTGTTCATATCTTTTTTCCATTTCCTTTACAAGAAAATGTAACGTATTTACAGCTTTTTTAACTTCAGTAATCACAGGGCATAAAAGATGAGGAATATCATTGTATAGTGTAAATTCTAACATCTTAGGATCAATAAGTACTATTCTGCAATCTTTTGGAGACAGACGTGTAATAATTGATAATATCATTGCATTTATTCCCACAGACTTTCCTGATCCTGTTGTACCTGCTATAAGTACATGTGGCATATGAGACAAGCTTTCAATAAAAGGTTCTCCAAGTACATTTGTTCCTAAACAAAGGGGTATACTGTATGTACTATCTGTATATTCTTTTGAGTGTAATAATTGTCCAAGATATACTACTCTGCGAGTATTATTAGGTATTTCTATTTCGAGAAAATTTGTTCCATGTTTAATACTAATACGTGATGAGTAAGCTTTCAGGACACGAGCAATATCTTCAGATAAATTAATAATTTTTGATATCTTTATTCCTGGATGAGGTTCGAACTCATAAACTGTTACTACAGGTCCTGTATATGTGGAGTGAATTTCTCCATTAATATGAAAGTCTTTGAGTGATTCTATTAGTTTTTTTTTATTTTTTTCTATATGTTTTTCATTATCATATTGTATTTTATGTGATGGGTTTTTTATGACACACGAAACTTGATTAAGATAGTTTTTCCAAGAAATGATATCTTTATCTTTTATACAATGTTTTATCTTTTTGTTTTCTTTCTCTATTTTATGAATTTTGCTTATTGATATATCATCATATACATGTGTATTTTCTATGTTTATTGGATGTATTGCATGATCAAAAAACTGTTTTTTATTATTTTCTTGTGTTTTTTTCATATACAATATTCTTTGTTTACCTTTTTTTATTACGTAATACGCGATAGTAATGGTATATATTGCTATACTTCCTTGTAAGATATATAAAGGAGATATGAAATGAGAAAGTATTGTAAACATAATATTATAATAATAAATGTCAGGTATTTTTATCATGAAATACGTAATAGCATCACTAAGCACTATTAAGTTTATTATTATGATGTAATTTAGAAGAGTTTTCCATTTACACGATAAAAACGGTATGTGTTGCGTGATGTATATGATAAATATTATGAAGTATCCATTTTTCCCTATTATTTGAAGAAGAATATCATATATTATATATAGTATATATGATATATTTCTTTCCTCTATCATATTAATGTATGGCGTGTTTATGATAATAGGAAAGAGTGCAACCGTTACGAGAAAAACAATTTTATTTTTATTATTCATTTTTTTATGACATACGACGTTATTATTTCTGGAGGAGGTCTTACAGGCCTAGTTCTGTCCTTAAGTTTAGCACAAGAGCAATATAATATCCTTCTTATTGAAAAGAAAAAGTCTTCATTTTGTAATAAAGTTTCACGTAAATGGGTTTTTAGTGCTGATTCCATAGAGTACTTACGATGTTTAAAGATTCCTGTTGAAAATATTATTAGTAGTTATGTTGATAAAGTTATTGTGAGAGAGCATAAGATAAAATCACATGATAATTCATCTTACTGCTCTTATATGAGTTTTGATGGTAGTTATAGTTCTAAGCTATTTTCATTTCTTGGTGCTATGATTTTAGAAAATGTACTTATTGATGAGCTTAAAAAAAATGTTGATACTTATAGTAACATTACTTTAGCATATGACGAAGTTATTGATTCATATTGCCATGCTAATCGTTTCTTACGTACGGTCAAGACAGCACATTCCTCTTATTCAGCACCTCTTGTTATATCATGTGAAGGAGTTAATTCAATACTTCGTATTAAAAGCAATATTCATGGATACTATCATACTCATAAGAATTGCTTAATGTGTAATATTCAGTGTCAGGAAGATAATTATACAGCTCAACAGGTGTTTTATAGTGATGGACCAATAGGTATTTTACCCATGGGCTCTCATATGTATAATATAGTATGGTCTTGTGATGCCAGTGATTATTTTTTTACTCACATAGATGCCATGGAAAAGGAATTACACAAAAGATTAGATAATGTTATTGGAGAATTTGTGATAGATACTTCTACTATATATAATTTTCCTGTGAAAACCTTTTGGAGCCATGAGTCCTATAGAAAAAGGTTACTTTTATGTGGTAATGCAAGGTATGCATTTCATCCCTTAGCAGGTCAAGGGGCTAATTGTATTATTCAAGATATTAAAAAACTACGCCATTATCTTATGAAGGAAAAATTGTGTGGTGGTGATATAGGTGATACGTATTTTTTAGAAAAGTATTCTCGTGCATGTACATTACATCAATTAAGTAAACTTATGACATTTGAATCTCTTTATATATTTTATAAAATTGATTCTTTACAAAAAATGAGATCCTTTGGCTCCTATGTGATTAACAGAAGTAACATTATAAAAAAAATTATAGTAGATAAGATAGTGTCTTAGATATAGCTTTATGTGAGATACTATGTAAGTGTTTATTCTAGCAAGTTTCTTATAGTAGAGATCATCATACATGTTACAACAAAAGAAAAACCCAGCCAATACCAAATAGATGCAATGGCATTAGCATGGAGAGCCGTGAAATACGCACGATCTAATGCTATTGTCATGGCGAATGATACATCAGTTTTATCCATAGGATGTGGACAATGTAGAATTAATGACACATCAGTTTTATCCATAGGATGTGGATAATTAAGTAGAATTGATGCTATGAATGCAGTTGGTAGAGACTCTATTATGTATGGTACATATTAGTGTTATTTTCCTTAGAAAATTTTATGATACCAATGTTATTGGAGAATTTGTGATAGATACTTCTACTATATATAATTTTCCTGTGAAAACCTTTTGAAGCCATGAGTCTTATGTTACTGATACACAAAAAGTATGAAAGTAAAATACAGAAAATATTTACAAGAAAAAGCATTTTTTGAATGCAAAGTTCCTATGCTTGTGAAGAAACTATTCAGTATCCTTACTATCTATGTTATGTGTTGATTGATATGCTGATTCCTTAAGAAGAATAGGTATGCCATCTTCAGTAATAGGATAAGCAACATTACCTTCTGGGCTATATATATCATGCACATCCTCTCTATATATAAGCTTCCCTTTGCTAATGGGACATCTTAATATTTCAATCATTTTTTTAATATTCTTGCTCATAGTTGTTATTTGTAATGGTATAATAAATGTTACTCATTTTACAGTATAACTCATAACTCACAATTTTCTTAGCAAATATTCCTGCTTCATGAATACTATGTTTATATAGATGTAATACTTTTTCAAAGTCATTTCTATTTTTGTAATACATTTTTATCAGCAACATTTCTATTTTTAAATGTAAATGATATATTTTATAGTAGAATGCTTTATCCCACCCATTTTTATACTCGCATTTATGTAGATTCATAAGAATATTTTGATTGATTTCTGATCTATCTATTTCTTCTAAAATATCCTGGTAAGGGAGTTTATTTCCATATATTTTGTTATAGAATTGCATTTTAATACTAATAATTTTCTTGTATACCAAAGATAGATAATTTGTAGCATAGGTGTGTTGATATGGCCCAGGAAAAGGCAAAGTTATCTTTCCATCGTATGTTTTATTTGATATGTTTATGGATCCTTTATGGTCAAGAACAAAGAATATGTTTTCCATCACAATACTAAACATAGAGCGAACATTTTCTATAATATCAAGCATGTCATCTACTGATATATCTTTTTCATGATTTTCTAAATCACTATAAAAGCAATGGATATTAGTAATGGATTTAGCTAGATAAAAAGCATATATAATATCTTTAATTTTTCTTCCTGATAAACTATGCAGAACAATAAAATCTTCAATACTCCATAGATCTACAATATCATTAGATATTGTTGTAGATATTATTTCTTTCTTCAGAGGATGATATTCAATAGAAGAGGAAAATTTGTGAAGATTCTGAGGAAAGTAATCTTTTAAAAAAGATAGAGCATACTTTTCATGATCTATACTTGTATTATTGAGTATGTTTTGAATAAACATTTTCACTGAAGATACGAGAATAAATATTTCTGGACTAGTAAGTTGTACTTTTTCTTCATCATTTCCAATATTAATTGGAGCGTAAAGATTTTTTTCGTTATGTAGATATTTTAACAACCATACATATCTATTCTTATTATGCTTATGATGTCGTCTTAAAAAAGTAACACAAAGAGCTTGTCTGTAATTGCAATGAACAACTTTTTTTATAACATCATTTTGAACTTCTATAAGGAGCTTTTGTTGTTCTTTTTTAGATGTAAAGATAGCATTTTCTTTATTCAGTGTATTGAGGAGAATTTTAATATTTACTTCATAATCTGAACACGTAACACCAGCTGAGTTATCTAAGGAGTCTATAAAAATTAAACCATTACACTTGTCAAATTCAATCCTTGCTTCTTGAGTAATAGCAAGATTTGCACCTTCTACTATCATTTTAGCTTTTATTTCAGAAGCATTTATTCTTATGTTTTTATTATAATAATCACTTATAAGATTATTATCTTGGTCTTTACTTTTAATGAATACGCCTATACCTCCAAACCATAAAAGATCAGAGGGCATTTTTAAGATATAACGAATGATATCATCAGTATCATGAATTTCTTCTTCTTTATTAATTCCTAGTACATCACGAGCTTCTTGTGTTAAATCAATATGTGACGCTTGTCTATCGATAATACAGGCGCCAGGAGAAAGTACGTTTCTATCGTAGTTATCCCATGATGATGTAGTAAGCGAGAATAGCCGTTTTCTTTCGTAAAAACTTCTTTTGGGATCGGGTGAAGGATCAATAAAGATATGCCTGTGATCAAAGCATGCAACAAGGAGTATATTAGATGATAATAGCATACCATTACCAAATACATCACCAGACATATCACCAACACCAATAATCGTAATAATGTCTTTCTCTATGTCTTTACCGAGGTAGTGACAGTGTCTTTCGACAGATTTCCAAGCTCCCTTAGCTGTTATGCCAAGCTCCTTATGATTGTATCCATGAGATCCACCAGATGCAAAGGCATCTTCAAGCCAAAAGTTTTTTGTTTGTGATATTTCATTAGCAAAATCAGAAAATGATGCTGTGCCTTTGTCAGGTGCAACTACTAAATAGGGATCATATTCATCCCAAGCTATAATATTAGCATCAAGATTTCTTCCTTTATTATCAGTGATGTACAGCATATATTCAATAAAATTTTTATAACACTGTATCCCCAATGCATCATTATCTTCTCGCGATAATAATGTTTTTTTTACGAAAAAAGCACCCTTCGATCCATGGGGTACAATGAGGGCATTTTTAATTTGTTGTGCTTTTACTAAATCTACTACTTCTGCACGATAATCTAAGCGATTTGACCATCTAATTCCTCCCCTAGCGATTTTATTCATGCGAATGTGAGAACCTTCAAAAATAGGTGAATACACAAAAATTTCTGCATGAGGACATAGAGTAAATCCCTGTGATGTGACATTTCCTTTTATTTTAAATGATATAACGCCGTTATTGTTATTATCTATATAAAAACTAGTACGCACTATAGCTTGTAATATTTCTAGCATACTATTTATGTAGTATTTATGAAAATACAAAGTGTCGTTAGTACAATTGTTAATTTTGTCAATTTTTTCTCTAATAAGTTCTAGTCTTTTTTCCTGAGAAAAGCCATTATGAGGATTAAAACGAATGTCAAAAATATCTAGAAGATAACATATGATATGTGGTTCTTTGGTAAGAAATTGTTTTATTTGATATATGTCAATAGATTGTTTAATTTGAACGAGATAGGATAAAAGAAATCGTATGATACTTAGTTGTTCCCATAGTATATTTTTTACGAATATAAGTTTATTTAATTCATCATCTTCTACGATATTGCACAATATGGCTTTACATAAAGAAGCAAATCTGTCTAGATGTTGCTGTGAACTATATTCGGAAGTAACTTTCAATATTTGCATGTAATATATATCTTTATTCTCTTTATCATGAAAAGAATAAGAGTTTGCAGTAAGTATTTTATCGACAGTATGATATAAGAACTGTACGTCTGAAAGAGTAATATCTCTATTGAGAGTATATATATATATGAAGAATACTTGTTGGTTTGATTCTACGACATTGATATCGTAATCTTTATTGTTTTTTTTCAAAAGAGAAAGAATATTAATATCTCTAATAGCTTCTTCGACGGAAAATCTTTCCTTATATGCATTCTCTATGGTAAGTCTTGTGATAAGAGGAAAAATAGAAGTCTTTTGGCATTCATCTTTTAAAACACCATCCCATCCCGAAGCAATTTTTTTTGTTTTTTGATATGCAATATTGATATCAATATCATGTTTTTTTGTGGGATCTATGCCAATGATATAGTGAATACGTACTATGTCGCTATTAGAGCTAAAATAAGGATAAAAGGCAGAAAGACGCCCATCATACATTTCTACAAGAGCGTTTCCTATCTCTTCTCGTTTTTCTGAATTGAAAGTATCTTTAGAGGTTAAAACAATGCATGATACAAATCTATTATAGAAGTCCTTTCTCGTTATGATGGAATAAGTATTATGCTGTATATGTGATATAATAATTTTAATATGGTCTAAAAGATCATCTTGTCCTACTTGAAACAATTCATCCACTGGATAAAAGGACAATGCCTGATTGAGCATGTTTCTATGATATCTACTCTTACTATATTTTGTTTTATCTTTTAGATATGTTATTTTGTCTTTAATAATGAGTATTTCATTGAAGCGGAATTCTATTGCTTTTCTCCTTAAAAGACCTATTATACGTATTTCATGAAATGTTTGGCTATCATTACTAGCAATAATGATGCTAATAAAATCCATACGTATTCTTCTTTTGATTATAGAATGTGTGTTTGATTTAGATATGATAATACTGTCATGTTTTTTCCAAAAATCACGAAAACCTAGTCTCCAAGGTTCAGAATCTCTTCTTAGTATGTTGATGGAAGAATCTCTGAGTATACCTAATTCTTTTTTTATAGTTGGTTGTTTTTTAGTTTGTGATATATCCCAAGATCTGATGCCAAAAATATGGAAAAATTTAAGAATATTTTCTAGGTTTTTTTGATCTCTTGTGACAAGATGTGGTAATAGTTCATTTTCAAGATAATGTGTAATATTTTGCTGATCATTCTTAAGAAGAAGAGAAGTAGCAATAATTTGTTCTATATTTTCTAAAATAAAGAACTCTTCTTCTTGTGTAATATTTTCTTGAAATCCGATCTGACATAAAGAGAGAATGTCATCGCTTTTTACATGTCTTTCTTCTATGTATATGAAATAATATTGTTTATTTAGTGTAGAAAAGAAAGTGTTAATAGATTCTGCTATATGAGGAAGTACACTATAGGACACGTTAACAGTACTACTGTTGTTATCGCAATGATCAAAAGAAATATCTTTACCACTTTTAATATGATTCCATAATGAGGTAAATTTTAAAACGCACTCATTCTCTTCAAGACTAACATTTTTTAGATCTATTTCTTCTAAATATTGTGATGCAAGAGATAGCGCGAAATCTTCGTGATTTATTTTTGATTTTTTAAGAAAAGAATACAGATAAGAGTTCATAGAAGTTTCTTTTTAATAAAGCGGGTGATGAGATTCGAACTCACGACCTCAACCTTGGCAAGGTTATACTCTACCACTGAGCTACACCCGCAGACATGGTAATTAAAAAGTATCAAAATATTATTAATAAAACAAGTTTTTCTAGAAAAATGTATAACAAAAACTTTTCAATGATAAAAGACACGTCTTTTAGTAAATACCATGATTCCACCATTTGCATTGACAAGTTCGATGATTTTTTTATCAGCTATAGATCCTCCTGGCTGAATAAAACAAGAAATGTTTTGTTTTTGAGCTTCGATAATACAGTCTTCAAAGGGGAAAAATCCGTCCGATGCACATACAATAGTGTTTTTTGCATGTGTATCACTTAGGGTATTTAAAGCTATTTTCATAGCATCAATTCTACTTAATTGTCCACATCCTATGGATAAAACTGATGTATCATTTGCCATGACAATAGCATTAGATCGTGCGTATTTCACGGCTCTCCATGCTAATGCCATTGCATCTATTTGGTATTGGCTGGGTTTTTCTTTTGTTGTAACATATTGATTATAGTACCTTTCTTCTAGGGATTTTTGTTCCTGCTCCAATATGTAATTATGTGATATGCTGCGATATTCTTTATCAGTGGTGTGTAGCGATTGTGGTATTGCATTACATGCAACTAAAATACAATTTTTTTTCTTTGATAGTAAATATATTTTTGCTTCTTCTGTAAATCCATAACCTATCACAATTCGAAAAAAAGTGTCAGATATAGTCTCGGCTACATCTATATCAATAATGCTATTCCATGCAACTGCTCCTCCAAAACACGCCTGTATGTTTGCCTGAGTAGCTCCATTGAATGTATTCTGAATAGATGTTTTAATGTTTTTTATATTTTTTGTGTAACCTAATCCGCATAACATGCCATGTTTAGATATAGCGCATACCAAATGACTTTTGTGAAATTCTGCTAAAACTCTGAGTAAAATATTAATATCAAGGATATTATTATATGAGACATTTTGTTTATTATTTATGAAAAAAATATTATTTTTTTCATTATTCATGAGATATAGATGAGATTTTTGTGATTCATTTTCTCCATATTTAAGAGGTATAATGTGTTTTATATGTAAGAATTTATGCGATGTTTGATTTTCTACCAGATTCTCTTCATGAGTATCAATAGACATATTATTCATATGATTATGTATTTTTATATCATTATCAATAGTAGTTACCATTGCTTTTTGAGCATAGTACATGCGCATATCATATGATATTTCTTCTTCTTTCGTGATAAGATCTATTATCGCTTCCATATCACTGCTATTAGTACACACAATGACATGCATAAAATTTTTAATAGCAGCTCTTATCAAAGCATTACCACCTATATCTATGCTCTCTATCCAATGACAATTATGTGTATCTTTTTCAAATTTATATTGATTAACATATACAATATCTATACTTGGTATTTTATTTTTTGTCACGTCCTTCACGTGTATTTTATTGTTTCTATCGTACATAATGCCAGCAAATATGTATGGATGTAGTGTTTTGATTCTACCTTCTATGAGATAAGGTGTTTTTGTAATGGAGAATATTGATTTGGATTCAACATTTTTTGATTTCAAGTACTTATGCGTTCCCTCTGATGCTAGTATTTCGATATTTCGATTTATTAGTTTTTGAGCATATATTTCAGATTTATTTCTTTCAGAAAGAGAAAATAAAGCTCTTTTTATGGTAAATTTCCCTTTTTTGTTTATCATCATCTATTATAAAATCCTATGTTCTTCAAGTCTTAATCTATCACATATGTTGACATTTATTTAATATCTCTTGCGCTTTTATTGGTGCTTTTTTTATACCCTCATCAAAAAGATAAGATCCAGTTACTAGTACTTGTGCACCTGCTTTATGGCACAAGAAACCATTTTCGGCATTTATACCACCATCTACGTGAATAGTGATAGATAGATTATTTTCTTTACTATAGCTACTAATTTGTCTAATCATATTTATTTGAGAGTGAATAAATTTTTGACCAGGTAAACCAGGATATACTGTCATGATGGTCACATGTTGAACTACATACAAGTAAGGTAATACCTCATCAAAAGTTTCATCTGGATTCACAGCTATACCTATGGAAGTGCGATTTTTGTTTTTATGGATAAATTCCATGTTTTGATGTTTGTCTATATGAACTGTGAGAGAAAGTATATGATTATCACATACATAAGGCATGATTTTTTCGGGATTTTTTATCATGAGATGTATATCACAGGGATAGTTTTTAAGAGAATGCAATATAGGAGAACCAAAAGAAATATTTGGCACATAATGGCCATCCATAATATCTAAATGTATTCTGGAGGACTTATGAGGATAAACAGCATGTATGGATTCATAAAGATGTAGAAAATTACAGGAAAGTATAGACGGTGACAAAGAAACAGGGTACACTTAGATGGACGCGATTAGTAAATATATTATATTCTAAAGTTCTTTCTATTTCATTTCAATATTCTTATGAAGAAAAGAGTTATTCTTGCTTATTCTGGTGGCTTAGATACATCTATCATTTTGAAGTGGCTCATTTTAAATAATTATGACGTTATTACACTTACTGTTGATTTGGGTAATGTATGTGATTATGATGCGTTGAGGAGCAATGCTCTTAATGTAGGTGCTTTAGATGTTATTATTGAAGATATGAGGTCTGTTTTTGTGGATAAGTATGTTTATCCTCTTATTTCTAGTCAAGCATCTTATGAAAACATTTACTTACTGGGTACAGCCATAGCTAGACCTCTCATAGCAGAGAGGCAAATTTATTATGCTCATAAACACAATATTAGTCATGTGGCTCATGGAGCTACGGGTAAAGGTAATGATCAGGTACGTTTTGAAGCTAGTTACTATGCTCTATCCCCTCGTATATCTGTTATATCTCCTTGGAGAGTATGGGATATGTCATCACGAGAAGATCTCATTCGTTTTGCAAAAAAATATTCTCTCCTATCTGATGAAGGGTATGTAAAATCAGAGTTTTCTATTGATGATAATGTATATCATACATCTACTGAAGGAAGTATTTTAGAAGACATTAGTCATAGTGTTCCTTCGCGAGCTATTGGAGTTATCAAGTCTTTTAAGCATGCTTTAGATACTTCTGAAGACGTTGTTCTTTCTTTTGATAATGGTCGTTGCGTGGCAATTAATAATATGTCTTTAGAGCCATATAAAATTTTAGAAGAAGCTAATAAGATAGCCTCCCGTCACGGTATAGGAGGTCTTGACATAGTAGAGAGTCGTGTTACGGGTATGAAATCTAGAGGCTTTTATGAAACACCAGGTGGAACACTTTTGCGTGCAGCACATAAATATCTTGAAGCAATTACATTAGATGGTGAAGTGTTAAAAATAAAAAATATATTTTCTGTCATATATGGAGATTTAGTGTACAAAGGTTTATGGTTTTCTCCTGAAAGAGAAATGTTACAAAAATCACTTGATTATACACAACAATATGTATGCGGAGAAGTAGTTTTAGGATGTTATAAAGGAAATATTTATCCTTTGAAAAGATTTTCTTCCTCTAGTCTTTATGATAAAGATATATCTACTTTTAGTGATTCTGATTATTCTTATGATCAAAAAGATGCTGGAGGTTTTATTAATATTTTATCTAGACGCTTAAGAAATCATTACAATAGGAATAATAGGAAAAAAGGTGACTAATTTATGAATATACCCTATGGAAATCTCGAAAAAAATATTTTTAACATGATTATAGAAATGTCTGAGGGACATCATTCAGTAAAGTATGAATATAACTCTCGATATTCTATCATGATGGTTGATCGTTTTATGACAACACCACTGTTTTATCCTTGTGCCTATGGTTTTATTCCTCAAACAATTGCTAAAGATGGAGATACCTTAGATGCTATTTGTATATCATCGCACAATATTGTGATGGGTTCATGTATTCTTGTAAGAGCTGTTGGCGTCTTTTTTATGGAAGATGAAGCTGGAGAGGATAGTAAAATTTTGTGTATTCCTAAGTCAGATGATTATTATGATGATGTGCACAATATTAATCAAGTATCTAATTATACTAAAGAGCGTATTAATTACTTTTTTTCACATTACAAAGATCAAGATTCCAACAAATGGTCTCATTGTAAAGGATGGGGAGATCTTAATACTGCTATGAGTATTATTAATAGTTCTGTTATAAAATCTTGATTGAGCACGATTTATTTGTGATGCAGTATTGGATATGTGTTTTCTTTTTTTCCTTTTTTTACCACATATATTCCTATGGATGGATAGGTGTATGGGATAGTTGGTCTCTTCACAAAAAGAATGACACATGTTATGTTGCATCAATTCCTGTCAGTAAAGATCCAGAGAGTATTTTTCATGGACGTGTGTATTTAGGTCTTGCCTACTGGAAAGGTTATGGATTTCAGATTTTTTTGAAAACTTTTTATGATATTGATTCTTCCTATGAGAGTCATATGATATTTAACGATGGTAGTCGTTATAATTTTTTTTTTGATACAAACCAACTATTTTATTCTTTTGTGAAAGAATCTCACAAACTCATTACTGGAATGAAGAAGGGTACACACATTCGTGTTTTTACGCAATCGTATAAGAAGGTTCGCACTTCATATAGTTTTAGTCTTTATGGTTTTACAAAAGCGTTTAATACTCTTAAAAAATTATGTATCACATGAAAAAATCTCTTGTTGGGCTCACTTGTCATGAAATAAAAGTTGCATTACACCATATTGGTACTCTAGAAAAGCATATATCTATGCATGCACAACAAATATATTTTTGGATATATTGTAGAGGATCTTTATCTTTTGATGAGATGACTAATTTATCTTTTCGTTATCGTGCTTTACTTAAAGAGAATTTTTCTTTAGAACGTCCTGTATGTCTCAAAAAGCTCATATCCTCTGATGGAACAAGAAAATATATGATGCGATTTCATGATGGTGTTATTTGTGAAACTGTATTAATACCCGATGTTGTACATAAAAATTCTCATTCTATATGTGTCTCGTCTCAAGTAGGATGTAGTCTTAATTGTCACTTTTGTTATACGGGTACTCAAAAGATAGTTCGTAATCTTTCTAGTAGTGAAATTATAGGTCAGATTATGTATGTTAAGGATGATATCAAGGATTGGAAAGAAAGTCCTTTTATTCGTAACATTGTGTACATGGGCATGGGTGAACCATTAATGAATACAGATAATGTTGTGAAGTCTATATCAATTATAACAGATTCTAAAGGACTTGCTATTAGTAGGCAAAATGTTACCGTTTCTACTTCTGGTATTACTGACCAGTTACCACAATTAGGACAAAATGCAAGAGTACCATTAGCAGTATCTTTGCATGCCCCTTATGATGACTTACGTACGCGTATTATGCCTATTAATAAAAAATATCCTCTTCAACACCTTATTGAAGAGTGTCGTGCATACTTAAGCTATTCTCATACAAAAAAAATTACCTTTGAATATGTAATGCTTGAGGATACTAATGATTCTCTGGAATGTGCTCAAAAACTAGTCCGTATCGTGCAATCAATACCATCCAAGGTAAATTGTATACCATTTAATACTTTTCCTCAATGTGGCTTTACACCTTCTTCTTTGAGGAATATTAATCGATTTACGACATATTTGAAACAAAATAACTGTGTATGTTTTGTAAGGAAAACACGTGGTGCTGACATCATGGCTGCTTGTGGCCAATTATGGTCAATGAGTAAGAAAAAGCAATGAAAATCATATTACATGAGAAGATAAAAAAAGAATATTCACCCTCACACACTATTAAAAAACACACAAAAGTGTATGTATACATTCCTTTAAAAAACACACAAAAGTGTATGTATACATTCCTTCTGAGTATACACAATTTAAGACAAAGGAATCTATACGTCACATGATAAAGATAACAGGAGAGAACATCCAGTAAATCCCAACATCGATTTGGAAAAGAGTGAAGAATTGTCTGAGAAAAAAGAAATAGATAGTTTAAGACAACAGCTCACAAGTCTTTTACAAAAAGAAGAAGAGGAATCAGTAAAAAAGGGATCACGAAAAAAGAACAATCACAAGATCATTCAGGTGAAGTATAGTGATGAAGATCATATGATAATACAGAAAAAGTGTAAAGAATTGAGTATGGCTAAGGGAACATATATACGACTAAAGTCACTTAATAGAATAGATTAAAGGATAAGGAAATAAAAGAGAGATACATGAGTAGAATAAGAAGCATATCCTTGATCACCATGTGCATAGGAGGAATGTATATAAGTTCCATGTCCCATGCACATGGTGTCTTGGGTGATGTGGTGGGATCCATCATGGACAACATGTTCTTCAGAAACACACAGAAAAGCAAAGTAGTGCGTCACATAATACATAGCCATCGTAGCAATCTCAACACCATTGAACATGTACTGAATTCTCATCTGAGTACAGCCCCTTGATCATTATGAGGATCTTATGAAGATACTTTCAGAGGAGAGAAAGTTCTTGAGAATGTAGAACATCTCTATGATAATGCCCATGATCTCTCTGAGAAAATCATCAGGGAAAAGGAGAGGCTTCTTTCAGAGAGCAAGTACTACTCACCTCATTTAAAGACGTTACGAAGAGCATTTGGAAAAAACAGTAATGCAATAAACACTATTCTCAATAAGAGAGAAAGATATCATAAGCCCCTTATCAAGAAGCCACATTCTCAGAACATGGGAGATTATATGGCAACTACCCATATGATTTCTCAGGCATCCTATGAGATGATACAGAGCATTGAGGCAATAGTCTCACAGAATGGACGCATGATACAGTCTGTCATGGATATGAAGATGAGAGAACCTAGCTTCATGGATATCTGGAGGAGGATGATGGTCCTAGTATTTTAGATAGGCGCAATATTGAGCAGAAATGTAGATATGGGTTACATAAGGAGATTAGAAGCATGTTATCGTAAAACAAATATACGTGATAAGCATAGTTATGTTAGTGGTTATTATGGGGAATTATACTGTGCTGAGTTACGCCGACAGGCAGAGACGAGATCCTGGAATGAGCATAAGCTTGTAAAGTCTGATCCCAAATTTAAAGGAAGTATAGAACCAGCACATTTGCGATTTATCACCATTGATGAATTTGAATATCAACCCCATGAAGATCCTCAATATGCAGATTTGTATGATGAATAACACTGTTATGATGTGTGTGTAAAAAGTACTTTTTACACTCACAAAGGGAAAAAGGCGTGAAAAAGAACACACAACATGACAGAAAATAAAACAGAAGATATTGTTACAATTGTCATTATTAGTGAGTTTTACATCACATATGTGATGTATAATAAAACAAAATGTCTGACCTAGGGAAATTTTCTATTACAATATAAGAGCGCGTTGGTGTAATACTGGTCGCGCAAAAAATTTGAATTTCAGATTCCATTCCATGGAAGTACACGCATTGAGTACACACTTTCATAATGTCATCTGAATACATGTCTTGTTTTTAGTGGTGAATTATGAGTAACAAAGTGGATTTTTTGCAGAGAATGAAAGCTCTCAGGAGTGAATTTTCCCTTGAGTACCTCTGCCGTCTTAAAAACATATACATACAATATAGAAACAATCGTCCCTATATTCACTCTCCCCATGAGAAAACAAAAACTCCCTCTTGTCTTTTAAACAATTAGGTATATAAATGCTTTTCCACTGGTGAAAAGGGTGATGTTTATGCATTGTTTGCACGTCTTTTTGATATGTCCTAGGGATACATACTATTTTCTTAAGAATCACAAAAAGCCTTATTCTTGACAAAGATCTTCATGCCGTAAAGAATAGTAAAGAGATGATGACAGGGTAATTCTAAGAGCTCTTAGGAAGTAGGTCAAAAGAATCATGAAGAGAAAAAGAAGAATATATGAAATCATTCTCTAGAGAATAACAGATCTCTTAATATATTGTAATGTTGATGAGAGGGAACATGAGAGAAAAGAAATGTTGTTATCGTAACGTTATGATATGTCTTTCTCTAGGAAGTATAAGTGCTGAAAATGTTATCCAAGCATTGAGTTACTGTAATGTTTCTTTTTTTAAGATCAATAAGATTTGTGATGATAATATTTTGTATTAAAACTGAATATGGTATATTTTCTATAGCTTCTAGCGTTTTAATACCTTCTACAGTGTTGGCAGCATTCTTCTTATATGCTTGATGGAAGCATTGGAGAGAGTATACATCTTTTCCAAAACAAAAATTACGAGAATCCTGTGATGTACATGTGAGAATCATGTCTCCTATTCCTGAGGCATTCATAAATGTCTCCCATTCGCAATATAGCATTTTTCCTATATCTATAGTATTTTTTATGCATATTGTTAACATCCCTGCTCCTGATGATTTGCTTTCACAGTAAGCCATACCACATACTATAGCCATGACATTCTTTAAGGATGCAAAAAGTTGTATACAGTGAAAAGCATTATTCATAATTCTAGGATAACACCATGGTTTTTTTATTGTATTGTATATGTGAAGGCTCAAGTCATCGTCTTTGCTTGCAATATCTACAATACATCTTTTATGATGAGATATATCGTGACCAAAAGTTGGTCCAGAAAGAATAGCTATGGGATTAGGGATTATTTTTTCTACAACATCTGATAGTAATTTTTGAGATTGAATATCTAATCCCTTAGAGCAAATAATAAGAGATGTTTTTTTATGAAAATATGTTTTGTTTTCTTTCACAAATGCATGAATATCATTTACTGGAAGTGCAATAACACACATAGAACAGAGAGATATATCTGACATAGATGATGTAATTTGTAAGCGCGAAATGTGTGTAAGGTGATTACTGAGACCCTGTAAAAGTATTTTTTGTATTTGATGAGCTCTTTTTTCTTTTCGCGAAAAAAGAAATATATCACTTTCTTCATTATGAAAGAGATGAAGCAATGCTTGTCCCCATGCTCCAGAACCACAAATGATAGTCATATTTTTCATAGTGTTATTTCCTTAATATTCCATGATGGATTAATAGATGTGAATGTATGACAAATATTTTTGTTTTTTTCATAGTAAAGACATCCAACTAAGGCTATCATAGCGCCATTATCACAGCATAAGTGCATTTGTGGTGTAATAAAAGGATATATATTTTCTATTTCTTGTTGCAAGGATTTTTTCAGATATTTATTTGATGCAACACCTCCAACAAAATTAACGCATGTGATGTGTTCTTTATGTATTACAGGTAGTATTTGTCTTATTTTAAAAATGAGTATATCCTTAATTGCTTCCTGAAAGGATGCAGAAATGTTTTTTTGAAGTTCTTTGCTGATATTATATGATAATTTTGGCGTATTTTGATTACTGCTAGCATATTTTTCTATAGTATTGCGTACGGATGTTTTAATGCCTGAGAAAGACATATGTTTTTCATATGGCCAACACATAGATCGAGGAAAATGAAATGCTTTTTTATCACCTTTTTGAGCAGCTTTTTCTATAAGAGGTCCTCCAGGATATTTCATACCCATCATACGTGCTACTTTGTCAAAACATTCTCCTAAGGCATCGTCTTTTGTGTAGGAGAGTACTTCATGCTCACCAAGAGATCGTGTGAGTATAAATTGAGAATGTCCTCCTGAGAATAGTAGTGTAAGAAAAGGATAAGCGATAATGCTATGCGAAGTATCAAGAAATGACGAGAAAATGTGTCCTTCAAGGTGATTAATATGAATAATAGGAATAGAGCTTATTGTACTAAGAGTATGAGCAACAGTATTTCCTATGAGAAGGCTACAAGAAAGACCAGGGCCGTTAGTTACTGATATGATATCAATAGATGATATGGGTATGTGAAAAAGAGCTTCTTTTATGAGATTGCTGAGACAATGCGTATGACATGATGATGCTAAGAAAGGTATAACGCCGCCACTATACTGATGTTTTTCCTCATGAGTTATAGTTTTGATAAAGATAATAGTGATATTATTACCGTCTTTACTTACTACTGATACCGATGTATCATCACAACTAGTTTCAATGCCGAGACTTATAGTCATAAAATCGTATTATATTACCATGAGATCTTTTTTGCTGTTATTGTGCTTATTGTTAGCATATATTCTTTTCGTCACTTCCCTAGGATACGATATTACCTTACGCATTCAAGATGTACAATATGATTTGTCCGGACATCTTGTTACTCTTAGTATAATTGTCTGTATTTTGTGCGTTGCGTCTATTATAGCAATATTTAATTATATAACAAATATCAAATGGAAAAAGAGAAATTTGCAACTGATAAAAAAGAGATTAGATGATTTTTATTTTTTGAAAGATATGTATACCTTAATTTTTAAAGGTGATGCTAAAAAATTGAGAGAGCAAATACATCTTTTTATTGCAAGATATGATGCTTCTTATCAGGAATCTCAAGAAGTACTGCGCATGATAGAAGTTATTCATCATGATCATATTGCTAGTAGTAAGGAAGATTTAGTAAGTAAGTATGATTTTCTTATAGATCACTCTTCTAAGGATATGAAAAAAATATATTTTCAGAAGAGATTTGTGTACTTTGTGGAAAATAAAGAATGGTCAAGTATACGCTCTTTAGTGAACATACAATCTTTTAAGAACTATGTACGTTACATTGATAATGAGGAAAGTTGTAAGTATATTGTTTATGCCTATGCTTTACATAATGAATTTGAAAACGCTATAGAATTTGCTCATAAAGCCTACAAACATAAGTGTGTAGGTAGAGATTTTTACAAAAAAACACACATCATGATGAATCATGCAAGGGCGTTTTTGTTTTTTGAGAATAGTAATGAATGTCATGCATGTTTGGATATTTTAGATATAGTAAATCCTTATATTAAGGATATTCATGGGAATAAAGATATGTCCTTTATACACTATTTTCTTAAAATATTTTTTATTTATAGTTCTTCTCATAATACAGATATTGTCATAAGAAATATATTTAAAGATGCAATATATTACTCACAACATCCATGTTTTTATTGGCTTAGTAAGCAATATGGTCAAGAAAAATACCCCGAAGAAGTTTCTAATTGGCCTGTTTCTATTAAAAAAGAATATATTATTGATAGTATTAAAACATTAAACAAAGATGATTTTATAAGTACACGATCAGTGATGATGGGTTATTTTCATTTATTTGAAAGACTTCTTTCTATTGATGGTTGTTGGACTTCTCGTAGTATTGTACTTTTTAATCATTTTATTTCTCATTGTAATGAAGAATTTTCTTCTTTGAAGTTACCTGAATTTACTCCTCTTGTAACTGCCGATGGTAGTGGTTTTTTACAAGAGTATCCCTGGGATATTATGCCTCTTCATGTTTTACATAGTACTTTTTTTTATAATAGTTTCTGGGCTGATGCTTTTTTGAAATATATTAATGCCTCCCATGATGATACATTATTTTATAACTTTAAGAATTTTTCACACGTGAGAAAGAGTAAAAAAGAACTTTCTTTGTCAGATAGTAGGGACATAATTACTATTTAGTGTATTCGTTTTTCAGTATTTTATTGTATAGCTGCCATATGCTACCTAAGTAGTACATTTTCCTTATAATATATTTTTTATGTATGAGTATAGGATTTGTACTATTTTCATTTTCTATCATAAGGTAGTCCAGGGGAATTCTCAGGCATTGGTTATCTATATTCATTCTTTCTACTTTTTGTGTTTCTTCATTGAAATAGTTTTTGCAGTACTTATCTCCGAATGTGTGTTTCACAAGGAATATATGTTTCTTCTTATTTATTTTTGCTAAGATGTATGCGTTTTCATATATACTTTTTGCTTCTGATATATAATAAACATTGTTATTAGATACATGCAGTATTCCAGGAAAAGAAGTAACATGTAAGACACATGTGATGATGGTTGATAAGATAAAAAACCATATACCTTTACTGTATTTTTTGTTTTTTCTTAATAATGTCATTATTTTTTTTATTGTAAATTGTGTTTTAGTATTATCCTATAATGCGGTGTTATTATACAACGCATAAGCTTATATTATTTTTTACTATGTTACATTACAGACCTATTCCGCGTTCTATTAAAATGTCCTGTCGTAAGGATTTTCCTTCTTTAGATGTATATTGTAAAAGAATTCTTAATTATGTATTAGAACCTATTTTTTATACTATCACATCTCACCTTAAATGTTCCCTTGCTGATGTTTATAGAGTGTGTTTTTTATCTGATTCTGCATATATTATTTTATTAAGAGATGGAAAATCTATATCAGGCCAAAAATTTATTAGTAGCAAATATTTAATTAGGCTTTCCACGTTACTTATTCGTTCTGTTGATGGGGATATCGGTAAAGATGCTACAAGTCAAATAGATGGCTCTTTTTCATATCATGATACTTGTTTTTCTTTTACATTTATTTTATCTGAATCATCTTATGTGCTTACGATGGAACAGAATATTATTGTTGATTTGACATATTGGCGTGATAATAGCTATTTTTCTCAAGATGATTTTGTGTATTTTTGTGATTACATGCAGCATCATAAAAAAAATATTATTATTGCTGGCGTTAAAGATGTTGATGTTCAGTTTTTTCTAAATTCTTGTATTAAATTTCTCGTTTTTCACATAAATCAAGTAGTATTTATATTAAATCATCCTATGATTTATGAGGCATTTAAATTGAAAAATTGTATATCAACTTCAATGAAAAAAAATGACTCTCCAGAAGATATAGCTAAACGAATAAATTCCATTGATCCCTCTCTCGTTATCATTAGAGATTGTAACACTATGTCATTTTTTGATACATTTGTTAGTATCACAGACCGCGGTTACAGAAGTATATCATCTATTTTAGTTACTATGGATTTTGTATTTCCTTCCTTTTATAAGAGACCTTACAATACTGATATTATTTTTATAGACAAAAAGAAAATATTTATAGACTCTTAAGTGTTAGAGAAAAAAACTTTTACAATCAATTTATTTTATTTTTGATGCATATAGTATTACTATGGTATATTGTAATGAAGAGGTGTATTTTCTCTATTACTAATTTGTTTTTTATGAGATTTTTGAATATGTTTAATATAAAGAATACAAAGCATCAAATATTACAGTTTTTTTTATTTTTTGTTTTGTTTTGTATGATATTTGGTATAAGTGCTTTTGCTGATCCTCCTGTTGCTGTAGGTCAGAATTATGATGCAATTAACACTGTTCTTGATACAAGTGCAAATAGAATACAAAATATCGTTGCTGGCCCAATTGCTCGTGCCATATCTTTAATTGCTATTGTTTTATGTGCCATAGTTATTATTATGTTTCCTAAGTCTAATGTTGCAGCCTTAGCTTTAAGAATATTTGTTGGTTTATTTCTATTGAGAGCTGGTTTTGCCATTATGACATATGTAGGTCTTGGTGGCGGTACTGAAACTGCAACAACAACAACCTAGTAAATATCTAAAACAAAATAATATTATTTTTATTTTTTAATTGTTTTTACTAAGTTTATTGTTTTATATGTATGAGTAGTGAGTGATGTTTTTTTACTCACTACTTTTTTCCTTTTTGTATCGTGTCGTATGAGTCGGTTTTTTATTTTTTCATATAATGTAATATGCGTATTCAGTATTTTTATTTTTTTCTCTGCATGTGCTAATGCTGAAATTCTTTATATGCCAGATTTAACTTCTGAGAATGTTGATGAACGTTTTAATAATATAAATGTCTTGATTAATGGTTTTGCATCTGGTGCTTTTAGTAAGTATTTTTCTTTGTCTTCTGTTTTATTACTGTCTTTGATGTTTTGTTTTTATCCTCATGGGAATTACTTTAGTTTTATTGTAAAAACCATAATTTGTCTTTTTTTTGCTTCTGTTTCAATTGCTTTTCTTGGGTATGTTGGCTTTTTATCTTAGAGTTTTTTCATAGACTATGATATTTTTTTCTTCTTTCAAGCAAAAGAACATAGCTTCTTTTGATAGTAAGCAATCCGCAATATTTTTTCTTGCTATTTATTCTCTTGCCTTACTTGGAAATACCTTAGCATTGCCTTTTGTTTTCTCATTGCATGTGTGTTATATCTCTATTTTTTATTTTGATCCATTTTTTATTTTTAAGTTATTTCCTAAGACTAAACTAAAAACAAAAAATGTCATTAAATTGTTTTTATCCTTTTCTCATAATAGTGAGATAACTTTGGAAGAATGGTTAAGTAAGACTCCAATAGGAAGCGTTCTTGTACTTGTGATTGAAAAAAAGGTATACCACTATGAATATAAGAAGTGTGATGTTCCTGTTGTGGATAATTTTTATAACTTACCTTTTGATAAAAAATCTTGTTCACTCAAGTACACTATAAGTATCAATGATTTTCCAGGTATATTTCAGTGGATTAATGCAAGTCCTTTAAATATTGATAAAAAAGTTATGACAAAAAATTATCAATATACTCGTCAGAAATATCATATTTTGTGTTCTAAAAGCACGAATCAAAAATATTCCGTTATTAATATTACCAATATACCATTGAAAGAAAACTATTTGAATCAATTAGTGAGTCAATTGACATCAGGTAGTATATTTATTCAAAAATGGATGCCTCTGAGTGATAATGGCGCTAGAGAATTTTGGAATAATAAGAAGAAGGATTTTATTGGTTTTTACTTTAATAAAAGTTCTATTGATATATATGCAGAAAATGCCGAGGAAGCTTTAGAAGCCATTGAAAAAAAATCCTGTCTTTTTGGTTTTTGGCATGGTTTTATTTTAATACCTTTAGTAAATGGAAAAATATCAGGGGATATTCAGTATGTTTTACGCCAATGTGCATTCTTAGGATTTAGTGTCTATCACGATGTTCATTTATGTAGAGATGCTGATCTTTTCGATGCTCAACCTGTTTTCATACATTATAATTATTGTATTACTTCATACATGGTTTCAGTTCTTTTTAGTATTCCTCGTCATTCTCATGGAGATCTTGTGAATCCACATTTTGAAAAAACTATTGGTTCTACACTTCCTTTAATGGATGCCTTTGATAGCACTGGTACTCCTTATTCCATTAATTTTCATGATGGAGATGTAGGTCATGTGAGTGTTTTCGGTCCTACAGGATCCGGTAAGTCTGTTTTTATTTCTATTAGTGTGCTTAATTTTTTAAAATATCCACGTTCTCGTGTTTTAATTTTAGATAAAGATGCAGCTATGAACAATTTTATTAATTCTCTTAATGCTTGTGGTGTATCAACATTTATTTTTAACTTATCTACTCAGGGATTACCATGGAGACTAGATACTGTTAGTCTTAAAAGGGACTTTTGTACTCTTCTACTTAGAGATGTAGAATATGAAAATGATATGAACAATGATTTTCTTTATACATTGTCCATGCCATTTTATGATGTAGAGGATATTGATTCTCTTTATGATGTTGGTATGACAATTTTTTCTCAGAAAATAAGTTCGAGAATAAACAATATGATTAGTTTGTACGGATCTCTTTTGCATGGGTATAATGAGGATGTGATTTTAGATCAAAGAGTTATTCTGTGCACCTTTGATGGTTTTAATAATTTATCTGGAACTATATTATCTATATGTAATTTTTTAATTTTTAGTTTTCTTGAATCTTCTTCATATTATGATGCAGCATCTCTTTATGTGATTGATGAAATGTGGTTTTTCCTAAAGGATGATTTTTTTCTTACTCAGATTATTACATGGTTGAGGACATTTAGAAAAAGAAATGTGAGTGTTATGATGGCTACTCAGGAAATTCAAGATTGTATTGATTGTAATCTTGACAATATTCTCATTTCTAGTTGCAAGTCAATGGTTTTTTTGCCCAATTCTAATGCTATTCATATGAAGGACATATATCATTTATTTAAGTTGGGTGATGAGCATATAAAAGCTATTAGTACTATGCAACAAAAGCAATGGTATCTGTTTTGTAGAAAATCAGATAAAGTGTGGTGTGATTTTCGTTTGACTCCTGAAAGAATTGATTATCTTTTTAGTCAGAAGAGGGTTAAAAGTAATGTCAATTAGTTATTATTACTTTAACAATAACTTTTATTTGTATGTATATTAAATTATATTATTTGCTATATATATCGTTCTCAAATTAGGTTTAATATATGAATGGTGAAGCGCAACCTGTATTTTTACATGTAATACAGTATTTTGGTAACTATTTTTCCAATATATCTAGTAACATGGGTGTTTTTGATATGCCTCTAAGATATTTTACGAATTTTTGTATTATTATAGCTTTTATCTGGTGTGTTTTTTCCATATTTGCCAATAGATATGTCAATATACACTATTTTTTTGTATCTGTTTTTATCCTTAAAATTATACCTCTTGCTTTACCTCATATCATGGATGCTTTTAGAATGTTACTATTTTTATTTGATGATGGTTTCCTGAGGACGGGTGATCTCATTCCCGATAGTATAAGGCGTGCTTTTTTTACTCTTATTTTTTATCTAAAATCTATTATTCTTCACAGTGCAAGTGGTATGTATACTGAAGATCAAGGTTTTGATTCTTTTAGGCTTTTTATATTTCTTAAGTCTATTATCATGTATTGTATTTCAGCTTTATGTTTAGCATGTATTGCTGGATTTAGTCTGTTTATTCATATTCAGTTTGTTCTTAGGTATATAGTTATATACATATCAAGTAGTTTAGCTGTTTTACGACTTGCTCCTGTTTTTTTTCTTAATCAGCTTACTAGTTTTCTTATTTTTTTCGTTCAAGTGTTAGTTTTTTTACAAGGCACAAACATTATATCTCCTCTTATGGATCGCTTTCATACTAATCTTGTAAGGGAAATGAGGTCCTCTGTGAGTGAAAATGTATATAGACAATTTATTACCTTTTCTTCTTCTGAGGTATCTGAAAATAGTCAAGCATCCACACCCTTATCCAATTTAGAGAATTTTGATAACCCATGGTAAGTATACATAGTGTTATTATTTCTTTTTTCGTGTTTTGCGTCTATATATTGAATCCATATCATTGTATCTCTGCTGTATCGCAACAGAATGCCCATGTATCGCCACAAAATGTTCCTCTAGAGAGTTTAGTGCCATCAGATGATGTGCCTCAATATACTATGACTTTACCCTATGAAATACCAACATCACATTTATCGTTTTATCGTCATTATTGGCGGATAATACATGATAATCGTTTATTTGATAATATAAAATCACAGGATCCTACTCGTTATCTTGTCATCATGGATCACATTCGAAATGATGTAAGAGCTCACTTTCGCTTTTTATATGAAGAGTTAGGATATCAGCTTAGATCTCTTATAGAAAACGAAAATGTACTTTTTATTCCACCAATAGATGAGATGTCCAGAAATCTTTTTGGTCTTCATTTAACAGATGCAGAGAATTCTTTTATTAAGCTTCTTTGCTATCCTAGACCTAATGTTGCTTATGGCGTATATAATCGCCCTGATATTAGAAATCACTATTTATCGTATAAATATGATGCTGTTATTGCTTTGAGACTAATTACTTTAAGACATATAATAGATGCTTTACAGGGTCAGTATGTATACACGCCAGAAAGTAATATATGGAATAACCATGGTACTATTATTGAAGATGAGATTCCTCATGAAAGTATTAGTAATCTTAGCTCTTTTATCGTAATGTCTCAGAATATTAGTGTGTTTTTGCGTTCTTCTACTGATTTCTTTTTTATTATCAATATTATTATAGTATGCTTATTTCTTATTGTCTTATATACTCCTTTCTTTATCAAGAAATGTTTTTATACTAGATCCTAGTATTGATCACTCTATATCTTTTATGAAAACAATCGTTTATTATTGTATATTGTTATTTGTTTTATTTTATAACATTATTATATATCGCATGTATACTATGTATCAAAGTAATGATATACATAATGTTGATATATATAGTAAGGTGCTATTTCTTTCACTACATAATGTTGCATATGGCCGTATTCCAGAGGGTGTGGAAATAACCGATGGTCGTAGAATAAGAGATATTCTCATCGCGAATGACATGCAGGCGTTTCTGAAGCCTCAAATGGGATTAAGGAATTTTACACTTTTAAATATTAGTGATACTTTGCAGGGATGGCTTTTTTTAGATTCGAGAAATAGTTTTAGGCCAGTTTTTGTGCAAGGATACCTTTTTCCAGAGGGAATAGAACCCACTTATCGTCCTATTAATACTTCAGGAGTGCATCAGTACAATTTGTATAAAAAACCCTTTTTTCATGCTTATAGTGCAGATGGTAGAAGACTTTATAATGAAAGTATTTTAAGTCTTGCAAAAGAAAAGTTTAAAGATGGTATTCTAGAGTATAGAGAGCCTATACATTCATTTTCTGGTGAATTAATAGGAGAAGGAAATTATCTTCATGTCATGGCTGATAATGTAGATATTGAGAACATTCCGTATTATAGAATTGTATATTCTATTTATAGTGATTATTTTCTTGCTAGTTCTAGTTCTAATAGGCGTGATGTTTTTCGAAATGCTGAAAGGAGATTTCAAAGATATTATCGTTCGTATTTCCCCACTTACGGAGGTCTTTATGATAATTTAGCGAATCATCATGAAAGTGATTATTCATTGTATCGATATTATCATTTTTATTTAAGATCTCAATATAGCGATGATACTTTAGGATTTCGTGTTTTTACGGAACGCGATTATCATGAGAGTGTGCCACTGAAATATAAATTACTTACACCTTCCTATGAATATTTAGATTTACTGCAGTACGCTCTGATAGCTCATTATCGTGGTCATAAGTTACGCAATAGAAGTGTAGAGTTTTCTCATTTTGTTCATAATTTTTTACTTTCTCACTTTAATTCTGGTGGAAGTGTATTTATTAGAGATACTACAGATGGTGCGTATATGACACAAGTATTCTGTTCACCATCATCAGAGATGGCGTTTGTGAATAATATGAATTCAATAAATCCATATAAATATTATGGATTGGATACTGAAGCAGCTATTCAAGCACTTATGCGTGTGCGTGAAGTAAGATCCAATATCTCCTCTAGGTTAGATGGTTATAATGTTTTGGGAAATTTTTTAGGAATTTATACAAGTTTGAGAAGGCATCCTAAAATTCCAAATGCACGTTCACAAGAATTACTACATAGCAATAATCATAATTTTGTCGTAAATTTACATGCTCATGATACTTTCATACCAATTATATATGGATCTAAGGTTGTTCATAAGTCTATTCTTGGTACAGAAAGTGAAAATTATGATATAGATTGGGTGTTTCATAGACTTAGTGTATTTGATAGGTCTGGCTATTGGAAATGTAATAATAAACTCCTCAAGTCATGGGAATTTTTTGATGTTCTTGGATCAAATCCTCATGAATATATGAAGCAATTTAGAAGAGAACCTTCCTTTGATCATGGCTTTATGTCAGGAATTTATGATCATACAGTAGGTATGGAGTATCGCAAACCATCATTAGTTACATTTGCTGTTCAATTACGTGAAACTCCATCTTTTTATTTTATGAATCGAAACAATATTAATTACATGATAGCTGCTTCTACATCAAGGACACGGCGCGACTATAGGATTGCAAAAAGTTATTCTACAGTATTTGACGATCAAGCTTTTTTTACTGTTTTCCCCCATAGTAAATATACTGATATGTATGATGTATCTTATAATATTGTACACCCTGATATTCATAGAATGCCAGGTTTATATTTTCCTTATACTGAGCGAAACTATTATGATAATGTAAGTAGAGTTAATGTACGTAACATTTCTCACGTAACACCAACTGTAAGGACATTTGATATGATTATGCCTCTTTTTACTTATGATAAAGTTATTAGTAATATAGAGAGAATATTGCATGTTGCAAAAAACACTCAAAATCAGATACACGTTTTTAAAAGTAAAGATGATGCTGTTGCCAAATCTCTACTATTCCAATCATATGTACTATTTAATGGTATTAAGCATAATAGAATGAAAATATTTGATCTATATAACGCTCTTGGATCTTTATCCATACAACATATGGGAGTTATGGAGGATTTTGATAAAAGTCTGGAACAAAATATATCACTTTACCAATCTCAGAATAATAATTTATCTTCACGTGTAATTGCTGGTAGAAATTCTCTATTACAGGAGATAAGCGAACACAATGCATTACAAGGAAATATTCATGACATACAGGAAAGGATATCACGTGAGAGAAATCATATAGGTAATACATATAGTATGTCTTCCGTGATAAACGGTGATATTGCATCTTTATCCTTTGTAAATGAGACTATTTTTATCAGGATATTTCTATTATTTTTCTGTTATTTTATAATTATTTTGTGTGCTATTCGCATATCATTAAGTCTTATCAAGAGATGAAACGTGTATTATTAGTTATATTTTGTGTGTTTTTTTATGTGGAAAGTTGTGCGTATACTGAGCATCTTGAAAAAGAATATTATATAGATTTATTTCGTCCATCTGGAATAGAGTATTCATCTTTTTTTATGCCTTTTTCTGATCCTTCTCTATTAAAATATAATGGACCTATGATGTATTCACGTAGAGATTTCAATGAAAATTATTTTGTAACTGAAAATCCTGATTTTGTCAGTGGTATGGTGAATCTAGTAAGTATATATATGAAGCATAGTGGCTTGCAAAATTTTTTACAAGAAAACTTCTTTCATAATGGTGGGCATGAGGTATCTATTGATACATGTAGTATATTGGCTCGTATAGACATATCTAATATTGTTAATCAAAGATATACAGAAATAGAAAATGTGTTTAATAGTATTTTTGATGATCATGTTCGCTCTTTATTGCGTTTCAACTATACTGTGCCATATACAGATATACTAGGTATTAATGCACATCTTGTACATGATATACCTGAGTTTGATATTTTATTATATAGAAATTCTCATTTGCAACTGTTATGGTACAGTCAAGTGGCTCTGATTTTAGAAGATGCTATGCTGAGAAAAATACTTTATCTTACTAGACAACGTGCCTCTGTTTCTCGTTTACAGAGGATGCAATTAGCACATAGGATGGCAATAAATATTGTCGTGTATTCTATTTATAATGAAAGAATAAATAATTGTATAGCACATGTTCAGGATCAACGATCTACACAAGAGGAAAGATTACAGTTACTTTCAGAGCGCTTATCTCATACTCGTTCACATAGTAGTGGTAGTATGGCAAATAATGCAATAGCAGTATCAGCGCTGATGTCCATACATCAAGTTGGTATGTTGTTTTTTTTACAGATTATTATTTTAATTACATTATGCATATTTTGTATTGTGTATGTCTCTCTCATGTGTAAGAGGTTATAGTAATATGTTGTATTTTTTTCGAATATTATTAGTAATTTATACGTTTTGTGCATCATGTCACTATGTATATGCATATCAGAATACTATTCTACAAGATACAGCTAGACATTTACCTATTCCCATAGACGAATCTATGTATCATATGAATGAAGATGATGCTCATAGGGCCCATGTGTTTGGAAACTTATTTCCTCGTAATGATAGGCCAAAAATTCCCTGGGATGCTATTGAAAGATCACTAATTGATAATTTTACCTTTGTTCCTTGTAAAGTTTATTATTCTTCAGGAAATAATAATAAAGTTGCTTATATGGATGGAGGTTTTAGAGATATGAATGGTAATTTTATATATATAGATGATGTATATCAAGATCAACCTATTTATGTATCAAGAAGTACTTATGAAAATATTAAAGAAGATTCTATAGGAAAGAGTGTAGGTGATGAATATGTGGAGTACAGACCATTTTTTGATCATTTAGAGATAAAAGAAAGAGAATCTAATGATAATAATATAATTTTAAATTCTTTTGAGACCTTTGATAACTATGTAGAGCACAGACACAGTAAGTATCAATATTCATCACTTAATTCTCGTTTGGCACCTGTTGTATATGTATATGAAAGAAGATTTATTTTTTATAAAACACACAATTACGCACTGTCACTAGTACCATCCTTTGTGGATAATCATAATACTCCTCGCGATATGCCCTTTGTACATCCTATGTCTACTTTCAAGGATTTTTTTATGACATCTAAGCGATTAGAACCACGCCGTTCATCATGGAATCGTTTTATGTTTGTTGAAGGTGCAGAAGGGTTTTGGAAATTTCCCGAAACAGGAAGAAAAACTCTAGATCATAGAATGATACCTAATCTTCGTACATCCATCGCTAACTATGCTCATGGCTTTTTAAGTTACGATAAATATAGGGATTTTGTGCAACATGTTCCTTTTTTTTATACGCGTTTTTATCGTTATTCAGGGAATTATATTTTGGTAAAAGTGCTTAAATCATCTCCTAATGTATCATTTTTATTTCATTGGCATGGATTGAGTAAGGATGCTAAGGGTATGGAATTTTATGATTACGAGCGTTATGGCCCCAGGTTTCGTCAAGTTTTTCCTATATCAAATAATACTCGTATATCCGAGAATGAAGATAATTCTATTTTTTTTGCTACACCTGGTACTAATGTTTTTGAGAATCCTGTTTATCTTACTGACGTTGCTGCAATTCAACGAAAAGAATTTACAAAATGCCGTAATTACTTTCCTTTAGTGTTATCATTATATGATTTTAATCGTCTAAAAGATAAATCTGCAAGTTTATCCCGTACATACATGAGGGATAGTGGAAATCACTATCTCACAAACAACAGTGTTGATTCTAGGACACAAGTTTATGCATTTATGTTTGGCAAAGAAGGTAGTTATGCTGTTCAAAATATTAACATGCCTGTTGTTATTGTTGATCATAATAAAAATATCATAGATTTTAATTTTGTGAACGTTCCAGCAAGAGTGCATCGTACTTATAATAATATTGATTATAGTTCGAGTTTTATTTTTGGTAGTACAAGAACAAATCGTTCTTATACATTTCGTAATGAAACTGATATATCTGCAGGTCTTTTTCATCCTTATCGTGTTCCTGTTATTGATTATGATAGTGCGCGTATTTTTTTAAAAGATACATACGAACAAAGAAAAAGTCTTGGAAACCGTATACCTCATGATAACTCTTCATGGCAACAGCATAATAACTTTACTGATAGTGAAGATTTTGATACACGTTATTTTGTTCCTTATTCTCAAGCACTGTTTCTCATTGATTCTGATGAATACGTATTTTCCAAGATATTTCCAACCCCTATATTTCTAAATATGGGAAATAATTTAAGAGATATTGTCCCTTTTCCTAGTAATTGGGATTTTACATCTAATATGAATCATGTAAATGACTATATATTTATTGAAGATATGGAGTATCGCCATATGTTTGTTAATCCCCTAGGAAAAATGAGACGTGATAGATTATCACATCTCCCCATCATGAATTTTGCTAGGTATCTTCGTCTTTATAGTTTTCCTCCTCTTTATGATGTTCCTCGTACTAACAACTCACGTTTACAATTGCTTTTTAATGGAATTGCTGTTTTAGGGTTTTTTTTATATCCTCACACTTTTGACAATTTCTTAGAAAGTTCTTATATGAGAACTCGTTATGATGCATATAACTACTCTTCACCATCTAGACATGATACTACAGAACATCTCAATATATTTTCTCCTTCTAATGGGAATTTAAATACCTTTGATCATTTTTTTATCGAAGAGATACCTTACTCTCCTTCTAATAGAGATAAAATTGAAAATTATGATAATAGTGATATTATTCATCGTTCTTATTATCGTTATTATGTGTATCCAGATGTTCCTGTTGCTGTTCGTCATTTAGATATTTCTAATTATAATTGGCCTCATGAAAGAATTATTAGCCCCCCTTATAATGGAAGAGCAAATACCAATTACGATTTAAATGGTTCTGTATCACAATCAATTCATGGCCCTTATAGAACTTCTATCAGAATTTTTGTAGGAAAGTATTCTCGTCCAGCGAATCGTATGTATTATATTTTTAGCCGTTATAGTCATATGTTTCTATGGTTTTTTCAGAGACAAGAGTCTATTTATCGTCAATCTACACATGAAAGAAGCAGCAGGCGTCGTCGTAATAAACAAAATAATATTAATCACGTACAAAATCCTCTTAATGTGCCTTTTAATCCCGTTGTTGGCAGTAATTTTTTTCAGAACACTCCTTATCAATCATCATATACTATGGAAAAAGGATTGATTGATGATAGAGATGCTTATGCATCATGGAATATTTTTTATGATACTCGTCAATTTACTCGCAGTATTTTCACTTATAAAGATGGTATCAGCATTGGTTGGTTAGGTACCCAGTTATATTATAGTATCGATAATGCATCTTTACTTTCTAATAATCCTAATACTGTGAGAGATATTTATTATGCAAATCCTCTTAATTTTTCTGTCACATTCAGAGAATCTCAATTTCCTGATAAAAATGTGTATATGAGAAGAATGAATGATATTATTGCACCTTGGACACGTAATAATGTGCACAGCTTTGCCCATGATTATGCTTTAGTGCCCGTAGTGAATCGCATCCAACTTGATAGTATTGACGAGTCTACGTATATGGAGAATATTAATAGTGAAATGTCTGTGAATGTATTTTATCCTTTTTATCATAGTGAGAGTAGGGACAATTCTCATAATCCCTCTCAAGAGCGTCATTCTTCTCCTCTTAGTATTATCAATGCGTTATTGCAGTTGTACTTTTTTAAAATTTTAATTGTATTTTTCTGTTTTTTTATCATTTTGTTAGGAATAAGGAATAAAAATTTTTGACATCATATTTTTTAGAATATACTCTTTCCGTGACTGGAATTTTCTTTGTATGAAGTAGTATCTTAATTTAGTGTAATGTTTCCTTTTTAGTGCTGATTTGTTATGTATAATATTTTTTTAGTTCTATAATAAGTATAAATAAGAAAGCTTTTATCATAATGTCGGAAAAAGTACATAAAACACTTAAAGTTTTAAACAATTTTATATCTTCTTGGAAAAACATAGTAATATTGTTGCTTTTATTAATTTCTATTTCGTCTTTTGTTATTTCTGTTTGTTTTTTTATGTATTTTTATAATTTTATTAAAAGTCAAGATACAGAAATTCCTAATGATGTAGTGACATGTTATTCCTGGGATTTGTATGGTCCAAAAGTATATCAGACTACTGCGCATAGTCTTTTAAAGAGCAATGATATTATTAATTTCATACTAGATTATTTTGTAGAAAATTTATTTCTTTATTATTATAAAGATGATTATAGAAACAAGTTAACTGCGGGGAGATTGCTTGATTTTATACGTAAGGATTATCGTAATGAATTTGCTACTGTTTTTTTAGTCGATAAAATTAAGAAATTATCTCAAGTTGGATCAAATATGGTTATTCTAAAAAAGCGCAGGAACATTGAAAGAGGTCTTATTCTTTATGAGCTTGAAGAGTATACCTATACTAGTGGAAAACAACCAAAAGCGTATAAGGCATTTGAAGTAACATTAAGGTTTGAAATTTCTAGTGGCTCGGTCAGTATTTATGAAATTAAATCCACTTATAATTAGATGTACATTTACAGTTATTTTATACTATGTAGTGTTTTATCTATGTTTATATTAGCAAATAGTGAACATGGAGAAATAAATTATATCATTAATAACTACGGAAAGAGGATTGAGTACTATAATATTTATATTGATCATGATCCTTCTTATGCTATTAGTGTATTTGCTAATGATACGAGTGTCATGGATCATAATGAATTATTTGACATTTATAGAGAAGAATATATCAATTATGAAAAACCATTTGTAGTTGATATACCCCATGGAGTAAAAATAAAATCTATTTCTTTTAAAACTGTACAAGATAGTCCCTATTTGTGGAAATTTGAAAAAGCAGAATTTTTTGGTGATTTTGAAAGGATAGTTTTTGAAAGTGATATGCAAGCATCTAGAATTTCTGATGCAAGATTATCTGATGGAGAAAAATCTTCTATTATCATTTCATTTGTAAATGGATCCCGATATGTGATAGAAGCTTTTCATATTTCACAGAAAAGTACATTTCGCCATTTAGTCATTGATGATGTTCCGTATTTTAAATCTAGAAAAAGAGAAATTAATATGTTTTATATTGATAAAAAAAATATACCTTATCCTATGTATAGTGAAATACCAGATTATATTGGTATAGAGAATAGAAAAATATTTTTGCTTTTTTCTTCAGATATTGCTTTTTTCCCTCGTATATATGATTATAACTTTACTCAGTTGTCCTTAAAATATGTAGAACCATTGCACTTAATTAGTGGATTTTATACAGAGTTATGGTTTTTTCTTAGAGGGGGTTTTGTTTTTAAGTTAAATTTACTTCACAATGGAAACTAAAGTGTGAATAATTTATATTTTCGTTTTTTTATATATTTGCTATTTGCTATTACTTTTGGTGTGGGTGTTATATCTATTGTTTTGATAAAAAAGGAGAATGTGGAAAAAACTACTATTGAGACACAACTGAATCAGAAAGATTTGTTTATTTTATCTGATCTAAGTGAAAATTTAATTGAGGAGACAGATACAGCTATACTTGAGGCTGAAAAAAAACATTCAGATGGCTTTGTTTATTACGATAAAGATGGTGTTTTGGAGAAAAGTTTTGAAGAAGTTGTTGTAGATGATAGGCAAAAATTTAACGAAGATACAGAGGACATGATTCGAGAGTTAAGTATCGAAGAACCAGTTTTTAGTGATGAATTACCTCTTCTATCAGTTCCTGTAGTATCTACATTAAAAAAAAACGAAGACCATGTCATGAAAAGAAGAGAAAAAGTATTTACAACAGTTTCTTATAATTATGAAAGATCTAGTTCTCTCTTAGAGGGAATGGAACAAAGTGGAGTTTCACCAACAGAATCTGTGAATGTTTTTTATAATTTTCCTGCTCTTTTAGCAGGCACAAAAGTACCGATTATCATTGATGATTTTGAGTATTCATTGCCTGCTAGTCGTTCGATGAAGGCTACTATTATGCGTAACATTTATGCTTTCAATGCATCAAATGTTGTCATTTTTCCTGGAGGAGCTATTGTTAATTTAAAGGTCTTGGCAATGTCAGAAAATAATAGTATACGTTTATGTACTGATAAAATTATCACACTATTTCATATATATATTTTAAAAGAATGCGCCATAGTCTATGACAACGATTTTTCTGACTCTATACCTTTATCATCTAATTTTTTGTCTAGTGTTATGGATGTTTTATCGGATTTGCTTACTATTACCTTGAATCAACTTACAATGACAACAAAAGAAACGTTTTCACCTCTAAATTCTGAAGAATCTGAGGAGGTACGTAAATATGCTTCAGGATTATCTGCACCGGATAATACAGAAGCTAGTGTACAGTCTTTTTCAGATTCTATCGCAATGAAAGTTATATCAATTTTGAATAGCAGAAGTGAAGGTTTCAATGTTATTGACAATAAATTTAGGAAAGAATTGCAAATTTCACTCAGTAAGGGTTTAAAAAAAATTATTGATCAGCATTTTTGGAAAACAATTAAGCATGCTGTTCGTGGAAAAGTTGATACTTCTCGCATACTTTATTTTGTTTTAGAGGAAGACATTGTTTTGAAAATGTGATATACATCTTATAAGAGGAGCCAGAGTAGCTCAGTTGGTAGAGCAAAGCATTCGTAACGCTTAGGTCACTGGTTCGAATCCAGTCTTTGGCATTATGTTATTTTTCTCTTATTATCGTATATATTTTTTTCAATGAGTTTTATGAGATTTTCTATAACGCAAAACACAGTGACAGGACCTATTCCCTTGGGTACTGGAGTATAATACATACATCTATCTTTTATAGTATCAATATCAACGTCTCCTATTACTTTATTATTTTCAGTCACATTGATGCCTATATCTATAATAAGTTGTGTTTTCTGTATCCATTCACTATTAATTACATGAGGCTTTCCTATAGCTACAATGAAAATATCAGATACTTGACAGTGTTTTTTTATATTTACTGTATCTTTATGTGTCATTGTGATTGTACATTTGTTATTAAGGAAAATACTTCCACAAGGGCGCCCAGCCAGAAAGGACTCTCCTACAACAACGCAATGCAATCCTGTAATATTTGTTCCAAATACTCGTTGTGCAATATAAAGGGATGCGAGTGCAGTACAAGGTATAATACATGGCTCTTTTTTTAATAGCATTCCCTGATGATATGAATGAAGTCCATCGATATCTTTATTCTTGTGTATACATTCAATAATATCTGTTTGATGTTGTAATAACTGCTCTGGTAAAGGCAATTGTATTAGTATACCATCAATATCATCGTTATTATTCAGACTTTCAATAAACTGCATAATATCTTCTTTTGTACAAGAAGATGGAAAATGGGTAACACGTGTATCTACATTGTACTTTTCACAGGCACTAGTTTTTTTTTTTACATATAACAAACTAGATTCATTATCACCAACAATAATAAAGGCAGCAAGAGGTCTTCTGTGTATATTGTGTGTCACTGAAGATATTCTTTGTAAAAGATTCTTCTCTCTTTCTTTTACGATAGTTTGTCCATATACAAGTTGCATTAAAATACTAGAAGAATAAGTATTTTAATAACTATTACAAATCCAAGTAAAGCATACATGTGATAGTTTATTCCATAAAAAGAAGGAAGATTTTTATATAAAAAAGAAGATATTGGAGTGAATATTATTTCAAAAGCTTTTCTGATTTTCTTAATAACGTTATGATGTGTATTTAGTATGTTGAAGGAAATACCAATATCTAAAATAGCATACAAGCATAAGATAAATATAATGGAGTTTAACAAGAAGAGCATTAAGAAATGGATAAAAAAGAAGAAAGTATGAAAGTCACCCATGTGACAAAACCTTTACGTGAACGTGTCAATTGATACTATATCTTGGAAAATATTCTCTATAGATGTTCTATCTCGCGAAATAGAGCGACACTCTATGTTATGAGAATGAAGAAAAGAAGATATATCGTAACATAAATGTTTTTTTGATTCAACTTTTATTTTTAACAAGTGAGTGTTTTTTTCCTTGTATATGTGAAAATGTTCATTTTTTTTGTTAAGTATGCTAATATCAGCATCACTGACGATATTAATAGGATCAATAGTAAAAATGTTACTTTGAAGAGAAAGAAAATCTTTTGAAAATTCTTTTATTAGTTTTCCTTTTTTTAAAAAAGCAAAATAATCTGATAAAAATTCAGCCTCATCCATATAATGTGTTGTTAAAATAATAGTTTTCTTTTTTTCTCTTACTATTTCTTTTAAAAAATTCCAGATCTTGTTACGTAAGTTAATATCGATGCTTACTGTTGGTTCATCTAGGAAGATGATGTCTCTATTTGATACAAGAGCCTTAGCAATACTAAGTCGTCTTTTTGCTCCTCCAGATAATTTTGAGGCCATATGTTTTCTATATTGAGATAAATCTAGTTTATCCATGATAGTGTTAATGGCATTAGTGTCATGTTTAATCTTGTAAAGACCCTGAGTAATAGATAGCGTATCTTGTACTGTGAATACGGGATTAATATTTATTTCTTGAGGTGATACACTAAATACATGTTTTGCATTGTAGTGATGTTTGTCAATATCATAGTTTTCTATGCGTACCGTACCTGATGTTTTTTTTATTGTACCTGTGATTATTCCTATGAGAGTAGATTTACCAGAACCATTATGTCCTAGTAAACAAAAAATACACCCTTTTGGAATAGTAAGTGATACATTATCTATAGAATAATATGTGTTTTTCTTATATTTTTTATATACTTGTGATAGAGTAATGCATGGGTGCATACAATCACCTTTACGAAACTATTATTATTTTGCTACAGTATCATAATTCTTTTTTTTGTTCAGCATATTTATGAATAATTTTATTGTATCATGTCAAGGATATGGCGATAATACACATCCTTTAGTTTATTTGAAGTGTGAAAAAGAATTTATTAGATGTCCCTATTGTATGCGTATTCTAACAAGAAAATCACTGGAAAAAAAGGAAAATTTCTAAAAAAAGATGCTATATTTAGTTTCTTTTCAAAAAATATTTTTCTATGTTGTGTGGTAAAGAAAGTTATCTATCTATGTAGATGTTATATGAAAAACTACTTTATTTTAGCATGAAAGAAATGCGTTGTTTTTTATTTTATTATACTTAATGCTAGGAAAGTACATATTTTTGTATGTGATAAGTGCTCATGCATGAAACATTGTTGTATTAATATACTATACTATTGTAGATAAGATGTATTAATATACTATACTATTGTAGATAAGATGTATAATAAAGGCAAAGTAAGTATTATATAGTATGTATTCTCGTGTTGCTCTGATAGATTTTTCCGAAGTTCTTTATAAGTATTTTTATGGATATAGAGATACATTTAGTAGATCAGGTCATTGTACCTCTTGTATTTTAGGTGTAAGTATTTTTTGTATCAATATGCTGCAAAATAAAGTAGTTCCAGGCTACAATTTTGATAGAGTTGTTTTTGCAGGAGACAGCGCTAAAAGTTGGCGTAAGAAATTACTACCATCTTATAAAGCTCAAAGACCTCCTTGTCCAGATGATTTGGTACATCAAATTCCTATTGTAGAAAATGTTGTCCAGGCCTTTGGTTATGATTTTATACGTTGTTCTTCCTATGAAGGTGATGATGTTATTGCTACGTATATTTCTCAAAGTATGCGTCATAATAACAGTATATCTTTTACTATTTTTTCTTCTGATAAAGATGTTATTCAGTTACTTTCATCTTCTACAGATATTTATCATTTAAGGAGGAATAGTATTATAGATGTACAAAAAGCTATAGAAGAGTATGATATACATCCATCTTTTATGCCATATTATCAGACTCTTATTGGAGATAATGCTGACAATATTTCTGGAGTCAAGGGTATAGGTCCTAAAACAGCTGTGAATATCATTTCTCAATATAGTACTTTAGATCTTTTAAAGAAGAATATTAGCAATATAACACCGCAAAAACTACAGAATAAAATCATGGCTTATGAGGATCAATTGGACACTTTTTTTAATTTAGTGAGTTTATGCTGTGATGCACCTATAACTATTCCATATCATGCACGTACCATTGACTCTGATACATTGTATAATATTTTTGACCACTACGATATTCATCTCAAGGGTAAGCTAGAAAAAGTTCTTGATGACTTGTGTAATTTTAGTGATTTTTGACATGTATAGATAGTATGTGACTGTTTTCCTAGAAATGTCCTGATACTGATGTTACATGATAGACATTTCAAGAGTACACCAGTACACACGATTGGTACTTTTTTATATATCATAATATAGATTGTATCAATACTATACGCACATGTGGAACATGTAGTAGAAACAGGAGCGCTCACCCTTCATAGCGAAGGAAAAATCTATAGAAAAGGATGAGATAACATGTATTTTCACTGCGCATGGAAATTGGATAATACTACTCATGTTACTACATAAGCTTATAGAATAAGAATATGATAGAGGACTTTTTTAGGAATAATATATCTTAATTTTCTCTATAGTAAATATGGGTAAAAATATGACAATTATTTTTCCTGAGGCATCCCAAATGCATGATAACCACAATCTACATATATAACTTCTGCTGTAATAGAATCAGATGCATCAGATAGCAAAAAACATGCTGTAGAAGCTATGGAAGATAGTGTACAATCCTTTCGTAAAAATGCATTATCCCTGGACCATTTCAGCATATTTTGACCACCTTTTATGCCAGCAGCCGCTAGTGTTTTGACTGGACCAGGAGATACAGCATTCACTCTAATACCCCTAGTTCCAAAATCTCTTGCAAGATATCTTACAGAGGATTCCAGAGCAGCTTTACATACGCCCATGACATTGTAATTGGGTATAGCCTTTTGTGATCCATCATAGGTAAATGTTACTACAGATGCATTATCGTTAAGGAGAGATTCTGCTTTATTCATAATATTAATGAGGGAAAAACAAGATATTTCCATGGAAAGGAGAAAATTATCCCGTGAAGTATGATAAAAATAACCCTCTAATTCTTCTCTATTGGAAAATGCCAGAGAGTGTACAATAAAATCTAAAGATCCCCAACTGTGTTTTATAGTGTTAAAAAGATTTTCAAGTGATTTTTCGCAGGTGACATCACATTCCACAAGAAAGTCGGCCGAAACTTTATCAGATAGCTGCTGCACTCGACTTTTAAGTTTTTCCGTTTGATATGTTAAGCCTATAGTTGCTCCCTGAGCATGTAATTCTTCCACAACAGACCATGCTATTGATCTATTATTTGCTACTCCTAAAACAATTCCTTTTTTATTTTTCATCATTTGTATTTACCTATAATAACAGAACAATTAGTTCCACCAAAACCAAAATTATTACTCATGAAACAATCTATATCATGTTTTATTGCTTTATTAGCCACAATATTAATATCAGGTGATATTCTTTCATCTATATTGTCTATATTAATAGATGGGCTAATAAAAGACTTATTCATCATAATAATGCTAAAGAGTATTTCTAAAGTACCACAGGCTCCCAAAGAATGTCCCGTTAAAGACTTTGTTGATGATATAAAGGGTTTCATATGTAAATTATCATATATACATTCTTTTATAGCATCTATTTCCACTATATCTCCTAAAGGAGTAGATGTGCCATGAGCATTAACATAATCTATTGATCTATGCGATGGAAAGTCCTTTAGAGCCATATTTATGCATCTTTTTGCACCTTCTCCTGATGGTTGTACAATACTATTACCATCACAGGTAGAACCTACTCCTATCACTTCTCCAAAAATTTGAGCATCTCTCTTGATAGCAACATCTAAGTCTTCTAGTATGATAGAACAGGTTCCAGCAGAGATAACAAAACCTTCTCTATCTCTATCATAGGGACGTGATGCTTTACAAGGATCATGATTATATGTACTACTCAACACTTTCATAGCATCAAAAAGAAAAGATGTTGTCCAATCTACAATTTCTGATCCATTACATATCATTCTTTGTTGTTCTCCATCTCGTATAAGATGATAGCAATTAATAAAAGCCTGAGTGCTTGATGCGCAAGCAGATCCCAAAGTATATGCTTGGCCTTTAATTCTATACTGAGCGGCCGGGGTAGCTGTAGGAGATGATGTCATGGTTTTTGGTACACCAAAAGCAGATACTCGTCCTTTTTCTATAAATGATCGTATAAGAGAATACATTGTTCCAGCATCTCCTCCTCCTGTACCAGCAATAATACCTGTGTGAGAATTACTAATATCATCCAGCGTGATAAATTTTTGCTCTATCATATCATGAATAGATAAGCTTACACTGATTGCCATGGGAGACATAAATCTTAAAATGGATCGAGGTATATGATCTGTGGAATAACCATAAGGAATAGGAATTCCTGCTATATGTGATCTAAAATTTTTTTCTTTAAAATCATTACAATAAGTGATACCACTATTACCCTCATAGAGATTTTTTTCTATTGATTTATAGTTGTTTCCTATACACGAAGATCCTGAAAATCCTGTAATTACAACTCTATGTTTCATAATAATTCCTATTCGTTACCTTCAATTTTGCGAAATGTACCTACTTTTAATCCCTTAGCAACATATATTTTTTGTGTATCATTTGACATAGTGGCATCACCAAAAGCTATTGCGAGAGTTGACACATTACCTCTACTTCCTTTAATATCTAATCTGTAAGTGATTTTTTTGGTTTTCTGTGTTACTTCGCCTTTAAATTTGACACTATCTACTCCTAGCGCTCGTGAATAACCTCTATATCCCTTGCATATCATCCATGCACCTAGAATTTGCCACATACCATCTAAGCCTAGGCATCCTGGCATAACGGGATCATAGAAAAAATGACAATGAAACCACCATGCATCAGGATTAATATTTAATGACGCTTCTACATAACCTTTGTTATAAGTGCCACCGCTTTCTGAAAAACGTGCCCAATCAAACATAATCATAGGATATATTGGTAAGCCTCCATACATAGAAGGATATATTCCTAGTACCTTTATTGTATGTTTATCAAGTTCAATGATGCTTCCATTTTTTTTAAAAGAAATATCATCACATGTTTCTAGTAAGTGTTTTTCTATATCTATTTTAATAGTCATTTTCTTCCTGTAGATCCAAATCCTTTAATATTACGTTCTGTGTATGATATTTTTTCTGTAAAAGTAAGTGATACAGGTTGTACATGCATAAATACCATTTGAGCTATTCTATCATGAGCTTCTATGATGAAGTCATCTTTTCCTGTTAAATTCGCAAGAATAACTTTTATTTCTCCTCTATAGTCAGAATCTATTGTGCCAGGACTGTTAAGGCATACAATACCATGTGTATATGCTAGACCAGATCTAGACCTTATTTGAGCTTCAATATTATGAGGCATTTCTAGAGCAAATCCGCATGGCACTAAAGTCACTGTATCTCTTTTTAATATAATAGGTTCTTCAATATAGGCTCTAATATCATATCCGGATGATCCTTGAGTGGCTTTTTCTATAATGGGCGTGTCTTCATAGAGAGGATGGATCTTTACATCTAACATGTTTTACCTATCTTTAAACATTTTTTATCTTGCATAATATCAATAGCTATACTGTGACAGATTTGGCAAGATTTCTTGGTTGATCAACATTGAGCTTCTTCCCTTCTGCTACATATACAGAAAAAATCTGTATAAGGATAATAAATAAAAAGGATGTATGTAAAGCACATTTTTCCTTTATGATAATTGATGTACAGAAATTAGGGACGTTTGTTTCTTCTGATGTAAAGAAAAATACTTTATCACATCTACTAGACACTTCACTTATTGATGCTATAGTTTTTTTGTATGATGAATTGTGTATCTTGCTATAAAAAACAAATACTGTAGTGGAATTGTCTATTAATGCTAAAGGTCCATGTTTCATTTCAGAAGTATACTGTTCTTCTACAGGAATATATGTAACTTCTTTAATTTTAAGGGCCATTTCTTTTATGATAGGGCGCATTATACCTTCTCCAAGGAGACATATGAGAGAACTCTGAAGTGTTACTTTTTGTGCAATATTTTTCATCACAGGTGCATATTGTGTGATATATTTTTTGAGATAGTATGATAAATACGTAATACTTGTATACACATTTAAAGTCTTATTTTTATGTGTCATACGAGTGATATTTTCCCTGATAAAAAGAATAACACAAATATGGCTAAAGAAAGATTTTGTTGCTGCTACTGCATATTCCTTAGTTGTGGGTAAAGTGATAGTTTTATCGTGAATGCGTGTTATGAGAGAATTATCGGTATTTGTAAAAACAATACACTCAACTTCTGCTTTTTGTAGTTTTTTTACAAGATGCACAACATCTGCTGTTTCTCCTGATTGTGAAAAGCAAAAGACAATTGTTTTGTCCCTTTTAATGCATTTTATTTGCCTTATAAGTTCTGATGGAATTAAGCTAACAGTGTTTATATGAGAAATACCCTCAAAGTAATAGTTGCCTATAACAGTAGCATAGTACGAACTACCACAGCCAGTGAAAATTATTTTGTGTATACGTTGCCAATTGATGTGTGATATGATACTTCTTATATCTTTTTTATCGTATAAAAATTTTATTGTTGTTTCAATAGTTTCTGGAATATCATAAATTTCCTTTTCCATGTAGGATTTGTACGTATTGTTTAAAGGATTTTTATATGTATGTTTATATATACGAGTGATACTAGGTATATTTTCTAATTTAGCATTAGTCAACTGATGACTTTTGGAAGAGATAAAGAGAAAGGATTTTGCTGGACAAAAGTGTACTTCCGCTTCGGCTATGTCTGTAAATGTAACCGGATCTGAGCTTACTATATATTCATTGTTATGATGATTAGTGATGTATGCAAGAGTAGGACCAGATGTATAATTTATAAGTGATATATCATCGTTTTTTTCTCCATAGTTGATGAGACTTATTGCGAAGATACCTTCTATTTTACATATTACCTTCATGAAAGCATCTTGAATACTCATTTTGTTCACGACTAATTCATCGTAAATCATTTTTTCAATAATTTCAGTATCTGTTTCTCCAGATAAATTGTATCCCTTGCTAATGATACTTTCTCTATGTACACTAATATCAGCAATAATGCCATTCATAGCACAGGCAAAGTAACTATTGTAAAAAGGATGTGTATTTTGTAAAGATACTTTACCATGTGTAGCCCAACGAGTATGTCCTAGACTATATCCTTTTACATGTGTTTCTTTATCCATATCTATCATGCTAATTTTGTCGATGAGTTTTTCTTTAGAATCAATGGACTTATAGCATTTTAAGGAATTGTGTTCCTTATTGAGATAGATGAAACCATATGAATCATATCCTCTATATTCTAGTTTTTTAAGAGCATCGTACGTTTTGCTGATATAAGAGTAGCTGTTATAATAGGATATTATACCACACATGATATTTAAGTGAGTTTTAGAAAACATTATTATAGTATCTTTAATACTTTTTGTATACTTTTTGTTCTTTTTTTATGGTAAAAGTGGTATATTTTGTTCTTTAAATAATAATTTCTGTACTGTTTATAGCTTTGGTATATTATAGAGGAAATACTATTTTCTACAGATAATGTTTTTTTTATTGACTCTATAAGAAGAAAGTTTTTCTCAATTGTAATGATATTTATTGGTAAGGAAATAGAATAATTTTCTGTGAAGCTTTGGAAGAAATTCGAAAGAAATTTGTTAAAATACTTTCCTGTCCCATCACTTATATATATATTTTCCATTAATGACATTAAAGATAGCTCTAAATTGTTAGTGATATACTGACTTTTGGGAATAATATACTTTTTTTTCAAAAGAAGAGAACTCATTGATGCATAATCCTTATTACTAATATACTCAATCATGAGCAATATAGTTTCTCTTTCATCTTCACTAAGAAGAACAGTATTTCCAAAATCTATCAAATTGATAGATCCATCACTATTAATCATGATATTTCCACTATGCATATCTCCATGGGAAAATCCCTCTAAAAGTGTGGGTATAAGAGATGCGCTTACGATGTTTTGAACTACTTTTTTTTTCATTTCCTGTGGCCAGGATACGATATCATGAATACTATAACCATTCTTTTTTTCCATAAAAAGTATGTTTTTACTGCTGATTATTTTTTGTACACGAGGCACATGGCATATTTTATGTATAGCATCTATTTGTCTAAACTTTTCGATTGATGCACATTCTCTATACAAATCAGTTTCATTAATGATATAGGAGTAGGCATTAGTACATATCTGTTGTAGTTTCTTGAGAAAATTTTTCTTTTTATTATCGAGAAAAAGAAATAATATGACAAAATTAATTGTCATATCAATTGATCTAAAGTCTCGATGAATTTTTTTGATGGTATGAGGTCGTACTATTTTGACAACATATTCTATGTTATCTATGTAGCAAGTATATACTTGTGATATTGATGCTGAACCAATAAGTTTTTTAAGAGAAAATGTATGAGGAAATTCATTTTGTGCCATATATTCTATAATATATTTTTCCATTTCTTCCTGTGATAAAGAAGGAGGCACTTTGTCTTTTAATTTTTCTAAATCGTTAATAATATCCTGTTTTATAAAACCTGACCGAGTAGACAGTAATTGGCCTATTTTAATATATAAAGGCCCAAGATTAGATACATATTGTACAAGTGTTGTACGAGGAAATATCGCAAGTAATGTCGAGAGTATGCCAATAAAGGAATATATAGAAAATGCTTTATAGTTTCTTTGTACAATACATAGAAGATATATTAAGCGAAGGATATTCATAGGTATCACAAGAATAAATAATGGTTTTAATAGTAGATACTACTACTATTTAATAATCAAATAAATAGCTAAGTATATACTTTCATATTCTCACATATCATGTAAAAAAAGTATTACTAATATTGAGAAAGAAATATCAGTCATTCTGATATTTTGCCTTAGTGTGTACATTTGTATAATGTATATTTCTTACTATATGCAAGTTTTTTCTGCTTATTATATAGTGTAAGTGTATTGCGTTACGTCATTTAATGTATTTTTATAGAAGTACTTCAGTATTACATTATTTTTATGAGCATTGCGTATGTACTAATTAGTATACATATATCATCAAGATAATATGCAATAAAGGTGCCTAGAATTTACTTAGTGTTATACATCAATATTTGTGAATATGAGAAAGTGGATTGAGATGATATATAGAAAGTATTACTGTAGATTTTCCAACGTAAAGGTGTATGTGTAGTACATATTATTTTTTGTATGGAATCATAGGAATGATATTTTTTTGTTGTGTACAAATATTTATTTCAGGGAATTTATATCACTATGTGTATTAAAATAAATGCGTGTATTATTCTTTTTATTGAGATAATAGAAACTAGGATAGGATATCGTAAATGTTATATATGAGAGTGATGTCTCTTGTTTGTGATAACGAATGTTATCTATAGTGTTGCCAAAATTATTTTGAAAATGTAATAGAGAATTTGGATGATCTAGATTTTCCTGAAGAAAAGCAAAGATTTGTTTCGTCTTAGTATAAAATACATAAGAAATAAAATCATCTTCCAGGTGGTAAAATATAATATTTAATTTATTAGATGGTATCGATGAGAGAGAGTGTATAGGTGTTCCTTCATAGGTAAATGATACATGTATGTGTATAACTTTTTCTGGAGTCATTTCTACAGTAATGATATTATTATTTTTTTTTTATAGTATGTACGTTCTTTTTGGTGAAGAAGTCTTATTTTGTGAATGTTATTATTTTGGTAAGTAAATGTATCATAGTCATTGATATATGAATACACTTTGTGAAAGACATAAGGAAAATAGATAGTACAATTCTCATTTTTCTTGCATAATACAGTATAATGAGCGCGTATATCTTGATTCCAATGATGTATTTGTGTACGAGAAAACAATGTTTCATTATTTTGTATAAATTGAAGACAGCTTATTATCATTGTGCAGATGCTAGCAATCAAGATGCATGTTTGTATAGCCATATTATCACCTCTATTCATCTATTGTACAGTGTTATTCCTTAGCCCATAATGCAAGGTACTAAATACTCTCTACATAGTACATCTTTTATTGAAATACATTTCCCATTTATTATAGTGTATTTAAGTTTCTTTTTATCGAAAATTTACTTTTATTTCATGCAGTATACCTGTAGATGTAATTTAAGGCTATTTAATCTCTTCTATTATTTCATGCAGTATACCTTATTGTAGATGTAATTTAAGGCTACTCATAATCTCTTCTATATTAACTATAGACGTTAATTATGTATATTATGTGACAATTATAATACTTTGTATTACATTGATATACTATTATTGGTGAAAGATATACTATATTAGTGCTATGTACTACTCTATAAGCACATTTTCTGGAAGCAAGAAAATCCTGAGATCATATGTAAGTAGATACATAAGAGAAATATTATTATTCGATTACGTGTAAGAATTAGAGTGTGTGCAAAAATTTATGTCGTTACTCATTGATAACGAAGTAGTCCTTGTGTTCCTGGATAACATTATAATTTGTAACCAACATGTGTAGTACATATGCCATAACTGTGATCAATATACATATTGTTAGCAAACCCTGCCTCTTTAAAAATATGCACAAGATGTTCCTGGTGTGGAAATTCTTTTATTGAATCAACAAGGTATTGATAACTATCTATGTCTTTTGCTATCATGCGTCCATATAAGGGAATCATGTGAGATATGTATGTATGGTAACACTTTCTCACATACATGTTTTGTGGATGTGAAAATTCTAAACAACAGAATATACCATCTTTTTTGAGCACTCTATATACTTCGTGTAAAGTTTTTCTGTATTGAGTGTTACGTAAAGAAAAGCTCATCATGACTGTTGTAACAGATTCGTTAGCTAATGGAATATTTTCTCCCTTACCAAGAACAAAAGAGCATTTATTTTTATACTGATATAATTTTTTTTGTGCATTGTTCATCATCTTTATCACTGGATCTATGAGGATACAGTGAGTATTATCTGTAATAGTATATTTTTGTAGAAAATAGTATGTTGTATCTCCAGAACCAGAACCTATATCAAGAATGATACCATTTTTATGAGCACCGCATACTGTTGTCGCAAATGATTTTTTCCATTTTTTATGAATTCCTAAGGACATGATATTATTCATTAAGTCATAATAACTAGATATTTTATCAAATATTGGTACTGTATTTTTCATATGTTTTATTCCTTATAAGTAGATGTATTTTTATTTTTTTATAAAAGGAAAATAACATAAGAGTTATATTATATTCCATTCTTAGGATTATTATATATAGTTTTATCTTACGTTATTGTATAAAATTATTATTTTTTTTATTGATTATGTAGCCGTAATGAATTATCATTAGGGATACTTTTTTTATTAACGAATGAATAGAAATGCCCGTCACACTTAGTGTCAAAAGAAGACTTCGGTCTGAAAGAAGGAAGTATGTTATTAACAAAGCTTATAGATCTAAGACGAGGAAGTCCATAAAAAATTTTTATGACTCTTTAAAAGGAAATGATGTGAATGCTATGTGGCTTGCCTTCCGTAAGGCTCAATCTCAGATGTCTTCTGCTGTTTCTAAAGGAATAATGCACAAAAGATACTTGGCGAGGAAGGTATCGCGTATGAACGCTAATCTTAAAAAAGTCGTCTCGGCAAATTAACTTTTTCTTTGTTATATAAGGGAATTTATCGTTGTCTATATGGGAAAGGGTAAGAGCTCTTCTTAGGGATGTTTTTAGTGATTTTGACTACAGGGCCTACATTGAGAATATAGTGTTTAAGGAGCAGATAGATAGTACTGTATACTTAACAGTATCCGACGATACCGATTTGTCTTGGGTTCACAAAGAGTGTTTGGATTACATAGAGAGATTTTGGAGCCAAGAGTGTAGTTATCCTGTTTCTGTATGTTGTGATATTGTAAAGGATAGCTCGAGTTCCAGTTCTTATAGTAAAGATTCTCATGATCCTATTCTTGTCAAAGAATCTTTTATCAATCCCTTTCATACATTTGATAATTTTTTTGTTTCTAGTCATAATTTACTTCTAGTTTCTGCATGTAAGCATCTTGCGCTGTACACTGAAAGTACCCATTTTAATCCTCTTTTTTTTTTCGGAGATTATGGATTAGGTAAGACTCATCTTCTTCATTCTGTTGCTAATGTAGTTCTATCAAAAAGTTCGCAAAAGATTCTTTATATTACTGCTGAGTGTTTTGTTCGTTCTTATGTTGCTAGTGTACGCAGTCATAACACAGAGTTTTTCAGATCTTATTTGAGATCTTGTGATGTTATGCTTATGGATGATATTCAGTTTATTATGGGTAAGAGTAAGTCTGAGGAAGAACTCCTTCATTTTCTTGAAGAAATTTTATCCACTAATAAAAAATTTGTATGTACATGTGATCGCCCTCTCAATGCACTTGAGACTCTCAATGCACGTCTTGTATCCTTTATGAGTAGCGGTCTTGTATGCAAATTGGAAAAACCTGATCATAGCACGTTTCAAAAACTACTTGATTATAAAATATCCTCTCTTCCTCTTGAGGAACCTTTGCATCTTTTAGATGACGTGCGTGATTATCTTGAATGTTTTTGTAAAAGTAATCCCAGATCTTTAGATGGAATGTTAAACAATATTCTTGCTCATCAACTTGCTTTTAAAGAACCTTTAAGTGTGGAAAAATTGAAGGAAATGACTTCATCTCTTATTCCTCCTAGGAAAAATCTAAATGTTGATGCTGTGAAAAAATGTGTATGTGAGAAATTTTTAGTATCTATTGATGACTTATCTTCTCCTTCTCGTAAAAGAGTTATATGTGAAGCCAGAGCTGTTGCTATTTTTTTAGTAAGATCTCTTACGTCTATATCTATTCCTGATATTGGGAAAAAGTTTGATCGTCATCATTCTTCAGTGATATACTCTTGTAAGAAGGTGGAAAGTAATTTAAGATTACAGAGTTATGTAACAGAAATACGTAGAGAGTTGGCTGTATAGTGTGTGTATGAAGCTTAAAATAAAGAATCTTGTATTAAAGGGTATTTTAGACTCTTTTAGTAATTTTTTTAACTTTCAAGGAGATAATGCACCTCATATACTTTTTCAGAGTGAAGGTAGTGACTCTTTTTCTTTAACAGGATGTAGTGAAAATATGGAGTCCACATACTATATTTCTCATGATATTAATGGTGATTTTTCTTTTACAGTATCAGCTTTAAAATTAAGGAATATTTGTAATCGATTTACCAAACTAAAAGGAACGTACATCATTATTGAATATAGTAATGTTAATAACACGAATATGATATTAATATCAGTAAGTGATGGCTCCGTAGAATATAAAGTAGGTACTCTGACAAAGGAGGAATTTCCTTCTATTATCAAGGAGGAGAATGAGGCTTTTTTTGATATTTCTGGTGATATGCTGAGTATTGTCATATCTTCCGTTAAACATGCTATGTCTAAGGAACAAAGTCGCTATTTTTTAAATACTGTATCTCTCCGTCATTGTGGTGATGATATACATTTTGTTGCTACTGATGGTTATCGATTGTCTCTTTATAGCATGCCGCGAGTATCTTGTGCGTTTTATAGTAGTTGTCGTAGTAGTGTCTTATTATCAAGGGATCTTATTAATCATCTTGATTATATTCTTGCAAAGAAATCTTATACTGTTAAAGTTTTTTTATCATCTAGGCAGATTGCCTTTCATATTCCCATAAGTGACGATTATGATCAAAATTCTTTGAAAAATACCATGTGCATCACAAGCAATCTTATTGAAGGCAAATTTCCAGATTATACACGAATTATACCAAGTAATACTGTATACAAAATTCGTTGTTGTTTATATCAATTTACTCAAGCAATTCGTGATGTGTCAGCTATTTTTGGTAATACGTCTTGTCTTATATATTTTCATGTTGTGTATGATAAGGACAGTGATATATATTCTATGAAACTTTCATCTCGAGATATAAAAGAATTTAGCGAATCTTTTTCTTATGTACCTATTCTTGAATATACTGGCTCTTCTCCTGTTAATTTCACCTTCAATAGCTCTTATTTAAGGGATATAGAGAAGATTTTTTCCTATGAAGATGTGCAAAAGGTGGAAAAAAATAAAGATCAGAGCTTTAAAGGTGAAATATCTATCTCATTCAACGATGACTCTTCTTCTTTTATGTTTCAATCCTCTTTCGTGCATCATAAGTATAACACATACGTTCTTATGCCTGTTATATCTCAAAATCACTAAATGTATGTCATATAACTACAATAAATGATGAGTTTTTTCATGCTATTATGTCATGATGTATGATTTTTGCAATATATTGATGATCTTTTGATAATCAGATAATAAAAAAGCATTATTTTTCTGAAAAGATTTGTTATTGCTAGATGTTAGGTCATAGAAAATACAATCTCATATCTCATATATCGTATGTCTGAATAGAAAAGAGTATACTATTTATCATATGAGTAGAGTATATTCTGTTATGAGTAGAGTATATTCTGTACATACAGCAATGTGGTTTATATGTTTTATTTTTGATATTGCTATTATTCACTTATTTCCTGTTTTGTATTATTTTCATGTTACAAAAAAATATGATATGTCTTCATCATTATCTTTTTTTTATAAGTTTTCTCTCATATATTATTATTTTATGCATACAAAGATGTTTTAGTGCATTTTATTGTCGTTATGAATAATGTATTTTTGCTAGTATTAAGTTTATAAGAGTATTGTAAGTGAATATTATGTTATTTTGTAAGATACATACTATAAAGCGTTGTATTATATATATTTTATATTATCGTGTTTTATATTTTTTGTTTCCTAAGTGAATAATTACTGTTTCTTTGTCATTTTTTTGTATCATTATTTTGATAGGATGTGAGTACTTTTGTTATTAAATGCATGATTATGTGCTAGTATACTTGTTTCTTCATTTACGAGCAGCAAGATGATATAAGTGATCTACATGTGAAATGAGAAGAGTATATTGTGATTTTCTCGTTTTTAGTTTACAATGGTGGTTATTGTTTTTACAGCTAGGAAGTATTTTATGCTGGATATGCCTATCTGTACTTTAATGATATTGTGTAATGATGATGAAATGCTGGGAAATCTACATTGTATAAAGTAATAAATGTTATATTTACATTTACAGGACAGTATTTTACATTAAGTAGCTAATAAGTGAATATCAAATATGAATAAATATGATGCATCATCAATAAAAGTCTTGAAAGGCTTAGATGCAGTTAAAAAAAGACCTGGTATGTATATAGGTAATACTGAAGATGGAACAGGTCTCCATCAGATGTTTTACGAAGTTATTGATAATGCTGTCGATGAATATTTAGCAGGTTATGGTCAAGAGATTTTAGTTACTCTTCATAGTGATAAATCTATTTCTGTTGAGGATTTTGGAAGAGGAATGCCCGTTGAAGAACATCAACAAGAAGGAGTGTCCGCAGCTCAGGTTATTATGACGTATCTTCATGCAGGTGGTAAGTTTGATCAGGATAGTTACAATATTTCAGGAGGTTTGCATGGAGTAGGTGTTTCTGTTGTAAATGCTCTTTCTGATTGGTTGCAATTATCTATATATCGTGATGGTTGTCATTATACGATGTCTTTTACTCTGGGAGCTCCAGATAGTCCTTTGAGGAAAGAGAGTTACTGTGATCATGCACGTACAGGTACTAAAATTACCTTTATGCCATCTAAGAGTTTTTTTAGTAACATATATCACTTTGATGTAGAGACTATTAAGAAAAGACTTATGCAAATATCCTTTCTTAATGAAAATCTATCCTTATCTTTTACTGATGAGAATACAGGTATTCATGAAAAATATTATCACGAAAATGGGTTGGTAGATTATGTGTATTTTCTTCATGGAAAGACTAAAGACTCCCTTTTAATAGATAAGGTATTGCTATTCTCAGGAAATGACAATAATATTAGATTTCAGTGTGCTATTTCTTGGTGTGATGGATATCAAGAAAAGTCCTTGGCTTTTACAAATAACATATGTCAAGTTGATGGAGGTTCTCATGTCTCTGGATTTCGCTCAGCTTTAACTCGTACTTTCCAGAATTATATTAGTACTTCTCAAGTATCTAAAAAGTATCATGATATTGATGTATCAAGCGATGATATTAGAGAAGGTCTTATTAGTGTTATATCTGTATATACACCTAATCCCCAGTTTTCTTCACAGACAAAATCAAAGTTGGTTTCTTTAAACGTTAAGAAGTCTGTTGAGAGGCTTTTTTCTCGTTTTTTTCATGAATGGTTAGAAGAAAATCCTTCTCTTGCTCATATCATTATTGACAAAATTTTTAAATCAGCAAAAGCCAGAGAAGCTGCACGAAAAGCAAGGTTACTCATAAGGCGTAAGAGTAGTTTGGAAAGCTTATCTCTTCCAGGTAAATTATCTGATTGTCAAACACGTGATCCTCAAGAAGCAGAAATTTTTATTGTAGAAGGTGATTCCGCTGGTGCTACAGCAAAACAGGCACGAAGTCGCTACAATCAGGCTATCTTACCCTTAAAAGGTAAAATACTGAATGTGGAAAAGTCAGATCTTGATAAGATTCTTTCCAACCAAGAGATCGTGACATTAATTTCTGCCTTAGGATGTGGTATAGGCAGTGATTTTAATATTCATTCTTTACGTTATCATAAAGTTATCATTATGACTGATGCAGATATTGATGGGTCACATATACGATCTCTTCTTCTTACTTTTTTTTATCGTTATATGTCTGATATTATTAGTTTAGGATATCTTTATATTGCACAACCTCCCTTGTATGGTGTGAGGAAATCTAGTACATCACAAATAAGGTATTTACTTGATGATGTTGCTTTTGTGGATTATTTTTTTACACGTATTATTGATATAGTGTCTTTTAAGTCTTCAAGTACATCAGAGCACAATAAAACATTTCTTCATCATTTGCGTAACATTAGAAAGTATCGTTTTGAATATCTTACACTTCTTAATCGTTGTAATGTTCCTTCTGTTATTCTTAATGCTTTTTTAATGTTTTATAAGTTTAATGATGATAGAGATATATATATGACGTCTTACTTCGAGCATTATAAATGTGATTTTCAAGAATCTATTTCCTTTACATACTGTTCTGAGAATAGTGTATATACTTTTTATTCTCTCTATAAAAAAATATCTCGAGAATACACACTTTCTTGTGATTTCCTTGACAATATTGCTTATCGCGATATGATGGATGCATTTAGTTACTTAAGTAGTTATGAATGGCCTTGTCATTGTGTGATATACAATGAAGATTGCGTCTTTTATGATCCTTTTGTTATGCTTGATACTCTTTTGGATAAGTCTCAGAAAGGATTTCTTATTAACAGATATAAGGGTTTAGGTGAAATGAATCCTGATCAGTTATGGATGACCACTTTAGATCCTGATAAAAGGTCTTTGTGTCAGATGCAGTTGGACGATAATAGAGAAAATGTTGATGATATTTTTTATAAGCTTATGGGGTCCGTTGTTCAACCAAGAAAGAAATTTATTATTGATAATGCTTTAAAAGTGTCTGTTGATGTATAGGGTGTGTTATGTGTGTAGTGTGAGTATGTTATGAAAATTTTATTTGTGTGTTTAGGAAATATTTGTCGTTCTCCTAGTGCTCAGGCTGTATCTGAACATTATGCAGAAAAAAATGGTATTGATGATTTTGTTTTTGAATCAGCTGGTACAGCATCTTGGCATGTAGGTGATCCTCCTGACCAAAGGGTTATTGATGTTGCTTTATCTCGAGGATATGATAAATGTAAGTCTTATGTTGCTCGTCATTTTCAGGAAAGTGACTTTAGTTATTTTGATGTTATTATTCCTATGGACGAGAGTAATCTCGATCATATTGCATCCATGAAGGGAGATAATAAGTGTATTATTAAGTTGTTTTTAGATCATTTACCAGGCAGGGATAATAAATCTCTCTCTTTAGAAGATCCTTATTACTATGGTTTAAATAAATTTCAGTCTATGTTTGATACTATAGAATCAACGATACCTTATATTTTTGATTTGTATATGGGTAAAAAGTAGTTGGCTACTTGAATATTTTAGCATATATTTTATTTATAAATGAAGAATATAAACGAATAGTATCTGTTTAATGCTTGTTATTTAAATTGATTTATTATTATGTTATAATGTTGTTGGTTTTAAGGAGTATTATTCATGAATATTAATATAAATAGCAGAAGTAGTGCTATAGACTCTCAAAGCTTGCTGTTTAATCGTTTTCTAAGCAGGGTTTTTACGAAGTTTTTTTTATCTTTATTTGTTTCTTTTTTAGTAGCAGTATTCTCTAAAGTATTTGTAGGATATCTTTTGTATTCTCCCTTTCCTGTAATTTCTTTAGTGTTTTGTTACTTTATTTCATCCATTTTGTTCGATAGGGCTATTTCACATCAGAATTTGCCACAGGTAAAATTTCATTATTATTTTGCTAGTGTTTTGATGGGTATAATATTATCACCTATGTTTTTTTATAGACCTGACATCTTAATAGTTGCTTTACTTTTATCTTGTTTATTTTTTGGCTCTCTTATTACATATGCTCTCACAACAAAATCTGATTTAAGTATATTCGTAAAAGTTTTTCCTTTTTTAATCTTTATTGCAGTAGTCTTATGTATAGTATCCTGGGTATCTATATTGTTCTTTAAGGTCTCTGTATACACTATGATTCTTCCACTTTTCTTATTTATGTTTGGATTAATTTTAGTTGGTTATACCGCTTCTGTGAAAAGAGATTTTTACGAAGCCGTGGAATCTAATACATCATATCCTGTGATTTTAATGGAATATCAATGTGCTGCCATGTTTTCTTCTTTATTTGCTAACATATTGATGGCTATATACAATATTTTATCGGGTGAAGAATAAAGAAAGTTACTTCTGTATTGCTTTCTTTTTGATAAATTGAAAGATAGATCCTTTTTGAAGATATTCAAGCTCTCTAGGTGATGTTAGTTCTACAGAGCAATGTATTTTTACTTTTCCATCAATGGATATTTGTATTATTTTTATTCCTGATAGAATATCTTCGAAGGGGATTTTTATTATTTCACTGCCTGATAAATGCATTTCGCTATTTGATATTACTTTAAGAGGTACTATTCCCATATACACGAGGTTTGTTCTGTGTATTCTTTCAAAGCTTTTTGCGATGATAGCTCGTACTCCTAGCATTTTTACTCCCTTAGCAGCCCAATCTCTTGAAGATCCTGTGCCATATTCTTTACCAGCTATTATAACGAGACTAGTGTTTTCTTCTTTATATCTACAAGAAGCTTCATATACTGTCATGTGTTTTTCGCTGGGGTAGTGTACTGTATATCCTCCTTTCTCTTTCACGCCTATCATGTGATTTACAATTTTAGGATTCGCAAGCGTTCCTCTGACCATAATGTTGCTGTTTCCTCTTCGTGATCCATATGTATTGAAATCTTGTTCCTTTTCATGATATTCATCCATGAGATACTTACCTGCATCTGATTCTTTTTTGATGACTCCGGCTGGAGATATATGATCTGTTGTAATAGCATCTTCTAGAATCATGAGAATACGACAATTACTTTTAGGTTGTACATACTCCTCTATGATAAATGGCGCAGGAACGATATAAGAAGATTTTAAATTCCAGGTATACTTGTGTGATGTTGTGATTTTAGTTGTATTCCACATGTGACAGTTTTTTTCTATTGTGGATGTGAGATATGTTTTAGTGAAATGTTTTGTGGTGACATATCTTTCTCTATAGATATTTATTTCCTCTTTTGTAGGCAATAAATGTTTAAGTTGTATTTTTTTGCTCCCACCAATATTATCTTGAGAGATATCTGATATCATTGTTCCGTGCAGAGCATAAGCTATAACAAACATAGGAGACATAAGGTAGGAAGCTTGTACATCTTGATGTATACGTCCTTGAAAATTTCTATTTCCTGATAATACTGCACAAACTCTATAGTTATGTTTGTGTATATCATCTACTATATCTGCATCTAAGGGACCGGAATTACCTATACATGTTGTACATCCTATAGCTGATACAAAAAATCCCATTTGATCTAAATAATATTGTAAACCTGATTCTTCGAGATAGTGAATACTTACGTGACTACCAGGAGCGAATGATGTTTTAATCCATTTTTTAGTAAATATTTTGTTTTCATAGGCTTTTTTAGCAAAAATTCCTGCGGAGATAAGTAAATTTGGATTGGAGGTGCTTGTACATGATGTAATAGCAGCGATTACTACTGATCCATCTGTGATAGGCGTTTTATTAGTTTTTTCTGGTTTTATTCTGACATTGGAAAAGTGATGGAAAAAATTTTCCGATGTTTTGTTAATATCTGTTTTTTGTTTAGGATGAAATGGGCCAGATATACAGTTATTTATGACAGATAAATCAATGTGTAATATATCATCACTTTGTGGCACGTTATGATAAGTAGTAAACATACCTTGTAATGTAAGATACTTTTCTATCATTATGTTGTTATCTCCACGTGATGTTTTTGTAAGATATTCCAATGTTCTTTCATCTGGAGAGAAAATACCACATGTTGCACCATATTCTGGCGCCATATTACTAATGGTTGATCTATCTTCTACAGAAAGTTCTCTTACTGCTTCTCCGCAAAATATAACTAACTTCCCTATGACATTATGTTCTCTTAGTTTCTGAACAATATGTAGAACAATGTCTGTAGCACTAGTATAGTATCCAATAGTACCTTCAAGTGGCACGATACATACTTCAGGATAAGGCATTACCATACCTTCGCCTAAAAGTACACTCTCAGCCTCAATTCCTCCTACACCCCATCCCATAATAGATAGCCCATTGACCATAGTTGTGTGACTATCTGTACCAATAACAAATTCAGGTATAAGCCATTCTTTATTGTTTTTATATTCTGTAGTCACAACGTGGGAAAGATTTTCTATGTTTACTTGGTGACATATTCCTGTATTTGTTGGAATAACATTGAGATTATTGATATTATAGTGAGCCCATTTAAGGAATTCATATCTTTCTTTATTTCGTGAAAACTCTCTTTCTCTGTTTTTGTGCCAAGCATCACTATTACCATAGTAATCGATGGATATAGAATGATCTATAACAAGATCTGTTTTAGTGCTGAGGGTAATTTTTTCTTCTTTATTTGCATAAATATGTTCATAAAGAGTGCATATATCTACTAAAAGTGGTACCCCTGTAAAATCTTGTAAAAGTACTCTACTAGGGTATATAGTAATACTTTTTCTTTCCTCTTTTTTTTTGCTGTAAAAGTTCACAAAATTGATAATGTCTTCCTTTGTGATAATATTACCATCTTCATGCCTAAGAAGGTTTTCTACTATGATTTTATGGCAATATGAGAGATTTCCTATGCCCTTTAGTCCATTTTCCTCAGCAACATTAAGATTCATGTAGGCATATTGGGCAGAATTATTTTCTATATATTTTATACAAGAAAAGGAATTTTTTAACATCTATATATATTGTCCTTGAAGATACTTTCCATTGTTTTTTTCAATAAAAACTTTCTTTTGATTTGTCATATTTTGTAATTTGTAGATGTATACCTTGCTAAAATTTGACAAACGTGCATATCGTTCAGATTCTCTAATAACTGGGTATGCTTTTCCTATATGAAAGTCAAGAAATATTTTATGATATTTTTCAGCTTCTTGACGCAGAATAGATGCTCGTTTCTTTATAAGATCGTGATGTACTTGAGGCATTTGTGATGCTGGCGTATTATTATTAGAACTAAAGGGAAAGATATGAGCAAAAGCTATGTGACACTCCTTAATGATATTGAGTGTATCTTGAAACATCTTTTCTGTTTCTGTGGGGAAGCCTGCTATTATGTCAGCTCCTATACCTACTTCAGGTCTCATTGATCGTATATTATTACAGAATTCAATAGCATATTCTCGTGAGTGTCTTCTTTTCATTCTTTTTAAAATCATATTGTTTCCAGATTGTAGTGATAGATGAAAATAAGAAGCTAATTTATTTTTTTTACACGCAAAGATATTTTTTAATGTGGTATCTATTTCTGCTACATCAATCGAGGATAATCTTACAGATTTAATATATTTAATGTGAGATAGTATACTTTCCACTAAATCTCCTAATTTCATATTTCCTTCTAGATCTTCCCCCCATGAAGATATATCTACTCCTGTTAATACAATTTCCTCTGTATTTTCATCATCATAGTGTTTTACAATGTCTAATATTTTAGTAATTGGGAAAGAAAAAGAAGATCCTCTTCCCTGTGGAATATTACAAAACGTGCAACTGTGATTACATCCATTTTGAATTTGTATAAATTTTCTTCTCCTCTTTTGTATTGCGTAGAATTCAGTATTTCTCCCTTCTTTTTTTTTAAATAATGCATCGAGGTAATTAACATTATTTTTATGGCGATTATCAATAATACCATCTACTAACGGAATATCATCTTTATATGTTTGCACAGCACAACCAGTGACAAAAACTCTCATATGGGGATTTTCTTTTTTAATTTTACGAATTATTTGTTTCGATTTTCTTAATGACTCTTTTGTGACAGAGCATGTATTGATAATATACACATCTTTAATATTATTTTTTTTTAAGTAAGTACTAATAATATCACTTTCGTAAAAATTTAATCTACATCCAAGAGTATATACATTCATAACCAGTAACACGTGTGTATCTATATTATACTATAATAAGTCAATTGCGGAAGAAGGGGCTACATAGTGTTTCTCAAATGTCACAGGTGCTTGTATAGTGATTTTCGAGTCTGTGTTTTCATGATAAGATACGACTGATCCGCATCTCATGTGTACGATGATTCTATTCTGCGGGTATATTCTATAAAAGTAAGCTAAAGCAGACGCAAGAGCCCCTGATCCACATGATTGTGTTTCACCTACACCTCTTTCCCATATTCTGATCTTAATCTCTCCATCGGAAATCTTTTCTAAGATTTCGACATTCGTTTTATCTAAAAATAAAGGATGATTTTCCACCATAGGACCCATAGATTCTAATGGAAAACTATCAACATTGTCAACAAAAAATACACAATGAGGATTTCCTAAGCTTACAACAAAAGGGTCTTCTGCAAGAGGTTTGTGTATTGGTCCTAATCTTAATTTGAGAAATTGTGTATCTTCTTCATGACATAATGGTATATCTTGCCAATTTCTACTATAAAACATAGATACTAATGTTTCATGAGGACTATCTTCTTTATAAAATCCTTCATAATGTATTCCTTTGCAACAAATCATGATTTTAGGATTATTATTTTTAAAGAAGTTTCTATTAAGCCATACAAGACAACAAAAAGCATTACCGCATGTGTGTGATTCACTTTTGTCTTTATTGAAAATTCTTAATTTTATCATTTCAACATTAATTTCATCTATGAAAATAAACTGATCAGCCTTATTATCATTTTGTTCTATAATTCTATAAATAGTATTTGTCTCTAAGTGAGTATCTTTGTGATAAAAAATGATAAAGTTATTTTTTAAGACATTCATGTAGAAAATGTGTAGCACGATATAATAATCTCTTCTTTAAACTTGCTTTATTTTATAATTAGTTTATAATACATGAAAATTATGACTTTTTCTTTTACTAAAAATATGTTAAGCGTTGGCGATTACTTTCCTGATTTTTCTTTTACTGCTATTAAGCCTGGTTCCGTTATATGTGATGAGAACAGGTACAAGGATTTGTTTGTTCAGATTGATAATCATTCTTTTCACGGTAAGTGGAAAGTTTTTGTTTTTTATCCCATGGATTTTACGCCTTTATGTTCCAGTGAGATGGTAGATTTTTCTCATAGTGTTGCTAATTGTGAGGAAAGCAATTTTGTATTTTTGTGTGGTTCTCCCGATAATGAATATTCTAAAATAGCTTGGCGTACCTACAATCCAAGTTTAAGTAATCTTGCAGTATGGCATTTTAGTGATAGATTGTCACGTCTTGCTCAAGATCTCGGTATTATTTGTCGTACTAGTTCTCTTCCTCTTAGAGCTACTTTTATAGTGGATCCTGATTTAGTTATTCAACATGTTTCAGTGTATAATATAAGTGTCGGTCGTGATCCTAAAGAGGTATTGCGATGCTTAAAGGCTTTGCAAAAACAAGGCAGTCCTTGTGTGAAGGAAGATGCTATCGTTTCTGATACATGATATGGTATTTTTAATAGATAATATAAAGGTGCGTGATAAATATGGTTAAAATACGTCTTTCTAGGCTTGGGAGAAAAAAACTCCCTCATTACAGAATTGTCGCGATAGATTCACGATCTTCTCGTAACGGTAAATATCTTGATAAGATTGGACATTATCATCCTTTGCTACCAAAAGATGATGCCTCTCGTGTTGTTCTAGATATTGATAAATATCAGAAGTGGATTTCCTTTGGTGCCCAACCTACTGATGTTGTGAAGCGTCTTTTTCATGTGATACAAAAAAGCGAATCTTAAGTTGTGTAAATGTGGCATTCTACAGTTCTTACTTGTTATCCTGAAGCTTTTCCAGGTGCTTTGAATATATCTCTTGCCAGGAGATTTAGAGGCCTTATTTGGGATTTCTCTCTTGTTGATATGAAAAAATTTGCACATAATCATCGTTGTGATGATTCTCCCTATGGAGGAGGAGGAGGAATGGTTTTGAGGCCTGATGTAGTGGAAGAATCTCTTAATTCCTTTGATATTGGTTCTCGTCCTATTATTTTATTTACTCCCTCCGGTAGGACTTTAAATGACTCTTTAATTCGTTTTTTTGCAGAAAATGGTGAGGGTTGTGTATGTATTTGTAATCGTTTTGAAGGTTATGATGAGAGAATATCTCAATACTTTGATGTGCATGAGATTAGTCTTGGAAATTATATTCTTGCAGGAGGTGAATTGGCTTCTCAGGTATTTATAGAGTGTTGTATTAGACTTATTCCTGGTTTTATGAAAAAAAGTATTCATAGAGAGTCTTTTGATAGTGGTGATGTAATTCAATATCCTCATTATACAAGACCTTATAACTGGCATGGAATGTGTGTTCCTGATGTTTTAGTCTCTGGTCATCATGAAAACATTAATAAGTGGCGTCGTAAAAAGTCCTTAGTAAAAACAGAGAAAAAGAAGCATTTTTGATGATATGAATAAACAGGGTTAATTTTGTGAACTTTAAATAAAGGAGATATCTCACAGTGAATTTATTAGAAAAATTTGAACAACAACATATTAATGATATTACATTAGATAGAAAGGAAATATCTCAGTTTAGAGCAGGAGACACTTTAAATGTAGGAATACGTGTAATTGAGGGTAAACGCAATCGTATTCAGTATTTTCGTGGAGTATGTATTGCTATAGGAGGAAAGGGATTGGGTAAATACTTTCTGGTACGTAAAATTGTAGCTCGTGAAGGTATAGAAAAGAAAATTCCCTTTTATTCCCCTATTATTGATAGTATTGTTGTGGAAAAAAGAGGTAAGGTGAGGCGTAGTAAATTGTATTATTTGAGAAATCTCAGAGGTAAGGCTGCTCGTATCAGTGAGAGGAAAGTCTCTCGTTAGTTATGAGATGCGTGATCGTTGGAGGTACTGGTAATGTTGGAAGAAAGATAGTTGAGTGTATTGCTGCATCCTCTTTATGTTTTGATAGTATTCATATTGTCTGCTCTCATAACTCTAAGGGAACTTCTGTACCCTTTAAAAATACTTTTATTATATCAGAAGTATTTGATGATTTTGTTTTCCATAAAGACGATTTTGTTTTCCTCGCAGTCTCTTCTAAGCTTGCTGCCTCTTTTGTGCCTACTATTTTACAGCACAAATGTATTGTGATTGACAATTCTTCTTATTGGCGTATGGATGATTCTGTTCCTCTTGTTGTGCCTGAAGTAAACTTTAATGCTATCCATAATATTAAGGACAGAAGCCAAGGTATTCTTATAGCTAATCCTAATTGCTCTACTATACCTATATGTGTTGCTTTACGAAATGTAATATCTCGTATCAAAATAAAACGTATGGTAGTTTCCACATATCAATCAGTTTCTGGAGCTGGATATGCAGCTGTTGAGCAGCTATACAGTGAAGTCCAAATGTTTTTCCGTAAAAAAAAATTGTTACCACGCTATCGCAATAGTCCTTTTACAAAACGTATCGCTTTTAATGTTATTCCTCATATTGATTCTTTTATGGAGGATGGTCGTACTAGAGAAGAGTGGAAAGTAGAATCTGAGATGAGAAAAATATTTGCTATGCCTCATTTAGGTATTCAAGTTACTGCTGTGCGTGTTCCTGTTTTTCTTTGCCATGCTGCATCAGTGTGTTTTGAGGCCTTGGAAAAGTCTACAGTGGAAAATATTGCAAATCTTATGAAGGGGGATGGTGTACATGTTACCTATGATGAACACTATGATACTCCTGTTGATTGTGAAGAAAAGAATGGTGTCTATGTATCACGTTTACGTAAAGATCATACTGTAGAGAAGGGCTTTTGCTTTTGGATTGTTTCTGATAATCTTTTGAAAGGAGCTGCTCTTAATGCTGTACAAATAGCTGAAAAAATATATTTTCATAGACAATAAAAAGAAATATGTGTGAAGAGGAGAAGATTTTTCTTTCTCAATATTATGTATCTGAGTGTTTTCTTGTGATTGTACAAGGATATACGTCTTACCATATCTCTTCTAACTGCTGAATAATGGCCTGTGCTCTTTTATCTCCGAGTATACTGTTTCCCATTTTTCTTGTGAGATAACATACAGTAATATTTCTTCTCCTATTACATAAAGCAAAACTTCCTCCCCATCCGTAATGTCCGAATGATTCCTTATCAGTTCCTAGATGGTTATATATATTTGTCATTACTCCTAATCCCCAGGATGTATGGTAGGGATCTAGAGTGTAATCTATACCTGATGAATAAGTATGTGTAATAGTATTTATAATATCCTTGTCAATAAATTGTACCTCATCTATGATTCCATTATTAGTCATAATATTGAGTGCAAAGCACAATGACGCTGAATGAGCTAACAATTTGGATCCAGGCATTATGCCATGCTTTGGTATTTGAATTCTGTTCCATTTTGTCATGAAGACAGTTTTTTTAATATTGCTTATTTTTTCATAATTGGGTAATCCATAGGGCTTAATAGGTTCTGCAATATTTACTTCATCAGGTACGCAATCGAAAAATATATATTTTAATTTTTCTTTGTTTATCTTTTGAAGAGATGAAATGAATATATCATTAATGGATGTGCCTGTTTTTTTATATACAATATTATCTATCATGCATCCCCATGTTCTAGGATGATATCCATGTCCTTCTTTATAATTCCAAAAAGGCTCTTGATCGTTAATATATTGTATAAAATCCTTTTTCTGCCATGATGCACTGTCGATTTCTTTTCTGATTCCTGGATGGCCAGATCTATGGGATAAAACATCTTTCACAGCGAATGACATTTTTGTACAATTAGGAAAGATATCGCATATTTTTTCTTCAAAATCCAGTAATTTTTCTGTCACTAAATGACCAACAATTACTGTAATGAGTAGTTTTGATACTGAATAGGCATGTACAACAGTATTATTACTCCATTCCTCTTGTGCACCTCTCCAGCATCCTAATGATATATTGAGAACTACTTCATTATCCTTTATAATGGTGATGCATGATCCTTCGTCAGGGTACTCCTTCTTAATATTTTCCATGAGTTTCATGATAGGAGAGAATTCTGCTGAACAATAACCTTTGATTTTTTTCATAGATGTTGCTATTTTTTTTATTATTTCTTTAGATGGAGCTATATTTTTATTATGAATTATAATAAACCTATATCACCTCACCTACAAATTTGGAAATGGGGTATATCTATGTTATCTTCGATATTGCATAGATTTAGTGCCATATTACTATTTTTTTCCTGTGTTTTTTGGATTCCCGTCACAGGATTTTTGGGAATTTTTAGTTTTAATGGAATAGATTTCTTATTTTCTTATTTTCTTGCTTTTAATAGTCAGTATAAGGACATTAGTTCCTTCTTCCAATTATGTACATATATAGTTTCTGGTTGTTCTCATTTTTGTCTTTTTCCTGATAGTAGTCCGAGTATGATTATTACTCGTATACTAGGTTTATTAACAGTTTATGTATATTTACCAGTATTTATTTTTTGCTTTCTTTTTTATATTTTTGCAGAAATGAGGCATTTGTTTCAAGATAATCTATTATTAGGTTTATCAAAAAAATATTCTAATTTTTTGTCTTTTATCGGTATTTTTACGTGTCTTTGTACGACTATTATATTATATAAAATTCTTATAGATAGGTTTTATTGATTATGTCTTATACTGCTTACTATATGCGTAAAAAACGCCTCTTTATAATGTTTGTATTTTTTCTGTTGCATTATATTGTTGTACACTTTTTTTGTAGTTTTTTACGTAAAAAACATAATGAGGATATATTAAGTATTTCTCATTCTTATAGCATTATCACAGATGTTTGTAATGACATTGAATATGTTTTTTTGATTTTAGTATTCATCTTTCTCGTATTGAGTCTTTGTGAATACTTGTTTGATGTTATCAAAGACTATGTCCATCTTTCTTATTTTGTTATATTGTATAAATGTATAGTAGCTATTCTATCTGCTTTTACTATTTTCTCTTTTATATTCTTTATTATCATAACAAAAGTATTTCTTACGTGATATGCTGTGATACTGTAATGCATGACTTTCTCTGTAATAGCGAGTAATTTATCTTATTTCTATGAAGAGAGCATATAGCGCTCTATATACTTATATTTTGTCATGTTTTTCTGTTGTGGTATGTTTTGTCTTACAATATATAGAATACATAGTATGACTGCATACTAGTAAATACATGGTAGTACAGTATTTTATATGTATATAGGCAGATATTTATGCATCTTCCTCTCTTTGTTGCGCATATTTCTTTGTCTAAGTTGGATTTTTATTGTTAATGTGTGAGTAAAAATTATCTTATATCTATTAAGACTATTTTCATGATAATTTATTTAGTATTTGTTTGTAAGAGATATTCTTATTTTTTACTTTGTAGTGTATACGGACATTTCACAAAGGTATTATGTGTTTTTCTGTAATATAATGACATCATCTACTTCCTATATTACGATGTTGTGTATTTTGTTCCTATATTACGATGTTGTGTATTTTGTGTGTTAGTTATTGTATGGATGTGTGTGAGCATATATGTATCACAAGGCATGTTTGAATGATATATACATACAAGATACATGTATATTATGTAAATATTTTTTTTGCTACTTTATATAAAATTTATCTTTTAGATATCTCTTGGATCAACATGATACATATTATGAGTGATTGTTATTTCTTTGCAAGTGTGTATAAGTAAATTTTCACAAGTCATTATAACTTTCTTTTATTATTCACTATATATAATAGTATTTTTTATATATACATATGTGAAAAAAATCACATTATTTGAGATATGAAGTAGTGTATGAGTGATAAGATTGCTTTTGATATATTAATATACACTCATCGCCACAAATATACTGTCTATCTTTTATTTGATACATGTATTTTATGTATATTACAACTAGTATATATTTTGCTAAAGGAAAGATTTAGGTGAGGCAAAAAAATATTTATTTTTATTGTATGATATTATGATGTTCTTGCATGTATTACTTTTTAATCATCAAATAGGACATTGTATGCTGATAAGAATAAAGTACTGTTTCTCTTTTCTGAGATTATATATTTTTCTTTTTTTTCTTGTGTAAGTGTTATTATTTTTTTATTGGTCCTTATAATTATCTTTTTATTACGAAATATTTTTGTTGTTTTTGTGATGTGATAAGTGTTATATTACCCTGGCTTACTTAATATTATGCTACTTTTTTACGTGAGTTATTGCATTTTCCTATCTATTAATTATGTTTTTTTCGCATACACATTATGTCTAATAAGATATCTTTTCGTCATGTTTTTACAGATGTACTCATTATAGGTGCAGGTGGGTCCGGAATTTCTTGTGCACTCAAGTGTGTTGAGAGTGGTGTCAAAGTGTCCTGTGTGACTAAAGTTTTTCCTACAAGGAGTCATACTGTAGCAGCTCAAGGTGGTATAGCAGCTGCTTTAGGTAATATGGGTAAGGATCATTGGTCTTGGCATATGTATGATACTGTTAAGGGATCTGACTGGCTAGGAGATCAAGATGCTATTGAGTATTTATGTTCTCGTGCTCCAGATGCTATAAAGGCACTAGATAGTTATGGTATGCCATTTTCTCGTACTGAGGATGGTAAGATTTATCAGAGACCATTTGGAGGAATGACCACACTATTTGGTGAAGGTCCTCCTGCACAAAGGACATGTGCCGCATCAGACCGTACTGGTCATGCTCTATTGCATACTCTTTACTCGCAATCGCTAAAGCTTGGTGTTGAGTATTTTATAGAATATTTTTGTATTGATCTTATTTTTGAAGAAAATAGATGTATAGGTGTTATTGCTTTTAATATTGAAAAGGGTGAAATAGTATATTTTTTATCCAAATGTACTGTTTTAGCCACAGGTGGCTATGGACGTTCTTACTATTCGTGTACCTCTGCTCACACCTGTACAGGTGATGGAAATGCTATGGTTTTACGACAATCTCTTCCTTTAGAGGATATGGAATTTGTTCAATTTCATCCTACAGGTATATATGGCTCAGGTGTACTTATTACTGAAGGCGTGAGAGGCGAAGGAGGCTATCTTACCAATAGTGAGGGCGAGAGATTTATGTCGCGTTATGCACCAAGTGTGAAAGATTTAGCTCCTCGAGATATGGTATCACGTGCCATGACAAAGGAAATCATGGAAGGTCGTGGTGTAGGAGTGCAAAAGGATCATATTCATCTCCATCTCCATCATTTAGATGCTGATATTATTAAGCATAGATTACCAGGTATTACGGAATCAGCTAGAATATTTTCTCGTACGAATGTTTTTAAAGAGCCGATACCTGTTATACCTACTGTACATTATAATATGGGTGGTATTCCTACAGATTATACAGGTCGTGTGTATAGTATTAATGACGCTGGTACTAAGGATTTTGTTACTGGTCTTTATGCTATAGGAGAAGCAGCTTGCGTTTCCGTTCATGGCTCTAATCGGTTAGGATCTAACTCTCTTATTGATCTTGTTGTTTTTGGACGTTCAGCTGGTGAATCCTGTGTTAAAGATGTCATAAGTATACCATCTGTTGATAAGTGGAGTGTTTCTTCTCATGATCATAGGCAATTGTGTGATAAGTTTTTTTCTTTGTGGGATACAAATAAGGCACGAGATATTAGTGTGCATGAAATGAGGAATAAACTTCAACATGTTATGCAAAGGTGTTTTTCTGTTTTTCGTAATGCAGATCTTATGAAAGAGGGAATAGATACCATTGATGAGATAATAAAAGATGTTCCACATATTTCTATTAAGGATTCTTCATTATCATGGAATACAGATCTTATTGAAGCTATGGAATTTTCTAATATTCTTTTAAATAGTTTGGCAACTGCACATTGTGCCTATAGAAGACAAGAAAGTCGTGGTGCTCACTCTAGAGATGATTATACTGAAAGAGATGACAAGAAATGGTGTTGTCATAGTTTCTTTTTCTATCATGATAATAAAGTGAATGTTAAGTATATGCCTGTTACTATGAATACTATGACAGATCGTGTGCAATCTATTCCTCCCAAAGCAAGAGTTTATTAACAATTAAGGAGCAAAATAAATAGTATGGTTCAAATAGCTTTGCCCAAAAATTCTCGTATTACTAAGGGTAGATACTTTTCCTATGGTGACTCCTCTTCACGTTTACGTTTTCGTATATATAGATATATTCCTCAGAGTGATAAAAATGTTTTGCCTTCTTGGGATAATTTTTCTATTAGCGAAGATAAATGCGGAAGTATGGTTCTTGATACTCTCTTTTCTATTAAAAATAACATAGATTCTTCTTTGTCTTTTCGCAGATCTTGTCGTGAAGGCGTATGTGGTTCCTGTGCTATGAATATTAATGGTCGTAATACTCTTGCATGTATTACTAGCATAGATGTTTTGAAAAAATCTAAAGTAAATGTTATTACTCCTCTACCACATCTGTATGTTATTAGAGATCTTGTTGTTGATATGACTGATTTTTATAAACAATATGCATCGATTAAGCCATGGTTGATACGTAAGAAAGATGGTGATATCACACAGTCTGTAAAAGATCGTGATAAATTGGATAACTTATATGAGTGTATCTTATGTGCATGTTGCTCTACATCATGTCCTAGTTACTGGTGGAATAGCGATAAATATTTAGGTCCTGCTACTCTTCTTCATGTATATCGATGGGTACAGGATTCGCGTGATGATGCTACTGATGAGCGATTAAAGGATGTGGATGATGCTTTTAAATTATATCGTTGTCATTCTATTATGAACTGTACTAATGTGTGTCCTAAATCTTTAAATCCATCTTTAGCAATTCACTCACTAAAGCGTAAATTGTTAGGAAAGTCTTTGCAAAGTAAGAAGAAAAGATGATACGAAGAGATTCCTTTTCTCTTTATTGTAGTCGATATGAAAAAAATCATAATATTATATTTGATGTGCATCAGTGGAAATTTATTCATGTACTGGATGGTATTTCTATTCCCATAGTATACATACATGGTGCACCAGGCTGTGGAAAAAGCTTTATTGCTCAACTTTTTCTTACATATGCCTCATTGTCTTATTGTATAGTTCATTATCATTGTTTTATTGATTACATGTACAAATCTTTGTCTTCTGCTTGCAAAGATATCTCACATTTTTCCTTTTTTAAAAATAAAAAAAATATCCTTTCTTCTTTATATTGTCATAATTTTCTATATATAGATGAGTTTTTTATAGAAAATGTTAGCGATATTTCTGCGATCAAAAAATTTTTTTCTATTATCATTTCTTATAAAATACGTATTATTATTACCTCAAACTTTTCTTTACAGAAATCTTATAAAGGCTATTTCTCTCATCAAGAAAATTTTTATGCTTTTTTACAATATATGGAAAAGAAATCTTATTCTTTTTGTTTAGAGTCTTCTATAGACTATCGTATACAGAAAGTATCTTCTTTGAAGTCTTATTTTTTATATCCTGTTAATAGATTAAGTGAAAATGTGTTTCGTAGGCAATATATATATGATATCTCTTCTCAGGTGAAAATTACTCTTTTGCATCATGATATTTTTTATAGTTCTCTTGATTTTTTGGATATATCCTTATATAAAAGTTCGCGTATTTTTTTGAAAGGTGTTACGCCTTTTCATTTTGATTCTCGAGATGCTTTTTTGCGTTTTGTATCTTTTATTGATATAATCTGTTTTTATGGTGTTTTGTGTAGTTTTTTAAGTTATTGTTCTCCAGAGGATATATGTGGAGAGAATCACTTTTACTATTCTTTTTTCCCTAGAATTCTATCTAGAATAAGGAGTTTTCATGTTATACAATATTAAGAATTTTGTAATAAGGTAATATCACATGAGTAAAATTGCTCTCATAGGAGGAGGTATGATTGGTACCACCTTAGCTCACTTACTTACTCAACATAATTATGATGTCGTTATGATTGATATTAAAGACTCTATCAAGGGCAAATCTCTTGATTTGTGTCAGTCTTCAGCTATAGGAGATACTTCTTTGCTTTTTCATGGTTCTTGTGATTATGAGGATATACGTGATGCTAATATATGTGTTGTGACAGCAGGTTTTCCGCGTACAGCAGACATGTCTCGTGATGATCTTGTATCATTAAATGGTGAGGTTATATCTCAAGTGGCACATCATGTATCTCGTTTATGTCCTCGTGCTATTGTTATATGCGTTACTAATCCTGTTGATACTATGACATATCTTTTTCAGAGAAAAAGTAATGTACCAAAGGAGCGCGTGATAGGTATGGCGGGAGTTCTTGATATAGGTCGTTTTAAATATTTTCTTTCTCAAGAAATTAATGTATTTCCTGGAGACATACATGCTATTGTTCTAGGTGGACATGGGGATGCTATGGTTTTCCCAAGGAATTATATTACCGTATCTGGTATACCTATCAGTCATTTTATTAGCGAGGAAAGACTACAGAGCATTATTGCACGTACTCGTTATGGAGGAGGCGAGATAGTTACACTTCTTGGTTCCGGTTCTGCATATTACGCTCCTGCTCAATCTATATATGAGATGATTAGCGCTATTATGAATAACAGTAATAGACTTATATGTTGTTCTTCATATCTTTCAGGACATTATGGTTATCATGATGTATATTTAGGTGTTCCTTGTCTTTTATCATCTAATGGTATCAAAGGAATAATAGAAATACCTCTTGATAAAGAGGATAGTGATGCATTAAGTGTATCAATGAAAAGTGTTCAGGAGATAAACAATGCAAGCAAAGAGCTTTTTGGTTAAATTATATAGGATGTAACTTCATGAACATTTACGAATATCAAGCTAAAGAAATTCTCAAAAGATATGCTATTTCTATTCCTAATGGGTACCTTGTGACTCGCATAGATAGTATGAGTTTTGGTTTTCTTGATGAAGATGATAATAGTACTCCTTGGGTTGTGAAGGCTCAAGTGCACGCTGGAGGAAGAGGTAAAGCTGGTGGAGTTAAGGTTGTGAGAGGATATAAGGAAGTAAGAAAAGTATCTTCTCAATTACTTGGTTCTTATCTTGTAACAGAGCAGACATCTCATAATGGTGAATGTGTTAATTCTATTTATATTGAGAATGCTATTAATATAGAAAGGCAAATGTATTTGTCTTTTACTATTGATCGTATAAAAAAGGGTATCGTACTCATTGCATCTTCAGAAGGAGGTGTAAATATTGAGGAGGTATCTGCGAATCAACCTGATAAAATATCTAAAGTATATTTGGACTTTCATATGGGCATACAGCCTCATCATAGTTTTTATTTGTGCTCGCTATTTGGATTAGATATTAATAGATATAACAATCAAATGATAAATCTTTTAAGAAATCTTTTTACTATTTTTGTGGATAAAGATCTAGCTCTTCTGGAAATTAATCCTCTCGTTTCTACACAGGATGATTTACTTGTGTGTCTTGATTGTAAAATATCTTTTGATGAAAATAGTCTTTTTAGGAACAAAGATGCTATGTCTTTTATCACATATGACGAGAATAATCCCGAGGATAGAGCACGCAAGATGGGATTTTCCTATGTTTCTCTTGAGGAAGGCAGTGTAGGGTGTATGGTAAATGGAGCAGGTCTTGCCATGGCTACTATGGATATTATTAAACACTATGGAGGCAATCCTTCTAATTTTCTAGACGTAGGTGGCGGAGCTTCTGTGAGTACTGTTAAAGAAGCTTTGAAAATTATCATTGCTGATGCTGGTGTAAAGGTTATTTTAGTGAATATTTTTGGTGGTATTGTTCGTTGTGATATTATTACTGAAGCTATTGCTAGTGTATATCAAGAAAATCCCTTTCACATCCCTCTTGTTTTACGTCTTGATGGTACAAATTTAAAGGAAGCTATCAATATTATAGAATCTTCGGATGTAGATTATTTTTTTACTAGCGACCTGGGCCAAGCCGCACGTAAAGTTAGCGAATATTTGAAAAGGAATTAATATTTATGTCTATTCTCTTAAACAGTGATTCTAATGTTCTTGTACAGGGTATGACTGGTAAAAATGGTACTTTTCATACTCTCGCAAGCCAGGAATATGGTACTAATATTGTTGCAGGTGTTACTCCTGGCAAGGGAGGTACCATACATTGTAATACTCCTGTATACAATACTGTGAATGAAGCTTTACAGAATCATAGAGTAGATGTGAGTGTGATATTTGTACCACCTCCATTTGCTGCTCAGTCTATTATGGAATCTGCTATGTGTGACATACCTTTGATCGTGTGTATTACAGAAGGTATACCTGTTTTAGATATGTGTCGTGTGAATGATGTGATTTCTAAAACATCATCTCGTCTTATTGGTCCTAATTGTCCTGGTATTATTGTCCCAGATAAATGTCGTGTAGGTATCATGCCAGGATCTATTCATAAAAAAGGGTCTGTGGGTATTGTGTCTCGATCTGGTACTCTCACTTATGAAGCTGTTGTGCAGACTACATTACTTGGTATGGGACAGTCTACATGTATAGGTATTGGTGGAGATCCTGTGAAAGGCATGGATTTTGTTGATGTTGTGGATTTATTTCTTGACGATGAAGAAACAGAATCTATTATAGTTGTTGGGGAGATAGGCGGTAGTTCTGAGGAGAATTTAGCTATTTTTCTTAAAGATAACATGCATCGTATGAAGCCTATATCAGCCTATATTTCTGGTGTTACAGCTCCTAAAGGTAAACGTATGGGACATGCAGGAGCTATTATTGAAGGATTTTCTGGTTTAGCTCAATCTAAGATTGATGCTCTACGTGATGCAGGATGTGTTGTTGCTGAAACACCTATAGAGATAGGAGAATCTCTCAAAAAAGCTGTTGATTTATTTTCTTAACTACAGAGGCATAACATGAATATGAAAGATGATTTTTTATGTGGTGATAATTGTTTCTATTTGGAGAAGATGGAACTTTTGTCTCATAATAAACAATTTCTTTCTCAAAAGAACTCTTCCAATTATTCTCTCTTGCAAGGAGAGAAATCAATTTCTACTGATGTATTAAATAATGTTATAAGACACTTTTTCTATTTTGAGGGATACAAATATTCTCGTACTAATCCTTTAAAACCATCGATGGGATTACCTTCTTCTATACAGGATCATTATGGGAATATTTATCGTATTGATGATTTTAGTAAGAGTCATCAACATCTTGTAAATGTATTATCTGACGCGTATTGTTCTTCTATTGGTTATGTGTTCCATCACTTATCTTCTTTTCATGAGAAGGAATGGATGATATCTGCTATTGAGAATAATACTTTTTTGCCACACAATCGTGAAGAAGATGTTATTCAGTCTTTAGTTGAAGTGACAGTTTTTGAAAATTTTATTCATAGATTTTTCCCTGGATCCAAACGTTTTAGTATAGAAGGTTTTGAGTCTTTTGTTTATGCTTTCCAAAAGCTTATTGATGATATTTGCTACCGTCATAAATATCGCGGTTGTGTCACAGCAATGCCACATCGTGGTCGTTTAAGTACTCTTCATTATGTATTTGGGAAAAGTATTGATAGTATTTTTGCTGATTTTTTTGGAAAATCCTTGTCATCCACAGATATTAGGGGTGATATGCGTTATCATCTTGGAGCAGTGCATGAAGAGGATGGTTTTTTTTCTTATCTCATGTACAATGCTTCTCATTTATCCAGTGTTAATGCTATTGCACAAGGTTTTGCATCCTGCATACATGAAGATATTAAAGAGAATGTGATGCCTCTCATAATACATGGTGATGCTGCTTTTTTTGGACAAGGTATCAATTATGAGTTGTTAAACTTTTCTCGTGTTGAAGGGTATAATAGTGGAGGATCCATTCATATTATTTTAAATAATAATGTGGGCTTTACTGCTAATGTGGAGGAATATACATGTTTTTCCTATGATAGTGTAGCTCGTTTGGCTGATATACCTCTTATTTCTGTTAATGCTCAAGATGTTGATGCTCTTGTTCATTCTTTTATTCTTGCAGGTCATTATAGAAATGAATTTAAAAAAGATATTATCGTAGAAGTAATAGGAACACGAAAGTATGGCCATAATGAAGGAGATGATCCTACTTTTACTCAGCCATTAATGTATGATCATATATCTAAAATGCCTACTATTATTGATCAGTATATGATAAATAAAGGGTGTGTAGATAATTATGATATTCATCATCTTTCTCAAGAATATCAAAATACACTTCAAATTCTTTATAATACAGCAAAGGATAAGAAGTATTTAGATTCTTTTCCTAGCTACCAAAGCAAATGGAGTACATATTCTTCCTGTGATGATACTACTATTTCACAGAAAAAATATGATACCATAGCGCAAAAATTATCTCATATTCCTGATAATTTTCATGTGCATCATATTTTGCGTAAAAATATAGATAAAAGATCGCAACGTTTTAAAGATGATATGGTAGATTGGGCAACTTCTGAACTTATGGCATTTAGTAGTCTTGTAATGGAGGGTCACAAGGTACGCCTTTCTGGACAAGATTGTTGTCGAGGAACTTTTTCACAAAGACACGCTGTTATTATTGATCAGGTGAATGAGAAAAAGTATAATATTATTTCTCCGTTTTTTCATGACGAGTACGATTTTGTTGTGTATAACTCACCTTTATCAGAAGCAAGTGTTATGGCTTATGATTATGGATATAGTTTGCATGATCCTTCGCGTCTTGTTATATGGGAAGCGCAGTTTGGTGACTTTGTCAATGGAGCTCAAGTTATTATTGATCAGTATATTAGTGCTAGTTATGAGAAATGGGGTCAACGTAGTAATCTAGTACTTATGTTGCCTCATGGACAAGAAGGGCAGGGTCCTGAGCATTCTTCTGGTAGGTTAGAGCGTTTTCTACAATTAGCTGCTAATAATAACATGCGAATTGTCCAGTGTACGATTCCATCTAATCACTTTCACAGTTTGCGCTATCAAGTAAAGGGATCTTTGTGTCCTCTAATATCCATGACTCCTAAATCTCTTTTGCGAAATAAGAATGCTATTTCTTCTAGAAGAGATTTTATTGATACATCATTTCTTCCTATCATCACAAACATTATGAAAGAAAAATGTCACAGATATCATGTTGTTTTTTGTTCAGGAAAAATATTTTATGAGTTGTATGAATATTTACGTGGCACATGTGCTATTATTATTCGTATTGAGCAACTTTATCCTTTTCCAGAGAAAATTATTATGTCTTCTTTGAAAGATATTGATATTATAAGTATGTCATGGGTTCAAGATGAGCCTAGAAATTATGGGGCATGGAGTTTTTTTGACGATTGTATGAAGAATATGAAGAATATGAAGAATATGAAAAATAATTTTTCTATCTTCTATTTTGGTCGACAACCCTATGCTTCTACATCTGATGGATCATTTACTACTTATCAAAGTGGTAATAAAATTATTTTAGAATCGATATATAATCATGTGAGGAATGAATAGGTATGAAGACATCATATATTACTATCCCTAACCTTGGAGAATCTATCAGTCAAGTGACGATTGTATCTTTTGCCAAGTCAGAAGGTGATATTTTTCGAGTAAATGATGTGCTTTTTTCTGTTGAGACAGATAAGGTTGTACAGGATATTGTGGCTACCGAATCAGGTGTCATAGAGAAAATATACTATTCTCTTCATGATACTGCTAATGTTGGTGATAATGTTATTGCTTTTCATTCTGTTAGTGAGAAAGAAGTAAGCAATAAAGATGTCGAGATTTCTCATAACATACAGAAGGATACTTCTCATAGTGAGAAAGAAGTAAGCAAGAAAGATGTTGAGATTTCTCGTAACATACAGAAGGATACTCACCATGATCTCCAGTCAAAGCCTTCTCCATCACATGTTTTAATGCCCTCGGCTAAAAAAGTAGATTCTTCTATCTCATTGGATAATCATACTGGATCAGGGAGGGATGGAAGGTTTTTAAAAAGAGATATTCTTTCCTTAGATGATCAGCATAAATCGTCATCTACTGTATCTTCTCCTCATGATGAGGATGCATTACATTCTTCTTCTCTTGAGAAAAAACCTTTTCACAAAGTATCAGAAGATAGTATAATGACACGAAAGCCTCTTTCTTCTATGAGAAGTGCTATTGCAAAGCGGTTAAAGGATGTTCAAAATGAATGTGCTATACTTACCACTTTTAATGATGTCAACATGACGTCTATCATAGAACTTAGGCGCATGAAGCAGAAGTCTTTTCAGGAAAAGCATGGTGTTAAGCTTGGTTTTATGAGTTTTTTTGTCAAAGCGTCAGTGTATGCTCTTGAAAAATATCCTGATATCCATGCATACATTGATGGAAAGGATATTGTGTATTTTGGCAATAACTATGATATTTCTATTGCTATAGGCTTAGAAGAAGGTTTGGTTGTGCCTGTTTTGAGAAATCCTCATGTGAAAAGTTTTGCTGATATTGAGAAAGATATTACCGATTATGCTCAGAAAGCAAAAAATTTTCAATTAAGATCTCATGATATGTCTGGTGGTTCTTTTACTATTACTAATGGAGGTGTTTTCGGTTCTTTGTTATCTACTCCTATTATTAATCCTCCTCAATCTGCAATATTGGGTATGCACAGAATAGATAAAAGGCCTATAGTGAATCATAATAATGATATTGTTGTTGCTGATATGATGTATCTTGCACTTTCCTATGATCATCGTTTAATTGATGGTAGGCAAGCGATTTCCTTTCTTTCATGTATAAAACAATGTATTGAGGATCCCTTGCAAATCATGTTAGATTATTAGTTTAGTTTTTTGGTTTTTGGAATATTTTTATGACATCTTCTCATAAATATGATGTAGTTATTCTTGGTGCGGGTCCTGGCGGTTATAATGCTGCTATACGATGCGCTCAATTAGGAATGTCTGTAGCATGTGTAGAAAAAAAAAATGCACTAGGTGGAACTTGTTTAAATGAAGGCTGTATTCCTTCAAAAATACTTTTACATAATTCACATATATATCATAATCTTTCCTTACGTAACATGCCTCAGGGTGTAATTGCTGGAAAGTCTTCTTTGGACATTAAAAAGATGATGTCTCAAAAAACATCTATTGTGGATAAGTTACAAAAGGGCGTGAATTATCTTTTTACAAAGAATAATATTACTCCTTATTATGGTGTAGGTGCTTTTCATGATTCTCACACTATTGTTGTGTCCCAAGATGGTGCTTCTGTTATGCTTTATGGAGAGTATATCATTATTGCTAGTGGATCTACTCCCTTTATTCCTCATGGTATGCCTGAAGTAGATGGTATAAGTATTCATGACTCTACTAGTATTTTATCTCTTACATCTGTTCCTTCTCGATTAGCCATTATTGGTGGAGGGTATATAGGTTTGGAAATGGCAAGTGTATGGCATAACTTAGGTTCTCAAGTTACTGTTTTTGAGCGTCAAGAAAAATTACTCAGTACCATGGATAAAGATATTTCCCTTGAGGTAAAGAAATCTTTTGATAAAGCAGGCATTCAATGCGTTCTAGGCCATGATATCTCTGTGCAAAAAATGGGAAATGGTGTATCTGTTGGGCATATTGATGATGCTATGCAGGATTTTGACGCATGTCTATACGCTCTAGGTAGGAAACCCTATGTAGAAGATTTAGATCTTCACAATGCTCATATTGATGTTGAGTCTGGTTTTATCAGAAATGCTTGTTATCGTACGTCACAGAATCATATTTTTGCTATTGGAGATTGTATTCGAGGACCTATGTTAGCTCATAGAGCTGAGGAAGATGCAATCATATGTGCCGAAATTATTGCTGGTATCCGTAAGTACCATCATGCTCCTTTTATTCCATCAGTTGTTTATCTGGAGCCTGAAGTAGCTTCTGTAGGATATACTGAAGATTATCTTATACGTAACAAAGTGCCTTATAAAAAAGGTGTTTTTTATTTTTCAGCCAATTCTCGAGCTGCCTGTTATAATATGGGAAATGGTTTTGTCAAGATACTTGTTGATACGGATGATATTATTATAGGTTGTCATATAGTAGGTCCTTCTGCTAGCGAGCTTATAAATCATATGGTCTTAGCCATGGAATTTACTGCTTCCTCTGAAGATATTATTTGTTGCGTTTTTGCGCATCCTACCTTCAGTGAAGCTATTCGTCAGGCATGTATGGATGTTCATGGATATGCTATGCAATCATAATGTCTCTTTTTGGAACTGATGGCGTCAGAGATCTATATGGATCACAAAATGTTAATGTAGAATCCTTTTATTTTTTAGGATTATCTTTTGGTCATTACATGAGATATCACAATAAATTTTTATATGGATCCGTTCTTATAGGTGGGGATACACGTTTTTCTACAGAACCTCTCTTATTATCTTTTTCTCAAGGTGTTATACATTATGGTTTTTCTGTTATATCTTTAGGAATAACTAGTTCTCCTTGTATAAGTTTTTTGACAGGCTTTTATTCGCATATTATTGCAGGTTGTATGGTGACGGCATCTCATAATGATTATACATACAATGGGATAAAATTTTTCAATTATCGCGGAGAAAAAATGAGTAAAGAAAGCGAAGAAAGTATATCTTTTCTCTATTATAGAGGCTCTTACTCTACTATGTTTCCTTATGGTATTTTTATAAAAAGCCATCCCAGTATATACAATCCTTATTATGTTTTTATATATAATATTGTTCGCTCTATATCGAGGAAAAATATCACTATTGCTATTGATACAGGATATGGATCTCTTTCATGTATAGCTAGAAAAGTATTTCGTTCTTTTGTGAGACCAGAAAATTTTTTTCAGTATAACGTTCTACACGATGGATACAATATTAATAAATCATCCATTGTGTTTCATAATGCCGTTACTCAGTGTGGGGCTCATGTTGGTTTTTCTTTTGATGGCGATGGCGATAGGTGTATATTGTACGATGAGAAGGGGAGGGAGTATGATGGTAATGATATTTTAGCTTTACTTATATCATATGATATTCTTTACTCGCAACAATCATCTGTTGTATCATCTTTTATGTATAATGGAGCTATTGAAGATTTATGCAGGAAAAAAAATATGACGTGTATACTTACTTCTGTGGGGGATCGCAACATTTATTCCGCTATGAAGGAATATAATGCTTTGTTAGGAGGAGAGTCCTCTGGGCATATTATATTTCGTGATTTATGTGCTTCGTCTGATGGCCTTGTGACAGCTCTGATGATTTTGCGTCTTTTACAAGATGACAATTCTATTAGTCGTCTTCTTATCTTCTTTAATAAAAAAAAACAATATCAGAAATCTGTTGAATATACTCCAGATTTTTTTGACAATATGCAGAAATTAGATGATTTTTGTCACTATTGTAGTAAAAAATTTACTACATCTCATTGTCGTTGCTATATACGTTTTTCAGGAACTGAGCCTGTTATTCGTGTTATGGTTGAATTTGATCATGATTTGCATGATACTGGTAACTATATCGATACTGTGTGTCAATTTATTACAGAGAATATACGTAGATTATGAAAAAGTTGATTTTAATAAGACATGGAGAGAGTGAATGGAATAAGAGTAATAGATTTACTGGATGGGCTGATCCTTTATTAACGGAAGAAGGCAGACGAGGAGCTTATAATGCTGGAGCGCTTTTAAGAGATTGTGGATATAATATTGAAAAGATATTTTCTTCTACACTAAAAAGATCTTATGAGACATCCTTATATCTTATGAATGGATATAAGTCATGCATTCCTACTCAGTCCTCTTGGAGACTAAATGAAAGGCATTATGGTAGTCTTACTGGCATGAATAAAGATGAAGCACAATCTGTCTATGGTGAGTATCAGGTTTTACAATGGCGTCGTTCGTGTTTAGATGTGCCACCTTCTTCTGCTGATTCTGATGTTATACCTCAAACTTCTATTCATGTTCCTCGTTGTTACATTCCTCATTCTGAATCTCTTTTTGATGCTTATGAACGGTTTTTACCATTTTGGAATGGATTTATTGAAGGATATTATTCTCAAGGTAAAAATGTCTATTGTATTTCTACTCATACGAATATTATTAGAAGTATTATTATTAAAGAATTGAATATGAGTATTGCAAATAACGATATTGTACGCCTTAATATTCCTGTTACTAATCCTATTGTAATGGAGTATGATTCTCATAGTTTAAAAAGTATTTTTTATCTTGATGAAAAAAGAAAAGAATTCCTCCCATCTATCTCATAGTTTTTTTATGCATAAAGCACTACAGATATCTCAGCGTAATGCTAATAAAACAGGTGACAATCCTTGTGTTGGATGTGTTATTGTACATGATAGTGTTATACAAAGTGCAGAATGTACGGGTATTGGAGGTATTCCTCATGCAGAGTATTTAGCTCTTTCCCATGTTGATAAATTTTCTTGTGATGTATATCTGACTTTAGAGCCTTGTTGTCATTATGGTAAGACAAAGCCATGTATCAATTTATTGAGAGAAGCAAGAGTAAGAAGAGTGTTTATTCATAGTATTGACACAAATCCTCTTATGAATGGCAAGTCTATATTTCTATTGCGATCATATGGTATTTCTGTTTTTTTATTTAGTGAGATGTAGATGCATGAAAAATATAAGTATTGTGTTATTTTTTGTTTCTTCTATTGTTACTTACATAAGTGCTTACGGAGAGTCTTTTGATAATGTATTAAGTGCTTTTGATATTAAAAGTAGTAGTGATGCTGTTGAGTTTCTTTTTGATAGCTCTACATCGCATTATACTATTTTTTTATCTAGTGCTCTAAGAATGAAAAACAGAGATTATATTGTAGATATTTTTTCTCACAATAAAAGCAAAATTCCATATGATCTTTACAATAAGAATGTAGTGACGCATTTTATTATTAGTAGCGATGCTATAAGAAAAGCTTTGTTAGCAGAGGAAATTGATGTTTTCTTGTCCTATATATCATCAAAAATACCGTCTGGAAGTCCATTATATGTGTATTTTGTTGGATGTTCTCTTAATGTTGGAGGAAAAAGCTCATATCAAGATTTACTTTTTCAGGATACATGTTTTCATCAAAGGTTTCTTATAGGCTTATTTATGCAGTTGATGTATCAATATAAATCCTTTAATACTATTACTAATAAAAGTACACAGGATAGAATAGTATTGAAGTTTGTGAAAGATTGATTTAGCATTATAGAGAAAAAGGGTGTATAGCTCAGTGGTAGAGTATCACGTTGACATCGTGAAGGTCGCTAGTTCGATCCTAGCTACACCCACCATTATGGATTTGTTTATGCGTCGTATTATTATTGCTTCTGGAAAAGGAGGTGTAGGAAAATCTACTATTTCCTGTGCTTTTGCTCTTTTTCTTGTGAAAAGAGGTCATAAAGTAGGCATTCTGGATCTTGATATACAAGGATCTTCTATCATAGATCTTTTAAGATACACCATTCATGAAAAACAAGAGATGAATGCAGAAGGTTTTGTAAGTCCTGTTGTATCCTCACATGGTATACATGTTATGAGTATTGAGTTACTCATGCCTTCATCTTATCAAGGATCTATAGCATGGAGAGGCCTAATGTTGCAAAAATTCATTAACGTTATGTGTTCAAAAATTGCATGGCCCAGTGACCTTGATATACTTATTATTGATACACCTCCCGGTACTCACGATGTCCATCTATCTTTATTTAAAAAATGTTCCCATGAAGATGATATTGTTATTATTTTTCATCCCCATGAATTATCTTTGAAAAATGCTTTAAAAACAGAAGATTTAGTTAAAAAAATGGGTCTCTCCATTTCATGCTTAATAGAGAATATGTCTTATTATTATTGTGCATCATGCAAATCATTAGTACAAAGTTCTTCTATTGTGCACAATGATATAAAAGGAAGAGCTTTTACTCTTCCTTATATTTATCATAACAACATAGAAATTCTTTTAGATCAAAAAGAAACACAGGGTTCCTTCAAAAATATAGTTACCTTTTTAAAGATCATATAATAGCAATATACTATTCTTCTTCATTTGATAATTCTTCTATTTTCTTTTCTTCTATTTTTTCCATCATCTCTTTCACTTGTCTGCTTTGCTCTTTAATAATATATTCCATAAATTCCTTGCGAATTTGAGCTTTTCTTTCTTCAGTAAGATTTGGAAATTTGTCTTTTATTAAAGCTTCTCTTGCAATGTCATCTTCTTTATTTTTTGTAGTATCAGCATAAGCTAGTCCAGATAAGACTATTAGTGAAATTAAAAGTAACTTAAGTGTCTTCAGCATAATATTAAACAATTTTAATAGCGTTTTATGACAATTTTATTCACAAAGATATAATATTTGCTTAATTATTTTGAATTTCTTTGCTATTTCAATAGTGCTAGTGTTTCTTCATTTAGTGATCCATCTGCTATTGGAAGATCATTCTTGATTTGAAACTTCATAATTGCATCCCTTGTCTTCTGTCCTATTTTACCATCTATTCCTCCAATATATAGTTTTTTATCTTGAAGAATTTTCTGTATTCTCATAATATCACTTACGGAAATGTCTTGACCTGGAGGTAAGTCTATTATATTTGTTATAGGTACGCCTGCTTTGATGCTTTGAGCTAAAAGAGATACTGCAGCAGCATATTTATCAGACATATTATACCTTTTTATAACATCAAAGTTATGTGACAATAAGAACATTTCTCCTAATGTCCAGCTATAAGGATTCCACAAGTGATACTTGTATGATGAATTGCATTTACTATCATCTCTGGGAATAAAAAATAGTTTTGTCCATTCTTCTAATAGTAATGTCTGACGATATATGTATTTATTAGAAGGATTATTTGTTTTAAGTCTTTCTACATATAAAAGAGGACTTACATTATGTTTCCATCCATTTTGTTTAAAGTAGTTTGCCGTGGAAGCTAAAGCATCTAATGGATTATCGGGATCGTTAAGAGTTATAATTCCATCTTTATCATAGTCTACGGCATATGCTTCGATGGAAGAAGGCAAAAATTGTGTGTGTCCTATAGCTCCTGCCCAAGAACCTGTAACAGTAACACCATTCAGTGATCCCTTCTCATGGAGATTAAGCAAGGAATTAAGCTCCTTTATACCAAATGATTGTCTATATGGAGAACCATAGCATGCCATGTTTGCTAAAGCATGAGCAACGTTTATATCCCCCATGTTGCTTCCATAATTTGTTTCTACTCCCCATATAGATAGTACAATCTCAGTATCAACATCCCATGTTGATTCTATAACGCTTATATCTTTTTCAAGACTTTTTTTGTAAAAGACGCCACGTGGAACTCTTATGTTATTGACAAACAATTCGATATATTTTGTAAGAGATAAGTAGACTTCAGGTTGTCTCGCTGCTTTTACAGCTATTCTTTTGTCCTGAAATGATTCTTTTTTAATGTAATCTATAACTTCTTTTGCCTTAGGTCTTTTATCTATAATTTGTGGAGGATAAAGTCTATCCATGCAATCGGCAATACTCTCCTTTTTTTCAGCATATGAATGAAAAAATGATGATGTAAAAAATATGAATGTAAGTATAAAGAAAAAAAATGTGATTTTTATATAATGCACTGGATAATTACCTTAAATATGTTTATAATACTGCTCCTATATTTTAAGAAGGTCAGTTGCAATGAAAATAGTTTCCTCTCTTCGTTCTCTTAGAAAAAGATCGGACAAAACGCAAATAGTTAAAAGAAACGGAAAAATATTTCTTATCAGTAAAGACAATCCAAGATTGAAGGCAAGACAAGGATAATACCTACCTTTGCGATATTATGTGTCAGACACTAGAAGTATCTCTTATGATACGGTATTAAGTGTTACCTGTGGTTTATAGAGAGGCTTAGAGAGAGGAAAAGACATATGCCTCTTAGAGGTTTCGCATGACTCTTTTTTTGATGAGCCTTCTTACTCTTCTCTGAGATTCTGATCTTTCTCTGACCCTTCTTTGAGAAGGCTTTTCATAGAAACTCTTGTGTCTTGCTTTTCTAAATATTCCCTGCTTTTGAACTTTCTTCTTGAGATTCTTTATGGTCTGATTGATATCAGAGTTTCTCACGTAAATCTTAACTATGGTATACCTCGCTAAATAGTGAAACAATAAAAGAATAAAGGGTAACATCTTTTACATGTTTTGTCTATATATTACTTGTAAATGTTATGTATAACTTGTAAATGTTATGTATAAGAGAGAATGTATTATGTACTTATTCTTTATTTTTCTTGTATATACAGACAATCTATTAAGTTTTTATGTGTATGTATAATGTATGTGATACATAAATGATAGTTTTTTATTTTTAATTTTTATTATGAATATGATGTAGTATTTTCTATTTCTCTGTTGATATTGTTGTATTGAGAAAGATTTCTGTATATTGCATAATGTTAATTGTATATCATATACGTGTGTTTATACTGATTTTATTATTGATAATTCTAGTCCTTTTCTTGATGTTTGAGTTTATCATGTACTTTACTGTTTTTGAGGATTATTTTCATGTTATAGTAGTGATTACTTGCTTCAATGGTATAAAAGTATATGTTTCATACATTTTACACTCTTTTGTGTACGCGAAAAGAGATAACGATGTATATAACACATAAGATAATGAGATATAGCAACGTCTTTTTTCTTTTTTTTATGTTAGTAGAGGATTGTTTTGACTTTAGTGTAAAATGGCGACAATATATTCGACTAATGAATATAATAGCAACATCTTTTTTTCTTTTTTTTGAGGTATGTTAATTATAATGGCTGTCAAAAAAGTTGTTCATCTTTTTGATCCTTTAATTAGGAAGAAGTCTGTTTTAGTAGATTTTGCAGATAGTGCGGGTCTTTATTCTCTGTGGAGAGATATGGAAGACACTATGTTTCATCTGAATGGTATAGGTTTATCAGCAATACAGATTGGAGTTCCTTATCAGTTCTTTATTCTTAATAGTAAATTTTTTGGCTTATCATCGCCAAAGGGATATTCTTCCTGTGTATTTATTAATTCTTATATTAATTCTTATTTTGGTAACGTTGTTGTTGAAGAAGAAGGATGTCTTTCTGTTCCTTATTTTTTTGCTGAGGTAAAAAGAAAAGAAGGTATTGATATATCTTATCAGGATATATTAGGAAGAAGACATAATGGTATTTTTCACAATCTTATATCAGTGTGTATACAACATGAATGGGATCATACACAGGGTAAACTATTTATTGATTATCTTTCTGCAGATAAGAAAAAGGAATTGTTATCTGATAAAGAGTATTATTCTAAACTCGTGTTCACATGAAGTATCGTATTGTTTTTTTTGGTTCTTCTTCTTTTTCTGTGCCTTCCTTACGCGTTATTCACAGTACACAAAATGTTCTTTGTGTTATTTCTCACAAAAGAAAGCACCATAAGACACGTTTTATTGCTGAGGATTCTTTGAAAGAATGTGCTGAATCTTTGTCTATATCTTATGAAGAAAAAACACACCTTACTGACAGTGTTGTACAATTTTTAAAACAATTGAATGCTGATTTTTTTATTGTTGTAAGTTCTTCTTTTCTATTAAATGATAAGATTTTATCTATTCCGAGATATGGTTGTTATAATTTACACCCTTCTCTTTTACCAATATGGCGAGGAGCATCTCCTATACAAATGACTTTACTATGTAATTATCGCTATACAGGAGTATGTATTTTTCGTATGGTAAAAAAACTCGATGCAGGTCCATTGCTTTTATCACGAAAAATACCTGTGCATGCCTGTGATAACTATGATTCACTTCTGGAAAAATTATCTCATTATGGTTCTTTGTTGTGGAATAACTTTTTTACCATGTTTCCTCATATTATCGCGTATCCTCAGAAAGGAATTCCATTGTATGCAAAAAAAATACGCAAATCTCAAGGTTGTATTTTATGGCATCACTATTCGGCTCTCTTTATACATAATATGGTGAGAGGACTTAGCACTTATTGCGGTGTTTATTTTTATCTTTATCATAATAATTCTAGAATTATGATCAAAGTGTATGAAAGCATTATTATCTATAATACATTGTGGGATGAGTATCCTAAAGGATATGTATGTGATGATATGGGCACTATTAAAACTGTCAGCGGATGTTTAAGAATTATTTCATTACAAAGAGAAGGAAAGCGTCGCATGTCCTTTCAAGAGTTTAATTGTTCTTTACATATTCGTAAGGGTCATATAATAAATAAGGAGGGATTTCTCACATGAAGAAAGAAATATTTAGTTATAATAATGTACGCTGTTATAAGGATTTGTTGCATCATAGAAAAAGTAAGTATCCACATTTTTATGTATCTGATCCACGTGCTTTATATGTAGATGGATACGTGTATTTTTCTGATAACGATATACCTGCATGTGGCAAAAGAGTTTATTATATCTTTTCTGAAAAAGATATAAGAGAGATTTCTCACATCACTAGCATTGTATTGCTTTTTTTCGCAGTCAAAAAACATTTTCCCCTTGTAGATATACATCAGTATTTATACGAAAACAATGATTTTATATGTGATTTTATATGTGATAATCACACATTTTCTTCTACAGATCATCATTCTATGTTTTTGCAGACAATAGCTGATATATGCAAAGAATATTCTCGTATTAAGTGCTATTCTTTATGTGATAGAGAGAGTAAAGATATTTCTTCCTCTTGTAGTGATGAAGATGTAATGGTTATAAAGTATGAGAACATTTCTCTTAATATGGAAAACATTGGTATTCTTCATGCATGGAAGGAAGAATATACGTATCTTCTTACATCTTTTTCTGGATATCGTCTTGATGATAGTTGTACATGTGTACAAAGAATATCTGGTCGTATTTTCTTAGATAAAAGTTCCCATGATGCATATGTATATCAGGAGGAAGAGAAAAAAAAACGTGATCATAGATTTTTAGGTACGAGTATGGATCTTTTTCACTTTGATCCTTGTGCTGCAGGGTCTGTTTTTTGGCACGCTAATGGATATTGTATATGGCATGCCTTAGAGCAATATATTCGTGTTTTGTTAACTCAGAATGATTACAAAGAAATAAAAACTCCACAACTTTTAGATATATCTTTCTGGAAAAAATCCGGTCACTGGTCTCAATTTAGACAGAATATGTTCATAGTATTGGATCAGGTTATTGAAAATGAAGAAAAGATATCTTTCTCCCATGATGATTTAATGGCTTTGAAGCCTATGAACTGTCCTGGACATATATGTGTTTTTAATAATACTATTCGTTCTTATAAAGATTTGCCTATCAGATATTCAGAATTTGGGTGTTGTCATAGAAATGAGTACAAAGGAGCTATGCATGGGCTTATGCGTGTGAGACAAATGACTCAAGATGATGCTCATATTTTTTGTACTTATGAACAAGTTGCTCATGAAGTAAAGAGTTTTTGTTGTCTTGTTGATACTCTCTATAAGAAATGTGGTTTTTCTAAATATAGTATTAAGCTTGCAACACGTCCTAATGTGTATGTTGGATCTCTTGAGACATGGAATAGAATGGAAACATGTTTACAAGAATGTTTGCAAAGAATGGGAATAGAATATTCTTTATGTCCTCAAGAGGGAGCATTTTATGGTCCTAAATTAGAATTTCATTTACATGATAATTTTGATCGTGCATGGCAATGTGGTACATTACAGGTAGATATGGTACTTCCAGAAAGATTGAATGCATATTATATTGATAAAGAAGGTAATAAAAGGCATCCTGTTATGTTACATAGGGCTATTATAGGTACTTTTGAGCGTTTTATTGGTATTCTTCTTGAACATCACTCGGGATGGTTACCTTTATGGATGAGTCCTTTCCATGTGGAAATACTTACTGTTAATGAGAATCATGCAGATCATGCACAAGATCTCAATAGACGCTTTCTTACTTACAACATAAGGAGTCGTGTGAATATATCTCCTGTTACTATGTCGCATAAAATTAAGAATTCTTTTGTTTCTAAAGTTCCATTTATTATATGTATAGGAGATAAAGAGATAAGTACAAATACCTATAAATTAGAAAGATTGCCACAACGAGAATGTCATGTTGTGCATCATGATAATATCGTTCAATGTATTTTATCTCACATAAATATATAATGTGAAAGTTTTTATTAACTAATTCTTAGTATTAATTATTGTATTAGTTTTTACAATCTTATACTTTATGATTACCAAAATACCTTATTCAGTCATTTCCTTTATTTCATACCATGTTATACTTTTGTATAATATGTTTGATGTTTTTTCTGATAAAGATATGTTTAAGGTTAATGTGCTTTATTTAGATTTTTTGATGTTCAGAATACCTTCTTCATCTTATCCCATCACTATAAGTGTTGGAGAATCAATTATAATGTTAGCCATTATTTTTTTGTGTTTGGATCTTCTGGCAATCAACAAGAAAAATATACAAGATAGGGTTATAGTAAGTCTTTTATTACTATGTTTCTTCTTTGTAGAGTTATTTACCATATCTTGGTGTGCAAATTCTACGTTTATTATGTTGTGTATTATTTTCTTTGTACTTACTATTGTGCATGTTCAGAATATTTCTTTTAGATATAGCAATACACATAATCACAGAATATAAGCTATTTTTCTCCGTAATAAAGATTTCTTAAAATGCATTTAATTTCTTCTTTGCTAAGGTCATTACTTAATGGTTTGTGAAGTGTAATATCTATTGTCCCTGGACCTTTAATAGTAAACATTCCGGGCCATACCTTGCTTGAGTTTAGCGTTACAGGATATATTTGTGCTTTTGGAAAGTATTTCTTCATCATGAAAAGAGCTCCTTTAATGTCTCCTTTTTGACCAGCTGGTATTCTAGTGCCTTCAGGAAATATAACTATTGAAATATCCTTATGTGGTGATTTTTTGATTTTTTCAGACCATGATCTTATAATAGAGAAGTCAATAAGAGGATTGGAACGAGTAAGACATACATGTCCTTGTCTACGCATAAAGGCACTTCGTGCTAGAGGTAAAGATAATACCTGATTCCCCATTACATAGTGAGAATTTCCGAAAATATCAAAACATACTATCGTTTCAAATCCTCCTTGGTGTTGAGATGCTATAATTTTAATACAATCGTCCTTAGGTATACTCCCATGGATACGTACTTTCAAGCCTAGGATTCTAAGTACATATCTAAAAAAACACGAAGCTCGCCTATCAAAGGAGTTGTAATATCTATAGGGAAACCACTGCAATACTAAAAAAAAAAGTATAAAATAAGACCATAAAAGAGTTATAATGGTATATGTCATGATGCGGCCAAGTACCATATGTAAAATTCTTTCAGCACCTTTTTTGTATGCTTTTTTCATAAATCTGTATAATGTTTGAAGTTACTCTTAATGATATTATTCTAACAGTATTTATAATTAAAATGAACCATAAAAATACTAAAAGATACTTTTGCTGATATTCTATGGGATAATTTTGTATTAGTTCATAACAGAATATTATGCAAAAAGTGAACATTATATTTAGTGATAGCCTGCCTCTTGTTCTCTTAACAATATTTTTGTTTTGTAACCCATGATGCCAAAAGTAAAGAATAGTACTTTTTTGTGTATACAGGTAAAATGTGATATAATACCATAGATAGGATATGTAAACTGATAATACAATGAGTAATTGAAGTTCTATAAATAGCTTTTCTTGATGGATTTTTTTTATTTTTTCGTGAGAGTTATTTTGATCTATATAATATATATTGTTATTTTTTAAGTACTGGATAACATTATTTTTATCACTAGTATTTTTTATAATCATGACGAAAAGTTTATAGTTGTCAGTTATTCCTTTATCAATATGTTCTGTAGTATATTGTGTATACTGTATTATGTATTTTTCTATAGGAACAATGATATTCTCTATGTTTTGATTTTTGTCTTGTTCTATAACAAGAAATATTTTCTTTTCGTTCTCTTGTAATTTCTCTATCGTTATTTTCTTTTCGTATATTTTGCTTAAGCTAAGAAAAATGAGATAATATACAAGAAATCCTACACCAACGAAAACGATAGTATTAGCATATAGAGATAACGTTTTATTCATGTACAGATTTTTTCCAATAAATTACTTGATGTATATACATGTAAGATGCATCAGATAATTCATCCATTATGACAGAAGAGATGTTAATATTAGCTATCTTGTGAAGCATAGCTAAAACTTCTAATACAGATTTTTCTTCCATTTTGTTAAAAAAATTATACAGTATTATAGCTTTAGGATTTTTGAGTACTGCATGAGCTAATATTGTTTTATATCTATCTTCTTTACTTATATCCTGTGGATACTTATTTAATATATGATTGATATTTAAATAGGAGATGAGTGTTTGAATAGTAGATGAGTATTTCTCTTTATTTTTACTACTAATTTTATTAAAATATGACGCCATTCTGATATTTTCATATATTGTTTTATCTTTTATAAGGAGAAATTTTTCTGGATAAATGACGCTGATATTCTTTTTGATGTTTTGATGTGTGATAGGTCCCATTTTATAGTAATCATGAGACATGATTCTTATTGTGGCACTATTCTTGTCTTTATTTTTTTTATATACTAAGAAGTGATCAAGAATAAATTTTGCGATATCGTGTGTTGTTTGTACATTTATTACTTTTCCCTGAGAAACATAAAGCGAAATGTTCGTATTATTGTATCTCACATTACTAAACTCGATAAGACTTTTATATCTGTTATGTGTGTTTTTTGTTAACATTTTTCTTTCTAATTATGCAACATGAAAAAGATAGTATTATTTTCCTTTTTTTATTCAGTGATATGTTTCTTTATTTTTTTTGAAAACAATATTGACGCATATATCATCTCTAAAATATTAAGTAACAATTTACACAGCGTATACTATCATAGAAATCAAAACATATCATTAAGAAATATGTTTGCATCTAAGTTATATGATAATGAAGGTAATAAGCTTGTTAATGTTTCTGGTGTTATTTATAATAAATCCATTAGATTATCTCTTGCTCCATATCTTTTAGTTAAAATAATAGACAAAAATAATGATATTTTGTTTCATAAGTTATATAAATCCGATATAAAATATATCAATCCTTTACGAGAATATCGTTTTTTTATTCGTATTCCTTGTCATTATGATTGTGATAATATTCTGGTAAAAATGCATTATCCATAGGTTTTCTTTGCTACTTCCTTTTCCATAGCAAAAAAATCTTCTACTGTTATTTGAGGAGTAATAGTTGTGACAGTATTGTTATATATAGCAAGCTCTTGGCATAAGGCTCTAGAATTGTAATGCGATGACATTGTGTGACCATATGCTCCAACATCTAAGATAACGATCGTATCTCCTTCTCGGAACAAGTAATTTGATGTAAAAGAATCATGGAATATATCTGTTGTTTCGCATATGTTTCCTACGATTGTGTATTTTTGTGTGTGTGAGAGTATTTTGTGTACAGGAAGAATATGATGATAACTATTGTATAATGATGGTCTCATAAGATTATTCATTCCACAATCGAGAACTATAATATTTTTTGTATTAATTTTTTTAATGGTAATGATTTTTGTAATTAATATAGCGCTGTGACCCACTATACTACGTCCTGGCTCAATGATGATTTTTTTTGTCATATGTGTATCAATAAAACTTTGACAAAGAAGAGAGGCATATGTATCAAGATTAATTGTTGTCACATCTACATTATGATAATTAATACCTATACCTCCGCCTACATCTATGGAATTGACTTGTTGTATATTACAGGAAGTAATAGCATTATATAACACACGCATAGATTGATAAAATTTATCTATATTATGTATTTGGCTTCCTATGTGATATGAGAATCCTTCTAAGTGTAAATTATGATGTGTCTTAATATAATGACATGCTTCCTCTATTTCATATATTGGAATACCAAATTTATCACCTTCTTTTCCTGTGGAAATACCATCATGGCCACCGGCACTAACATTAGGTTGTATTCTAATAGAAATATTAGCTTTAATACGCATTTTTTCCGATATATTGCATATTCTATGTAATTCCGATAGCGATTCTATATTAATTTGACGTATGTGTGATGATAATGCATAAGTTATCTCTTTATCACTTTTTCCTACTCCGGAAAATACTATCGATTGAGGTGATATTCCAGAGGCAAGAGATCTATACATTTCACCATAGGAAACAACATCTGTTCCCCATTTATGACGAGCTATATTGTGCAAAATAGCCTTATGTGGATTTGCTTTTACTGCATAGCATATCAGAAAGTGTGTGCGGCAAAACGATGACGAAAAAAGACTCATGCGCGATATAATGTTGTCTATAGAGTAAAGATAGAAGGGTGTTTCATATTTTTGTGCTATTTTTGCGACGCACATACCATTCATATGAAGTATGTTATTCTTATAATCTAGAGATCTTATATCAAGATGATGTTGTTTCATGCAGAAAAACTCCATTGACCTTGTTTATGAGTTCTTGATTGATGTTGTTTCATGCAGAAAAACTCCATTGACTTTGTTTATGAGTTCTTGATTATAGGGTATGTGTTCTTGTAACAGTATATTCCATTTTGCGATATTACGTTCTACCTCTTTGATACTAGTTCCTCCAATGCTTGTTTTAGAATTAACAGAATTGTTGATGGATAAGCATGAATAAATAGAATTATCTATTTTACTATGAAAGGATTGAAAGTCCTTAAGAGGCATATCATGAAGTGATATATTACGATTACATGCTTCCTTGACAATCATTCCTGCAATACGATGAGCTTCTCTAAAAGATACAGTAGTATTTTTTACTAACCAGTCTGCTAAGTCAGTAGCAGTAGCATATCCTTTATGAAGGCATGTATGAGATTTTTCGCTTATAACTGTCATATTTTCTAGAAGATTATTGGTGACTTGTATCATTGATAAAATACAATCAAAAGAAGAAAATAAAAATCTTTTATCCTCTTGCATGTCCTTGCAGTAGGCAAATGGTATGCCTTTCATAATAGTTGTAAAGGATTGAGCATTTCCCACGAGAATACCACTATAAGATCTTACAATTTCTGCGGCATCTGGATTTTTTTTCTGAGGCATGATAGAAGATCCTGTAGTCCATTGATCAGAGAATGTAATCCAACCTAAACATATGGAGCTAAAAACAATCATCTCTTCCATTATTCGTGATAGCGTTATGCCGCATATACTCATGTGATTAAGAAATTCCATGGCAACATCCCGTGATGACACAGAATCCATAGCATTGTGACTGGGTTGTCTAAATCCTAGTACTTGTGCTGTATAGTTTCTATCTATGGGAAAAGATGTACCTGATAGAGCGCATGATCCTAGAGGGCATTGATCGATAACACGATCATATACATCATGCAGTCGTCTTTTATCTCTATCTATCATGGAGCATAAAGCAAGCATGTAGTGGCCATATGATATTGCTTGAGCTGGTTGAAAATGTGTAAAACCAGGTACAATCTGTTCTTTTTCTTTTTGGGCTTTTGTAATGATAGTTTTTTGTAGAAGTGATATCTCTTTTATAAGAACAAGGATAGCATCACGCATCCACATAGCAGTAACTGTTGCTACCTGATCATTACGAGATCGTGCTATATGAAGAAAGTCAGCTGACTCTCCTATATGTTTCTTTAGCATATTTTCGATATGAGTATGAATGTCTTCTAATTCATAGGAAGTGGTAAATAATCCTTTTTTGATGTCTTGTTCTACCTTTTCTAAGCCCTGCAATATATCATTATATATATCATCTGAAATAATAAGTTTTTTATGCAGCATTTTGACGTGAACTGTAGAAACTTCTATATCATACCATACAAGTCTTTTATCGATATCTATAGATTGATTGATTTTCTCTAAATGTGGATGCATTTTATCATTAAAAGCACCGCCCCACATGCGATTGTTTTTTGTCATTATTCCCTTTGGACTACAATGTAGTAAGATTGATGTCATGCAAAAATATTTCGTAAAGTAATTTTACTGTTTCTCTGAAATATGTAAGATATTGCTGATATTACACAAACGTTATCCTAGTACAGTGTACCTCATACATTATTTCTTTGCTATCAGATTATTTACATATTTCTCTTCATGACATACAAGATGATTATTATGCCTACCAAAACATACTGTAGCAATACTCTTCTAAACATCCATCGATTAGCAGAAAAGGACTTATTACTAAGGCTTTTTATAATTCCTATGGTTAAGGACATTGTGATGATGAATAGAAGAAAGCATACTAACGTAACAGTATATACATTCATTATTTTCCTTTGTTTATTATGTGTGCACTTTGTAGAAAGCGTGTATACTCTCAAAGATCTAGTTTCTTTATATCATATCATCAAGGGATATAAGAAAAAACATCTATATATCTTCCATTATATTAAATCAATGTAAATAGAGCGATATGTGAGAATATGCGTGTATTTTTTTTTAATATATAGCTCTGAATTTACCATTTTAATATATAAAAATATACGAAATATGAAGTATCCATGAAGAAAGAATGAAGTACTTATTTTCCAGAAAAATATACATTATTATATATCTCTTACGTATTTATGTTTCTTCTTTTTGTTTTTTGAAAAAACTAATAATATCTGCAATATCTTGAGGTTTGCGAAGACCTACGAAGGACATTTTATTTCCTGGTATATATTGAGAAGGTTTATTAATGAACTTAATCAGATTTTCCTCTGTCCATGTTCCAGTGAGTGATTTGAAAGATTTAGAATACTGAAATCCTGATACCGATGCCTGTTTACGTGAAAGAATGTTATACAGACTAGGTCCTGTACCGTTATTTTTCCCTAAGCTGTGGCAAGATATACACTTTTTGAATATCTGGCTACCTTTTATAGGATCACCTTGCAAAGCAGCTACTTGTTCTAGAATTGAGAGTTTTACTATCTGCTCATCGTGTTTTGATAGATTTTCAGATTCCATGAAGTATGCTGGTTCATCTTCATAAGAGGGAGTGAATATGTAGTATCCCAGTTCCCTTATAATAAGGATAAGAAGAAAAGGAATAAGTAAAGATGATATTACCTTATTAAAAAATAATGGATCTCTCTTCACTGTAATGTACTGGAGATAATTGTATATATCTTTTGTAAAAAGAAAAATATTTTTTACTTTCTGTGCAAATTTATTTTCTGATAACATAATATGTAAATACCCGTGTAATGCTAAATCAAAAAGAATAACATGGAGATATATTAAGACATTTTACATATATGTAAAATGTTTTTTCCTCTGTGATGTGTATCAAGTGTATTATGGGAAACAACATTCTCTTAACGAATACTGTACAGATACTGTAATTTTCTTAATAATATGTACATAATCTCACATTTCATCATAATAAAAAAACATTTTGTAATTGTAATATATTTTCTTCAAGAATATTTTAATGAGTTTTTTGTATTTATAAACACTTCATATATACTCTTGTCTACTGAGTATTATTTTATATTTTGTACATATGATATCTTTTAATCGAGAATAACTTTATTATGCACAAAATGCATCATACAAATATATTGAAGAATAGAATACAATGTGAAATGTGACATATATGAGAGAGCTCTCGTATAATTTTGCGCAAATGTACTGATATTTTTGTCACGTGTTAATGATATGCAAGCAAGAAATATAATATACCATTATTTATATATACTTTCATAACATGTGTTCTTGTATTTTCATGATATGGTATTATTGTTTTTATGTACAAGAAACATATACTGATGTATCTGTAGTGTATGATAACATGTATTGATAAAATGTAAATACTGATATTTTCATGTATCATGATGGGTATATTTTACATTATAAGTATTGTTAGAATTTTTTATGTAATTGTGTACTTGTATTATATTATTTATCATCACAAAAATACTTATATTTTTTCATGTATTTTTTTATTGTCAAAAGTATTTTGTAATACTAATACTATATTTTTTTATTACTATTTATGATTTTTTTTATATCCATTATTTATATGCTATAATGGAGTAGGATGATTTTTTTAATATCAAGAGAATAACTGAATATATTTATTGGAAGCAATGTGTATATATGTTATTTCTATAGCGGAGTGTTTTGTAATTTTATGCTTGTGGTAAGTGATAATATGTTTTTTGGCTGTGCAATGGATAATAAAAGTAGGGGTATTTTTTTATGAAAGATGTTCTAGCTCTTCTCAAGTATATAGCAATTGTAGTAGTTCTATTTTATTTGGGAGGTTTTGTTATAGAAATCATTTTTGTATTTTTACGTGTTACTTTTTATATATTGTTGTTTATATTTTGTCTTTTTGTGCTGTATATTTTTTTTAGAACGAAAACGGGACAGCGTATTGTATATGAAATAGAACGTGTAGTACACGTGTGTGATAATTTTATAAGAAGAAGAAAGCGCAGAAGATGGTAGGAATACTACATAATATTATATTACTGACAAGTTGTATTACTGGCAAGTATTGATAGTGTTCAAAGTATATAAATTTTTCTTGCAAATATTCCATTGGAGAATAATATAATACTTTTGAAAGGGAATACTTCATTGTGTATGTATAAGAGTTTATGTGTATATTGAGAGTGTGAATATATAACAGATAACGATGAAGAAATATATACGAAGGTGCTTGATATAAAAAAATTATCTCCGTTATTATTATGGGGGTATTTTTCTCAGTAAGAGTAAGTTTCTATAGAATAGTGAGCACACGCTGTTTTTATAATAACGATATATACAAAGTATATCATGTATCTAGTAGAAGATATATGAATAACGTATTCGTAAATATAGAATTTTATGTATGCTATGTTCTTCTTGTAGGATATATGATAAATATTCAAGATGTGAGTATGTTATACGCTCAACAATACACAAAATTACTCAAGAGATTTAAAAAGTTTTTTTACTATATAATAGAAAGAAATCCAGTTATTATTTTCTTTATTATTTCATATAAAGTATTATAATATAAGAGGTTTTATATGTAAGATATCTACAGGTACTACATATTATCTATTATGTGTTGTGGAATGACAGATATATCAATTAACTCTCATAGGTATATTTTTTATTATATAGGAACATGTGAAGTATGAGAGGAGAATAAGTTTATTACATATAAAATGCATCATACAACTATATTGAAGAATAGAAAAAAATATGCACATGAGGTGATGTGACATGAATGGGTATGAATTGAGTATTTTATGTAAAGGATGAAGTAGAAATACAATGTGATGAAATACGTGAATATATCTATAATAATCAGTTTTTTTAGTATTTTTTTTGCTCATAAGAATACTTCAATGATATAATGTATCCTCTAGTGCATTAAAATAAATAAAAATATTATGAGTACAGAAAATAATGCTGTTATGGCAAGAAAATTAAGACCAAGGAATTTTTCTGAATTGATAGGTCAAGAATCTGTTGTTCAGTGTTTGAGAGCTTTTTTTTCAGAAAAGTCTATTCCTCATGCTTTTCTTTTTTATGGTCCACATGGTATAGGGAAAACAACTACGGCTCGATTGTTAGCATGCGCTCTTAATTATGAGAGTGACACTAAGAACGATCCATATATTGATTTTATTGAACCAGGTAAGCATTCTGATTTTATTTTAAATGGCACCCATGTTGATGTGCAAGAGTTAGATGCTGCTAGTATATATAGCGAGGATATGCAAGATATTAATGTAGCTATTAAATATAAACCAGTAATGTGTCGCTATAAAGTATATATTATTGATGAAGCACATATGCTTGGAGCTCATTGTTTTAATGCATTTCTTAAAACATTAGAAGAGCCACCTTATCATGTGAAGTTTATTCTTGCAACGACACGTATTAACAGCATACCAATGACAATACAATCACGTTGTCATAAGATTGTTTTTCATAAAATACATCATAGGGATTGTGTTGATTTTTTGAATAGTATTATGGATCATGAACCATATCATATAGAGTATGAACAAGAAGCTCTTGATTTAATTATTCATAGAGGTAACGGTTCTGTAAGAGATATATTATTTATTTTAGAAGCAGTGCTAGTAAGATGTCGAGAAACACAGTCTTCTTTAACAGTAAATTTTGTTAACGATATTATTGGCTTGCCCCATGGAAACATTATGAAAAATATATACATGACATTTTTTACAGGAGATGTATCTTCAATGTTATGTCATATAAACGCTATTCATGAGTTGCATGTTGATTATATGGTGTGTTTAGACACTCTGATACAAATTACTTCTGATCTTCTCAGTATACATTTCAGTATTGAAGAGCATTATTTGTATAGTAAAAGCTTCTATCAAGATATTTTCTATCTCCTTGAAAAAAAAGATACAAATATTACAGGTGTGCTGTTGAATATTTTTTCTATGCTCATGTATGTGTATAGCGAAATGAAAAAAAACTATCATAATTCTCGTACAATATTTTCTTTGATGCTATGTCGTATTTGCGAGAGTAGCGATATTATTGACACAAAATCCTTATATCATTTCATTAAGAATTATACTGAAGGATCTCATAGTGCCTCTATACAGAAAGAAGGCACATCTATTACTCATTCTGAGAGTGTAGAGAATGTAAAAAGTACTTTTTATAGTATTTTTGGTAATCTATACAATTTTCATCTTGATAGTTAATGTGTCCTATTTTGCGCCTTTCTTGTTCTTTCTTTCCATATAGATAAATTTTGCCAGTGTTGTTTTTTATTTTTTGGCCACCTATAATATTATACATAATAGTGTTGTGAGTATAGTTATCTTTACGTACAGGCATTTCTGATGTTATTCTTATATTTTGTTCAAATTGACTTGCACAGCCAGCATCTAGAGTCCAGTGACCTGAATTATGTACTCTAGGAGCTATTTCATTAACAAATAAATTACCTTTCATATCTTCGAAAAATTCTACTGTGATAATTCCTTCGTATTCAAGAGAAAGAAATATTTTCAATGTTATAATTTGTGCTTTATAGTAGATACTATCTTTAGTTAAGTATTCTTTCTTAATTGGCATAGAGCACCTTAATATACCATCTTTATGATAATTTATGATAGGAGGATAGACAAAAGTATCATTCTTTGACCCACATAAAATAATCGAAAATTCTTTTCTTATATGTATTTTTTTTTCTAATATATATTTTTGATGAAAATACCCGTTACTCACATAGCGGAAAATATCAGCTTTGTTACATATGAGTTTTTGTCCTTTCCCATCATATCCACCAGTGGTAGTTTTAATAATACCAGGAATAAATGTATCTATATTATTTTTGTGTACGTTTTGTTTCGATATAATAGTAAAGTCTACTGTTTTAATGTTTAGTGATTGAATAAAAAGTTTTTCCTTTTCTCGATTACTAAAAATATCGATTATTCTCAAGGATGGATATATTTTTGTGTTAATCTTGTGAATATTTTGATAGAGATAAGATGGTATATTTTCTGTGTCAATTGTAATACCTGTACATTGCGAGAGAAATAATATTGTGTTGTCGATATTATCCTTGGTGCTTATGTGATATGCAAAGGCTGAATATAGAGCAGGATCCTGTTCAGTAAAGCATACGACGTATGTTTTAATATTAAGATTCCTACCTTCTAAGATCATAAAAAGAGCTAACTGACCTCCTCCTATTATTCCTATTTTAGGCTGTTTCATATAATCTACCAAGCTAATGTGTATATATTATTTTATACATTTTATGTCATATGAGAAAAATGTTGTTCATTTTCAGGCACTTGTTGTGCTTGTTTTTTTCTATATTGTAGCAAATTATCTTTAAGATAGGTGTACTGAGAGTGTAAGGAAAGTATAGATATAGCTAAGAGAGCAGCATTAATAGCTCCGCTTTTTCCTATAGATACAGTTGCAGTAGGAACACCAGGAGGCATTTGTACTATGGATAGAAGGCTGTCCAATCCTCTTAAGTCTTTACTCTGTATGGGTACTCCTATGACAGGTAATACAACTAATGCTGATAACATACCAGGAAGATGTGCTGCACCTCCAGCTGCTGCAATAATCACTTGTGTAGTATCTTGATTGTTTATACTTTGAGAAAACTGATACAGCCTATGTGGTGTTCTATGCGCTGATATAATATATGTGGAAAATGGAACATGAAAGTCTTCTATTATGCCACATGTTTCTTTCATGGTTTGCATATCTGATATAGATCCCATGACAATCATAATAGGCTGATGAACGAAATTAGCTTTGTGTATCATCTATCATTTTTTCATGAAACTTTTTGAGTTGATCTTTGCTACAAAACCCTAATACATCAGGACTTTCCATAGGAATGTTTTCTATATTATTACTATGCAAATTATCATACATTTTTTGCACAGTACGCGAAGTTGTCTTCAAAAGCTTTGCTACTTGATATATATTGGCATGGGGATATTTTTTGTATATCCATAGGATAGCAGATGCACGATGTTTTCTCTGTATTCGATATACGTAGGTATTTTTTTTTTCGTAAATTTCCCTTTCATAAAGAACGCGCTTCATTGAGTATGATGAATCTTTTTCAGCTTTGTTCACTTCTTCTTTTGTCACTATATTATCTAGTATAGGATTTAAGATAGGGAAAGAGTTATGTTCTTTTATTTTATTTGCCAACACTTCTACTTCTAAGAAATGTATATCGAAAAAATCTGCTATTTGTTGAAAGGTTAAAGAAGTATTCTTTATAAACCAAATAGTATATGATTTGTACATAATTAATTCCTAAATGATTTTTTTTTGTTTGACTTTGAAATATTTAAATTGTATTTTATATACTTGACGTGTCTTTTTTAAGTTTATGTATAGTGAATGTTTCTTTTAAGGATATTAAAAGTATACTCAAGGTGTATCATGCTACAAATATAGTGATGTATACAGAGAAAGAAGCGCTAAACATGACAAAAGAGAGCACATCTCACGAAACGTATAAGCATGAAAAGATACTGCAAAAATATAAAGAAACACTGGAAATCACCAATATTATAATTGATATATCGTTAATTAGTGTAGATATTATAGAATATGTAAACACGTGCAGCGATAAAAATATAAGAGATATCATATACAAAATAGAGGAAAGTATTCTCAAATTACGATCCTTATTATTGTATCGATACAGATACATAACGTATCGCGTCATAGTAACATGTATTCTTTGTCTATACAACACTCTTATGAATTTAACTGTCTCGGAAGAACATAGATAGTTGTTTAGATATCATCGAATCCTTTAAACTTATTTCTAAAACTATAAGCTCTACCATGCTTGTGGGTAGCGAAATTACCCTTTGTCCAAGCAGGGTGATTTAATCGATCCGTTGTAAGTTTGAGAGTGCTATAAGGTTCTCCGTAAGTAGATTGTGTTATATAATGAGATTTGTCTGATAAGACGACTTTAATAAAGTGATATTTGGGGTGAGTGTTTTTCTTCATGTGTATATGTGTATTATAAAAAATGCCTAGATACTATAATAGATACTATTATATTTGAAAAGAACATTGTAATCAAGACCTATTAACGCATATCAATAGTATAGAGAGTGATATTTTTTTCTTTTTTTTTAGTAATACATGCATGTGAGAAAGATTCGTAAATAAGAAGAAAAAAAGATTCGAAATTGTGAATATAATTTTCTTTTATCACAAAATATCCTACATCAAATTTTCTAGCAGCAAGAAGGCATAAATCAAATTTGATGGCACCACTCAGGTATAAGTGATAATCTTCTGTCATAAATAACGAAGGTATGGCATTAGTGTTTGACACTATTGTATAAGGAGGATTTTCTACTTTGTTTTTAATACGTATCTTCCTTTGATTTACGAAAAAGCCTTTTTCTTTTTTTGCATAAAAAAAGTCATTTGTCATAGGAGCATAGCACGCTATGCAATGTACCATATCATCATGCATCATGACAATACTGAGAATCACATGAGGAATAGAATGTGAGAGATTAATAAGGCTATCGATAGGCTTAATGATAAATGTGTTTGTATGATCAGTGCCTTGATACTCATTATAGGGACTTATTACTCTGTATCCTGGTCTTAGTTTTCTCAATTTATAAAATAATTCAGTAATAGATCTCTGGCATGTTTTTTCAGCAAAAAGATATGCATTTCTTCTTGAAGAATAAAGCATTTCAATTTCTCTAAAATCACGTATAATGTTTTCTGAGGCTTCAATACATATGTTATTAATTAGTTTGCCAAGAGATAATGTAGTATTCATTATAATTTAATTTCTTTTAACATATGTGTGTGTGGATGTATTGATGATGATCTCATCTCCTACAGATATAAAGGGAGGAACATTTATTGTAGATCCATTACTCAATTTAGCTGGTTTATATACATCCGATAGGCTTTGTCCTTTTATTGCTGTATCTGTTTGGACAACTGTAAATATCATGTTTTCAGGTATAACAATATCTACATATGTATTATCTGCATATAGTACTGTTGACTCTATTCCTTCTTTTAGATACTGAGATTTATTACCTATACTTTCAGTGCTAATTGATATTTCCTCATAATTTTCCATATTCATGAAAATATAATCCTTGCTAGAAGGATCATAATAACTGAATGTACAGCGATATTTGTATATAAATGCCTGGGTAACCTCTTCAGAAGAGCGCAATCTAAAAGTTACTTTTTTTTGGGTTAAAATATTACGTCCTTCAATTTGATTGTAAGCACCTCCTTTTCCAGGTTTTATATTATTAGATTTACATACATAGCATGGATTATTATTATGATATATCACCATTCCCATCTTTACTGCATTTCCTTGTATTTTATTTTTCATGTACTGTTTTCTCCATAATAATATTATTGTGTGGCATCAAAAGCACTTTTGCAGTTTTTATATAATATATCATTGCTCAGGATTTTATCGTAAGGAAACTTTTCTAAGGCACTATCTTGAATTGCTCTTCCATAGGAAAATGATATTTTCCACGGCTGTTCTTCTTTTTTATAATGTATAGTAGACGATACATATCTATTAATATTTTCAGAGCTATGACCTCCTGATAAAAAAACAATAAGAGGAACTTCCTTTGGTACATACTTGAGAAAGCAATCCTTTGTATATTGTCCTATCTGATCAACGTGAAACTCGTGGAAATTTTTTATACCTGGCGTGATTGTATTTATTTTTAATATTGTATAAGGAATAGATACTGCATATTTTTTGAGAGTAGAATAAAGATGATGTAGAAGGTACTCTGTTACTTCTTTACAATTATCTATACTATGAGTACCATCAGCTAATACTTCTGGTTCAATGATAGGTATTAAGTTATTATTGTGAGCAATAAGAGAATAGTATGCAAAAATATGACTATTCAAATGTATAGAATTCATGACACTATTGTTCATTTGTGCTACGAAAGTAGATCTCCATTTCACAAAACGCACTCCACGAGCATAAAATACGGGCAAAACTTTATCTAATGTGTCTAATCCCTTTGTCATACAAATATCATTTATATGAATAATGCCATCATCTACTTTCGCGCCTATAACAACAGTGCTACTAATATTATTCATAATATTATCATTCATAAGTGTTTCCTTATTCAAAATAATACTAGAAATATAATTTTTATATATATCTTTGTTTGATAAAAGAAAATCTCTCCATATCATTCTATTTTCTTCATTAGCCTCAATATTGTATGTTTCTAGCTTTTTATTCATAGTATTTACAGATTCATCTGCTGCAAGAATTCCCTTGGACAGAGATATCATGTCATTAATGGTATTTTGTAATAATTCTGTATTCATAGATCTTCGAGTATATCCTTTATGTTTTTATTATGATAAATGTTGTTAAGTACATACAAAAAGGCTCCACCTCCTGTAGATACAAAAGAAAAGTCATAATGAATATTTTTAATACTTGCAATAGTATCTCCTCCTCCCACAAGAGAGTTAAATGTAGATACATGCTTTGTATTATTACTGATAATATTCGCTATTGATTCTGATCCTTGATGATAGGGATGTTTTTCATAGTATCCCATAGGTCCATTCCATATAACATTAGTGTTATCATTCATGTGTTTTTTAATAAAGTTTACGTATTGAGTACCTATATCATATATCATATCTTGTTTTTGTACATTTTCTACACATTCTTGTAATATATTACCATTCCTCATAACCACAACATGAGTAGGTAAATGAATAATGCATTTGTAGTGAAAAGATTTTTTTATGATTTTGCGAGCTAAAAGTATCTCATTCTTTTCATAAAGAGATTGTCCTATTTCCTTTCCTGTTGCATAAAGAAAAGTATTGGCCATGACACCTCCAAGAAATATATTCTGAGTATTTTCCACAAGATCATAAAGTAACTGAGCTTTAGTTGATATTTTCCTCCCCCCAATGATAGCACAGGAAGAATTGTGTGATGTATGATGTACAAATGTATTAATATTCTTATACTCATATTGTATGCTAAAGCCTAAATAAGTAGGAAGTATATGAGGAATACAGCGCAAAGATGTATGCTTTCTATGAATCACAGAAAAACACTCCAAGACATAAGCATCAAACTCTTGTAAAACTGTGTGAAGATGTGTATGTTTTTGGAAAGCATTCATGTCTCTTTCTAGAGGAGACTGCCTAATGTCATTGAAAAGTAGTATTTCTCCTTTATTAATAGATGGTATATCATATATATCGTATAATACATCTTTTTGATAGTATACTTTTTTCAGTAGACACTGAGATAGAAAGCATATGATTTCAGAGATTACCTTGTCACGGATATTACTATGAGCTTGAGATGCCATATGGCTTATCACATATATTCTAGCTCCCCATAGAGACATGTATGCAATAGTGGGAATTGTGTATTCTATTCGGGAAAAACTCAGTACTTCTCCTTCATCATTGAAGGGTACGTTAAAATCAACACGTAAAAGAATTTTCCTCCCTTGTAGAGAAGGAATATGAGTGATACATTTCATAGTATGTGTATTATATTTTTGTCATCATATAAATTAAAGTATCAACCATACGTAAAGCATATGCCCATTCGTTATCATACCAAGCTACAATACGTGAAGGCATCTCGTGAGATTGTGCTATATGTGTTAAATGTAAATCTACTATAGATGAGTAGGAAGATCCTAAAAAGTCGGAAGAGACTAGAGGATCTTGTGTATATGAGAGAATATTTTTTAGAGAAGATTGTTCTGCATAATTCACAATTTTGTCATTGATATCTCTATGATCGTCATGAGTGCGAAATGTTATTTCTAAAAAAGAAACATTAGGAACGGGAACTCTCACAGACGATACTGAACATATATCCTTTATATCTGGAATAACATCACCTAGGGATTTTTGAGCTCCACTTGTTGTTGGGATGATAGAAGTTGCAGCATTGCGTGCTCTGTATAAATCCGTATGACCTTTGTCAAGAATATTTTGATCTCCTGTGTAAGCATGAACAGTAATAGCATGAAGATATTGTAAAGTATATTCATGATGGAGAATATGACATAGAGGAGCTAATGCATTAGTAGTACATGAGGAATTTGATACAATGGTGTGTTTTGGTAATATGTGAGATTCATTTACTCCATAGACAACGGTTATGTCTGCTTCATGACAGGGACTGGCTACAAGTACTTTTTGAGATCCTGATTCCAAATGTTTATGAATACTATTAGATTTAGCTACTTTACCTGTACATTCTACAACGCAATCTATTTCATACTCTCGCCAGCATATTAAAGAAGGATCTCGCTCACTAATAATAGGAATCCTCTCCTTCTTATAGTGTATAAATTCTTCCTTTAATGAGATATCATGCTTGATAGTACCATGATTGGAATCGTACTTAGTAAGATGAAAAGCTGAATGAATAGTATCTGTCGTATTAATAGCGGCTATTTTGCATATATCTTGTACATTTTTATAATTATCAAGGAATGCACGAAAAACAAGACGTCCTATTCTACCGAAACCATTAATAGCTATTTTTTTCATTGAAGAAATTTTCCTTAGTTTTTTTTATTTATAGTGTTTGTTATAATAAAGGAGACTATACAAAAAACACCACCTCTGTGTGCTATTATAATCTTTAATACATCGAAGATCAATGAATAACTTACCTGTGAATCTTAAAAAATCTTTACATGAAATAAGAAATAAACTTTCATGTCACTATTTAATACTCATCGAAAAAACACGTTACGAACGTCTTATAGATATAGAAAAAGAATTTTTGCTTCTTAAAAAAAAAATAGACGAATCCTTATCTATGATTTCTGATTTAGAGATGTGTATAGAAAGTATCGAGAGTAAAGTATCAAAGCTTTCTCTTGATTACGACGTATCCTAAATCTATGAAAATGAAAATATCCATTGGGAAAAGAATTTTTTACATACAGTGCCCAGATAGCGAGAAAGATCGTTTCATGGCTTCCGTAGAATACTTAAAAGATGTTTTTTCTCAAGAGAAAAAAAATACTCCTTATGTTAATGATATTAATGTTTTTTTTCTTGTTGCGATTAAGATGGCTAATAAAGTATTGGAAATGCCCTCTCAAAAACATATTGATTCTATGCAGAATATGCTAGATTATTATATGAGTCTTGATGAGGATATATGCTATCTGTTAGATAGTATTGTGACTGTGAATGAAGTTAATGATGTTGCTATTGTGAGAGATTCTAGGAAGGATAACAAAAAAGATGTGAAAGAGAATAATAAGGAGAAACGACAAAAAATATGAGGACAATGAGAAAAAGCTATGACTGTTGATAGTGATAAAAACAATATTAGAAATATGATGAATCGTAAACTTAATCAGCTATCACGATGTTATTGTATAAATTATGCTTTATCTCTTTATAATTATTTCCCATTATATTTATTATCATCTCTTTCCATTGTATCTTTATACTATCCCATACGTCATGAGTGCAATGTTTTATGTTGGTTGCCTTTGTTACGCAAAATAGGTTGCACTATTTCTTTTCCCTATGTTCATGATAAAAATACTATGTCCTTTCGTGTCATGAGCAAAGATATCTCTATTTTTTCTTGCAGAGATTATGCTGGAATTCCTTCTGTTATGTCTCAGGATGTTGTCATACCTGATGTTTTTATTATTCCTTCTTTGTCATGTGATATGTTTGGTTATAGGCTAGGATATGGAGCTGGATATTACGATAGATATATATCTTCTTTATCTTATGTCGCAAAAAAACCTGTGTTGTGCACAGTAATATATCCTTTTCAAAGAATTTTGGTATTACCGCGAGAAAAACATGATATACAAATGGATATATGTATTGATGATAGAGGTATACATTATTTTCGCAAATAGTAATGAGATTACTTAATAATATATGCTAAATTCCAGTACTGATAATTATATATAATGTGTTTTTTAGGGGTACAAAACTATGGCAGGTCATTCAAAATTTAAAAATATTATGCACAGAAAGAGTGCGCAGGATCTTAAAAAAGCAGCATCTTTTTCACGTTTATCTAAGGATATTATTGTTGCTGCTCGCTTAGGAGGAGCTGATACAAGGATAAATGTTCGTCTAAAAAATGCTATTAAAAGTGCAAAACAAGGTTCTTTACCTAAGGAGCGTATTGAAAGAGCAATTGCCATAGGTACGGGTAATACATTGTCAGAAAATAGTGTTGAACTTCAATTTGAAGTCAAAAGTCCCTATGGAGTTATGATGATTATACAGTGTATTGGTGATAATACTAATCGAATCGTATCACATATAAAGTCTTTTTTTCATAAAAGGGGATATATTGTGATGCCTCAAAATTCCATCCTTTTTCTCTTTCATCATTATGGTTATGTGACGCTTACGTATAATGTTATTCCTCAAGATGATGTTTTATTTGAATATGCTATGAAATATAACTTTATTCACTATACATGTGAAGATCAGAATGTTACTTTTTACTGTGCACAGGATAGTTTAAAAGACTCCATTTCCATAACAGAGGATTGTAATGCACAAAGTTCTTCTTATGGTTTTATGTATAAAGCTAAGGATGATGTTATGCTTTCTCAAGATAATATGATATCTTTAAAAGATACTATTGATGATTTGTATAGCAACGATAACGTTGTATCGGTATATCATAATGGTGTTACTGAAAAGTGAATATTATAGGTTTTGATCCCAGTATTATTAAGACAGGTTGGGGAATAATTTCTAGTAAAGGGAGTAGTCCCGTTTTTGTAGATTGTGGTCTCATACGTACACAGAGTACTTCTAATATGGAACGTTTGCATGTTATTTTTACATCTATACAAGATATTTTTATGAAGTATACTGATATTGCTTATGTGGTTATTGAGAAGACATTTTTAGGAAAAAATGTTTCTTCTCTCGCGCAACTTAATATGGCTCGCGGAGTTTTGATGTTGTCATGTTATGGGAAAAAAGTAATAGAATGCGAACCAAGAAAGGTAAAGAAGCACATTACTGGCTATGGAAATGCTTCGAAGCAAGATGTATCTTCTGTGATATGCAAAGAGTTGCACATTAATGGATCTTGTATTAATTTGGATATATCTGATGCTCTTGCTATGGCATTTTATGGTTTTTATAATATACAGTTTTATGGTGACGTATGATTGCAGGTCTTATTGGTAAAATACATTGTGTTAACAAACGAAGTATTTTATTTAATGTGAATAATGTGATATATGAAATTTTTGCTAATAATAAGACGATATGTCAGGTACAATCTTTATCTTCTCACGTTTTTTTTTACTGTACAACAGTTATCTATAATGAAATACCTCGTTTGTATGGTTTTTTACATAAAGATGATCAGAATGTTTTTATTGCTCTTCGCAATGTTCGTGGTATAGGAGCTTCTCTTGCAAGCGACATAACATCTCATATTACTATAAGTAAACTTCATGAGATTATTACATCTGAAAGTATTAGTGATCTTTTGCAAATTAAGGGAGTTGGGCATAAGGTAGCACAACGTATTATAAATGATCTGAAAAATATCGGAATTCCTGCACCATCTTCTTTTTCTCAAGGTTTTACTGATGATGTTATTAGTGCTCTTAGTAATCTAGGTTATTCTAAAAATGATATAGAATCCAAGGCTCTGAAGTACATATATGAGTATCCTTCTGATGATGATAGTAGTTTAGAAAGTATATTGAAGTATGTTCTGAAAAAAATGCGAACAGAGTAAGAGGGGGAAAAGAAATGAATATGAGTCACGATAATTCACTACTAATACCTATTTCTATGAATGATTTTGTAGGACAAAGTTATTTGAAAAAGAATTTGCATATTTTTATTCAAAGTTCTTTGAAGAGAGATTCTTCTTTAGATCATTGCCTTTTTTTTGGACCTCCTGGATTAGGTAAAACATCTCTAGCCAAAGTAATATCTCATGAAATGAAAAAAAACTTTTATAGTTCTTCTGGTCCAAGTCTTAAAAAGACTGGTGAAATTATTTCTATTCTTACACGTCTAGAGACTGGAGATATTTTTTTTATTGATGAAATACATAGACTTCCTATTTCCTTACAAGAAACTCTTTATACATCTATGGAAAATTTTTATGTTGATATTGTTATTGGTGATGGCTCTGCGTCTCGTATTGTGAATATGCAGTTAAATCCCTTTACTATCATCGGAGCTACTACTCACCTTGGTAAACTTACTAAGCCTTTTCGTGATAGATTTGGTATTTTTGGCAAAATGGAGCCTTATTCTATTGCGGATCTTTCTCGTCTTATTAGTGTTAATGCAAAAAAGATGAATATTGATATTTGTTCTCAATCTACAGAAGAAATAGCCCGTAGTTCTCGAGGAATTCCGCGTATTGCTAATAATTTGTTGAAACGTGTACGAGACTTTGCTTTATATCATTCTCGTCGTGCTATTGATATTACTATCACTCAATCTACTCTTCATGCTCTGGGAATAGATATTGAAGGATTTGACAGTATGGATAGACAGTATTTACAATGTCTTTCAGAATTGTTTTCAGGAGGTCCTGTAGGACTTAATACCCTTGCTTCAGCATTGAGTGAGTCTAAGGATATTATAGAAAATGTTATTGAGCCATTTCTTATTCATAGAGGATGTATTACTATTAGTTCTCGTGGAAGGCAAATCAATAAAAGTTATAAGAATTCTTAATTGTGATGATATATAATATACTGATAATATTTGTAGCAAGGAATAAATATTTGTGAAGAATATGGATAATGTTAGTAGTTATTCTTATACAGTTTCTTATAGTGATACTGACACTATGGGATGTGTATATCATGGTAAATATCTTGACTATTTTGAAAAGGGACGTTTTTTGTTTTTAGAAAAATGTGCTTGCATGAATGACTTAGAAGGTATTTCTTTTGTCATATCTCATCTAGATATTCAATATCATAAGCCATCTTTTTTAGGTTATGAAATTCGTGTAAATACTTCTGTATATAAAGTGTCTTACTGTCGTATATATTTTTTACAGCAGTGTTTTTATCAGGATACTCTTCTGGTAACTTTCACATGTTCTGTTGTTACTGTTGATAATTCTTTTAAAGTTGTTTCTATGTCTACAAATGTAAAGAATTTTTTTGATGCATATATTATCCCTATATAAAATTTTTGCACATACAATTATAATAAAAAAATTGTTTTTCTATATATGGTTATCTTTTTTATATATTAATGGATATAGGTGTTTTTTCTCTAAATGATAAATCGGTGCATTGTTATGGTTATCTTTTTTATATATTAATGGATATAGGTGTTTTTTCTCTAAATGATAAATCGGTGCATTGTTATGATATTTTTTAGTGTAAATCGCGGAATAATAATATGGTTATCTTTTTTCCTTCCAGTTTTTTCTGCATATGCTCTTGTTGCTCATGATAATAATATTAACGATAATCGTACTGAAAAAATTATTGTGCAATACAATGATGATATATTAGATTTTATTCATCATAACAGCGATAATTTTATTAAGTTACTACATCACACAAGTCTTGTATCTCATGATCCCTTGCACAAAGAGGATATGCACTCTTCTTTGTTTGATCATGTGTTTTTTTTGCATCGCAAAATTGATAAAGAAGGTAAATGTTATTATTTTGTGTCCTATGTAAATAGTATTAATACCTATACAAATGTATTACAATCGCCTTGTCACTATGGTTCTCCTTCACTATCTTTTAATGAAGAGTCCTTGACTTTGCTTTATAGTGATAGTAGGGGTCTTTTTCTTTTAGATTTTAATGATGATGCCGTTCCAGTGCTTTTTCACAAGATTCCCTTGCCTTATCATTATGATTATATTTTATCTCTTTATTCCACTCATGAAAAAGGAAAATTTATTGTTAATCTTATTTCTCGTGATACAGATGAGTCCAACTTATTTACGTATGATGCTACAACAAATGCTTTTATACATTTTATGAGTGATTCTCATGATATATATAAGATTGCACTATCTCCTGATAATCGATACGCTGGATATATCAAAGGATTACATACTCCTAAGGAATATAATTTTATAAATAATTTATATATTTATGATAATCTAATGAAGAGGGATGTGACTAACTTTTCTTGGTTAGGTGAAAACTATTCTTCGTTTTTATGGTTAGATAAGGATAGTTTCATACTCGTGAATGAAGAAGATAAAATATCGAGAATTTATACTTCCTCTTTTGACAAAAATGTTGTTAATATTTTGATAAATAGTGAAGAGTATTGTGATATGGTGAAAATAGCTAATAAAAATGATAACTTTATTCTTGTTTTTTCTAAGATATTTTACCTTGAACAGACCTCCATAGGGCCAAGAATTGCTAGTAAGGGATCTATCAGATATTTTGATATTGAAAAAAAATTATTTTATAATTCTGGCATTGAAGAGCATATTCTTCATGTTGTCTAAAAAATATTGCATAAATCTCTATTGATATTGTATATTTAAATAAGAAATAACTAAGATATAGGAGTTATGATGTTTCTATTAAAGAATAAAAAACATTTGATGTACGCATTCATGTTTTTGCCTATTTTGGCTGGATGTGGTGCTGTTGATCAAGAAATGACTAATGATACTGATGCTGTTGCTAGTGCAGGAGAAAAGCCTTCTTCTGAAGCAGCGGAGCTTTCATCTGCTCAGGTAAGTAGCTTAATTTCCTCTATGGAGAGAATTTTTTTTGATACCAATGCTCATGATTTGACAAACACTAATCATTTGGATCACTATGTTGCTGCTTTAAAAGCGTATAAGGGTAATGACCTTATCTTTATTATCGAGGGTAATTGTGATAAAAGAGGAAGCCGTGAGTATAACAGAGTTTTAGGTTTGAGAAGAGCTAAAAATGTTTTTAATTACTTAGTAAAAAGTGGCGTAGATAGTTCTATGTTAGATGTATTAAGTAATAGTTATGATAAGCCTGTAAGCAAAGGCAATACATTACAAGATTTGGCTAAAAACAGAAATGTTCAAATTGTTGTAAGAAAAAGAAATTAATTTCTCTTGAAAAGAGTCGTTTTAGCTTTTTCGGGGGGTAGCGACTCTTTTTCTCTTTTAATTTTTTTAAAGTATTTTTACTCTGGCAACATTGTTTTATATGCTGCTATTGTGGACCACTGTACGGAGAATTCTTATAGAAGATCAATAGATGCTTATCTTCAAGCGCTGAGGCATAATGCTATTCCCTACATTCTGCGAGCAGAAGAGAATACAGATTCTTTTTCTCAAGATAAAGGCAGGCGTATTCGCTACAGTCTTATTGCTCGTTTTTCTCATAGTGTTGATGTGAAATATGTGTATTTTGCACACACTTTTGATGATTATGTTGAGTACATGGCTATGCGTATTCACCATGCATTCATTTCTTCTTGGAGTATTTTTAGTCCTTATCCCTTATGGCCACAAGGTATTAATCTTGTTGTTGTGAGGCCTTTTTTATATTTAACAAAGATTTTTTTACAGTATCAGTTGTTAACAAGAGGGATTTTTTGGATCACTGATGTGTCGAATTTTTCTTCTATCTATAGGAGAAATAGTATTCGTTTGACCTTGAGATATGATCATAAGGCTTATAGAGCTATTTCTTCCTCTTTATATAGAATTCAGCAAGAAAATACACTGAGGAATAGAATGTTTTTTGATCACTTGTCTATCATTAATGATGCTCGTTATGGTTTTTATTCTATACAATTGTCTTTTATATACGATTTATTGTCTTCACATGGCTATCGTTACGTTTCTTGTTTCCTATCTTTAGTAATATTTTCTTTAACATCCTTACGTCCATCTATGAAGTCATTAATTTATTATCTTAAAGAAAAAATTGCACACAGTATTCACGCTTTTTTTCTCTGTGGAGCTATACTAAAGACGTGTGGAAAATTTTTAATTATAGGAAGAGATTACAGACTTGTGCTAAATCGAAAGAATATTCTTGATTTTTGTACTTATAAATATCATTATTGTATAATAGATGATTTTTTTTTGTTACAAGAATCAGGATATGTTTTTTATATGAACGTTATAAGGAATCCTTCAAAGAGTCTTTACTGTCAGTTGTTGCCCTTGGTATACCATAAAGGGTATGATATTTTTCTTAAAAGTCTTCCTGTTGTTTTATCACACTCGGAATCTCGTTTATATGTACCTAAGTGTCTTCTCTTGACACGTCTTAAGAGGCTTATATATCTTTGATGACAATATTATAATGATTCAGAGCTGAATAAACGCGCGATATGAAATTCTTTGGCTCGTTTTGAAGTTCAGGATTGCTAGCAAGACTAGCTCGTTGCTTTTTGGTGAGCATGAAATTTTGAACTGAATACAATAAATTTTAGGAAAAATATGAAAAATAAAAATTCTGCTAATCGTTTTTTAGGAATATTAATTCTAGTAGCTTGTGTTTTTTTATTGATACTAAATAGTCTGTTTAGTACTAGGCATGAGAGTTCTCGTTCTCTACCTGAATCAAATATAACGGATTTTATTTATGATATTTACGATGACACTATTATTGATATTAAGGTTTTTTCTGCACATCTGATTGTCACTCAGAGTGACGGTCGCCAGTATCGTGTTAATATTCAGCCTTATTCTGAAGTTTTATTCATAAGAGATGCTATTAGTAAAGGCATTCCTGTGAAATATATGAATGAAGTAGTGATAAAGGAGGGTAGATCGTCTATAGATAGTATTGTTCGTATTATTAGTATTATACCTTCTCTTACATTCACATTTCTTATTATTTATTTTATTATGCGTATGTTTAATGGAAATAAGATAGGTGGTAGTAATATATTCGGTATGGGTGGTGAGGTAAAAATTGCACGTACCAATGTAAAGATGAGTGATGTTGTTGGCATTGATGAGTCCAAAAGAGAAGTAGAAGAAGTGATTCGTTATCTTAAAAATCCTAGTTCTTTTGAGCGTATTGGATGTAAGATCCCTAGAGGTATATTATTATGTGGACAACCTGGTTGTGGTAAGACTCTTTTGGCAAAAGCAATCTCAGGAGAGTGTAATGTGCCTTTTATTCAAACATCTGGTTCAGAGTTTGTAGAGTTGATTGCAGGATTTGGAGCTCTAAAGGTGAGGAATATATTTAATCAAGCTCGTAATCGAGCTCCTTGTGTTATTTTTATTGATGAAATAGATGCTATAGGAGGTGCAAGATCTCGTGTTTCCCACAGTAACGAAGAAAGAGAACAAACGCTAAATCAACTTCTTATAGAAATGGATGGTTTTGATACTAAAGAACAAGCTAGTAAAGCTGTTATTGTTATTGGAGCAACAAATAGACATGATACTCTTGATGCAGCTCTTCTAAGACCAGGCAGGTTTAGTCGTAAAGTGTATGTTCATCTTCCTGACTCAAAAGGAAGAGAGGATATTTTGAGGCTTCATGCATCAAAGGTATCCATGAGTGATAATATTGATTATGCAGGTCTTGCGAGTTTAACTCGTGGTACTTCTGGTGCTGATTTAGCTGATATTGTGAATGAAGCTGCAATATATGCTAGTGTTTCTAAGCGTCTTCGTGTTACTATGGAGGATATGCAGTATGCCTCTGAGAAAGTTCTCTTAGGAGGAGCTCCTCGTAAATGTGCTGATATGACAGAGAGAGATCTGGAGATGACAGCTTATCATGAATCTGGTCATACCATTATTAATCTTGAGTTTAATAATATTGTGTACAAGGTTACTGTGGTGCCTCGTGGTAATTCCCTTGGTATGATGATTCCTAAGCCTAGGGATGGCGTTTCTGTGCTTAAATCACATATTATCGAAGATATTGCTGTGTGTATGGGTGGTAGAGCTGCAGAGCATTTAAAGTATGGTGCTAATTTCGTTTCCACTGGAGCTTCTCAAGATATTAAAATGGCTACTGATTATGCTATGTCTATGGTGGAGAGGTATGGAATGACTGATCTTGGTATTGCTCTTCTCGAAAATAAAGTTTTAGATAATGGAACAGTCAGGCCAATATCATCAACTATGAAGACTAAAGCAGATGATTATATTATGAAACTTGTAAATGAAGGATATGAGAGAGCTCTTGAGATTTTGACGAGACGTAGAGATGATTGGATAAATTTGTCTGAGGGTCTTCTTAAGTATAGCACTCTTGATGGTGGTCAAATTAATGAGGTTTTGCAAGGTAAAGTACCTTCAGGATTTAATGATGATGGATCGAAGAAGATAGTTTCTTCTTCCGTGTCTTTTTTACCAGAAGAAACAGTATTATAGTTTTTTTTGTTTTTTTCATTCTATATACAAGGTTCTTTTTTCATTTATGTTTCTTGATAAACCGAAAAATCCATATTTTTCTTCTGGACCTTGCTGTAAGGATATGGAGAATTGGAAGAAGTCCTGTGATAAAGCCTTAGTAGGGCGTTCTCATAGATCGGTTGCTTGTTTATCACGTATACAGTATGCTATTTCTCTTATGAGACAGCTTTTGTTTATTCCTGATTCGTATTATGTTGCTTTTGTGCCGGCTTCTGGTACTGGCTCCATGGAGGCTGCTCTGTGGAATTTTCTTGGCCATAGAGGTGTGGATGTATATTATTGGGAAGCTTTTGGTCACGAATGGTATTATGATATTGTTTCTCAATTACAGTGTTCAGATACTCGTGTTTTTGCTGCTGAATATGGAGATATATCTTCTTTTGCATCTTATGACCCCATGAGAGATTTTGTAAGCGTTATTAATGGTACTACTTCTGGTGTATGTATGAATGATTTTTCTTTTATTCATAACAATCGAGAGGGACTTGTTATACTTGATGCCACTTCTTATGCGTTTGCGGGGAAAATTGAATGGGAGAAAATTGATATACTGACATTTGCATGGCAAAAAGTACTCGGAGCAGAATCTTCTCATGGGACTCTTATTGTAAGTCCTCGAGCTATGGAGCAATTGATCAAAACATCCTATTGTTGGCCTGTGCCTCGCATTTTTCGACTTAAGGATAAAGAAGGTAAGGTAAACAAAAATGTTTTTGCTGGCCATACTTTAAATACTATATCTATGTTATGTGTTGAGGATTGTATACATCACTTAGAGTATATTTGTAATATTGGAGGCTTGCACGCATCGTCAAAAATATGCCAGAGAAACACAGATACAATTTATTCATGGCTACATAAAACACATGTTCCTCTTAAAGGTTTATGTAAAGATTTTTCTTATGCTTCTCCTACTACTGTGTGTATGTATTTCTATAATAATATAAGTAATATGCTACAAAATAATATACAAAGATCTATACTAGATTTTTTTGAATACTATAACATTGCTTATGATATTAAATCATATCCACAGGCTCCAATAGGATTTCGTATATGGACAGGACATCTTATTAAGACATCCGATATTGTTTTATTATTGGATTGGTTTGAATGGTATTTTCATGAATATCATTCTGACATTCTGAATACTAGGACATAATAGTGCATTATTTTTTTGTTCTTTATTTTAAAATGTGTTACTTTCTTTGTTCTTTTTTAAAATGCGAAAAAAAAACATGATGCAGTGTTGTGCTATTACTGGTCTACAATGGGGAGATGAAGGTAAGGGAAAGGTTGTTGATTATTTTGCTTCTGATTTTGATGTCATAGTTCGTTTTCAAGGAGGTAATAATGCAGGTCATACTATATCAGTAGATGGTACTATATTTAAGTTTAGTATTATGCCTTCTGGTATTTTACGAAAAAAACAAGTGTTCCTTGGGCATGGTGTTGTTATTGATCCATGCGTTCTTTTTCAGGAAATAGAGAGCATTTCTTCGTATATTGATGTAGAAAATCTACTTAGCATATCACCTTATGCTCATATTATTTTGCCCATCTACAAGGATATTGATTTTGCAGAAGAAAATCAATCTGTAAAACCTATAGGTACAACAAGAATGGGAATAGGGCCTGCCTATGGGTATAAGATAATGCGCAAAGGTATTAGAATGATAGATATAAAGCATTGGAATTTTCATCTGAAAGAAAAGGTATATGATATTTCTCAGTACTATAGTCGTTTATATAGTCAGAGTGTTCTCAAATGTCAGAGAGATATTTCTGCATATCTTGAGCAATATGCTAGACCCATTGTGAATTTCATGACATCCTCTGATTTTTGTCTTCGTGCATTGGAGAAGGGGCGTAAAATTCTTTTTGAAGGAGCTCAGGGAGCTATGCTTGATATTGATCATGGTGTATATCCTTATGTCACATCTTCTCATACCCTGAATCATTTTCTATATACTGGAGCTGGTATTCCAGCATCTTACATGTATAATTCCGTAGGAGTCATAAAATGTTATTCAACACGTGTTGGTGAAGGACCTTTGTTAACAACTATAAGAGAAAAAGACATTCATGAACATTTCGTTACTCTTGGACAGGAAAAAGGAACTGTCACAGGACGTGTGAGACGATGTGGATGGCTTGATGTTTTTAGCCTCAGTCACGTTGTGCGAATTTCAGGGATAAGGGAAATATTTTGTACAAAGCTAGATATTCTTGACAATATTTCTACAATTAAAATATGCGTAGGATATCAAAATAAGATAGATAATAAAACTCTTCATTATGATGATATTTATTATATAAAAGAAGATGATATAATACCCATCTACAAAACTTTTCAGGGATGGAAAAAACCTATTAAGAATGTATGTAATATAAAAGATATTCCTCAAGAGGTATTTGTTTTTATTAATGGAATAGAAAAGCTTATTAATGCTCCTATTACATACATTTCTACTGGCCCAGATCGCTCATCTACTATTTGTTTAAAATAGTTTATGCATGATCTTAAAATTCTACGAGAATCACTTTCTTCATTATTGATAAAAATTGATAAAAAGTACATATATCTTTCATATGTTGTTTTTTTAGTGATTTAGTTTAGTTGGCTTCTATGTGTGATATTTTATTATTTGGGGCTTTATGTATTGTATTGAAAATGCATGAAAGACAATATTGAACATATAACAAATATGGAAAATATTTTGTGATTTCCTTCTATGACATTACCGCGATAAAGAAAACAATAACATGGGCGAATTTCATTGTATTTTGTCGTTACTTTTGTAATTAATATACTGAACACAACCTTTATTCATGATATTGTGTTTTTGTATCTCTTGACCTTTGATAATTCGTGATAACTTGTCAATGGCTTTTTTTTCTATTTGCCTAACTCTTTCGCAACTAATTTTGTATATAAGGCTTATTTCTTTAAGTGTTTTTCTTTTCTTGTCAAAGTATCTATAGTAGATAATTCTTTTTTCCTTTTCAGTAAGCAATTGTATAGCTCTTTGTAAAATTTTAAGTTTTTGTTTATTATCTATATCCTCTTCTATATTATTTTCTACGCTAAGAATATTATTTTCAAGAGACCCGCGGTAATTTTCTTGATATTCTTCTTGACTTAGTAAAGTGGTGTCGCATTGAGTAAATCTCTGAAGAGATTCTTTAAGGTTGTTGATAATGATAGATTGTTTGTTCACTTTTTCAGAAAAGTTTATATCGTTAACTGATACATCTTGATTTTTTTCAAACTCAAGTTTAAGGTTTGCCATATTCGAAAAGGCTAGTTTGTTTGTGCGTGATGAACTTATTTTTACTATTGACCAGGAATGGATAATGAATGTTTGTATTTCTGATTGTATCCATAATGTTGCATAAGTAGAAAAACGACAATCTTTATAAGGATTAAAACTTTTAATAGCTTTCATGAGGCCAATATTACCTTCCGCAATGAGATCACTAATAGAAAAGTTATAAGATGCGTATTGGAATGCTATTTTTATGACAAGTCTCAGATGAGGGAGAATAATTTTTTGAGCTATTTTAGAGGAAGGTTTCTGAGAAAATTGAGTAGTTAGGTGCATCTCTTCTTCTCTTGTCAGTATAGGTATTGCAAAAACCGATCTAATATATCTTACAAGTTCTGAGGAATAGTCTGTCAGGTTCATTTTTGACATGTTTGCAAAGGAAGTTTTATGTACTATTTTTTTCTTTCATAGCAAGAGAGTTATAGCACAAGTTTCTATACTCTTCACTATCTAGAAATCTTCCTGTAAAGGAATATGTTTTAGTCATAGATGAATGGTCTTTAACACCTCTTATTTTCATACAAAAGTGCTCTGCACACATAGACACTCCTACTCCATGGCACTTTAATCCAGAACTGATAGCACAACATATCTCATCAGTGAGATTTTCCTGTGTTTGTAATCTTTTAGCAAGAATATTAACAGTTCTAATAATTTTGGATAAACCCACTATTCTATCATGTGGAATATACGCAACACAGGCATATCCTATAAATGGAGATAAGTGGTGTTCACATGTGCTGTGGACAGATATGCTATCGACAACAACAGGGGATCTTTGTGTAGTATGAGGATTACAGGAAAAAGAAGTTCTCAAAACATCCTTAGGATCGTACTTGTATCCCCAACATGTTTCTTCAAAGGCCTTCATCACTCTATTAGGTGTTTCTCGTAAACCTTCTCTATTAGGGTCGTCTCCAACATGACGAATTAAATTTTCTATACCTTGTAGTATACTTTTTTTTGCTTCCATAAATAGTTACTCAAAATGATAGTATTTCTTTAGTAAAGATGGACGAAAAACCCTAAAAGACTTTTTATGCGCCTCTGAGTTCTCCACGTCATTGTTAAAAGCACTCAAACACATCTCCACTACCTAAGAGGACACTTAATATTTACTGAGGAATTTTCTTGAAACACAGAATATATTTTAGCTAGAATAATCATACAGGTAACATTATATCACACTTTTTTATGAATATAAATCGAAAAATTCTTTTTTACAATACTGCTACAAGGAAAAAGGAAGTATTTTGTCCACTACGAGAAGATAAGATATACCTGTATGTATGTGGACCAACTGTATATAACAATATTCATGTGGGTAATGCTCGATCTTCTGTTGTTTTTGATATTGTATATCGATTACTGTGTTTTATTTACGGTAAAGAAAAAATCGTTTTTATTAAAAATATTACTGATGTAGATGATAAAATTGCAAATGTAATGAATCAGGAAAAAGCCTCATATGATAGCGTTGTTACATGTTATAAAAATTCTTATTATACCTCTCTTCGTTATCTTAATGTTTTATCTCCTAATCATGAGCCATGCGTGAATAATCATATAGATGATATTATTTTTGCTATTAGTAGACTTATAAAGAAAGGTTATGCTTATATTAAAGATGGAGATGTTTTTTTTGATACTTCTATCTCTTCTTCATATGGGTATCTTAGCGGGCGTAAGGATGGAGATAATGTTCCAGGAGTACGTATAGCAATAGATGCAAGAAAGAAAAATCCTAGAGATTTTGCTTTATGGAAATCAAAAGATGATGATATTCTTTGTTTTCCTTCTCCTTGGGGACATGGTAGGCCAGGATGGCATATAGAATGTTCTGTTATGATACATCAATACGCTGAAGTTCCCATTGATATTCATGGCGGAGGGAATGATTTGGTGTTTCCTCATCACGAAAACGAAAATGCTCAATCCTGTGCTCTGCATGATATTCCTTTTCTTGCACGATATTGGCTTCATAATGGTATGATTATTTTTGAAGGTGACAAGATGTCTAAATCATTGGGTAATATTGTGTATGTGAATGATATTTGTGATAAGTATCCAGGGAATCTTGTGAGGACATTTCTCATGGGTTCTCATTATAGAAAACCACTCGTATGGCATGAAGAAAGTATTTCTCATTATGGAAATCTTATCCTTCTCATGAGTAACATTGCATATAAAATGAAAAAATATTATTTTTCCCATGAAGAATTACAAGTATATGTGCCTGGAGATTTTATTGATATTCTATGTGATGATGTAAATACTTATGGAGCACTACAGTATATGGTATGTCTTTCTCGAAAAATATCTTTAAAAGAATTACCTAGGATAGAAAATGCAGCTCTTACTCTTTTATCTTGTGGGTATTTTTTAGGAATTCTTCCTTGCTCTACGTGGAAGAATGATTATCCTGTAGAGGAAATTTTTCTTCTGATTGATGAAAGGAATTATGCACGTGAGTGTTGTGATTATCAGAAAGCTGATGTGATAAGAAAGGAGCTTGGAGATAAAGGTATTATTGTAGAAGATATATCTTCAAAGGAAACTATATGGTATTTCAGTGATTTATGATTTTCATGTATATGGAAAGTTATATACTCATGTGAAAAACCACTCGTATGGCATGAAGAAAGTATTTCTCATTATGGAAATCTTATCCTTCTCATGAGTAACATTGCATATAAAATGAAAAAATATTATTTTTCCCATGAAGAATTACAAGTATATGTGCCTATGATATTGCCATGGTAAGTTGTATGATATAGCAATATCTTGTACTATAAGTACCTAGGGGTGTTTCTTATGTTTTTTATAGAATGGTATTATCTGTTAGAGATTGGAGTAAAAAGTCAGATTATTATGGTTCTTTACTTTCTCCTCCTGATATTGTTATTCATAAATCATCTGTGATGTGTGGTGTTACCTTGAAGTTGGAGATTTTATTTATACCCTATACACTACTAGTAGATAGATGTTTTTTTCAAGGTGATCTCTGTTTTCTTTCACGAGCCTCTTCTGCTATGATGGCTCATCATTCTCATCAAGTATCTTACAAAAAGGCTTCTGTATATTGTGATACTTTAAAGAGTATTTTACAAAAAAATACCGTATTTCCTCGTGATTTAGCATGTTCTTGGCAAAAAGATTTGTATATTTTTCGTGATTATGCTCATTTACTACCACGTCATGCATCCATTATGTTGCCTTTTTATGCTTTAAAAGAAGCGTGTGCTATGTATAGTGTTAAACTATATTCTTCTCAATGAATACAAATATTCAATGTATACAGCTAATGTATAGAAGATGAAGAATAATGCTATGTGTTTTTTGCATTGTACAAGCACTTATCGTGTATTTTGTATGACATGAAGAGAGAATAAGGATATTTGTGTGTGTATTTTTATATTTAGCATAACGCGATATACATGAGGAAAATGTATAGTTTTTGCAATAAACATATGTATTTTTTCAGTTGATATGTACTACTTTATCAGAAATATTTTTTTGATTTTTATGAAAATTAGTAATACTTTTTTTATTGTGATGTGATTTTTATTATTGTGTTAAATGATTTTTATTAGTTATGTGTGGGTATAGAGAAAATAAGAATGCATTTACTCTTAAGCGAGTCAAATGTGTTATTCAATATGATGGTGAGTGCTTTTATGGATGGCAAAAGCAGAAGAGTGAATCTGTCTTGCGATCTGTACAGGGATCTTTAGAGCATTATTGTTCTTTTATGATGAATTTTCCTATTTTTTTTTATGCCTGTGGTCGAACGGATAGGGGAGTGCACGCTTTAGGTCAGGTAGTTCATGCTGATGTTCCTTATCAATGGTCTTGTGAAAGTATCAAAAGAGCTTTAAATTTTTATTTGAAAAATGTACGTATATCTATTTTATCTGTGAGTCATGTAAGTTTTTTTTTCCATGCTCGTTTTTCTTGTCTTGCTCGTCAATATAAGTATTACATATATAATCACGATGTGCGTGATATTTTTAATACAAGAGTCTGGCATATACCAGAAAAGATATTGGTGTCACGCATGGTTCATTGTAGTCACTATCTTGTTGGTTATCATGATTTTCAGGCCTTTCGTTTACAAGGATGTTATTCCTCTACTTCTCTAAGGACAATTCATAGTATTTTATTTCATGTGAGTGCATGTAAAAGATATATCACTATTACTCTTAAAGCCCCTTCATTTATGTATAAACAGGTACGTTCTATAGTTGGTGCTTTGGTATATGTAGGAAGAGAAAAATGGACTACAGAGGATTTTATGCATTTTTTTGCACAAAAAGCAAATTATCATACTCGTCCTCCTATAGCTCCTTCTCATGGTCTTTTTTTTCACAAAGCTTTTTATGAAAAGAATCAATAAAGACTCATGATGTAGCTTTCAATGTTGTATTATTTCCCTCTATACTACGTCGAGATGATAAGTGTGTATATTGATAATGTCATGTTGCGAGAATAATATTCTCCATAAAAAATACTTTAGTCATTTCTCCATAGAGAATATTATGTATGTATTAATACAATAAAATGTAGATGAATAAGGTAAGAAAAGTGGTATTTTATATTTTTATAGTACCTATGATAATGAAGTAATATGAAATGTAGGTAATAATTTCATAAGAGTATATTTATTTTTCGCAAAAGTATATTTTTAAAGCTTCAAGGTATATTTTTTCTAAGATATCAATATCTTGTAACGGTGTTCTTTCATCTATTTGATGTATTGTTTCAGATAATAATCCACACTCAACCAATGGGCATAAGTTATGAATAAAACGCCCATCTGATGTTCCGCCTGATGTTGTGATTTTGGGATAATTATGAGTGGTATTGTAAATAGATTGGCATAAGACCTGTGATATATCTTGACTAGAACTATAAAAAGGGAAAGAGATACTTGTAATATTTACTTTCCACTTCAACCATGTAGCCTGTGTATTATGAAGTATAATATTTTTCATGCTATCAATAATATTATCACTATGTGATTGACTGCCATAGCGTATATTGAAGTGTATAGTAACTTTTTGAGGAGTCATGTTGACTGTACTGTTATCTGTAATACATTGTGTCATTTGTATATGAGAGGGAGGAAAACGATCATTACCAGTATCAATTTTCCATTTTCCTAACTCCTTTATAATTGACCCTATTTCGTGAAGAGGATTGTGAAGATTTTTTGGATAAGCTACATGGCCTTGTTTTCCATGAAAAGTAATAGTGCCATTAATAGAGCCTCTACGACCTATCTTAATAGTATCTCCGCACTTTTTAATACTTGTAGGTTCTCCTATAATACAATGAGAGATGTGTATATTATTTTTTTTTATTTCGTTTATGATATGTTTTGTCCCATATAAAGCCACACCTTCTTCATCACAAGTGATCATGACGATGATACTTCCCTGAAAATTACGATTGTGTGATATGAATTTTTCACAAGCACATATGAAGCATGCAATGGATGTTTTCATGTCACATGCTCCTCTGCCCCATAAACAGTTTTCAGCTATTACCCCTTGAAACGGGGGATATTTCCATAGAGCTATATCTCCTGGATCTACCACATCACAGTGACCAAGAAAGCATAAATTCTTGTGTGTATGTGTCATATTTCCTTTATATATTGCATAGAGATTATCAACATCTTTGCATTTACATCTGTGTGGTATAAATCCTATGTCCGATAATAAAGAACTAATATAATCAAGTGCTTCGGGGCTACCAGGTGTTATTGATGGTATTTTAATGAGATTTTGTGCAATACGAATTGTTTTGTTCATAACATTATCCTTTTTTCTTTATACATAATTCCATTGTGCTATTTTTTTTGTATGGCATATATGTATTTTTTGTTATCTATGTGTGTTTTTTTAGATTATTTTTGTATAAAGGTATGAGTGATATGTAAAAACAACAATATCAATTTTATATTTATTTCTATGATTAAACTATTGATTATGTATGTGATGTTATGTGTTGTTATTGTAAAAAGAATCTGAATTTATTCGTGTATTTTTTGTATCTTTATTCATGATTAGTATGCAGCTATTTCAGTATTTCATATTACAATAGTTATTTATTTCATATGCATGATACCCCATATTTTTGTATTATACCTTAGATAAAATACTATTTACATACAAAAACACATTTACTAGTTATTGCGTACTAAATACATTTCTTTTATTACGATAACATCATGAGTATTTTTTGCACTAACATACACTTCTATATTAGTAGTAACAGAAATATTTTACATATTAATAAAAACGATGACGTAATATTTTTTATGTATACATGTTTTTGGTAAAAGATTATCTTTTTTCTTAGTATTCTTTGGAGATTTTTATACGATATACGCGTACATAATATATAATATTATACATCAGCAATATAGAGTAGTGTATGGTGCGTATCTTTTAATTCGTCGAGGGCATTTATCTTGCTATTGTAGTGACTAGTGTGTTTTTCACTGCTATATATCACATTATCTATCATAAATATGTATATTATAGTATGATACTCTTATTCTCTCAACAAGTCATTGATAGATGTTTTTTTTCTTGTATTTTCATCTACTTCTTTGACAATAATACATGCGTACAAAAGCGGCTGTTCATTATTTGATGAATAACATCCTGATACAACAACTGAATATGGTGGTACTTCACCATATGTTATTTTTCCTGTTTTTCTATGAATAATTTTTGTTGATGCTGTGATGTAAACGCCAGTGCCTATGACAGAGCCTTGCCTGATAATGACACTTTCAGCTATTTCGCTTCTTGCTCCAATAAAACATTCATCTTCTATAATGACAGGATTGTTATTAAGAGGTTCAAGAACACCTCCAATTCCTACACCACCTGAAATATGACATTTTTTTCCTATTTGAGCACAGGAGCCTATAGTTGCCCATGTGTCTATCATAGTGCCAGAATCTACATATGCACCTATATTGATGAAAGATGGCATTAAAACAGTGTTTTGTCCTACATATGCTCCCTTACGTACTATTGATCCTGGTACGGAGCGAATGTGTGATTTTTGAAAATCTTCTGATGACCAGTGAGAAAATTTGAGAGGAATTTTATCGTAATTTTTTAATTCATTCATTTCTATTATATTATTATCTTGCAAGATAAAGTACATTAGTATAGTTTTCTTGATCCACGCATGTGTAATCCATTGAGATGATTTTTTTTCACTAACTCTCAAAATACCTTTATCTAGATTATCGATAACATGAAATATCATTTTTCTGTTGTTATTTATAGATGATGTATCGTTAATTGAAATAGATTCAATAACATTCCTGATATCATTCATAGTTAATATTGATGCTAAAATACATTATTACTTCCATAATATCACTATAAGTAATCAATAAAAAGTCATTGCAAGTTATTATACTGTTCATATGAATATTATGTCACTGTAGTCATTGATTGACATTCATTCATATAATATGTGCAACAATATCTTTATTTGTGATGTACAAATACATAAAAATACACCTCTATATCTATCAAGAGTGTTATAATACTTCTATTTACGTCATTTTATATGTAATGAATATATACATGATATGCAATAAGTGTATAAATGAGCACGACTTTCTGAAAAAGTAAATAGCATAAAAATAAACAAATACGTTCTCTCTTCATGTATATGTATTCTATCATAGTTGTATCCTATATTTTCATAATAGTGTGTGTTCATTTTTTTTTGTTTATTATATGTGAATACATAAATATATGTGTGCATTTATGATGGTGTTATTTTATGGCATATACTATTTTTTTTATTATCTAGGAATATACACATTCACGTGAATACTATAGTTAGTAAGAAATCGTCCATGTCTTGTGAGGAAAAAGTGACAGTATTTACAATATGCGTATCAGTAAAATCAGTGAAAGAAATATGCAAGAAAGAGTATGATATGTAAGGTAGGAGTAACAATATATTATGCACTGATAAAGAAATCATGAATCACTGTATATATCAGAATAAAAGGAAATATGTCAGAATAGAGATAAAACACACCGAAGAGGATTCGAACCCCTGACCCTCAGAACCGAAATCTGATGCTCTGTCCAGCTGAGCTATCGGTGCACTTTAAAATTCATGAGAAGATTTGATGCTAGTACTTTGTATAGCATTCTTACATGTTTCCATAGTGTATTTAGTAATATCTATACATATCCGTCATTTCAACGCATTTACGATGTTTACATGTTCTCGTGATGCTATTACTTGTTAACACATTTTTCAACAATATAGATATCAATAATATCATATCATATCATTTTGTGTATTTTTATTTTTTACTAGCACATCTTTTTCTATATAGGTAATGTAAAAAATGGGTAATACAGCAAAAAATATCATAAAAGTGTATATTTTTTATTGTGAATGAAGATCAAGACTATAGTTAAGTATGATGTAATGTGTATGTATTATCTATATAAGAAAGAAAAACACACCGAAGAGGATTCGAACCCCTGACCCTCAGAACCGTAATCTGATGCTCTGTCCAGCTGAGCTATCGGTGCATACTTGCACAGTGATACAAACATATTATACATGCTTTGATAAATATGTATAATCATTTTTTTTCTTGCTCTGTGTATTTTTATATGTTAGATTGTCACATCACAGTGTCAGTATATGATAATAAATAAATGAAAAGAACATATCAACCTTCTAATCTTGTAAGAAAGAGAAGACATGGTTTTCGTCAGAGAATGAAAACTCGATCTGGTCGTGCGATTTTAGCTCGTCGCAGAGCTAAGGGGAGATTGCGTCTTTCTTGTTAATATTGTGAGTATTCTACAGATTTTTATTTAGGATGTGTTTCCGTGATTTGGTCTTTGAGTCTTTTCCTTATGGTAGCTTTTTTTTTCCTCGCTTCCAGATTAGATTCTAGATCTTTGTTACCGGGGGTTTTCGTTATTCTCGAGCGTACTTCCTATTACTCTTTTATTTCTTTTATGATTGTCTTTGTGTATGACTTTTTCCTCATCGAAGGTTCTGATTATAGAAAGACGATTTATTTTATTGCTACTGGAGTATATACTGTTAGTAGTATTGCCGTTATAACAAAGCACACCACTCCTTATAGGCCTTTTTTTGCTTTTTTATCTTCTGTTTTTCTTTTTTTGGGCGCTTTTTCTTCTTCTTTTATGATTGTTCCTTCTCAAAGAACTACGGTATCGCGAGGAAGTGAGAATTCTTTTTTTACAGAGGTTTATAAAGATGAATTTATTTATCATGACAGTGTTACTTGGGTGATATTTTTTCTTGTGATTCCTCTTTTTATTGTTGGGTATGGTTTTGTACGACTAGCTATAATGGATAGGTTTTTTGAGAGTGCTCGCATTGAAGACGGTAGCCTTATTTCCAGATTGTACTATGGTTTTTTTAATCTTGGAGGTTTCTTAGGTACATCGTCTCTTTTTATTTATTCTCAGTACAAAAGTGTATCCTATGTTTTTATGTTTATTACTATGATCAATACTATCATCATGGTGTATGTATGGATATGTTTTAAGAATCATATCATTATTAACAGAAAAATTATTTTCCTCACATTATTTTATGTTGGTATAGCATATTGTCTATTTTTTATGCACAGATTATCCTATATTTCCCTTCTTCTTCTATTTGCACTTATTGCGCCCGTTGTCTATTTTTTTATTGTAGTATATGTGAAGAATTACATTATCCATAGGAGAAATATATTTGTTGCGTTAATTGTGTATCTTTCATCTTGTGTATTCTGGTCCTTTTTTCTCCAAAACGCTACTTTTGTTACTATTGTAAGAGATTACTCTTCCATACCCAGTTTTCTTAACTTGACATATGAAAGAATTAATATGATTAATATTGCGTTTATGATTTTTTTTATTACTTTTTTTCTTATTATGCAGAATCATGTGCGTACGAATAATATTTATAAAAATGCTTCTTCTGTAATTTTTTTATCTTTCTTTTTTATGTTTTTGGCTTATTTTATTATGCTTATAGGAACAAGGATAGGTTTGAATCTTCTTGTTATAGATTTTTCTTTTGTTATTCTTTTTTTCTTTTTTTACAGCTTAGGAGAGTTTATTTTTTGTTCTTCTTCTCTTTCTTTGTTTTTATCTTTTTTTGTAAAAAGAATACGTTTTATTGTATTAGGTGTCTGGTTGATTACAATAGCTATTGCAAATCAGATAGGAAGAGTGTTAGGTGATATTATTGTTGTCACAAAAACTTCTGAAAGTTTTGTAAATAAAGTACGTGGTATGTACGCTATAGACAATTTTTTTCTTTTTTCATCTTACATACTAGGTGCTATTACTGTTATTTCCTTTATTTTTATGATTTATTTTTATGTTATGTACAAGAGCGAGTAGAATTTTTTTTATCAGAACACAATCCAGTAGCTTATTTATTAATGGATTTTTTATGACATTGTGTGTTTTCTGGTATTCATCGTTTACTTATACTGATTGTAGATATGCTTTCGTTGTGAGTAAAAAGATATCGCGAAAAGCTGTTCAAAGAAATAAGATTAGACGTATTATGCGTGCCTCTTTCTTATCATTAGATTTGCCTAGTGCCTTTATATTGAAAAAAACTTTTTGTGTTTTTTATGCGCGTAAAAATATTAATTATGCTTCTTTGACAGATATCTCTCGAGATATACAAAGGATATATAGGAGTTTGTGATGAGAGATATATTTTTAGCATTTACTATATCTTGCCTATTTATATTGGTATGGTCTTTTTTTGTAACACCTGTTCCTATTCATGATAGACAGGATGTTATTGATGATAATACACAAGATGTCACACAAAGTACTCTCAAGAAGGAGGAATATGAAGATTTATGTCGTGTTTCTCAACATACATTTCCCATTGAAAATGGTGGTTATGTTGGCTTTAATACTAATCCTTTTTTTATTTCTTCTTTTTCTCGCACAAGTGAAGGGAAAGAGTTTATTTCTTGTCAAGATTCAAGAAGTTTTTTTAGTTACTGGAATGATAAAGATAGTTTTATTTTTGATGTATCTGCTTTTGCTAAAATAGAAAAAATGGATAATAATTATTGGATTGTCACGCAAAAGAACGATAATTATGATCTGAAGATACATATTACCTATGATGGTGATTTTTCTTTTCATATCAGAGAAGTTTTACACGTTAATAACGATTCCTCTAGTCGTATAAAGCACGTTAATAATATTTTTTATCGTAGTGATAGCTCTATTTATCGTAGCCTTGTACATGATGGTGTTATTGCTTATGGTGTGAAGAATTTTTTACATAAGATCTCTTATAGAAATAAAAACAATGTATCAAAGGTAATACTATCTGATAATGAAGGATGGGCTGGTTTTACTAATAGTGTATATAGTACTATATTTGACTTTCGTAACAAGAATTCTATTATTGTACGCTACAAAGATGCAAAATCATCTATTGTTTCTGCCTCAGAATATATATATAAATCTCATGATAATACATACACAATAGAATATGATGTCTTATCTTTTGTTCGTTCTTATGATGTTATTCACAAATATTCTGAAACATTTTCTAATCTTAGCAATATAATGGATTGGGGGATTTTTTGGTTTCTTGTGAAACCTATTTATTATTTTGTGTATTATCTTCATTCTTTTATTTCTAATCCTATACTAGTGATTCTCCTGTTAATACTTTCTGTACGTTTATGCATGATGCCTATTACTATAAAATCCAACAATGTCCAAAACCGTATTAAATCTCTACAACCTATTGTTAGTAAGCTTGATGATGTGTACAAAAAAGGTACCCAAGAACATAGTTTAGCTGTTCTTAATGTGTATCATGAACATAAAACAAATCCCTTTATTGGTATTTTCTTGATAATGTTACAAATACCAGTGTTTTTTGCAATATACAAAGTACTTATTCTCATAAGAATATTTGATGGTGTTCCATTTTTGTGGTTATCTGATTTGTCTCAGCCAGATCATGTGACAGTTTTTTCTTTGATTGATTATATTATTCCTATCTCTTATGTATTTGACGATATACTGCCTATACCATTATTGGCTATTATCATGTCTGCTTCTATATATTTAATGCAGTTATCTAATCCTGTGGATAAGAAAAACAAGTTTGTGTGTTATACGTATCTTGGCTTACCTATTATAGCTATGATTTGTGTATATAAATTTCCAGCGTATATTTTGTTATATTGGTCCATGAGTAATGTTGTGTCTTTTTTGCAGTTTTTTATAACTCAAGTACTTCATAAGGTCAAAAATGGTAAAAAGTAATATTTCTCAGAACTATTTGTTTAGCTCTTTTCTTCCTTTTAATTTGTCTACTTTTTTAATACAAGAATTACATTCTTTACATGATACATCATCTAAGTATGTTTTATTAGGAAGATCAAATGTAGGAAAATCATCCCTTATTAATGCTATTACGCATACGTCTAAATTGTCACGAATTTCAAAAGTACCAGGTAAGACAAAGCAAAATTTAATTTTTTCTTCCCGTCGTGGTGAGTGTTTTTTCATTGATGTTCCTGGTTATGGTTTTACACGCCGTAGTGATAATGATAGGAAATATATGACATCTTGCCTTAATACATGTATTTATTATGCATCAAATAAGAATTTTTTTTATATTTTTCTTGTTGATTGTCGGCGTTTCACAAGTACAGATAAGAATATTGTTCAGATAATATTATCTCAAAAGAGACCTCTTATTATTGTTATCACGAAAATAGATAAGCTATGCATTTCTGATGTTATAAAAGCTCGTTTTCAGATAGAATGTTATGTTAATAACTATCGTCATGAAAATAATATACATTGTCTGTATTTTATTGTACTTTTTTCTTCCTTTTATAAACAATTAGTATCTCATGTACAAGAATGTATCATGAGTATACATAGGCACTCTCTTTCATGTTAGCGTTTTGTGATGAGATTTATAGTGTGTGGTATGTGTATATGTGATTATTTCACGTTATTCCATTATGATTATGCTTTTATTTTTTTATGAGAATAGATGTGTGAGTAAGCTATATACTAGTCTTTATTTATAACATCTTCATTATTTTCTAGATGGAAATTCATGATTATAGACAATACTTGCTTTCATTATATATGTATGATATAAGATTACCGTTTTCCTGTACTGCAAGGATATAGTTTATCATGAACGACGATTTTGATATACTGGTAAATAGCTTGCCCTTCGTTAAGGCTTATCAGTCTAAGTTTATTGTAGTTAAAGTTGGTGGAAGTGTTATTGAAAATAACTCTTCTTTGGAGGAATTGTGTAGAGATATTAGTTTTTGTCATTCTGTTGGAGCTTATGTTGTTGTTGTGCATGGAGGTGCATCTTTTATTAACACAGAGCTTGGAAAAAATAGTATACGTTCTTCTTTTAACAATGGTCATCGAATTACTTCTGAAGAAGACATTATTACTATTCAGAGGGTTTTATCCTGTGATATTAATAAAAGACTTACAATATCTTTGATGTCACATGGATGTACTGCTATAGGTATATCTGCTATGGATGGTCCTATTATCATTTCTAAGCATGTAAAGAGCCTTGGTATGGTTGGGACACCATATTCCTGTAACGAACATCTAATAAAGAATTTACTCTTAGTTCCTAGCATTCCTGTGATAGCTCCTATTTCATGTGATGATAACTTTGTACCTCTTAATGTTAATGCTGATGCTATAGCTTCTTTTATTGCTATTTCTCTTAAAGCGGAAAGGCTTATTTTTGTGACAGATGTTGATGGAGTATATGATTCTAATCAAAAAATTATGTCTGATATTTATGTGCATGATATACCTCTTCTTATTCAGGATGGTACGGTATCTGGAGGCATGATACCTAAATTAAAAAAGGCAAAGGATGTTATTCATCATAATGTTACTTCAGTGGCCATTGTGAATGGTCATAAAAAAAGATCTCTTGTAAAAGAGTTATTTTGTGGCTCAGGGAGTGGAACACTAATTAAGAGTGTGCTATGAGCATATTTTTAATATCTCTTTTTTCTATTACAATGTTTTTTTGGTCCTTATTTGTGATAAAAGCATATAAAGATACATGTTATACGTTCCATATTTCCTGTTACATGGGATCCATTATGTCTGTTGTTTTGTCTTTTATTATTTTGCTTCTTTTTGGTTTAAAAAGCATTTATGTACTTTTTTTATTACCTTTGGGTATTATTTTTGTCTTAGATAAATATTCGTGTATTTTTTATAAAGTATTTTTTTTCATTATTCGTATATTATATTTTTTTTCCTGTATAATAGCTTTTTCTCTTGCAGCATGTTTATGCTACTATACTGGCAAGTTTTTTTATCACTATAGTATATTGGATTTTTTATTTGGTACTATTTGGAATCCTTCTAAAGGTATTTTTGGTATCCTTCCAATATTGTGGGGAACAATGTACGTGTCTTGTATTAGTATGTTACTTGTTATTCCTATTGCTTTTATTATATCTATTGTTATCACTGAGTTTCTTCCTAAAAGTATAAAAAATTTTTCTATATTTTTTATGCATGTTTTTTCAGGAATACCAAGTGTTGTATACGGGTTTATTGTTTTGACTCTTTTTGCGTTTCCATTACAAAATTTTTTCATCTACTTATCCACTTTACTTTTTGATTCTGATATACAGGTACCCATGTTTAATAGTTTACTAGGAGCTTTTAGTGTATCTATAATGATACTTCCTTTTGCTGTTGTTCTTATGGTGCAGGTTTTTGATAATGTTCCTAGGGTTTTTCATGAGGCAAGCTTAGCCATGGGTAGTTTTAAATATGAGAAAATTTTCTATGTTATATTGCCTTATGTTTTTCCGCATATGATAACAGTGACATTGTTGTGTTTTAGTCGTGTTTTAGGAGAAACAACAATATTGTCTATGACTATGGGAAAAGTTGCTCATTTGAGTATTAATCCCTTTGATAATATGAGTACTATTACTGTGCAAATATATGATTTATTGTTATCTGATCTTGATTTTTCGAGTTTTAATGTACAATCTGCATATGCTTTAGGTTTATTTCTTTTATCTTTTGCTTTTATTATGAATTTTACTATTAATAAATGGAATGTGTTTATTTTAAATAAAAGAAGCGGTGCATAGGTAATATTGATTATGAGAATATTCTTTTCAAAACTATATAATAGTATTTTTTTTACTATTTTCTTTACTATTGTTGCTATTTTAATTATTTTTTTCTTTTTTATTCTTTCTCAAGGTATAAATGGTTTTTTTTATTACTACGTATTAGATGCACATCAAAGTTTCTTTACTTCAGAAAGCGATAATGTAGAAAAAGATTTTTTTTATTACTCTGATGTTGAAACTATATATCATGGTCGTCCTCTTTTAGGAAGTGCAGATCGATATTTTAAGAACAGAAAAAGAATTATGAGAGAAGAGCATTTAAGTATTGTTCATAATGACAAGAATCAATTTGTTATACAGGATTTTGATAGGCATAAAATTGATGTATCAAGGTCTTATTTTTTGATTCATGATAACACTCTTTATTTATTTCATAAAGATCAAGTATTTTCCCCTTTTTTATATTACACATCATCTTTTACTGAGAAAGGTAAAAGTATTATATATTCTTTTCAACCTCATGCTATAACTGACTATTCTCTGGAACAAGTAGCATATATGGAGTTTTTATTTGCACATAATAGTATTAAAAGAAGATTTAATACGAATTTTTTTTTAGGTTCTGATTCTTTTTTTGAGTACCAAGCAGGAATATTAGGTGCTATTATTGGATCTTTTTACATATTAACTATAGCTATATTTTTTGCTACTTTGTTGGGTACATGTGCTGCTATTGTATCTCATGAATTTTATAGGTATTCTAAGGTGAATATTTTTCTTAGATCTCTCATAACAAATCTTACCTCATGTCCATCTATTTTATTTGGTCTTTTTGGATATTATGCTTTTTTACACGTTATGAATCTTGAAAGAGGTAGTGCTACTGTGTGCGGATTAGTTTTAGCTGTTATGGCAATGCCTATTATTTTTACACTTGTATATGAAGCAGTTTCTCAATTTCCTCAATACATTCGTAGCTCTATATATGCTTTAGGTGCAGGTCATAGGCATGTGATGGATAGTATTCTGATTAGTATATTTCCTAGAATATTGACAGCTGCCACTGTTGCTCTTATAAGAATTACAGGAGAGACAGCTCCTCTTATTATTGTGGGAGGAAGAAGTTTTCTTTCTAAAATTTCTTTTAATGAATCTGATCCATTAATCAGTATTCCTTCTTTGATTTTTTTGTGGTCGAAGAGATCAACAGAATCTTTTCAATCAATATCTTTTTCCTTAGTTATTATTACTTTTATTATATTTGGTGTCTTGTCTTTTTGTATTATTTTACTACAAAATAGAAATGATAATTTGGGTAGCTTTTAATATCAGAAATATGTTAATTGAGAATATATATGTCTAATAGAACAAAAATAAATGTTTCTAATCTGAGTGTATTTTATGAAAGACAGAAGGTTATTAATAATATTAATGTATGTATTAATGATCGTAGTGTTACGACATTTATAGGTCCTTCTGGATGTGGAAAAACTACTTTTCTTCGTTGTTTAAATAGAATGAATGATTTATTTCCCTCTTTTTCTTTTCAAGGAAAAATTTTCTTAGATAGTCTTGATATTTATGATAAAAATGTAACTTTAGAACATTTGCGTTCTCGTGTGGGTATGGTTTTTCAAAAACCTGTTCCCTTTGTGATGTCTATATATGATAATATTGCCTATGGACCACGTATTCATAAACTTGTTTCTTCTAAGAGTCATCTTGATGATATTGTGGAAAAAAGTTTACGACAGGCTTTTTTATGGAAGGATGTATCATCTCGTTTACATAAATCGGCACTTTCTCTTTCAGGAGGACAACAACAAAGATTGTGTATTGCAAGAGCTATTGCTGTTGAGCCTGATGTTATTCTTATGGATGAACCCACATCTTCTCTTGATCCAATTTCTACAGCCAAAATAGAGGAACTTATTGATCATTTGAAGAAAAAATATTGTATTGTTATGATTACTCATTCTATGAATCAAGCGGCCCGTGTTTCTGATATGGTAGGTTTTATTTATGAATCTAATATGGTAGAATTTGGTCCATGCCAAGATATGTTTACTAATCCTACTCATAAATTAACTCAGGATTATATCACGGGGTGTTATTAATCTATGTGAAGTAAGTTTTCTATACAGTAGATTTTTTTAGGTAATGTAATGAATAGTAGCACGATACACACTGTACGATCTTATGATCATGATCTTAGTAACTTGAATAGGACTATAATACACATGTTTCATGATACACAAATAATGATATCTCATGTATATTTGCTTTTAACTCAAAGTTTACAAGTTGATAGCGACATTATGTCTAAGCAATATGATAAAGTAAGAGTCATAGGGCATAGTATTGAGACTGATGTTATTCGTATTTTAACTCTGCGAAAACCTGTGGGACCTGACTTTCGCACGACTTTTTCCATATTTAAAATTTCTTTTGATTTACAAAAAATAGCATCTTTATGTAAAAGTATTTTTTCTAACATATGTGATGTTAATTTTTTTCAAAATGATTTGATTCAGTCTCATTTTTATGAGTTATCATCTATGATACATAATTTGTATATGGATATTAACCAAGTATATCAGAGTGGCGAATCGCAACATCTTTCTCAGATTATGAATAATGAGGTAAATGTCAATAAATCTTATGATAGATTTACTCGTCACTTTTTAGAATGTATGATTAGCGATTCTAAAAAAATGCCTCAGTATATTAATTTTTTTTTTATTGCGAAAAATTTTGAACGTATTGGTGATCATATGCATAATATTGTCAAAGCTCTCCACTATCGTTTTTGTGGCAAAATAATTTCTTAGGAAAAATACTTATGATTTCTTTAGGTTGCATTACTCTTTTAAAAAAAGAAGTAAGGCGTTTTTTGAATGTTTCCATACAAACTGTGTTTGGTCCATCTATTATATCTTTTTTGACCTTACATGTTATTTCTCTTTCTATTCTTGATAGAACAGATTATAATTATGATATATACCAGAAATTTATTATCTTCGGCGCTCCAGGTATATTGATGATGACTTTATTGAATAACGCTTTTTCAAATACATCATCATCTATTCTTTCTTCTAAGAACTGTAACGATTTTTATGATGTTATTCGTAGTCCTTTAAGGCCATATGAGTATATTATAGGATACTGTACAGCTGCTTTTCTGCGCTGCTTATGTATATTAGTAATTTTTATCATTGTCTACAAATTTATTTTTCATCTTACACCTCGTAATGTGTTTTTAGTTTTTGTATGGGTTATTTTAGGGTCGCTTTTTACTTCCTTACTAGGTATTATCGTTGGTGTTTTAAGTAAAAGATATGAAGATTTATCTTTTTATGCTAATTTTGTCATCATGCCTCTTACTCTTTTTTCTGGAACTTTTTTTAGCATAGATGTGCTTCCAGAAAGTATTTATTACGTGACATTATTTAATCCATTTTTTTGTATTATTGAGGGTTTTCGATACTTTTTTATTGTATCAGAATCTCAACAATCTATATTGTTTGCCTATATATACATTATATCTTTATGTTTTCTATTGTGTGTACTATGTACATATCTTTTTCGTACAAGATGGTTAATTTGTGAATGATATGTCTCATAGCACTTTCCTTTTAGATGTTTTTAATAAATACCATATTACTCCTTTGAGAGGAAAGGGTAGTTATCTTTTTGATACATCAGGAAAGAGGTATTTGGATTTTACCTCGGGTGTTGGTGTATTATCTCTTGGTCACTGTCACTCTGATCTTATACGTGTATTGATACAACAATCTCATCATATGTGGCATTGTTCTAATCTATTTTATATCGAAAAACAAGAATATCTTGCTAAGTTGTTAGTAGAAAAATCTTATTTTGCTCATTGTGCTTTTTTTTGTAATTCAGGAGCTGAAGCTGTAGAGTGTGCTTTAAAAGCTGCTTGGTTTTATGGGAAACAATACTCTAGAAACAAAATTATATGTTTTGAAGGATGTTTTCATGGAAGGACTTATGCTACCTTGCATGCCTCTCAATATCAATGTGGACCGTGTCATGATGCTTTTATTCATGTTTCTCCTCACATATCCAGTGATGAATTTCATGATATTATCGATGATACAGTTGCTGCTGTTATTATTGAGCCCGTACAGGGAGAGGGAGGTTGTTATGCATTTGATCATGATTTTCTTTGTGAGTTACGAAAAATCACATCTGAAAAACAATGTCTTCTTATCTATGATGAAGTTCAATGTGGATATGGAAGAACAGGTGCATTTTATGATTACTTATGGGTTGAAAATAAATGTTGTCCAGATGTTCTATGTCTTGCTAAGGGCATGGGTGGTGGATTTCCTATGGGTGCCTGTTTAGTAAATGAAAAAGTTTCTCTTTCTTTTACAAAAGGAAGTCATGGCAGTACTTTTGGGGGTAATCCTTTGAGTGTTGCTGTAGGAATAGAAGTATTTGAACATATTTCTTGTGAGAAATTTTTGCGTCATGTATGTCATATATCATCTTTTTTTATTAGAGAACTATATACTATACGTAATTATTATCAGGAAGAGATTTTATCTATAGAAGGAAGAGGATTATTAATTGGTGTTCGCCTTGCTTCTCATATAAATCTTTCTTTACTTTTACACAATTTGCTTTTTTATGGTATTATTGCTCTTCGATCTCGTGGTAATACATTACGAATATTACCTCCGTTGAATACAAGCTTAGAGGAAGTAATAATGTTTCTTGAAGGATTTTTTATCTGTATTCATTTATGTAGAAAGGATATCTGCAAATGAGAAATTTTTCCGATATTTGTGATATAAGTTATGATGATATTACGAGTATTATTAATTTAGCTTTTCATCGCAAATCTTTGCATAAGGACGCATCGTGTGGATATATAGATGATAAGAGACCGTGTTATGGTAAGACTATGGTAGCTTTTTTTGAAAGCTCTTCTACACGTACTCGTCTTGCTCTCGAAAGCGCTATGCATCGATTGGGTGGTCATTTTATTTTTCTGAATAATGTGAAGGATTCTCCTTATCATGATAAAGAATTACTTGAAGATAGTATTCGTGTTATAAATAATTATGCTGATATTATGAGTGTGAGAACGTATTGTCATGATAGATTGCATGAAGTGATGAAGTTTTTTCATAGACCCGTCATTAACTGTCTGAGTAATCTTACTCATCCATGCCAAGTTCTTTCTGAAATTATGACATACTTAGAGTCATTTCCCACATGTTATGGAAAATCTTTTTGTTGGATGGGAGATGGAAGAAGTAATGTCTTACGCAGTTATATAGAAGCATCTTGTATATTGGGATTTAACCTTCATATTGTCACTGATAGACATTACATACCACTTGTTAATATAGACAAAATGTCTCATGTTTATATTCATCACACGATTAATGCCGAATATTTATATGAATGTACCGCTATTATTACGGATACGTGGCAATCTATGCATGAGCAATACGATGAAGATAAGTTAAAAAGACTTTCCTTTACTAAGATCACGCAAGATGTGTTTGAAAAATGTCGGAAAGATGCTCTTCTTTTTCACTGTATGCCTATGTATAGAGATCAGGAAATTGATGCATCGTTATGTTTTCATTCTCGTTCTAGAATTATGGATGTTGTTTTAAATAAAACATATCTTATGGAATCTATTATTTTATGGGCATTAGATTTAGCATAGAAACTTATTGGTGATATATGTATATCTTTGATATATGATGTAAAGGATACATATTGATATGTGATATATGATGTAAGTTGATATGTGATATATGATGTAAGATATACTTAATTTAATAATTGTTAGTCAAATTTTTTATTGATGATAAATAGTACTCCTATAATAATGGTATATATTTCTAGTCGTCCTAAGAGCATTGTGAGAGATAAGATAAATAGCTGAGTATCGCTAAACATGTCGTAACTGGATAATGATCCTATATGTGGTGCTAAATGAGGGCCATAGTTTGTTATCATGGAGATTACAGATAAGAGGGCTGTGGATATATCAACTCCAGTAAATATAAGAATCCCTGACAGAATAAGAATAGATATAATAAAGAGGAAAGAGAAATTAAAAATCATAGTGATGTAATTATCGTATACTTCTTTCTTATCTTTATAGTATATGTGAGGATATGGCCAATACTTTAAAAACATCATACTTTTTTGCCACATGATGTGGTGTCTAAATATTTTGATGGAACATGCTGAAGAATGAGAACATCCTCCTATAATAAGAGCTATGATAATAATAAATGTATATACTTCAGGCCATTTTGAAAAATCACTCATCACAAAACCTGTGCCTGTTATTGCGGAAACAATGTTAAATATACTACTTCTTATGCTATACATGTTATTTTCTGTACTATGTATTTGATTCCAATAGAAAAAAGGGATAATACACATTATAATTGTTATTATAAAAAATATACGAACCTGTTTATTGTGTATGTAGTTACGAATTTTTATTGATGTTTTTTGTGTATCAGCAAAGAGAATCATTGGTGTAGCTGCTATTAGCATGAAAGGAATAGCTATGATATCTACGTATGTATTCTGAAAGTAATTTATTGATTTTGAATGAGTAGAGAATCCTCCTGTTGATACTGTTGTCATAGCATGACAAATAGCATGAAAAATATTCATTCCGAATATATAGTAGGAATATGTACATAGAATAGTAAGCATAGAGTATATAAAGAGAGTATTTAGTGCCAGTATCTTGGTGTTTTTTTCTGATATTAGTTCTTTAAAGCTATATAAGATAGATATTTTTCTATTGATACGTAGTATGTGAAACAGAAAAGTTACTGTTGTGATTATTCCAAAACCACCAATACATTGTATAAGGGATCGCCATAGTAATATAGTATGTGTCATATTTTCTGGTTTACTTATGATACTTGCGCCTGTTGTGGTCAATCCTGATACGGATTCAAACCATGCATCAGTGAATTTCATGCCACTAAACAGAAAGGGCAAGGAAGCACATAAACTACTAAATGCCCATGCAATAAATAACAAAAAAGATATTTTAGAGAATGTAAGAGCTATATCTGTTTTTTTACTCATTTTAATTGATATTAAAGATATTAATGATATATTAAAGAGTACAAGAAATGATAACGTCACTGCTTCTATTCCTTCTTTATGAAAAAATAGCAGTGATACTATCATCATCAGTATTTTAAATATGCTAAATATACAGCATAAATAGAAAACAAAATAATATGTTATTCTTGGCATTGTTGTATGTTATCTTTTGTCGTAAACAAGTAAAATCGTAAATATCTCATGACACAATATCTATGTTAAATACTTCACGTGTTCTTTCGCATAAACACATTCATAATCTTGTAAAGAATAAAAAGATACTCAATGTGAGTTCTTTAGACAGAATAAGAGCATGTAGTCTAGATGTTACAATAGATTCTACAATATGGAAAATAAAATCTGTCTTTTTACCTGGCACTCATTATAGTGTTATGAATATGATAGAAAAATTTAATCTTATTGAGGATCGTATTGATATACATACAAGATATGTACTAGCTCCTAAAAACATCTATCTTATGTCCATAAAAGAACATTTTTATTTACCAAAAAATCACTATCTTATATCTAATCCTAAAAGTTCTATAGGGAGATTAGATATTTTTGTTCGATTACTATCTGATTATTCATCTCTTTTTGATAGAACCTGCACTGAATATTGTGGTAAGTTGTATATTATTGTCATACCACAGACTTTTTTTGTCAGTTGTCAATGTGGAGATTCTTTGTCGCAGGTACGAATATACAAAAAAAGTACTTTTTTTTCTAATACCAATAAATATAGTCCTTTACATATAGATTTACGAGATAGCTCACCTGTTGGATATAAAGCACGTAAAACGCTATATTCTATTAATATCAGTAAGAGTAGATTCTATCAGAAGGATTCTTTTTGGGAATCCATTTACGATGATTATATTATTATTCAGCCTGGAGAATTTTATATATTTTCTTCTTGTGAGTTTGTTAGTTTGCATCCATCTTTTTCCGGCTACATGCCGGCTTTTACCTATGAAATAGGGGAGTTTCGTGTACACTATGCAGGGTTTTTTGATCCTGGCTTTGGGTATCATAAAAATTCTCCTTCTAAGGCTGTGCTTGAAATGCGTTTCTACGATTTCCCTTTTTTAATTTATCATAAGCAACTTATTGGCTTTTTAATGTTTCATAAAATATTAGGAAGAATTGATAAAGATATTTTGTATAATACTGCTTCTATCTATCAAGGACAACGTCTTTCTTTATCAAAGCATTTTATTTAGTAATATTGTGACAATATATATGTATAGTAATAAAGATAATTATCATAATACTCTGCATGAGATATACTCTCAGAATCGTCATAATAGTAAAAATATGATGTTGAGTATGTATCAGTACATCAAAAGTATTTATCCTCATATGAGTAGAAGTAGTACTTTTAAATATATAGATAACTATTTAGAATCTAAAGATGATTTTCAATGTACAAAATATACACTCCAGATCACCAAAAATATTTTTGAAAATAAAAAAAGAATCACATTTCCTTTGAGAATGAACAAGGCAGATAATAATTTTATCAGTATTGTGAGAAGAGATATTAAAAATAAGCAATCTGTTTTTAATAAAAATTTTATTCAAAAGTACTACAATTATGTTAATAATATTAGTACGAAGATATATACAAAGGATATGGTAAGTTCCAATGATAACAATCAGGTGGATTTTAAAAAAAATCTTCAAAATTCCTATTTAGATAGGAAGCGTTACTATAATATAAAGAAAACAAGGAAATTTTTAGTTTTTATAGCCATTGTAATATGCATAATATTGATTGTAGGGTCTATTATTTTTGCTAATTATAAATCTGCTAAAGCAGAAGAGGAAATTTTAGAGAATATTTCCTATGAAGAGTATATGAGTATGAAAAATATTATTGCTAAGGCTGAGTTTATTCATATGCAGGTAGCTAATAACACTATATCGTATAAAACATATGATGATAAAGTCAAATCTCTTTTTATATTGAGTCGTTTTTATCATGATGCCAATCGTATTGCTGATCAGTATGCTATACTTGAACAATTAGCATATACATATCAATACCCTCCTGCTTTTTATCATATGGGTAAAATTCATCTTCTTAATGATGAATATAAAAACTATGCTTTGGCTCTGGATTTTTTTAAAAAAGGTGCAAAATATGGTCATGTTGAATCCATGTCAGAGGTAGCTTATTTTTATCATAAGGGTATGGGTGTTCCACAAAATAATTTAGAGTTTTTACGTTGGTCAACTCTTGCCGCTTTTTATGGAGATAGTAAATCTACTTTTTATCTTGCCTATGGTTTTTATTTAGGCAAATATGATCTTCCTGTTAATTTGATTCAATCTTATGTGTTATTTGATAAGCTTATTCGTGAACGCACAAAATATAGGTATAAAGCTGAAAATGCGATAAATATGGTCAAAAAGAAAATGACGCCTATAGAAGCATTAATCGCGGAAAAAGCAGCGAAAAATTTTGCATTTTATACTAAAAATCCAGATGCACAGGGATTTTCTATTAGTGTAAGAGATTATATGACTAATAAACCTATGCATGTAGAAACTATGCTTATATTATTAGGATATGATGCAGGGGTTCCTGATGGAGTATATGACAATACTTTTTTTGAAGGATTACGTAAGTTTCTTATTGATCATAATATAAGCTATGAAAAGAATAATAACACTATTAATGATGATATCATTAAGAGAATACACAAGTCATTCTCTCAATGGTTTAGTGGCGCGACGAAGACGTTCCAATAATATCGCATATACTATTCACGTTGTTTTTATAAAGTATATCGTCTAGTTTTTTAATAATTTTTTTTACTATAGGAAAGCCATAGAGTATCATAGATGAATATAGCTGGACATAACTTGCGCCATATGAAAAGTAAGTATACACATCCTGAGCATTACTTATTCCACCGCATCCTATTATTTTTAGTGATGACTTATGTGATAAACTATAAGCTTTAGCAACATACTGCAGGGATTTCTGTTTGAGTGGAAGTCCTGATAATCCTCCCTCTGTCATGGAAGAAAGACTTTTATTATATACATTATCACGATGTATTGTTGTATTACTTATAATAAGAGCGTCTATGTTGTTTTCTATGCAAGTGTGGACAATATGATGTAATTCAGCAATAGTGATATCTGGAGAAATTTTTATTGCGATGTATACTTTTTTATGTGTAGTGCGATAAATGTAAGATGTACTCTTGCTTATTTCTTCAATAAGGTGTGTAAAATTTTCTTTTCTATGAAAATCACATAGTTTTTCTGTATTAGGAGATGATATATTAATTGTGATATAGTCTGCTAATGAGGCAAATAGAGATAAACCTTCTTTATAATCTTTTATTCTTTCATATTCTTTTCTCCATCTATTAGGAGCAATGCTAATTCCTAATCCTCGAGAATTACTTGATGACATAGAATGTATTTTTTTATAGAGATAGTGATATCCATGATTAGGTAATCCCTTTCTATTAATAATAGCATCATCCATTTTAGACACAAACACTGTTTTTTTGTGTAAACTTTTTTGTGGAAAAGGCGTCACTGAGCCTACTTCTACTGAGGAGTAGCCTATGTGGTAACATCCCTTAATCATTTCTCCATTTTTATCAAATCCAGCGGCTAATCCAATAGGATGAGAAAGTTTTTTATTAAACATATGGACGTTCAATCGTGAACTACATGGATTTTTACATACTAAAGGTACTTTATTGAGGCATAGTAAATATGTTCTTGCCATCTGATATAGTAATTCTGACATACTAATCTTCCTTATCAAGATAATGGGATATTTTTTTCATGACAGTATCAAATCCTATACATAGTATCAAAGAGGATATTTTTGGTCCATTTCTTTTGTTAATAAGTACTAGATATAAAATAGTAAACCACTGAGAAATATGAGAGAATGTTTTTGGTATATGTTTTTTTCCTAGAGCAAAAACAGTATTTTGTATTTTTTCCTCCTTCCACTGAGAAATATCATATATGTTCTTTATTTCTTGTAAAAACTCCCGAAGAATTTTTATTTCCTGAGAAGAGAGTGATATATCAGTTTCCTGTATATGATTATTTTTATAGTGAGAGTAATATAAGAAAGCATAATGGGAAAATTCCATTATATATGGAAAGTCTGGACGTGAAGCTTCTTCTTTATTGTGAAATTTTATATTTGTCTCTAGTTCTTCTTGGCTAGTAGGGTTGGTAGCAAGACATAAATTAAAAAGAAGAGAAAATGTTATAGATCCAGAATAGCGAGGAATAGATTCAGCATAAAAAATATGATGTATAGGGTTTTTTTCTTTTTCTTCTTGCAAAATAAGTGAATGATACTTGATAAGATCTCTGATATAGTGGTCAACAATGGTAATAATCATATCAAAGAAAAAACGTTTACTAGTTTGTGGTTTTAGATATATATAATGAAGTAAGGCATGACGGTGTATGTATAACATACATATGTCTAAAGAAAATGTATTTCCCTTTGATTTAGATACCTTACAACCCTCTTGATCTAGAAAAAGTTCATATGTATAAAAAAGAGGTCTATGGCCACCTATAATTTTTATTATTTTTGATGCAATCACAAAAGATTCATATAAATCCTTACCATGCATCTCGTATAATATGGAAAAATGTTTCCATCTTACAGCCCAATCACATCTCCATTGAAGTTTTATATTTTTACCATTAATAGGTAAGGTATATTTTTTTTCTTGAGAAACAAAAGATATAGTTTTTTCTTTCATATCAATATCAATAGGGACAGACAGTACTTTATGTGTCACTGGGCATATAGGCATAAAGGGAGAGTATACGGAGCCTCTTTCAGGTCCCAACATAGGCACGACAGTATTTACAATATCATCATGATATCTAGCAATGTCGAGCATAATACTATCATATTGACCACTTTCATATATCTCGGTGGCTGAATAAAAAGTGTGAGGAATAGAATATTCCTTTAGATATCGTAAAAGAATATTATTATTGTACTGCGCATAGGATATATTTTTATCAATATGGTGAGGTATTTTAGAAAGAGAGCATCCAATATACTTGTTGTATTCATGTGGTACATCACAGGGAATAGATCTCAATGCATCTCTATCATCAGAAAAAACGATTATAGTACATTCAATATCATTGTATCCTTGTGTTTTTAAAAAAGCAATAAAAGCACTTCTTACATAAGCAGTTCTTATGACTTCAGATAAAGTTCCAATATGTGGTATACCAGAAGGACCAAATCCCACCTGAAAGTATACTTGTGTACTCTTCTTTCTCTTCCATGTACTATATATTTTATCTACTTCTTGAAGAATCCAATTTTTGTGCATTGTGTGATGTGCGTGTAATAGTATTGTTATGTATTATTATACCCAAATATCATCTGCAATACCTCTTATTTTAGGATAGTCCTGTTTGCGAAAGTTAATATCGCGTCCATATTTTTTGACATCACTATTAAAATCCCTCGTGACATTTATTACAACTTTGGAAAGAGCTAACAGAGCAAAGATATTAGCAGTTGCGAGTATAGCCATGAAAAAGTCTCCTATATTCCATATTTTAGGAGTATCTACAAAGCATGACAAAAATATAATTGTACATGATGTTACTCTAATAAAGAATAGAATATTTTTACTTCCTTTTTTAATAAATTTAATATTACCCTCGACATAGGCGTAGTTTCCTAAGAGTGATGTAAAGGTAAATAATGTTATAGATATTGCAACAAAGATATACCCAAACAAACCTATTTGTGCTGTGAAAGCATTTTGGGTAAGGAGTACACCATTGCTTTCTATGCTACTTCCATCTGTGAAAAGAATGATTACTACTGCTGTACACGTACAAATAAGAAGTGTATCTATAGCCACGCTAATCATTTGAACACAACCCTGCGTTGATGGATGATGAGGATCTGGTTTGGACGCAGCAGCTATATTAGGAGCGCTACCCATTCCTGCTTCATTTGAGAAAAGACCTCTTTTGATGCCATTGAGCATAGCGGCATACATACCACCTAGAAAACCACCCGCACCAGCTTCTATGCTAAATGCGCTAGAGATGATTAATAAAAAGATTCGTGGAATTTCTTTAATGTTCATAATCACAATAATTAATGTAACTAGAACATACAATAGAGCCATAAAAGGAACTATATATGATGCTAGAACACTTACTTTACTTACTCCAAGATTAAATATGAGAAAAGTAATGATTGTGAGTGCTGTTGCAATATATACAGTAGGTATGTCGAATGTTTCAGAAGTGATAGAAGAAAGTGTATTTGCTTGCATAGATTGAAAAACATAACCAAAAGTAATGATAAACAAAACACTAAACACAATAGACAGCTTTTTCATGTTAAGTCCATATAACATATAGAAAGCAGGGCCACCTATGTAGGATTTTCCGCTTATGTCTCTGGATTTTCTTTTATATATTTGTGCTAAAAGAGACTCTGCATAAGCAGTAGACATTCCTAAGATAGCTGTCAGCCACATCCATAACAAAGCTCCAGGACCACCTGCTTGTATGGCAATAGCTACACCAGCCATATTTCCTATGCCTACTCTTGAGGCTACACTGGTACACAAAGCTTGAAAAGCAGGTATTCCTCGTGAATTTTTTGCACTCCCCTTGAGATAAGAAAATCCTTTAAATGTGTGGCGTTGCACACATCCTGTTACACATGTAAAATACACTCCTGTTGCTAAAAGAAGAACGATCATTACATTCCAATATACACTACTAATGTTTTGTATCGCTTCGTACAGTAGTAAAAAAAAATGTTCTAAGGTTTCTATAATCATTTGTTGTTACACTCCAGCATGTTTTATTATAATATTGATAAAAAGGAATATTTTAAAGTTTCCAATACACTTGTTTACATCTTCGCTTTTATTTTTTTTTATCATGATTTCTCCTTTTTTGTCTTCAAATAGAGTATATCTCTTGAAATAATAGTATGAATCTCTTCTCTATAGAATATAGATACTGCTTCATTTTAATAGTGCATGCATGCGAATATTAATAAGGACTCTCACTGCACAATGTATATATTTTTTAAAGACATAGTTGACGATAGTATTAATTATGACATATAGTTCTTTTTAGATCAAATAAGCATCATGTATTATGAATAATAATTTTCAATCTTTAATACTCATGAGTTGTTTAGAATCTTAGTATAAGTCTCTTTATTTTTTTGTATTGACTGCATATATTTGTTAATAAGTAGAGGTGCTATAGATAAAGAGGACAGAATCACTTTCCTATCGAGAATATATATTTCCTTGTCTATAATAGTTACTTTATCTTATTATTCTATTAATAGCAAGAATACTGACTATATGTGTTGATAATCATCTTTTGTTATACACGTAAACAAAAATACATAATAGTATCGTGTGTTTTCATCTTATATTAAGATCCTATGTGTTCAGTATGTATGTTATATCGTAAAATGTACATTGCATGTATTTTCTTTCATTTTATCATAACTGTATTGTAGGAGCACTTACATTCTGAATGTTATTTTATCTATTGTGTCTTTTAAAAAGATATGTGCAAAATATATGTTTTTTACAAGACTTGCATTATTTTTCCTGTGTAAATGTTATTTTATAATTATGTCATAGATTTTTTACTTTTTATGGTTATTTTATGTTATCAATAACGAGAAGAGAGTTTGAATGTTTATGCCACATCATTTTCATGAATAATAACGAGGATCTTAGTTTATTATTATGCTTGAAGTTTATTTTTCTGCTTTTTTTTATGGTGCAATGATAGGGCTTAGTCCCTGTTCACTGCATTTGTTTTTTAATAAAGTACACCTTATGAATGTGACGGACAAATTACATCATCGCGTTATGATGTTTTTAGTTGTGTTTTTTACTCTTATAGGTTTTTATATATTTATTTTTATCAGTGCAATATTATCTCTTAAAAATAAAGAATATGTGGCAATAGGTATTTTATTTTTATCATTTATCACTTTTTTCCAGTCTTTTATTTTATTAGTATACAAGCCTAAAAAAACATGTTTTATTGCTTCTAATAAAATTACTATGACTGTTATTTCTTTATGTGGGCCTATTGTATCTTCTTTATGTAATCCTCTTTTTTTGTTCATGTCTGTTTATGCTATAGAATCTATTGTAGATGTTTTTTTTATGCCTATGATAATGACCATGGGATATTTATCTTCTTTTTTTTTTATGTTGATAGTGCCCGTGTATCGTGTATTCGCTCGTTTTTATCCTTATGTTGTCATTTTTTTATCCGCAATTGTTATAATATTCTTTACAAGAATTATACTTACAAGCAACGTAGTCTTTCTATTATGGTTAATGATATTATTATGTTTTATTCTTGGCATTTATGAATATGTTGTGTATAAAGGTGTACAAGTTTTTTGCTATGTCATAGCAGTATATTATCTTGCTATAACATTAGAATTTTTCATTCCTCATAATGAAGAAAAAATGCATACTCCTGAGGATTTTTCTATTCTTTCATCTACATCTAGTTTTTTACATCCCTCAAAGAAATATTTTCTTGTTTTTACATCAGATTTGTGTGCAAAATGTCAGATTCAAAAAAAGACTATACTTTCTAAGTATGAGTTTCGTGATCTTTTATATCAAAACAGTATTGACATCATATATATCGATATGACAATGTATAACTTTTTAGAAGATAGATATAATATTGTTAATCGTTATAAAGTGAATACTTTACCGTTTTACGTTTTACAACACGATAAGAGCCAACATATAATGCCTAGTAATATGTTATCTTACTCAACTTTCATCACATACATAAAAAGGGAAAATATTACATGAATAAAGTTTTGTATGGGTTGTATGATTTTTATAAGCATATTGCATACTATGAGAACGCACTTTTATCTCAGTTTATTACGCTTTATGAAAATAGATTATTTGTTCCCTTGAGGACTAGTTCTATTGATAGACTGAGTATCCTAGGTCATTTAGAAAATAACACAAATTCTGTTTTCTTTGTTAATGAAAGCAAGCATTCCCATGAGAATCTAATTTTACGATATGATCTTACAAAGCCTCTTATACGTTTTGTCAAGACACATGCCCAGCATCATAGCTTAGTTAGTCAGTTTCCACACAAGTTGTATCAGTATGGTATGGTATGGAGAGACGAAAAAATTGATCAAGAATACCGTTTTCGTGAATTTATGCAGTTTGATGCTGATATTATTGGGTCTTCTCACATATCCAGTGATATAGAATTACTAGAACTTATGCATCATGCTTTGGAAATATGCACTCTACCCTTTGTAAGTATTAGAGTAAATAGTAGAGGGATTATGGATAGTTTCCTTGACAATCATGATATACCTCATGATCAACGAAGTGCACTTTTAAGGGTTTTAGATAAGTATGACAGGCTTGGCTATAACGGTGTTGTATCTCTTTTGAGTACAGGGAGAAAAGATGCCTCTGGAGACTTTTCTCCTGGATTAAATATGTCATCTGCATTTATTGATACAATCATGAATTTTGTTACATCTTCATTTCCTTTATATTGTTATGATGATATTACTTGTTTTCTTGAAAAGCATCATATTAAACAGAGAAGATTCTTAGATGTTATACGTCATTTGTCTCTTTTGTGCGATTTAGAGAAATATAATTATATTTTCGATTTATCCATCGTAAGAGGACTAGATTATTACTGTGATATTATTTATGAGTGTTCTACTGTATATGAAGAGAAAAATATATCCTTTGCTGGAGGAGGAAGGTATATGATAAATAATTATCAAGGTATAGGCTATTCTCTAGGATTGACCCGTATAGCATCGATACTTTCAAAATATAATACCAAAACACATGAATTACACAAGTCCATTATAGTGTTACGTATGAACGATAACTTTATTGAGCATTACTATTCTTTTATAAAACAATTACGTAACCAAGAGTATATTGCAAGTTTATATGTAGGAGATGCTGGTAATATCACAAAGCAATTAAAATATGCTAGCAAAAAGAAAATAAGATATGCACTGTTTTACAGTGACAACGAACACAAAGATAAGTGTGTTATCATTCGTGATTTATATAAAGGAGGAGAAAGTAATATTAAAGATAGGGATGAGTGGAAAAAGTCTCATCATATACAATATACTATTGCATTGGATAATCTGTCTCATATCTCTCGTTTTATAACATAAAAAATAAAAAGATGTTTTAGTAAATACTAGAGGTATTTATACGTATATATCAAGGTAAGTAGCATACGTTATAAAAAAATCTCAGAGACACGGGGTCGTGTAAAACATTATATGTGTAAAAAAGCATGCACTACACTAAATAACGAAATTCCTAGTATTATGGATAGTTTCACAAATAACAACAAGACGCTCTCTCTTGTTCTAATATGTACATATCGATTAAGAAAGAGCGTCTCATACATTCCATAAGATAATGGAATCTTGCTAAATGGTTACAGTGAATATATGTTATTAAAAATCCATTCCACCATATCCACCTGGAGCACCACCTGGCATACCTCCTGCAGCAGGAGCAGCAGATTCTTTCTTAGGTTTTTCTACTACAGAAGATTCTGTTGTGAGTACTAATGAAGAAATTGAAGCTGCATCTTGTAAAGCTATTCTTACAACTTTTGTTGGATCAATAATACCATTCTCAAACAGATCGCAATAGACATCTTTACGAGCATCATATCCGTATCCAGCAGATTTATTATCGAGAATTTTGTTAACTATGACAGAGGATTCTAAACCAGCATTATCACATATTTGTCGACAAGGAGCTTGTAGTGCTTTTTGTACAATACTAATTCCTGCTTTTTGATCAGAATTTGTTGTGCTGTCATATAGATCAGTAAGTTTTTGTGCAGCTCTTAACAAAGCGACTCCACCACCTGCAACAATTCCTTCTTCTACAGCTGCTCGTGTAGCATTTAGAGCATCGTCAACTCTATCTTTTTTTTCTTTGACTTCTACTTCCGTAGCTCCTCCAACACGAATAACTCCAACACCACCAGCTATTTGACCTAGTCTTTGTTGTAATTTTTCTCTATCATATTCTGATTCTGATTCTTCTATTTGATTCTTAATTTCAACAATGCGTGATTCAATAGCTTTTTGGCTACCGTTTCCATCAATAATAGTAGTATTATCCTTAGTGATTCTTATTTTTTTAGCTTGACCAAGCATATCAACTGATACTTTGTCTATTTTATGACCTAGTTCTTCAGAAATGAACTCACCACCTGTTAATACTGCTATATCTTGAAGCATAGCTTTTCTTCTATCGCCAAATCCTGGAGCTTTTACAGCAGCTATTTTTAAACCACCTCTTAATCTGTTTACTACCAGTGTTGTCAATGCCTCACCATCTACATCTTCGGCAATAATTAAAAGAGATCTACCAGATTGTACAATACTTTCAAGGAGAGGAACCATAGTTTGGCAGGTAGATATTTTCTTGTCAGTGATAAGAATGTAAGGATTTTCCAACTCAGCACGCATTTTATCTGAATCAGTAACAAAGTAAGGAGATATGTAACCTCTATCGAACTGCATGCCTTCCACAACGTCTAGTTCCATTTCTAAGGATTTTGCTTCTTCGACAGTTATCACTCCATCTTTACCAACTTTCTCCATAGCATCAGAAATAATATTTCCTATTTCTACATCACCATTTGCAGATAATGATGCTACCTGAGCGATTTCATTAGGAGAAGATATGGTGCGTGATTCTTTGCGAATATGTTTAATAACTTCTTTAACGGATTTGTCTATACCTTTTTTAAGGTCTGTAGGACTCATTCCCACAGTAACGAATTTCATTCCTTCTTTCACAATACTTTGAGCTAGAACTGTTGCAGTGGTCGTACCATCTCCAGCCACATCATTTGTTTTGGAAGCAACTTCTTTAATGAGTTTAGCACCTATATTTTCAAAGGGATCCTCTAGCTCAATTTCTTTAGCTACTGATACGCCATCCTTTGTCGTTCTTGGTACACCAAAAGACCTTTCTAAGACCACATTTCTTCCTTTTGGTCCTAGGGTAACTCTCACAGTATTAGCTAGACGATCAATTCCATTGACCATAGAAGATCTTGCATCAGATCCAAACTTGATTTCTTTAATTGACATTAATAAAACTCCTTTAGTTTCTTGTCTAAATATAGTTTTTATTGAATAAGTAAAATAGTTATTCTCAAACTACTACTTTAAAAAATAATAAATTTTTGTTATTTAATAATAGCAAATATATCTGATTCTTTCATAATAAGGTACTCTTTTCCAGCAACTTCAATTTCTGTTCCAGACCACTTTCCGAATAAAACCATATCATTTGCTTTAACAGTTAGTGGAATGACATTGCCATTATCATTATGTACGCCAGGTCCAGTTGCAATTACTCTTCCTTTTTGGGGTTTTTCTTGGGCTGTATCTGGAATGATTACTCCTCCAGATGTTTTCTTCTCTTCCTCAATTTTTTCGATGACAACTCTGTCGTGTAACGGACTTAGATTCATAACTAAACTCCTTAATTTTTTTATTAATTATAAATTCACTTTATATATTGTGAAAGTATTTTTTTTTTCAAGTTTTTTTCTTTATCATATCATTGTTAGCGATTGTAAATACAATATTTTTTTTGCTAAATGACTACAAAAGAATGTATATTTATCAATATGCTTTAAATTGAAGTGATGACGTATTTGTATTAATAGACGGGAGAGAAAGCATGAGTGTTACTACAGGTATTTTATTTAGAGAAGGAATGCTCACTTTTGATCATATTTTTACACAGGAAAAAGTGAAAGATTTTGCCAATATTACTGGTGATCATAACTTAATACATACTGATGAAAACTTTGCATATCATAATTCTCCTTTTAAAAGATGTATTGTACATGGAGGACTTATTATATCTACTATTGGAGGGTATATTGCAAGAGATATGGGAGATGGATGTATCATAGCTAGTGTACAGGTAAACTTTAGAGCTCCTGTATTTGTAGGAGATCCCATTACCTGTGTTCTGAAAATTGATGATGAGAAACATTATGAAATGCGTTTTAATTTAAAATATTCTGGTTTTAACAAAAAAAAACAACGCATTTTTAATGGATGTTTTAATATTGTGAAAAGAAACAATTCTTCTTGTATATAGAGAAATATTGTTTAGTATTGATGCATAGAGTTTTGTGTATTTTACATTATACATATTGTCATTTATCTATTGTGATGGATTTTATGTGATGCTTTTATCATTGTAATGTTATTGTATATTCATGTCTTACTATATTATGGGGAGAAAACCATATAACAATTGTCCTTTATGTATTGCTATAGGATCCTATGATGGATGTCATTTAGGCCATAGATATATTTTTGATACTATTGTGAGTATATCTCGTGCAAGGAAATTGAAAAGCGCTGTTATGATGTTTGCACCACATCCAAGAAAATATTTGGGATTACCTCATCGTTTTCTCTATCCTGCTTTGTCCTATGAATATCTCTATGGCATAGGAATTGATTATATTATATGTATTACTTTTGATAATACTATATCGCGATATTCTCCAAGGTGTTTTATGAGATATATTATGTCCATTGCTAATATTAAGCATATATGTGTTGGGTATAATTTCCGTTTTGGATATCTTGGGCAAGGCAGCTGTATTACGCTAAGTTATATGTCTCGTTTTTATGGTTGTTCTTTTTCTGTGACAGAACCTGTGCATGTTCATGGGTTACGAGTATCATCTTCTCTTATTAAAAAACACCTGCGAAAGGGAGATATGGTATCTGTGACACATTTACTAGGTCGTGCATGGTCTTGTTCTGGTATTGTGATAAAAGGCATGCAAGAAGCAAGGCTTATGGGATTTGCTACTGCTAATATTATATTATCGCAGGAAAATAGTAAAATACTAAGCGGTTCTTATATTACTTATGTATTACATAGAGACAAATTTTATCCAGCTGTTTCTTATTGTTCTTGGAGATTATTTCATGACACTTATTTTTGTGTTGTAGAATCTCATGTTCTTCATCAATCTCTTTTTTTATATTACCAGTCAATTAAAGTGTTTTTTCTCGATTTTATAAGAAAATCTCATTTTCGACATACAACATCACAGCTCATATACCATGTAAGCAAAGATATAGAAAAAGGAAAACAGTATTTCATTGATAGGGGTCACATTTTTTTTCATGATACATAGTTTCATATGATGGAGATAGATAATATTTTTTCGTGATTTTCTTGTATATGGATATTTCTGTTATTTTTCTTACATTTTTTATGAGAGTAGATAGTACTTAATATATGACAAAATAATAGTGTTTAATATATTGTTGCAACTATGAACACTTTATGTGTACTATGTATCTTTAAAGCATTTCATGTTATTTTTACGTATATTATGAGATTATTTTAGTAGGAAGTATTATTTTAAGATAGTATGAATATGATGATATTCATGAACATGAAGGTGAAGTTTTCCTACTAATAAGGAATATATACAATTGGCTATATAGTTTTGGCATGTGTGCTTTAGATATACCTTAATAGACAAGTGAATTATGATAAATATGATAGACAAAGAGAAAATAAAACAGAGTCTTAATATGCCAAAAACGTCCTTTAAGACGCATTATAGTGAGGATTTTATTAAGAGTAAGTATGATATTTGTCTACATGAGTCGTGTCTACAGCATCAAAATAAAAATGTCAAAGATTTTATTGTGCACGATGGTCCGCCCTATGCTAATAACTATATTCATACTGGCACTGCGTTAAATAAGATTCTCAAAGATTTGATAGTAAGGTGGAAATCTTTGTGCGGTTATCGCGTTTCTTATATTCCAGGCTGGGACTGTCATGGGCTTCCTATTGAGTGGTCTGTTGAGAAGGTATGGCGTGATAATGGCCGTATTCCCTCATTGGAAAATATCGTCGATTTTCGATTAGCATGTAAGAGGTACGCGTTAAAATGGATTGAAAAACAAAAAAAACAGTTTCAGTCGTTACTTTTGAAATCAGATTTTGGTGTTGTATATAAAACTCTTGATAAGTCCTTTGAAACTATTGCTATCAAGAATTTTATGTATTTTGTCCAAAAGGAGTTTCTTTATCGTCGTAGAAAACCTATTGCATGGTCCTTTACGGAGAATACAAGTCTTTCTGATGCAGAAATAGAATATCATAATCACCAAAGTCATGCTTTATGGTTTCTTTTTCCCACTCAATATGATGGGCAAAAAGTGTTTGTACTTGCGTGGACTACATGTCCCTGGACCATACCAGCTAATCAAGCTATTGGTTATAACCCAGCCTTATCATATGCTTTGTATCGCATATCCTCTCGTAACGATTATCATGATATATGTATTTTAGCAGCACAAGAAGCTGTTCATCGTATTGAGAGCTATTGTGGTATAAAAATGATATTTGTATCCCATGTATCTTGTGAGTCTATAGATCAACTTATTCTCATGCATCCTTTGCACGAGTATGGATATACGCATTCTATATCATGTTTTCAATGTGATTTTGTTAATACTAAGGAAGGATCTGGTTTTGTTCATCTTGCTCCATCTCATGGAGAAGAAGATTTTCATGCGTGGCTTACTCATTGTTCTTCAGATACTATAGTCAATGTTGTTAACGATAATGGTTGTTTTAAAGAGGACGTGCCATTGTTTTGTGGTATGGATATTACTATGGATACAACAAATAACTTTATTGTTGATACATTAAAATCTATTCGTATGTGTATATTTTCACATATGTATAATCATCAATATCCATGCTCTTGGCGTTCTAGAAAACCTCTTTATACGGTACTACGTTGGCAATTTTTTTTAGATCTGTATAAGAATAAATGTATTGATGAATCTTTAAAGTGTATTGATAATGTTGTGTGGACTCCATCTTATGGATATTCTCGCATGAAATCTATGCTTACCAATAGACCTGATTGGCTCATTTCTCGACAAAGGTACTGGGGTCTTCCTTTATGCATTTATCTACACAGGGAGTCTGGTAATATTTTGAATGATCGTAATGTGCACGATGGTATTATTGCTCTTGTGGAAAATAATGGATCAGATATTTGGTTTACTATGAATCACGAGAAATTTCTTGATAAATATTCATATAGCTACCAGGAATGGAGACCCCTATGGGATGTTCTCGATGTATGGTTTGAATCAGGATGTACTCATTCGTATTTATTTTCAAAGCTGTGTTGCGATACATATCCTTTTATTGATGTTGTTATTGAGGGATCTGATCAGCATAGGGGATGGTTTCAATCATCCTTGCTCACATCTGTCATGAAAAATACATGTGCCCCTTATCACCATGTTATTACTCATGGTTTTGTCCTGGATAGCAAGGGTAATAAAATGTCTAAGTCTCTTAAAAATGTCATTGATCCTATTGATATTATTAAAAAATTTGGAGCTGAAACTTTTCGTTTTTGGATTTTTTCCACTAACTATACTGATGATATATGCTATTCGGATGAATCTCTTCATCAAGCACATCAAAATATTAAAAAAATACGCAATACTCTAAGATATTGTCTTGGTATTATAAAAGATGATGATATTCCCTCTGTTACATACGATGATTTATGTGAATTAGACAGGTATATTTTGCATAAATTGCATGTTTTAGTATGTCATGTCATTTCTCGTTGTGATGATTTTGATTTTGTTTCAGCTCAAAAGAGTATTATGTCTTTTTGTATTGAAGATTTATCCAACTTTTATTTTGATATACGTAAAGATACTTTTTATTGTGAGGATATTTATAGTACTAAGAGAAAACATGCCGTGTATGTGATATATAATGTGTATAAGTACATTACTCTTATTGTATATCCTGTTATACCCTTGACTAGTATAGAAGCATGGGATACTTACCACAGTACCTCTATATCTCGTGAAGTTTTACATTGTCCTTCTGAAGAATGGGTGATGCCTTACAATCAATTGCATAAATGGAAACATATTCTGCATGTACGTAAGGCATGTTTTCTTGCTCTTGAAAAAGCTCGCGAAAAGAAAATAATTGGTTCGTCATTGGAAGCACGTTTAGCTATTTATATTCACTCTCAAGATATTTATGATGTATGTACTCATGTTGATTGGGATGAGTTGTGTGTTGTAAGCCAATATTGTTGTGTGTATGATAATGATATTACTATCAATAGTAATACTCATTCTCATGAAGACCACTATGCTGTATCTCACAGTAATGATGTCACTGTTATATGTAATAAAGCAATGGGAGAGAAATGCTTGCGTTCATGGAAAATTTTACCCAAAAGTAGCATGGATATAGATATGCCTTATTTTTCTCAAAGAGATGCTCAAGCTTATAGAAGTTATCTTCAAAGGTGCAAATAAGTGTTACATGAGACAAGTATATAAGCTTGATTTGGAAAAAAAATAAAGTTACCATAGAAGTCACGAATTCTTGTGAATATTAGACTTTTACTGAATCTTTAATAGATGTTGCTTGTTCATCAGATTGCGTTGTTGTGTGTGTTTGTTGTCTGTGTATTTGTTGCATTTTATGTGATATTAGAAGATAGGAAGATATTAGTGTTTTGGAGTAGCCCGTGTTGTTTGTATTTTTGTTAAGTAATTTTTTTGGAAGTGGTTTTAGTGTATGTCATCTTTTACTTAGTGAGACATGCTCTGAAAGTATAAAAAATATTGATAAATCTTATCAAGAGGAAATACATGAAAAATATAAAGATACAATAGGAGAAACATTTACAGGAGATTGCAGCACGATATCTCATAGAGGGTTTCGTGAGTCATGTACAGAAATACTTCAATCTCTTTATAAATAGTAATTCTTTGTCGTGAGTTTCATGCGAATTGATGTGAATGGCAGCACGATATAGTTCTATGTATTACCTTTTGTGAGAATAAAAGCATCTATTAAGAGAGTCTTCAGCAAGCACCCAAAGGGATCTATAAAGCTGTGCTGTGAGAAAAAGTAGTGCCTTTTGAATAATTGAGACATACTACAACAGCTAATGATGCACCGTCACACAAAACATGGGCCCGATAGGAATCGAACCTATACCCTACCGGTTATGAGCCGGAAGCTCTACCGTTAAGCTACGGGCCCTTGATTTGTTCAAAATAGATGGTATCATAAAATGATTTTACAAATCAATATTTTCATTTTTATTTATGCATATTCCTGTCATGATTAACGAGGTGATTTCCTGTCTCGATCCTCATTCAAATTCTGTGTATGTTGATGCTACTTTTGGTTGCGGTGGTTATTCTAAGGCTATATTACAGTTTCCTCATACATCTGTTATAGCAGTGGATGCTGATATGAATTCTTATGAATATGCGAAACCCCTTATGGAATCTTATTCTGGAAGATTTTTTTTTTATCAAAGTTTTTTTAGTGAGTTGCGCTATATTTTAAAAAGTCGTAATATTAAATATATTAATGGTATAGTGTTTGACCTTGGCTTATCTAGTGTCCAAATACATGATGATTCTCGTGGTTTTTCCTTTCGCTGCAATAGTCCCTTGGATATGCGCTTTAATCGTGATGTATATCCTGATGCATCATATATTGTTAATCATTATTCAAAGGATAAACTTATATCCCTCTTGAATGATCATGATGAACATAAGTCTTTATGTATTGTGGACGCTATTCTTAGAAAGAGGAAAGAAAAACCTATTTTATGTACCCAAGAACTAGCTCACATTGCATGTTGTTGTTATAAAAGACAGTCCTATAGAAAAAAACATCCTGCAACAAAACTTTTTCAGGCATTACGTACAGAAGTGAACAATGAACTATATGAATTGCGTGAGGGACTTAATATAGCAGAAGAGTTTTTGTCTCATGAAGGTCATCTTGTTGCTGTATCATTTCATTCAGGGGAAACACGTGTAGTGAAGACATTTCTTAAGAGCAGAGCAAGGTGCCAAAACCCTTCACGTTATTCACCTTTTGTACGAAATGAACATGATAAGGCTCATACCTTTTATTTGCCTAAAAAATATAAAATGAAACCATCTTGTGATGAGATAATACACAATAAAAGATCACGTTCTGCTATTTTACATTGGGGTATAAGAAAGAGATGAAGAAAAAATATTATGTTATTATTCTTATTGTATATGTTCTTGTCTTTTATTTAATATGTAATTTAGGTGATTTATATATACAGCACCTTGAAAGAGATATTGTACGATTAGAGCAAGAAATACACGAAAAACATCTTCTTCTCACCACTTTGACTACACCAGAAAGAATTGGTTATCTTGCTCAAAAGTTTGATATAGTAGATCAAAAAGAGGGATATTTTTCTATAAAGGAGAATCATTTGTCTTTTTTCCTTGAAAATATTCTTCCTTAATCATTATCATATGAAAAGTTTTGATAGACATTTCTTTAATCGTTACTTTTATAGTTGTCGTTGGCGTTTTCAGGTTATATGTGTTGCTTTTTTTATGATGTTATGTTTATGTGTTTCAAAACTTACTTTGATCGTTTTTGATTCTTCTATTTCATCTTTTTCGCCTGCTAACACATCAGGTTATTCTATTTTTGATCGTAATAATGTATTAATGGCTGGGGATCGTACGTTTTACTCTGTTTACGTTCATCCTCATAAAGTATCTCGGGAAAACAGATACAGAATAGCTAGTATTTTATCTTCTTATAGTATATTGTCTCTAAAAGATATTATGAGTATATTGGAAAGTAATAAAAAGTTTGCTTGGATTTCTCGATACTTAGAAAAGGATACTATGAATACTATTAATAGTTACAATATTCCAGATATATTTTTTAAAAAAGAAATATATCGTTTTTATCCTCATCAGTCTCTCGCATCTCATGTTCTAGGTTTTGTGAATGTAGATAAAGATCCTTTATTTGGTTTGGAAAAGTATGCTTCTGACACAAGATCTGATGTATATAGTTCAATAGATGTTCGTGTACAGTATGCAATAGAAAATATTCTCAGAAAGAAGATGTTATATTATCAGAGTAAAAGTGCCTCTAGTATACTTATGAATATTTATACAGGGGAGGTATACGCTCTTGTTTCACTCCCTGACTTTTATCCTGGACGTTACTATCATCCAGCAACAAAGAATAACATTATGCATTCTGTATATGAGTTTGGATCAATTTTTAAAATTATTACTTTATATGCTTATTTGAAATTTGTGAACGATGCTTATCGTGAAAATACAATGTTCAATGTTCAGCCTAGTATTCGTATTGAAAATTTTGTCATTCGTGATACTGCTTTTGTTCCTTCTCGTGCATTATCTCTAGAGGAGATAATAGTATATTCTTCTAATATTGGAGCTGTGCATCTTGCTTTTTCTGTTGGATTGAATAACTATCGGAATATTATAGAAGAAATTGGTCTTTATCAACAACATACGAATGAAATAGGTACATCTAGCAAGCCACTGAAAATAAATAAATGGAATCTTTTATCCTTAAGTACCATATCTTATGGCTATGGAGTAGCTACAACTCCATTGTCTTTTATTACCAGTATTGCAAACATATTTACTGGATTGCATATTAGTCCTACATTCCTACGTCGAGATATAAAGTATGAGCATAATCTCCCTTCCTATACAAAATATGCGAAAGATATGTTGTGCATTCTTCATAAAAGTATTCTTCATGGAACTGGTAAATCTTCTTATCGTCCCGGATATTTTATTGCTGGTAAAACAGGTACTGCTCGCCGAGTATATGATAAAAAGTATAGTAGTGATTTTGTTAATGCTTCTTTTGTATCTCTTTTTCCATTTTATGATCCACAATATATATTGTTTGTATTTTTTGAAGAACCAGGACAACATCCTCATCACAATGAAAATAAGATCAAGCGTTTTACATCTTCTTTTGTGGCAGCGGAAACCTCTGGAGATATCATAGAAACTATTGATCACTTGTTGGATATAAAAAAAGATCCTAAAATATCGTCATATAAGGACACATTTTGCTATGATGATATATGATCTTATTGATAAATCCTCTATTCTTTCTTGTTTTCACAATAGATACGATATAGATATTATACATATTTGTCTCCACAGTTCTTGTGTATCACATAATTCTATGTATTTCTTTTTATCACGTGATAATAATATTTCCTTTGTGAAAGAGGCTATTATGAAAGGAGCTGTGTGTATTGTATATTCTCATCATGCTGTACCTGATCATGTAATTCATTCTTATGCTCATATTGTTTTTATTGAAGTTCTAGATTTGAATGGTGTTTTGTATAGTGCTTTAAACAATCTATATCCTATTCGTAGTCGTTCTATATGTTTTATTACAGGTACTAATGGCAAAACATCCTGTGCTTTTTTTATTGGCCAAATATTAGATATTCTTAATATTTCTCATCAATTATCCACAACATTAGGTTTTGTGCGTTATGAACAAGGAAAACTCATATATGATAATCCTTACTCTTCATATCGTTTAACAACACCTTCCTGTGATATGATGAGACGTTGGTTGTATAAGTCTCATAATTGTGTATGTGTAGCTGAAGCATCTTCTCATGGTCTTGTACAAGGGAGATTGCGTGATATATATGCTAACGTTAGTGTATGTACAAATATTACTCATGATCATTTAGATTATCACGAATCAGTGGAAAAATATTATGATGCTAAGTATTCTCTTTTTGCTCAACATACTGCTACACATGGTGTAGCTTGTATATGGAATACATCTCATGAATTAATGAATAAGCTGAGAAAAGCCATTATAGATCTTGATATACCACTATATACTTGTGGAGAAAATATATCATGTTCCTCTTATCATCATGTATCGGATATAAGCATTACTTATGCAGATTTTGATCATGATTTGTTGCGATGGGAAATACATATCATGTATCATGACAAGTGTCATATATGTCACATTTCTCTTGTGGGACGTGTGCAGATTTTTAATCTTATGCTATCTGGGATGGTATGTATTCTCTTAGGATATACTCATGAAGATGTATTCTATGCTTTAGAGAAGGTACAAAGTATTCCTGGTCGATTCAACATGTATATTATGGAGAATAGTATTTATGGCAAGAGAAAAATTTTGATTGATTATGCTCATACGCCTGATGCTTTAGTCAAAGTTCTTGAAGAATCTACTATTCTTACAAAAGGCAATGTTATTGTTGTTTTTGGATGTGGAGGTGATAGAGATAGAACAAAAAGATCTATAATGGGTTATTTAGCAGCACAATATGCTCAACATGTTGTTATTACTGATGATAATCCGAGAAGTGAGGATCCTGATGATATACGTAGAGATATCATGTCAGGTATATCTTCTTCATACCATACTAGATGTAAGAACATAGCTGTACGATATTTAGCTATTAAGTATGCCTTAAATTATTCTTCTGATAACGATATTATTGTATTATGTGGACAGGGATGTGATACATACTATTGTTCTTTTCGACAAAAATGCGTGACGGATGAATCTACTATGAAAGAAGTTTTTTTCTATGATAAATCATGACATTATTACACAAATTGTTCCTGAAGCAGTATGTGTAGGAAAGTGGCAAGCAACATCTATTGTCATTCATAGTAAAAAAGTTCTTTCGCATAGTCTCTTTATTCCATTACGGAGTTTACATGATAATGGTCATAATTATATACTGGATGCTGTAGCTCGTGGAGCATCTGCTGTATTATGTGATGATCGGAATATACCTATTACATGTGGCGCTTATGTTCCAAATACTTTCTTAGCTCTTCAGTGTATCGCTTCTTATTTCCGTAGTATTTTTTATGGAGATGTTATAGGTATTACGGGTAGTTCTGGCAAAACATCATGTAAAGATGCTTTATATCGCGTGTTTTCTTTGTTTACATCTTGTTACGCAACGTATAACTCTTATAATGGAAGAATAGGCCTGCCACTCACTTTATCTCATCTTAATAATGGGTTTTCTCATGCTTTTGTAGAGATTGGTATTGATTATCCGAGATCTATGTATTCTCTACGGAAATTGTCTCAACCGTCTATTTGCATTCTCACATCCATAGGTCGTAGTCATTGCGCTTACTTTGATAGTATATATCATATTTTAACAGAAAAATGCATGATATTTTCCACTCAATGTCAAATGGCTTGTATCCCAGGAGATGAATGGTATAGTCATTATGTTATTGATTATCTTAAAAGAAGATGTATTCCCTATATCACATATGGTAGTCACGCTTCATGTGATGTGTATATACATGATGCATACTCTCATGATAAAGGAATTTCAGTATCATACCGTATTTCTGATATGTTTTATAATGTATCCATAGCTTCTTGGAGTATGACTCCTGTGCGAAATTATGCTATTGTTTTATGTTTATTAAAATATTACTCACTTCTTCGCTATGCAAAAGATGTTTTTTGTATTGAACCGCATTCTCATAATAGAGGTAACTATATAACATCTAAGTACTATCATATCATTAATGATACTTTTAATTCTAACCCACATAGTATGCATTTAGCTTTGGATGCTTTATTGCGTATGCCTTTTCCTTATAAAGTAGCTATTGTGGGGAGTATGTTGGAATTAGGTCATATGTCTTCATTTTTACATATTTCTCTCAGTAGACATCTTATTTTCTGTCATGATATTTTTCTTTTTGGGAAAGAATGTTTACCTCTATATAAATACTTGTTATGGTATAAAACAAGGTACAAAAAGTCCTATAATATTTTTTATAGTACATCTTGTTATCATATGTCTTTTTTGATAAAGCGTAACATAAGACAAAACTCAGCAATATTGATTAAAGGTTCTCGTAAAATGTTATGTGAGAATTTTGTGTATTTATTGACGAAATCACTATAATACTGTATATTTTTTTGATTGTAGAGGTACATTGTTTTGTAATATTTGTAATAGAAGTATTGTTGTTTTTTACTAAGTAACAGAGATATATTGAGAGTGGTAACTTATTTATTAATATATTACATGTGAAGAATTAATACTTTGCTATTTATTACATATTGTTTTAGAAAGTTTTTTATTGTGAAGTATTTTGCTCTCATACTGTATTGAGTATTATAAAGATGCATTTTTACATGTTATTACATTTATCTTTTTTCTACATATATGTGTTTTTAAGAACATATTCTTCAATTTTATATTTTTTTTTGATGTTTGCTAAATTTTTTCACGTTATACTTCCTTTATAAACATGAAGAATTTTTTGTAAAAATGATTTTAGCTTTTTATGTTGCATTTATATTGTAGTATTTTTATTTCTATTTGTTATATAGGGTCTTTTTTTATTGATCTGTTTATTGTGCCATATGTACGTGTTTTTTTACTTCCTTTAGGTTTATGGTATATTTTTGGTGATCACATTATTATTTTGTTAAAAAGATGTAATACATATGTTGCGACAAAAAAAGTACTAGGTAATATCAGTCATAACAAAGATAGTACTCCTTCTATGGGCGGTATTTTTATATATCTGTTTTTTCTCTGTGGAGTTTTATCATGTCTTTTTCAAGATATTTTCATTTCTCCTTTTTTCTATTTTTATTTTCTATTTTTTACTACTGTTTTTTTTATAGTAGGTGTTATTGATGATATATATAAGATAAAAGCTACAAGTGGTTTAAGTGTTATTTTCCGTCTTTCCTTGTATATACTTTTTGCCCTTTTAGCCTTCATAGTGATTTTTTATTATAAACCTGAGTATATACGCAACACTGACTTTCTCTTTTTTCGTTTTAATTTTATTACCTTGTGTATCTTTCATATTATTATGATATCTGGATGTGCGAATGCTGCTAATATTGTTGATGGAATAGATGGTCTATTAGCTACTCTTTTTCTTTTGTTTGTGACATCTTTCTTGTATATACTTTTGCTTCAGTTTAATTTTATGAGTATCCGTGATGCAAGTATTATTACGTATCTAGAAAATAGTGATGTTACAACTATAATATGTATGTATCTTTCTGCTGCAGGATCTGTTCTTGGTTATCTTATGTACAATAAATTTCCTTCAAGAATTTTTATGGGCGATTGTGGTTCTATTTTTATAGGATCCTTATTAGGATTTGCTGGTTTATTTATACATGATAAAGTTGTGTTTTTCTTTCTTGTTTTTCCTTTTTTTTTGGAGATACTTAGTGTTATAATGCAGATTACTTGTGTTCGTTTATTTAAAATAAGAATATTTCCTATGGCTCCTTTGCATCACACTTTGCAAATAAAAAAAGTAAGTGAAAAAAATATCCTATATATTTTTGTGTTATGTGCTGTTATTTCTCATGTTATTGCAGCATGTATTAATACTAAAGATTATGTCATGCCAATAATATAAATATTGTGATGATTGTTAGTGTTTTAGGTTTAGGTCTTTCAGGTAAGTCTGTTATCAATTATTGTCTTAATCGTTTTCATACTATTTTTATTTGGGATGACTATGTGAAGGAACGTTATTCTTATGGCAAGAATGTTGTATATAGGAATTTTTATAGCGAAGGATTTGGAGGATCTAGTTTTTTTGTTGTATCTCCTGGTATTGATCCAATGCATTCTTTGATTGCGAAAGCTCATCATGAAAATATTAAAATCATTTCTGACATGGATTTATTTTTTTATGATCTTAATAATCGTAATATTAATGTATCAACATATGTTATAGTAGGTACTAATGGAAAATCTACTACCACCCATATTCTTACATTTCTTCTCCAGCATTATAATGATTTCTCTAACGTGCATATGTTAGGAAATATAGGAATTCCTGTTTTAGAGTTAATTGATAATATTAAGTCACATGATATGATTGTGATAGAAATGTCCTCGTATAATATTGATCATATTCACAGCCAAATTCATATTAACTATCTCTTTTGGCTCAATTTTTCCATAGATCATATCGATAGATATAAAACATGCGAGCAATACTTTTTATCGAAATCACGTATTTTATCTTTACTCAAAAAAAAAAGTAACTTTCCTATAGTATATCTTGCTGATACGGATGATTATTCCCTACGTATTGTAGGTATTGCTAAGTATTTTAAATTATCTTATACGTATATTACTATAAGCGACTATTTGTCCTTTTTTTACACATGTGATATTAACAGATTATCTTGTTTATTTGGTAAATATGCATTGTATAATATAGTACTATTATGTGCTTTTATGAAGAAAGAATACTCTTGTTCCTATAAGGATACTGTTAATATTCTCTATAAATACCAGCCATTGCCTTATAGAGCGCAATGCATTTATAATAGTCATGGTATTTGTGTTATCAATGATTCTAAATCTACTAATTTTATGTCATCAGTTAATACGTTAAGTCGTTTTTCGCGTATTATTTGGATTGTAGGTGGAAAGATAAAAACTCATGAATCCTCTACTATTCATGTATTTTCTAGTATATTGTCTCATCTGATGAGTGTATATACTTATGGATCTTCACGAAATGTATTTATGCAATATTTTTCTTCTTATAATATTTCTGTCACTTCAATACTTTCCTTTACACAATGTATCGAGCTAGCACTTGAAAGATCATTGTCTATAACCAGACCTCCAGGCATCTATGTTGTTTTTTCTCCTGGATGTGATTCCTTTGAAAGTCATAGAAATTTTCAGGAGAGAGGTAATAATTTCTCTTTCCTTGCATGTAACTTCTTCAAAATGAGAGAGTTATGAAGCTTTTATTATATAATTTTATACAACGTATCAGACATACTGATAAAGCATTATTTTATTTTTTTATTTTCCTTATATTTTTTAGCGTAATGTTTTGCTGTAATGTCTTTACAAAGACACATTACGTGAGTAGTTGGAATAGTTTTGTGACCAAGCATATTGTATGGAGCTTGTCATCTTTGATGATTGTATTTTTTTTTACATCCCTTCCTTTTCACCAATCTATTAGATGTATCAAATTTATATTTTATATTTCTTTATTTTTATCATGTATTGTTATTTTTCAAGAGCCTATTAACGGAGCATCTCGTTGGATTAGTTTTGGATTTTTTTCTATACAAGTCGCAGAATTTTTGAAAATAGCATTTACCATATACATTGCGTACTTAGTTTCTTGTAAAAAGTATGTTATTTCATTATTATATTACATTGCTATTATATTATTGTTAGCTTTACAACCTTCCTACAGTGCTATTTTTATAGTGAGTATTGCGTATTTGGCAATACTTCTTTTCCATATCACTTTTAAATCGTTTCTTGTATGTATTGTATGTGGTTCTATTGGCATTTATATTTTTTTTTCTATCAGCTTATCTTTTTATCCCTATCTCTCTTATAGGATAAACTCTTTTTTTCATGATGCTGATAATTATCAATTATCAACTAGTATCAGAGCAATACATTCGGGAGGTATCCTGGGAAAAGGTTTCGGAAAAGGTTCTCAGAGTTTTTATGTACCAGAAGTATATTCTGATTTTATTTTTTCTGCCATTGTTGAGGATTTTGGTTTGCTATTTTCTATTACTATCATGCTTATATATTTCGTGATTATTATTTTGGGTATCAAAAAGACTTTTGCATTTTCTTCTCCTTACAATGGTTGTATATTTGCATGCTTAGTACTTTTTTTTGTACAATCCTTTGTACATATAGGTGTTAATATAGGCCTTTTACCCACTACAGGTGTGACACTCCCATTTATATCATATGGCGGTTCTTCTATGATTGCTTTTAGTATTATGTGGGGAATAATGTTATCTTTTACTCGTAAAGGTTATTTATAAATGAATTTTATTTTTGTTGCAGGTGAATCAGGTGGACATTTTGCCCCTGCTTATGCTACTGCTGTTTGTTTATGTAAAAAATTTCACTCCGTCACAATTCTTCACAATCTCACATGTGTTAAGTTTTACTCATGTCCTGCTGGCCTTTCCTTGGTATATATAGAGAGAAAATCTCTTCTGAATGCTTTTTTTTATTATATCTTTTTCATACGCAAATTATCTAAAAACGATATTATTGTCCTTTTTGGATCTCGTTTTTCTGGTATTTTTGCTTTAGCATGTTGGATATGTGGTCGTTCTTTTATGATACATGAGCAAAATACTGTGGCTGGTAGAGCAAATAGAATATCAAGTCTTTTTGCACGCATGTGTTTTACTGGTATGCCTGCTTCTTATGGTCTTCCCATGAGAAAATCTATTTATGTGGGTCAACCTCTTTGTGGATATGAATTAGTGAGTAACTTTATTAATGAAAAAAGCGAAGATGCCTCCTATTGCAATAAAAGCGATGACTCTTATAACATTGTTGTTTTTGGCGGAAGTCAATCTTCTAGTTTTATTTCTGATGCTTTTTTAAAAGTTTTGTCTTATATACCCAAGGAAATAAGAAATAAAATGATTATCTCTCATCAAGCTAAAGCCAAATATCATGAAAAGATTATATGTGAATATAAAAAACTTCATGTAAAAAACTTTTTTATTCGAGAATTTTTTGAATCATTTATTAGTATTATAAGAGAATCTCATATGGCTTTTTGTCGAGGAGGTGCTATGAGTTTGGCTGAAATTCATTTATGTGAAGTTCCTGCTATTATTATTCCTAGGATTCCTTCTATTTATAATCATCAAGTAGAGAATGCAAAATATTATGAATCTTTTGGTCTTGTGAAGTCTTATGAAGCTAAAAAACAAGAAAATCTACGTCATCGTCTTATTGCTCGTGATATAGAAAATATTTTGAAAAGACAAGTACTCTATCACGTGCCTTTTTATATGAAACATGATGCTGCTGATAATTTTAGTAACATCTTGATATATCAGGGAGAAAAGATGTTTGATACTAATAAGAGAGGATTGTTTTCTAGTAAAAATTTTTTATCTCTGGGAAAAGTGCACACATATCTAAATAAAAAAAAGAACAGTAGCATGTAAGATGTATTTATGAGATAATGCTTCGATGCTGTTGAAGGTGTAGTGAAATCTTATAGAGGTATTGTGTTTTATTTATGTATAAACATATTCACATTATAGGTATTTCTGGAGTTGGAATGTCTTGTTTAGCAGATCTTATATGTTGTAAAAAGTATTTATGTCACCATCTTACAGGATCTGATTATGTTTGGAGTAATTACTCTTTAGCTCTTGTAAAGAAGCATAAAATATCTATTTTTGTACCTCCTCATCCTTATGTTATTTCTTCTGATACGCTAGTTATTTATACTTCTGGTGTTCAGGATGATTATCCAGATTATTCTTACTCTAAAGAGAATAATATTACTTTAAGATCTCGCTTAGATTTCCTTTATTCTATACTTAATGATATTCCTTGTATTTCTATTACAGGTACTCATGGAAAAACAACTACTACATCACTTATAGGTCATGTGATGTCCTCTTGTCATGTACCACTTATTATGTGTAATGGTGGATCTCTCATGGGTAGTGATACGCCCCTTACATATCATTCTCATCCTACATGTGCTATTGTAGAACTTGATGAATCCGATGGTATTTTTCAAAATATTTTATCTCATTATAATGTTATTACTTCTGTTTCTTATGATCATATTGATAATTATGTTTCCCAAGCTCATTACGAACAAGCATATGTAAATTTTATTAAGCATAACAAAAATAATATTTTTATTGTGTATGATCAGTGTTATTTTTTAAGAGATGTATTTATTGAATACGATGTGCATGTTGTATGGTATGGTTTAGAAAAAACATCAGATGTGTATGCTAGTAACATTATAGCTAAGGATAACATAGTATATTTTGATATTGTGATGTCAGGCATACATAGTGATAATAATCCTATAAAGTGCTCTATGTCACTGTGGGGACATCATAATGTATGTAATGTTTTGCCATCGTTTATTGTAGGATACATATTTTTATTAGATATTGGTCACATAAATTCATCTATAGCTTCATTTCCATGTGTTGCAAGGCGTATGGAAAAAAAATATATAAATAATCATGTTATTATCAATGATTATGCTCATCATCCTAATGAAGTTAGATGTACATTACATGGCGTTTCTCAATCCATATCCTTGCCTATTATATGTTGTTTTGAACCTCACAAAGTGTGTCGTTTCGAATACTTTTTTGATGATTTTGTTAATGTCTTATCAATAGCAGAAAAAGTGTATTTGTTTCCTATTTTTCTAGCTAAACAAAAGGATAATAGTGAAAAAAGTAGTTTTCTTATTAATAAAATGAAGAATTGTTTACTAGAAAGATCTACTGATACTCATGTTGTGACTACTTTATCCTCTTTTTCACCAGATATTTTTGCTCCTTATATATATTCAGATAGTGGATATGTTATTTTGTTTTTAGGAGCAGGTCTTATACATAAATCATATCAAGACACAATTAATTACTTTAATGATAAGAAATAAATTTTATGATGTTATATCGTAATATGCCAGCTCATCCTTTTACGTGGTTAGGTGTGGGAGGAATGATAGAAAGAGTATTTTATCCTTGCTCTATTCAAGAGTTACAAAAGTTTATACGTGTATATGAGTATGTTCCTTTTTATATTATAGGAAATGGCACTAACACACTTTTGCCTGATGCACCTATGCAAGGTACTTTAATAGCTATGAAGCATATGACACATATCCATCATAAGTGGATTGATGATTCTACATGTTTTGTGGAAGTGGAAGCAGGTTATTCTTGTAGAGAACTATCACGTTATGCCTACAAACATTCTCTGGGTGGATTAGAGTTTTTGTATGGTATTCCTGGATCAGTGGGAGGTGCTGTATACATGAATGCTGGTTGTTGTTCTTCAGAGACATATGATCATCTTATTCATGTTAAGTGTATGCACATAGATACAGGTGATATTATAGTTTTTTCCACACAAGATATTCAATATTCTTATCGTACAACGACCTTTCAGGCGCATAGATTTATTATTCTCTCTGCTGTTTTTTCTCTTCGTAAAAAAACATTACAGGATATCAAAAACACCATGAGACAAGTGACGCGCCATAAGTCTTTAGCGCAGCCTCAGGGCATACGTACGGCAGGTTCAACATTTAGAAATTATATTGATGATAATGATAATGTCATAAGTGCTTGGAAAATAATAAGAGATAGTATCGATGATACATATCTTTTTCATAATCCTTCTGTATCTTTTTCTTTGCATCATAGTAATTTCTTAGTGTGTAAAGGAAATAGTACATCATCACATGATATTAAACATTTTGTCGCTGTAGTGCAGAAGAGAGTTTATGATGTTACTGCTATATTACTTCAACGAGAGATTTGTTATATTGGTTAAGAGAATTTTATTGAGGAATAGTATGGATATTCATATTGTATGTGGTGGTTCTTCTTTAGAAAAAAATATTTCTTATAAGAGTGGATTAGCTTGTTTTCGTGCTATAGAAGAAATGTATGAGTCTGTATATTTTCATTTTTTGCATCGAGATAGCGATTTACTATTTATTGTTAATAATATTAAAAAAAGCCATAGAAATTCTATATTTTTTAACAGTTTTCATGGAGGTATAGGAGAAAATGGATCCTTTCAGGGATTTATGGACATTGTAGGTATACCCTATACGCAGTCCGGAGTGTTGGCATCATCTCTTGCCTATGATAAATATATGATGTCTTTTTTTCTTCCCAGTATTTCCATTACTACTATTGCTACTCAGTTATATGATAACTGTGCATCATATGATAGTATTGCATATCCTTGTATTGTAAAGCCACGTTTTGGGGGATCATCACAGGATTTGTATTATATCATTTCTCATGATGAATTATGCTATTATAAGAGTGTTTTGCAAAATAGAGAGTACATTATTCAGCCTTATATTAAAGGTAGAGAGTTTACAGTATGTGTGATGTATGGACGTATACTAGGTATGACAGAAATTGTGACAAGCAATCCTGTTTTTACCTATTCTGATAAATATGAGAAATCGCCAAAGTATTTTTTTAATGATGATATTAAAGATATATCCCTTGTTATACGTGAAAAGATCATGAATGATGCACTTTGTGTATACACTAGTTTGCATTGTCAAGGTATAATTCGGTGTGATTTTATTCTGGATAAAAATGGTGTATCTCATATGATAGAAGTGAATACTCATCCTGGTATGACAGAAAAATCTTTTGTCACTTTACAAGCACAGAAAGATAATTTATCTCTATGTGATATTTGTATGAAGCTTATACGTAAATCTTATCTTCTACATAAAAGTGTATTAAAAATAAAGTGAATGAGTTATTCTGTAATAACTGGTATACTACTTTTATTATCAATAAAGAATAGATTATAATGCTGATGATCTGTGCATTTTGCTATACTGATTACTAATGTTAGAATTGATGTTTAGAGTGATGTGGGAATGAGAAAGTTTTTAAAGATCACTGTTATTGTTTTTTTTATATTAGTAATTGCTTTTATATATCCCTTTCCATTGAAAAAAAAAGTGTCTTTTTTGTTGGTGTCAGATTCTCATGAATTGTTATCTGATTTAAAAAAGATAAAAGCATATGATACTACGGATTTATATCGTTACTTAAAAACGCATCCATTGATAGATAAGTTTTATGTCAAAAGACTTTTCTTAGGTAAAAAGCAGATTTTCATTTATGAAAAAAAGAAATTTTTTATATGGCGAAATGACGAATCTTATTATCTTATCAGCGATACAGGCTCTATTATCAGAAAGATTAAAGTATATAATAAATATGACTTACCTATAGTGCATTCTTCTATTTTTCCTGATGATTTTTTTTCGTTATATTCTGTACTACAAAAACATCCTTTAATTCATAGAAATGTGTTTTTTTTTCATAAAGATGATGATGGATGGTGGGATATTACTTTTTATAATGCTATGAAGATTTATCTTCCCCATATACGTACGCGATATCTGTCGAAGTCATTAGAAAAATTAGAAGAGTATGATAATAGATTGCATATATTATCTTTGCCTATTAAGAGTATTAATCTGCGAGGTAAGGATAAAACTATTATTCGTTTAGATGAAAAGGATATAGCATTGATAGATAAAAAAAAGAAGAAATTATGATAATTGGTTTTCTCGATTTAGGTTCACAAAACATTTCATGTGCTTTTGTGAAAATAAAAGGTTCTAAATATAATATATTAGGTTATGCTGAATCAGAATCACATGGAATACTATCAGGTCGTATTGTTAACATGCAAAATGCATCCTTATCTATTAAGAATGCCATTGAAAAATGCCAGAAAGTATCAGGCTATTTTAGCAAATGTAGATATATTATTTCTGTAAATGATGTAAGCATAAAGATATTCCATCATGAAGAAAATTATGATTTTCATGAATCTCGTGTGAGTGATTATCATTTAAATAAAGTATTAGATAAATTTTATTATTTAAAGCATCATGATAGTCAATTTGTATGTCATATTTTACCTCAGGATTGGATTGTTAACAGTGTTGATTTTATCAAAGATCCTAGAGGTTTAATTGTGAGTAAAATTGGTTTATTATCTAAAATAGTCACTTTTAGTGATTTTTTTATTAAAAATATCTTTATGTGTTTTGAAGATATTGGTGTTGATATTATTAAAATTACATCATCTCCTTATATGTATTTTTTATATTCCTATCATAATAAATGTGATTTGCATAACACATTAATTATTGATATTGGTCATTCACAATCCTCTTTTATATTTTTCTCGCACAATACTCCTGATTGTGGAACTACTATACCTTTGGGAGGTGATAATATTACTCATGATGTATCAGTATGCCTTAACACGACATATCAAGAAGCAGAGAATATTAAAATTGATTTATCTTCTGATATTGATGTGAGAGAAATATCTATTAAAGGAAATAATGCAGATAAATATGTACATAAGTATCCTATATCATATGTTCATAATGTATGTGATGCTCGTTTAGAGGAGATCATTTCCTTATGTTTTCGTATTCCTGAAATATATTTTATTAAAAATAAGGTTAAAAATGTCTTTATTCATGGAAAAGGATATAGAATTCCTCATTATAGGAATATTTTTATACAAAATTTCTCTCATTGTGTATATTCAGGATCTATAAGTGTATCAAAAGATAAAAATAATTTTTTTTTTGTAAATCCTGTAATTTTGGGTATGATATGTTATTATATTAACGTCCGAATTAGATCCTTATACGATATAGCATGTTACAAAAAACGTTTTATATAGGTATATATAGGTATTATTTGAGTATATTGTGAGTATTTAAAGTACTTTTTATGTTTATTTTTTATCAAGTTGTGAAATATGTCTCTATCAGTCACAGTCGCTGAATCTCTCAATACCAAGCCAAGAGTTGTTGTAATAGGTGTTGGAGGTGGCGGAGGAAATGCTGTTAACAATATGATTCGTAGTGGATTAACAGGCGTAACATTTGTTGCATGTAATACTGATGCTCAGGCTCTAGAAAATTCTGATGCTGATATTAAGATTCAGCTTGGTATTAAAATTACACAAGGATTAGGTGCTGGCGCCTGTCCTGAAGTGGGATGTAAGGCAGCTCAGGATAGTATAGAAGAGATCATTTCTGTTATAAGTGATGCACATATGATTTTTATTGCTGCTGGCATGGGAGGCGGTACCGGAACAGGCGCATCTCCTGTTATTGCGAAAAAAGCAAAAGAGATGGGTATATTGACAACAGCCGTTGTCACAAAGCCCTTTAATTTTGAAGGTAAGCCTAGATCTAGAGCAGCTGAGTATGGACTCACAAATCTTATAGAGGTAACTGATACTATGATTGTTATACCTAATCAGAATCTCTTTCGTATTGTAAGTGAAAATACGACTTTTTGTGAAGCTTTTAGCATGGCTGATTCTGTTTTAACGTCTGGAGTAAGAGGTATTACAGATCTTATGGTAAATCCTGGAATTATTAATCTTGATTTTGCTGATGTGCGATCTATTATGGAAGGGCAGGGTTATGCTATTATAGGATGTGGCGAATCAGAGAGTGATAGACCTTTTCGTGCTGAGGAGGCAGCCCATCTTGCTCTTACAAATCCTCTTATAGAAGATTTACCTTTACACACAGCTAAGGGCGTTTTGTTAAATATCACTGGTGGAGATGATTTAACTCTTCACGAGATTGATCTTGTGGCAAATGTGATTCGTTCAGAAGTAGATGAGGAAGCGAATATTTTGCTAGGTTCCTCTTTTGATGGTTCTATGAATGGTTCTATAAAAGTTTCTATGGTTGCAGCTGGATTGTGTAACACTTATACTAGTGATGAATTATCTGTAGGTACTTTGAATAAAGACAATACTTTAGTTAGTGATAACGAAAGAAAAGATTTGGAAAGTGTAAAAACTCATTCACTTCATAAGAATGATCAAGAAGAAAAGAATCATAATTCAAGTGAATCAAAAAGAGATATGAAGAGTAAATCAGATATTTCAGATTTATTTAATACTTTGGAGGATATTGGTGTACCCACATTTTTTCGTAAATCTAATAAAAAGTAGTGTGATACTTTATCTATTTATAACATTTTATTCATATGGATTCCTTAGCTCTAAAAAGGAAGTAAGTTCTTTTTTGGAAGGTGATTGTCAAGATTATAGGAATCTTCTTTACGATCATCACTATAATGTGAATATTTTATCACGAATATATGATTATGCTGTTCTTGATCAAAATTTTAAGTGTCTTTATAATGCCCATGATATTTTTATTCCTGAAAGTCATATGATATTTGGAGTTTTTTCCATGCATATGTCTTCTGGTAATTATATTCAAGCTTATGAAGAACTAAAAAAATCTTTTAGACAACAACCTCATTTAAAGGAATATCATACATTTCTTGCTTTTCTTCTTTTTAAGAGGATTGCTCATGATTATAGTGACTACAGTACTCTTCATAACTACTTTGCTCTTGAAGTTGCTTCTCATTTTATTCGTAAGTATCCTGATAGTGTGTATATTAATTATGTGAAGAATAATTACATATATTTTTATGAAAATGAAGCATACAATCTTTATGATAAAGCTGTTTTTTTCCATAATGAGAGAGATTATGTAGGGGCTATTTTTCTTTATAAAGATATTATAAGGAAATATCCTCTGTCTTTTTATGCTAAAAAAGCGAGAAGCGATTTACAAGACCTAACTGATATATTATTTACTGAGCATATTGCACAAGTTGTTTACAGTGATTTATGATACGCTTTCTTTCTCTCAACATTGATGGTAATGCATGTTATTCTCTACATTTTGATGCTTCTCTTATTGTTATTACGGGTGAAAGTGGTTGTGGCAAAACTACCTTTTTACACCACATTATTTCTCATTTTGTGTCTTCTAAAAAATGTATACGATTGAGAGATTCCCCCTCCTTTCTTCTTACAATGCGTGTTGTGTCACAAGACAATGTATGCCGATCTACAACTATTGCGAGAAAAAATAATAAATTTGTATATATTGTAGATAATAAAAGAGTGAGTCGTAGTTTTTTTTACGAAAACACAGAATTTTCTCTTTTTCACTATGATCAAAATAATTTAATATATTTTTTTCATAGACGTAATAGGCTTGATATTTTTGATAGTTGTGGATTGTATCATACATATGTATCTGAATTTAAAGATTTGTTGGCATCTTACAGAAAAAATAAGAAAGAATTACTTTTTTTAAGGTCTCAAAATTTTTCTTTTCATAAAAAACGTATTCATAAAGTTCTTACGTATATTGAACAATATATGTCTCATCCAGAATATATTGATAATATATCTACTCTGCACAATCAGTACGATATTTTGAGAAAAAAGTCTCAATATATACTTTTTTTAAAGGATTTATTACATAAATTATCACTTTTATCATTCAATAGTGTACTTAAGAAGTGTGAAAAGTATTTTCAATGCATTGAATCTATTTTATCTCAAGAAGGAAAAGATATCGGTAATAAAATTCTTTTCTCCCTTTATAATTATCATGAATTATCTCGTGATATATCCATGCTTATTAGCCATCTTGAAAGTGATATTTTTATTTCTTTTGATGAGGATATTATGAAGTTACTTCATGAGCATTATCACGACTATAATTCTCTTAGAGTACTACGAGATGATCTTTATAAAAAATATGAAGTGTGTGAAAAAAGTATATTATCCATGCAAAATCTAGAAGAAGATCAAAAATCTATATTACATGCAATACAAATATGTCTTCATAAGCTATATGAAGAACGTAAAAAACACTGTAATGTTTTTGATCATCATGTTAATAAGCATTTGTCTCTTCTTGGTATACAAAACATTCGTTTTTATTCTGTTATTAAAGAGTATACTTCCTCTCATTTTCCTTTTCCTATGCATTATGTTGACTTTCTTTTCTGTCCAGCTGGGCAAAATGCATTTTTGCATATACATAAAGCTTCAGGAGGAGAAATGTCTCGTATTTTAATATCAGTAATAGCAACTTTATATGATTTGCAAGGTAGTTTGAAAAATAACATATTTCTTTTTGATGAAATTGATCAAGGTCTTGGAGGTTCTGAAATAGAATTACTCGGTAAATATATGCAACTACTATCTCAAAAGTATCAGATTATCTTTATTACTCACAATGCTCATTTGGCATCTTTTGCCCATCATCATGTTAAATGTACATCATCTTTATCGTCTTATAACTCTTGTATTACTTTATTAAATATTAAAGATCGTATCACAGAAGTAGCACGTATGATCTCTGGATCTATCGATGATGCATCATGCCATCTTGCTAGAAATATGATTTCTTCTCATAGTGGATAATAATGTGATGAAACACTGAGGTTATAAGTACAGTTCATTACTTTCATAATATATGGATATGTAAGATAGCATCATATTATAGAACATGTGGACAAATTTTCATTTTTTCTGGATTATTTACCAATATATTTTACATGTCTGTTGATTATAGTTATAGCATATCATCACTCATTATTCATCACGTTGTTTATGATGATATCATATGATATATTATGATCATCTTCATTTTTTTACGGTGTGTTTGTATATTTTTATAATACTTCATGTCTTTGGGATAATTTATGATGCTGGTGCCTGATGTAGGCCTGTTATCGCGCGTTAATGTAAGATGAGTAAATATTACAGTATTCATTATGATCGTGTGTGCTGTAGTAATTTTTTTATTTTGTCATATTTTGTGTATGAATATAATGATACAAGATACATGCTATGAAAGTATAGATGATTTGAAGAAACTTATATCTTCTATAAGATATTACAACAAGAGATATTATATTGATAATGTATCTGAAATTACCGATGAAGAATATGATAATATTCTTAAAAAAATTTATACTCTTTACGGTAAATATGGAAGAGAATGTACAATTTCCTCTCTTTCTCTTGATGTATCTTCTTCAGCTGATTTGCATAAATATAAGCATGATATTTCTATGCTTTCTCTTCAGAATACGTATAATTATGATGATTGTGTGAATTTTATTTCCTATATTGATAAAAAGTGTCCTTCTTTCCCTTGGAAATTTGTTGCACAACACAAGATAGACGGCCTATCTTTAAGTTTGATTTATGAAAAAGGAGTTTTATCACGAGCACTTACAAGAGGTGATGGAATGCATGGTGAAGATGTATGGCATAATGTATGTCGTATGATACATATTCCATATACTATTTCTACTAAGGATATTTCCTCTCTTATTATTAGAGGAGAAGTATATATTACTCGTGATAATTTTGATCGTATTCAAAAAGAATATTCTTCTTCCTATTCTAATGCTCGCAATACGGCTTCTGGGTTTTTGCGCTCTAAGAGGAATAACAGTTATGATATGAGTTATTTATCTTTTATGGCTTATGGTATGTATTGTGATGCGCTAGATATGGATTGTGAAGAGGATAAAATACATTTTATAGAGGAGATAGGTATTCCTTTCACACCCTATAAAGCTATTCATAACATAGAAGAATGGATGGATTATTATCATATGGTACATTCTTCACGGCATATGCTTGATTATCACATAGATGGTATTGTATATAAATTGAATGATATTGCAACACAGCGCATTTTAGGTGACTCTATGCATTCTCCTCGATGGTCTATTGCCTACAAATTTCCTGCACATCACACTTCATCAGTCATTAGAGATGTTGTACAATCTGTAGGTCGTACAGGTGTTATTACTCCTATTGCACATCTTTCTCCATGCACTATTAATGGAGTAACTATTTCCAAAGCATCTTTACACAATTATGATTACATTGTACAACATGATTTTCATATTGGAGACGAAGTATGTGTGGAAAGAGCAGGTGATGTTGTGCCTTATGTTAGTAAAGTTCTGAGAAATGCATTACATAGAATACCTATTACAGTATCTCAACATTGCCCTTGTCCTCTTCGTACATGTGTCATGAAAAAGAAACTTCATGATGAATCTTTAAGTGCGCAATATTACTGTCAAGGCTCGTACATGTGTCCTTATCAAAAAAAGTCCTCCCTTATTCATTTTGTGAGTCGTAATGCTTTTAATATTACTGGATTAGGAGAAAAGGTAATATCTTTTCTTATGACAAAGGGTTGGCTGAATTATCATTATGATATTTTTCATCTTCATTATTTTCAAAGTGAATGGATTGCCTGTGATAATTTTGGTGCTAAAAGTGTTGAGAATATTTTACAGGACATTGAAAGAAAGAAATCTGTTGATCTAGATATTTTTTTGTATTCTCTTGGTATACCTTATGTGGGTCGTGGCGTTGCTAGGGATATAGCTCGTTATTGTATTTCTTGGAATAATTTTTATCGTGATGTTTTTTGTAATGATTGTAATACTATTCGTTCTATCAAAGGCATTGGGTCTGTATGTATTATATCTTTGAAAAAATATTTTTCTCATTGGAAGATGCGTCGTAATCTTTTTTATTTGATACAATACGTATCTATTAATGATTGTGTAATATCACAAGAAACTTTTTCTCATCATCATGAAAAAAAGAGTGTAGTATTTACGGGGAAGTTTCTACAATATACAAGATCTTATTTAACACAACAAGCAACACTATATGGATATAAAGTACAATCACAGGTGACGTATAATACATCGTATGTTGTGACTCATGAAGGAGGAAGGAAGGGCAAAAAATATCGTGATGCAGAGCGCTATAATATACCTTTGATATCACTAGAGGATTGGCTTGCTATACTCAATAATAATCACTAGACGAAAGATAACAAGTAAACAATGTAGCTATTCTATGGTATGTATACCATTTGTTATAATTACATATCTTTGTATATTGTATTATATTGACGTATGTTTATGATGTCATCATATTGCTTCTTATCACTCCCATCATAGATTACAATGCACTCATATATTGAGAAATGTGTTACAGTTTTTCTTACGTGATTTTATATTATATCTTCATTATGTATGTTTTTCTTAAAGTTGTCATTTTATATCCCATATAACACTAGGGTTAAACATATTTTTTGGATCTAAGGATTTTTTGATACACGTTTCTATCATATATTTTTCTTTGTTGTGTGTTTTATGATAATGCTGTTTACTGAGTATTCTTCCTATTCCATGTTCTCCAATAAATGATATGGTGTCATCAAAAATGTGTTGCGCAATGATATTCTTCACAGCATCTATATTACTGTATTGATGTGAAGGAATGAGAATATCATAGTGAATGTTATTTTCTCCTATATGTCCAAAAAATAAAGGAATAATATGTGATGAAATATTTTTTATATTTTTATATGTCAATTCGTAAAAATCTGTTATCTGCCCTTCGTGAAAACATAGATCGTTTTTAATAGAGATATAATGAGGTATTTTTTGCATATAAGACATATTATTTCTTATGTTCCAATATTTCTTATCTTCTTCAGGAGATAGGTGTGTAAAAATACATCCTATCATTAATGGTGCAATATGATTTTTTATTGTATAAGAGATATTTTCAAGGGAAATAAGTACAATCCATTTATAATGAGAAAATATATGTGGAAGAGATGTATGTAATACATGTATAGAACTGTCTATAAGTTCAATAGCTCTTATGGTAGGCGAGTATAGTCTTTTGATAATGTTTATATTATTTATAATATCCATCAGTATATTGCCGCATAACATATATGAGGATGTACGAGATATTGCGTGAAGATGCATTGTTACTTGTGTAATAATACCTAATGTTCCTTGAGAGCCTATAAAAATGCTATTTATTTTTATGCCAGAATTGTCCTTTTTGTGAATATTAAGAGAATCGTACAATTTTCCAGGATAAATAACTACTTTTAATCCTTTTACCATTTTTTCTGTCATGCCATATTTATATGTATATTTACCTCCGGCATTTGTTGCTATAGCACCTCCTATAGTGGCTTTACCAGGTATGCCAATAGGAAGATAAAGGTGATATTTTTCACAGGCTGTATTTATTTGATGCAGAGTACATCCAGCATCTGCTGTAACAGTTTTGTTAATATGATCTACATAATGAATTTTATTACATTCTTTCATAGATACTAATATGCTTTTGTAAGGTATTTGTGACCCCACAACTCCTGTATTACCGCCTTGGCATGTAATGCTTTTGTGGTATTGTGCACATATTTTGACAATAGATTGTATTTCCTGAGTGTCATGAGGATATACAATCATATCTGTTATACCTTGCCATTGACACCTGTGTTCTCGAAGTAGATGATGAGTACTAACAGGATACAAGCATACACTCTTGGAAGGTAGTGCTTCAATAACTTTTTGTACAAATTCTGATGAAAGAGATGTGAGCATTATGTGTGATATCAATAAGAAAGAATATATGTATAACCTAAAGAATATGAGTGTTTTTTTACAAGGCGTATTGTTGCGATATATGAGTGTTTTTTTACAAGGCGTATTGTTGCGATATACGATTAAAAGAAAATCTTATAACATCACCAAGAATATTATGAGGTATATGTCGTATTTTAATGACGTAAGCCTTATCTTCATTTATGAGCTTGTGCATAAAGTAATATAGATTATGACATGCTTCTATCATATCATTATGTATAGATAAGTTATAGATGTAATCATATTTTTCGAAAATATAATTACCACCACATAGAAGAATGCCCTTTGTTGCTTGATTTTTGTTCTTATCAATAATAAAATCTTGATTAAGTGTACTTATAGATACATTCTTATTAAGAGATATATTATATTTGTCTATATTTTGTATAATTTTTTCCATAGAAATACCTTGTCTTAGAATATTTATGCTGTTATTTTCATACTGTATGACAGTTGATTCTATTCCTAATGGAGAGCGTCCATCATACACAATAAGATCTACTTGAGATGTAATTTCTGATGTAATGTGCTCTAATGATGTGGGTGTTATATCATTGCTTATGTTAGCACTTGTTATAATAAGAGGACACGGAACTTTCATTTTATGAAAAATACACATCCATGATACCCATGGAACACGCATACCTCTTTTTGTACCTTTATCATTCCACACGTATACTGTAGGGCCAGGCCATAGGGTTTTCAGGAGGTTTTTTACGTTATCAGGGGCGTTTATTATTCTTAGTATTGATGAATAGGCGCTATAGTGTTCGGTAAGTTTTTTTGTTATATTTCTCTTTTTTATATGACAAATACGTGTAAATGTTTGGTCGTTATTGTATTGTCCTACTATTCCATATACTGTTTCTGTAGGAAGAATGACAACTCCACCATTTTTGATAACATGAGCAGCTTCCATATACGATTTTTGTGATGCCTGTAAAAAGATAGTCATAATTATTTTGCGATGTTATTTTTAATGTTCATAGAATAAGTATTTTTAAACATTTTTTTTCTACATTTTAATCATAAATTCTGATACAATACAACACTATATATTGTTTAGTATCTTATTTATTGAAATTTTTTACTTTGTTTTTGTGTTCTTGTTTTAAAAAAATATATTTTGTTTTTCTTGTTTTGTGTGCATGGTTAATCATATCTACATTCACTTATATGAAGTATATGATTCCTAGTATAAGTATGTCTCCTTATTTAGAAAAGGGTGATAATATCGTAGTAAACAAATTTGCTTATGGATATCATGTAGCTTCTATTCCTTTATTTTGGAAGTATATCGTTTTAGGAGAGAAATACACAAAGCGTATCTTTGAAAAACTTCCTAAAAGAGGAGATATTGTTGTTTTTGTTGATTATAACAAGGGAATAACTCTCGTGAAACGTGTTATCGGAATTGCTGGTGATACTATTAAAATGCTAGATGATAGTGTTTTTTTGAATGATATTGATATTGTAGGAAGACACAGTTATTCTTTTCAGAGGGATATAGATGTTGAGTCTGGTATTTTCGCGCACAAGTGGATTACTGCGCGTTTTGATGTTTATGATAGTTATGATCTAAAATATCAGATATACCGTTTTAAACCAGAGTCAGAACATATGAATATTACTTCATATGGATTTTCTGGTTATCGTGAAATCAGCATACCTGATGGTTATATTTTTGTCATGGGTGATAATAGGGATTTTTCTATAGATTCTCGTTCTTATGGTCTTGTACCCATGCATCATGTGGTAGGCAGGGTTGACTTGGTTATAAATTTTTTTAATTCTTGTGAAAGAAAAGATTATCCTTGCTTTAAAAGACCTTTTTTTATTAAAAATTCACATTAGGATATATTATTGATGAAAAAGAAATGCACACTTATTTTATGTAGACATGGTAAACCTACAGTAAGTACTGAAGAGCGATTTTCCTATGAGTATTTCAACGAGTGGTGGGCACGTTACAGCGATTCTCTTGTATCTTCCCGTGATGGACCTTTACAAGAATTGGTTGATATTGCACGCCAATGTTCTTATTTTTTATCTAGTGTTCTTCCTAGAGCTGTAGATACCGCTCGTAAAACACTTGGACATGATAATGTTGAAAAAAATGATCTTTTTAATGAAGTTCCTTTGCTTTTATCCACTAAGTTTCCTTCAAAAATGATTCTTTCATCTTCAAGATGGTGTTTTTTTGCTCGTTTGTTATGGTGTATGAATATAGGTGATAATTTTCAAGAAACTAATCAAATGGCTTCTAATAGAGTAGAAAAAAGTCTTATTTATCTTAATAATATCTTTGATAATCATGATAGTGTTTTTGTGGTTTCTCATTCCTGGTTTATTAAAATGATGCATGAAAGGCTTCTTTATCATGGATGGAAGTGTATTGATGATCGTGGTTGTCATTATTGGATGTGGAAACATTATAGTAAGTATTTAGTAATTGATTAGTTATGTAAATGGTATGAAAGAGAAATTAAACAATTTTGATGATCAAAGTATTGAAAGTATGATGCAGTCTTTAAAGGATATTTCTTGTGCTTTAAAAAGGAAAGACATAGGTTTGGAAGAGTCTTTAAAATTGTATGAACAAGGTTATGCTATTAGTAAAGTATGTCGTGAGAAACTTGCTAAGGCTGATCTTAAAATAGAAAATATTAAGACATTATTGAATAGTAATAAACAAGAAGAAGGTAATCCTTCAGATGACAGTGATATTCTTTCTCATTAATGTTTTATAGCTATATGTAATATATTTTTTTTTGTTATGAAATACATACATACTCCTTGATGAAGAAGATATATATACCTCGTGTTGATGACTTAAAAAAACTAGATATTCACGAACTTAATGCTGTTGCAGATAACATTTTTTCTGCTATTCTGAATATTACTCATACTCATGGTGGGCATTTAGGTAGTAGTATTGGTGCTATTGAATTTACTATTGCCCTTCATTATGTTTTGAATATACAGCATGATAGAATCATTTGGGATGTTGGTCATCAAACCTATGCTCATAAAATTCTCACACATCGTTATGAGGCTATGCTCAAGGGATTAAGAAGTAAACATGGTGTTTCTGGTTTTACTTTATCTGAGGAAAGTGAGTATGATCATTTTATATCTGGTCATGCTGGTAACGCTCTTTCTGCTGCTTTGGGTTTTGCTCATGCTTCTTATTTGAGTGGAGATAAGAGGAGTATTTGTACTGTTATAGGTGATGGAGCTTGTTCATCAGGTGCATTTTATGAAGCTTTAAACAACATTTCTTCTTGTAAGTTTACTAATCCTTTTATCATTATTATTAATCACAATAACATGTCTATTTCTCCTGCAGTGGGAGGATTTCAATTACATCTTAATGATCTTAGGAATAATTCTGCAACTTCTAATATATTTGAGGCTTTTGGATGTCATTATATTGGTTGTCTTGATGGACATAATATATCTGAGATCATTTGCGCTATACGAAAGAGCCTTGTAGTAAGCCAGCCATGTGTTATTCACATATTTACTCATAAAGGGAATTCTTTACAAGAAAATACTCATGATGTGACAAAGTATCATTTTGTAACATCTACACGCGTATCATGCAAAGGTGATCAACTTTTTTCTTACTCTGAAATTGTTTCTCAATATTTGCAACATCTTGCTCAGTTGCATCCTCATGTTATTGCTATTACTCCTGCTATGAAAGAGGGTGCGAGATTATCTCATTTTGCACGCAAGTATCCTGATATGTTTTTTGATAGTGGTATTAGTGAACAACATTCTGTGACTTTTGGTTCTGCACTTGCATCATCAGGGTATCGTGTTTTTCTTTTTATTTATTCTACATTTTTGCAAAGAGCATATGATCAGGTTATTCATGATGTTGCAATTGAAAAGTCTCCATTATGCTTACTTATAGATCGATGTGGTTATGTTGGTGAGGACGGATCCACACATCATGGTCTTTTTGATATAGCATATCTCATATCTATACCTCATTTTATTGTCATGGTACCTTCTTCACCACAAGAAGTACTGGCTATGATGGATTTTGCTTTATGTCATACAATAGGTCCTACAGCCATTCGTTATCCTAAAAAGAGTGTTTCGTACAATCCTCTTTTAGATAAAAAAAAGTTACCATCTATTGTATTAGGAAAAGGCAATATTATTATTCATGGTGATGATAAGCTGGCTATATTAAATTGTGGTACCCTTCTTTTTGATTTATGTGATATATGTCACGATATACATGAAGAAAGCAACATACTCATTACACTTGCAGATGCTCGTTTTGCAAAACCTTTGGATTATGAGTTACTTTCTTATCTGTGTATTGAGCACGATAATGTTCTCATTGTTGAAGAAGGTATATCTTATGGTTTTATTTCAGCGTGCCTCTATGCTCTTCATAAAAATGATTTTTTTCATATGTATAAAGCAAATGTTATTCCGCTATCTTTTCCTGATTCTTTTTCTTATCATGGCTCTCAAAAGGAACAATATGCTTCTGCTTTGTTGGATAAAAAAAATATAAAACAACATATTTTACGTATTCTTAGATAAAAATTTATGTGTATGTTATCACAATGTGTACTTATAGAAATTTATATAGGTTTTATTACAATATATACTTAGTTATGTAATGTAAGGAAAGGGAATAATAATAAATCATTTTGTTATAGATTTTTATCAGATTATGTGTGGAATGATAAAGGTACAAAAAGAGGTATGCGTGTTCCATGGGTATCATGGATGTGTATTTTTCATAAAATGAAAGTTCCGTGTCCTCTTATTATAGCAAGTGCCAACAGATATGTGTTACGAAATAATGAAAGGCTTGTGCAATCATAAGATGATATGATTATACATACTTCCATACATGAAAAATACCAGGAGTATGAGGAAGAAAATTGTATATATTCTTTGCATGCAATATCTATCATATATTCATTATCAGTATGATACTATAGATATTATCTTTTTTATTTACATGTCTTTTTTAGTGAAATATAGTGCATATAATAGTTATTTTATATGACATTTATCTTTTTTTCATGCATATTGGTTGTTTTTTCATGTCTTAGTAGAATAATTTACTTAATTGTTTTTGTTGCCCATTGAAGCCATTTTTTGCCCTTTGTATCCATACTATCATATATGTATTCTATAATTGTATCATGATAGCTATTGATCCATTGTTTTTCTGATACGGATAACATATGATGAAGAATATATTCAGTGGGAAATGGAACGAATGTTAACTGTTTAAGTGTAAGGAAGTTATTTTCTATTAAGGATGTGTAGTAGGTATTTTCTATTCGTATACCACCAATAGCACTATGATAGAAGCCTGGCTCATTTGATATAATCATGTGTTCTTTTAAGGTATTATCGTGCCCTATGTGCTCATGAACGTTTAAACATGAACCAACTCCATGACTATTACTATGAGGAAAATGATACATATCTTTCCATAATATTGAATGTCCTAGAGTATCAATAGCAGAAATATGTGTATTATAGGGAAAATATGTTGTTGCAACTTTTATATGACTCTGGACAACCTTTGTATATATTGTTCTCAATTCCATAGAAGGTTTATGTATAAATGCAACTCGTGTAATATCTGTTGTTCCATGTGTATAGTGACTTCCGCAATCTAAGAGATATATGCTATTACCATAATGATCATCGCAGGGATGATAATGAATCAATGCACTATGCGCATCAAAAGATGATATACTAGCAAAACTAGGCCCTAAAAAGGTAGGTGACTTTTTTTTTATTTGTAACAAAGCATTATCAAGATCTCTTTCACTATATCTTTGTGCAATAAAATCAGAAAATTCTCCCCAAAAGCAACATAATGCTTTTGCATCTTCTATGCCTGCTTTATATGCTCCATATATTTCTTGAGATGTTTTAATACTCATAAGTGATGTCAGAGGACATGCATCTATGAAGGAGACATAGGTATAATGTTTTCTTATGCGAGAGTATATATTATAACTACACTGTTCGCTATCAATAGTGATTGAACAGCACGTGTGATACTTTTCTTCTAATATTTTAGAAATATCACATATAGTATATACATCATATCCTTCATGATGCCATGATATATAATTGTTAGTGAAAAGGCTACAAAGGCCATTATCATTGATAATGCAATATGCCTGTGGAAATGGTGTGTATGGTTTATAATATTGTCTCATATTTAGTAGCCATGCTATCTTATGATATTCTGTGATAAAGAAGTTTTTTATGTGATTAAGGCGCATAAAACGTACAACACGCTTTATTTTACTAGTACAATGAGTTCCTGTGTAACATTCTTTATGATAGTATATGTGATGTTTATTTATTCCACGAGTACTATCCTTATCATTGCATGTGTAATATGTACATATTTCACGTTCCATGTCATGCCATTTTGCTCTGCGAAAGATAGATGATATCTTGTTATAAATGGAATACTGCATATCATTTTTCAAAAAATAAATTGATTCGCAATCATTATGTACAATATGTATGTGATTATAGAAAGAGCTAATGTGTCGAACACTGTATAGGTGAGAAGCATATTCACGTGACAATACTAAATGTATATTATCTTGATACCGTGAATCTGTCCATATGTACAGGCATTTCTGAGTCATAATACAGTATGCAAATGAACATATTGTATTTGTTATCTTTTCTAATATGCATATGCTTCTACTATTGTGACGTATGTGACTATCATGAAAAAAAATAAATACATCACCTTTGTTTTTTATCAGACACTTTTGTATTATATGATACATGTTTTGTGCTTTTTTGATGAGTTTTTCATGGCGTGAGAAAAAATATGTAAAAAATAATTGTTTTTTATATCTTCTATTGCGAAATATTATTATGCGTATTTTTTGCTGTATTGCGAATATTATACGTATTTTACATTATGAGTACACACATAGTGTTGCATAATGTTTTGTAAGTATTACTGTATTGATTTCATGCTTATATGATGTTTGATATATGTAATGAATCGTGAAGGTTTAAAAGTTCTATAGTTATTTCGTGCATACCAGGAGATATAGGCATTATTTTTAGCTCGTGTTATAGCAACATATGCAAGTCTCTTTTCTTCTTCGATGTCTGATTCTTGTATAGCATAGTATGAAGGGAAAACATCCTCACACCATCCAGGCAGAAAAACATCATCAAATTCTAATCCCTTTGCTGCGTGAAATGTCATGAGAAAGACATTTTTAGAAGATTCTTCTGTAATATTGTCAATACTTTCTATTGTCTGAATGTAACTTTCTAAGCATTCTGCACTTGATGCATATCTGTACAAAGCAGAGATAGTATTCTTTTCATCTTGACTGTTTTCAGTTTTATCATATCCTAGTATTGTTACAAGGTATTTGACGATGTTGAGTACCTTTTTTGTATCATTTTTCTTGTTAAGAGCATTGCATTGTTCAATGATTTGTATAAATATGATGATACTTTTATTGATTTTTGGGCCAAATATTTTATTTTTAACTATATGTTGTAATATTTGTATATGATTTTTTTCTTCTTCTGTGAAAAAACTATAAATTTTCTCAATAGACTTTTTACCTATTCCTCTTTTGGGCATATTAATAATTTTGAGAAAAATACTTTCTTTTGTATCATTGAGAATATACTCTAAATACAATAGTATTACATGTACTACTTCCTTTTGTGCGAAATATTGATCGCTGTTGTAAGTATATGAAATGTGTTTTTGATTTAGAAAGTATTTAATAATTTCCATTTGATATGCATTGCGAACAAGGATAGCCGTGGAAGGTGATTCTATTTTTTTTATATGTTCTGTTATTTGAGAGGCTTCTTGTTCAGGACAAAAATAGCGATTAGTGTACACGAATCCTTCGTTCGATAAATTACAGCATGTAAGTTCTCTTCTATTATATGATGTTTTGTGTAATTTTGTGAGTATATTAGCAACTTTTAATACAGGTTCTGATGATCTATAATTGCAATACAGATCAATGACTTGGGATGATGGGAATTTTTTATAAAACTGTTGCATGGAATTTGTTCTTGCTCCTCTCCATGAGTATATTGTTTGATGCATGTCACCAACAATGCAAACGTTATGATTTTTATTCATAACATGTTCTATAAATTCATTTTGAGCATCGTTTACATCTTGATATTCATCAATCATAATGAAATGGATATTTTCTTGATACTTTTCACTAATGTTCTTATTTATTTTAAACAATCTATTAGTATTAATAATAATATCTGCAAAATCGTACATATCTTTTTTTTTGAGAATATTCTCATATTCATGATATATATCAATATATATAGCATCATTTTTTCTCTCTACTCTTACATCATTAGGTCTTATACTATTATTTTTCCATTTAGATAGAGAAGTGAAAAGAGAATTCATTATATTGCTATTAAGATCAATATTTCTTTTATGACATATTTGTGCAACAATACCTTTTTGTTGATTTTCATGAATAATACGCGTGTTATTATCAAAGTTGACTAACTCTCCATATTTTCTTAGTATTCCTAGGCATATCTTATGAAAAGTACCTATGAATATAAAATGTCTAGGTGATATACCTGTTGCAGAAGATATGCGTGTAACAAGTTCTTGAGCAGCTTTATAAGTAAATGTTGCTACGAGAATGTTATGAGGAGAACAGTTTCTGTTTTGTAGTATATACTTAGTACGTTCTGCTATAGTAAATGTTTTCCCTGTACCAGCACCACAGGAAACAATAAGAGGACCATCAATAGTCTCTATAATCTTTCTTTGGTCTTCATGAGGGGTTGTTGTGCTGTTTTGATGTGTTTCATTACTATTGTTATCATACAGCATAATTTTAATGCTGGGGTTTTATCATTTTTTCAGGCTGCATAATATTATCATATTCCTCAGAGGATAGAATCTTTAATTCCATACATGATTCCTTTAGAGAAATGTTTTTCATATGAGCATTTTTAGCTATTTTTTCCGCCTTTTCATATCCTATGAAGGGTGTGAGGGCAGTAACGAGCATCAATGATCTTTCAACATAGTATTGACTCTTATCTTTATTTACTTGAATACCGGCAAAACATCTCTTATTTAGTGATACTATGCCATCGTAAAGAATCTGTACTGTTTGCATAAAAGTGTAAGCCATGAGAGGTTTGTACACGTTAAGTTCTAGATGTCCCTGGGAATTTGCTATCATCATTGTATTGTGATTTCCTATAATACGAGTGCATATCATAGTCATCGCTTCTATTTGAGTAGGATTTACCTTGCCAGGCATGATAGAAGATCCAGCTTCATTAGAGGGGATAGTTATTTCTCCTATACCACAGCGAGGTCCTGAAGATAAAAGTCTTATGTCGTTAGATATTTTATTAAGAATTGTAGATGTATTCGTAATAGCTTCGTGACAGGAAAGAAAACTATCATGACTAGCTAGAGAAAGGAAGAAATTTTTTGATATTCTAAATGGAATATTAGTATTTTTTTGGAGATAGGAAATAAATTTCTTACAAAAAAGAGGATGAGAATTCATTCCTGTTCCCGTAGCTGTTCCACCCTGAGCAACTTCAAGAATATCTTCAAATCCCCTACGTACTCTGTATATAGATGCATTCAATTGGTCGGCATAACCAGAAAACTCTTGTCCAAATGTGATAGGCGTGGCATCTTGCAAATGCGTTCTTCCTATCTTAACAATACATGAAAACTCCTCTTGTTTCTTTTTGAGTGTATCGTGAATATCTATAATGGAAGGGATGAGTTTCTCTTCAAGAAAAAGAGCAGCAGCAACATGCATGACTGTAGGAAAAGTATCATTAGATGATTGTCCTTTGTTAACATGGTCGTTTGGATGTATAATATTCCTTGAACCAATTGGATGACCCATTTTTTCCAAAGCAATATTAGCTATTACTTCATTAGCATTCATATTACTTTGCGTTCCTGATCCTGTCTGCCATACTTTTAGAGGAAAATGATCATCCCACAAACCTTCAGAAACTTCTTGAGAAGCCTCTATAATGTAGCGCGAAATATCCTTCTCTAAAAAACCAACATCTCTATTTGCTTCAGCACAAGATTTTTTCACCACCCCAAAAGCACGAATAAGATAGGTGTGAAGTGTTTCATTACCTATGGGAAAGTTCTCTAAAGCTCTTTGTGTCTGTATTCCCCAATATCTGTCAGCGGGTATAGAAAGAGTTCCTAAAAAGTCACTTTCTTGTCTAAATTTATTATTCATGTTTTTAATCTAAGTAATCCTTTAGGTGTATCACATTATCTTTTAATGATACGTTTGTCACACAATTTTTATCTTTTAGTAACTCTTCTTTGCTTTCATTGTATTCTTTATCCTCATCATAAATATCTAAATCCAGTAAAAAGTTAGCATATGTGTCAATAAATCTACAAATAGATTTATAAGATATAGTAAGAGGCACTTTTATATTGTTAAATTCCAGTGTAACACAAAAATTCTCGTCATGTACTTCCAGATTCCAGAAACGATGTTGTAATATGATAGTAATTTGCCAAGGATACTGACTTATAAGTGATTCATCTATAATATTACCTTGATATTGTGTGTTGATAGTAAACAACATACTGTTTGGATAAATAGACTCTCTATCTTTGATGCATTTCAGAGATTCTCTAATAACATAAATGAGAGACTTCTTCATTATGGACTTATAAGGTACTAAACTCATAATTTGTAAATTGGCTATATTAACAAACAGCAGAGGTTTTCTGTTGACAGGCAACCTCAAAGCCCCGCATAGATTATATCCTAAATAATCTAAGAGTTTTTTTTATTTCTAAACTAAAAGTAAGAATAGGCCATTTGCCTTGTACTCAAACTCTGTTTAGAAGGATAATTAGAATTTGCATTTATTTCTAAAAGATTTTAACGCTACCAGCGAACGAAACTCACAACCTTTACCACATGTCAAAAGCTATTTCAACCCCGTGGTGGAGCTGCCGGGTACCGCCCCCGGGTCCAGTATGGCTATCTGAAAATGAGATTTATCGTCATAGAAAAAATCTTTGCAATTATATCATTAAAATGATATCTTTTCAACTTTTTCAAATGATTTTATTTATTTTTACTACTATAATTTTATGAGTCATTCACTATTTTTAAGATGTGCAGTGAACGATGTTGTACATTTGTTAGAAAAATCCTTTAACAAGAAGTTATCTCAGGAATTTTTGTGTCGGAAAAATCTCCATTGCTATGTGCAAAAAGATAACAAGAGTTGTTTTGTGATAGAGATAAATGATGGACTACTACCATATCTGAGTAAATTTTGTGTTGATAGCCGTTATCAGGGCAATAATTATTCCCAAATACAGTGGCAATATATTTATAGTATTTATCCAGTATTTTTTTGGAGAAGTAGGCATGTACTGATACCCTATATGGCGAAGATCAAATACAGTGGTTTTGTTTTCCTTAACAATGTATGGATTTTAGTTTGGAGAGGCTGCATGCAAGCTCATGAAGAGCGAATGTGTATAAATTATATTCTAGATAAGGAAGAGGACTTTGTATAGTGAAAGCATATCTTGATCTTATGCGTTATGTTTATGATAAGGGTTGTTACAGGCCTGATAGAACAGGAACGGGGTGTAAAAGTATTTTTGGATATAATATGTCATTGGATATTGGTACTTATTTTCCTCTTGTCACAACAAAGAAGATTCATTTTGCTTCTGTTGTTCATGAGCTTGTATGGTTTCTCAGAGGTCATAGTAACATTCAATATTTGCGTGATAATGGTGTTTCTATTTGGAACGAATGGGCAGATAAGAATGGTGATTTAGGGCCTGTTTATGGATATCAGTGGAGACATTTTGGTAAAAATAGTTTTAATGCAGGTATAGATCAAATTACGCAATTAATTCACAACATACGTTATCATCCTTATTCTCGTAGACATGTGCTGACAGCATGGAATCCCAATGATATTCATAAGATGGCATTACCTCCATGTCATGTTTTATCTCAGTTTTATGTTGATTCCAATAGAAGTTTGTCATGTTTTCTTTACCAAAGATCGGCTGATGTTTTTTTGGGAGTACCATTTAACATTGCATCTTATTCTCTACTTACATATATTATTGCTCATGTATGTTCTCTTCAGCCAAAATATTTGCATTATTCCTTAGGAGATGCTCATATTTACACGAATCATAATGAACAGGTAGAGTTACAGTTATCACGCAATTGTTTGCATCCACCATCTCTTTATATTTCTAAAATGACAGATGATATATTTGATATTGTATATGAAGATATTAAGTTATGTAATTATATTCATCATTCTCATATTAGTGCTCCTATTGCTGTATGAAAATTACTCATATTGTTGCTTATAATAATAACAGAGTTATTGGTAATCAGGGTAAAATTCCATGGAATTTACCTGAGGATTTATTCTTTTTCCGTAATGTTACTATGGGATATCCTATTATTGTCGGGAGAAAAACATTTCTATCTCTTCCTAAAAAAGGATTGCCTGGAAGATATGTTATTGTTCTATCTCGTTCACAATTACTTTCAGATATACCTCCTTATAACAAACTTGCTAATTCTTGTGAAGAAGCTTTAGTTACAGCTCGTACTTATTGTGAAAAACATCATTTAAATACTATTTTTATAGGTGGAGGAGAATCGATATATAATCTTTTTTTACCAAAATCTAAGGAAGTTATTGTAACTTTAACTCATCTCAATAACAAAGGAGATAGGTATTTTCCTTATTTAGATCCTGCATTTTGGAAAGTTATTTATCAACACAAATATACGCTAAATAGTTTCTCTTGGTTTAATATTTATTATCAAAAGATGTAATTTACTTGCTTTTAATATATTTATTTTGTTAGATTATGCATGTTTCAATTTCATATATCACATTTTCTTCATGTTCATTTTTCAATATTTCAATCGTATTTTAAAAAAGTTTTGTTTACCAACAAAAAAGGAAAAACCTATTTCTCTATACCACTATATTGATCCTTGGAAGAGAAGAAGTCCTTCCGATGATAATGATGACAATAGAGAGAGTTTTTTTGGTGGTATGAATCCTGGAAATTCAGGAGGCGAGTCTTTTATGAAATTTTTAGACAAAATAGGTCCTAAAAGATTTTCGTTTTTATGTTTGATTCTATTTGTTCTTTTTTATTCTCTTATGCCATCAAGAAATAATAGTCCTTTAGGTTCTTGGTATATTATAGATGAAGGTTCTACAGGTATACTAATGCGCTGGGGGAAAGTCATTAACGATTCTATTTCACCAGGACTTCACTTCAAATTTCCTTTTATGGATAGGTATATTTCTGTTAACACTTCTCTCATTCGTGTTTCTGAAATAGGAGCGAAGTATTCTTCTTCTAAGATGGCACCATCAGGAAAATATCCTAGCTTGGATACTAAAAAAAGTATTGCAGAAGGAAATGATAAAATTCCTGTACGACTGAAAAATCAAACTAACTATATGCTTACAAATGATAAAAATGTAGTTGACTTAGATTTTACAGTGCAATGGAAAGTAGAATCTCCTGTGGATTTTATTCTTAGAACATACTCTCCAGTTGTTCTTGTTAATGCTACTATTGAGTCTATTATGCGTGAAGTAATTGGAGCTAATGGATTAGAATATATTATCACTGTTGGAAGAAAAGATATTGAAGACAAAGTGTTAAAGCGTGGACAAGATATCATGAATGAATATGAGACTGGTGTAAGGATTTTACAAGTACAATTACAAAAAGCGGATCCTCCTGATAAGGTTATAGATGCTTTTCGTGATGTTGTTAATGCTGCTCAGGATGCTGAAAAAATGATCAATAAGTCTAATGAGTATTACAATCAGGTAGTTCCTGCTGCTAGAGGTGAGGCTAAAAAAATATTACAGGCGTCAGAAGCTTATAAATATGGGAAAATAGCACAAGCCAAGGGTGAGTCAAAAAGATTTCTTAGTATATATTATTCTTATAAGAAAGATCCTGATATAATAAAGCATAAAATATTTATGGAATCTATGTCTCATATTTTACACAATGTCGACAAAGTACTTATTGATCCGAGCGTTTCAGGATCTTTTATTCAACATATGTTTATGAATAAAAGTCCCTCTGGTAGTATTACATCTGATGATAACTTTCAAATAGATGATAAGAATCATGAGAGTTCATTTAAGGAAGTTGTTAAAAGAAAAAGGGATAGTTTTGTAAATAAGGTAGAGAATAAAGTTGCTAATGTTTTTAAAAAAGAGGATAGTCAGCAATGAGGTTTAATGCATATCTTAAAAGTATTGTATACTTGTTTACGGCAATAGTTTTTATATCTTATATCATACCTTTCTTTATCAGGGTTACACCTGAATATCAACAATCTCTTGTACTACGTTTTGGTGAAGTAGTAAGGACTATTAATTCTTCTATTGATTCTCATGGGCCTGGCATATTTTTCAAGTTACCATGGGAGAGAGTTATATCTTTTGATAAGAGACTTATGATTCTTGATATACCTTCGAAGGAAGTTCTTGCTGCCGATCAAGAAAGAATTGTTGTTGATAGTGTTGCGTATTATCGTATTCATGACCCTTTGATGTTTTACAAATCTGTTAATAATGATTATAATCTGCGCGTAAGACTTTCTAGAATACTTGAATCTTCTTTGAGAAAAGTTTTGGGAAAATATGATTCTAAAACACTTATATCAAGTGATAAAAGTGTTATTATGGATGAACTCAAGGATTCTATAGCTCTTTCTACTAAGGGTTTAGATGGATCTGATACAGACATAGGTGTGGAAATAGTTGATGTTCGCATGAAGAAGACAAACTTGCCCAAAGAGAATTTAGAGAGGGTATTTGAAAGAATGAGTACTGAGAGACAACAGCAAGCGGCCCTCATTAGAGCTGAAGGTGAAGAGAAGGCTGTAGAAAGGAGAGCCTTTGCCGATAGAGAGAAGGATAAAATTTTATCAGATGCGATGCTTGTAAGTGAAGAAACAAAGGGTATTGGTGATGCTGAAGCTAATGATATTTACCAAGCTGCCTATTCTATTGATTCTGATTTTTATAAATTTTATCAATCTATGAAGAGTTATATAAAAATTTCCCAGGGAACTTCGTATATCCTTTCTCCAGATACTCCTTTCTTTAAGTATTTTAGTGATTACCTTGGGTAGTAACATTTTTTTAGGAGTAAATTTATGAAAAAATCAGATTTTTTAGACACTATTGCATCAACATCTGGTGTTTCCAGAGCAAGTACAGAAAAGGTTGTAAAAGCTATTGAGGAACTTGTTTATACAAAACTTAAGAAGAATGAGAAAGTTACTTTTCCAGGAATTGGTTATTTTCACACTACTTATAGGCCTTCTCGTTATGGTCATAATCCTAGAACACGTGAAAATATAGTAATACAAGCTCGTTATACGCCTTTGTTTAGATTTACGAAAACTTTAAAAGATCATATTCGTGAAGAATCTTAGCATGTGAGAATTTTTTGCATTTTTGGGCCTACTGCTTCTGGCAAGAGTAGTTATGCTTATTGTTTAGCTCAGAAAATAGGCGCTGTTGTAGTAAATTACGATTCTTCTCAAATTTACAATGCTTTACACATTTTGACATGTCAACCTCGTTTATGTGACTTGTGTGTTGATGTCTCTTATTTCTGTTATGGATATTTTCCCTATTATAGGAATTATTCGGTGAAAAAATGGCTTTTGTATGCTGTCCCTATTATGAGAAAAGCTATGACACATGGTAAGCATGTTGTATTAGTAGGCGGAACTGCTCTTTATCTAAAAAACCTTATTTGGGGTATTTCGCCAATGCCTGATGTGGATATAAATGTACGTAAGAGAATACGTCGATATGTTACTGCTAACACCAATAATGCCTTTCGTTTGTTATCTGAAAAGGATAGCAGATTTGCAAAATCTATATCATGCCAAGATGTTTTCAGGATTTCTAGAGGTCTCGAAGTGTTTTATTCTACTGGTAGATCTATGTCATTTTGGCGCAGTCATAGTGTTTCTTTTTTTCCGTTGGATTTCTTTGAGTTGCGTATTATCTATCCCTCTAGTGAAGAATTACGTAAAAGAATTGATTTAAGAACTATATGCATGTTTAGAGATGGAGTGGTTGATGAAGTATGTTTTTTTGATATACAGAAGAAACACACTGATCGTATGGAGAATACTATCGGATTAAAAGAAATAAGAGATTATATCAAGGGTAATGTTTCTTATGAAAGTACTGTTTCTGAAGTTTGCAAGAAAAGTCTTATGTATAGTAAAAAACAAAAAACATGGTGTCGTTGGTTTTTGCGCCAAAGCGATATTAATGTATCGATTATTCGTGTATGATGTAGAGAATTTTTATGAAAAATGAATCTAATTTTTCTTCTAAAGGGAAACTAGGGGAACAAAGTCTTAATAGGAACTTTTGGAAATTTATTAAGAACTTATTAGTTTCTGACATTGCTATTGATTTAGGGACGGCTAATACACTTGTTCATGTGAAGAATGTGGGCATTGTTATTAACGAGCCTTCTGTTGTGGCTTACAGTATTAAAAGAGGTAAAAAAACTATTCATGCTGTTGGGCAGGAAGCTTGTTATATGTTAGGTCGTACTCCGGGATATATTCAAGCTATTAGACCTATGGAAGCTGGAGTTATTGCTGATGATGAAGTAGCACAAAAGATGATTGAATACTTTATACATAAGACAAAAAAGGAGCGTCGCGCAACACCCATAGGATCTCTTCGTATTGGTATATGTACTCCTTCTGGTGCTACTGCAGTTAATAAGAAAGCTATTACTGAATCTGCTTTATTTGCAGGAGGGAAGAAAGTTTTTCTTATCGAAGAGAGTATAGCTGCTGCTATTGGAGCATCTTTGCCTGTTGATAAGCCTCAAGGATCTATGGTTATTGATATAGGAGGAGGGACAACTGAAATTGCTGTTATTTCTTTAGGTGGTTGTGTTGAATCAGCATCTATTGTTGTTGGAGGTGATCAATTTGATAAAGATATTGTCGATGCAGTAAGACGAAAAATGAATCTTTATATTGGTGATATTACTGCAGAGAAGATTAAAAAAGAAATTGGTTCTGCAAGTCAAATAATATCCAAAGACGAGGAAAAGACATATTTGGTCAAGGGACGTGATTCTGCCTCTGGTATTCCAAGAGAGGTTATTTTAACTTCTAGTTTTATTTCTGAGGCTATATATTCTTCTATTGAAAAAATTGTTTTTTCTACTAAAGAGATTATTGAAAGAACACCTCCTGAACTTGTTGCTGATATTGCAGATTATGGTATTACTCTTACAGGTGGAGGAGCTTTGATTCCCGGTCTTGATCAAGTTATTGCTAAAGAGACGGGAGTTTGTGTTTCTGTAGCTAATAATCCATTAGAATGTGTTGTGCGTGGTTGTGGTATCATTATGGATAATGTTGATCGCTGGTCTAGTGTGTTTAATATATCATAGCAAGTATAATGCATGTTAGTTACTATTCTGCTATTAGGTTTTCTGTTTTTGTATTTTGTTTATTTTTATTTGAGATTTTTTTAACATACTATTTCCCACGCATAAAGGAAGTACGTCATTTAATACATAGCTCTTTATTTCTTATGAATGACTATATTAGTACTACACTGAGGGGCGTGAAAGAAAATATAGTGTTAGGATTTTATGATAATGTTTATCTTATTAATAAATTAAAGAAATTAGAAATACAAGTTACTCAATTGAGTGGTATTAATGTCGCTTTAAATAAAAAAATAAGTTATTTAGAAAGTCTTTTTAGTAATTATTCTGAGTATTTTGACTATGTATATGTCATGGGATATCCTATTGTAGATAACTCTGTTAGTTCTCATATAATGTTTAAACAAGGTTCATTATCTGGAGTATATGACAAGGCTTTTGTTTTTGACAATAAAGGTCTTATTGGGTGGATTGTGGATGTACAAGAAGAGTCTTCTAAAGCTATTGTATTGGATTATTCTTCTACTATTATGCCAGTAAGAATAGGTGAAAAGAATAGAGCTCTTATGTATACTTCTCCCTTTTTTGATCCAGTTATTAAGGGTATTGATGAAACTATTACCTCTAGTATTCATGAAGGTGATTCTGTTTATCCATTTAACGTGATGGGAATTTTTGATAAAGATGATATTGTTATAGGATATATATATAAAGATCGTATTGGATCTTGGCGTGTCAAAATGCCTGAAAGAGGTAGTACAGGTATGTATTTTATTTCCATTCGAAAATCAGATAGGTAAGGTTTTTAATATGATATATGTTCAAAAGAAAGCCAATATTTTATGTTATGTATGTGTGTATTTATTGTATTTGGTGTTTGTTATTTTGGAAAAAAAAATTCTTTTTGTATCATTGCCCGCTTTTGCAATTACTCTTATAAAACCACCTTTGTATTTTTATCAAATTGTGATTGTTTTTTTCATATTTCCTATTATAAATAGTGTTTTGTTAAATACATATATTTTATTATTTCCCTTTTTATATTCTATTATGTATGTGATGTCTCTTTTATTAGAGAGAAAAGTAATATCTTATATCATATTTACTTTTGCTTTACATAGCATTTCTACTTATGGAGGTATTTTGCATTTTTCCACATTCTTACACTTTTTTATATATTATGTTGTGGAATTTTTCCTCGCGAAAATAGTATATACTCATTTTTTTAAAAAACAGAATGCATCATAACATGATGAGAAATACTTATGATATAGATGATCAAAAAAGAAGATCTTTTATTTTTCTTGTATTTGCTTTAGTAGCATCTTTTTTTTTATTATGTCGCCTTTTTTTCTTACAAATATTATCATTTAGCTATTATAAAAAAAAATCAGACGATAATAGATTTAGTTTTTTGTCTAGCAAAGGGTTACGTGGAGATATTGTGTCTATTGACAATAATGTTGTTGCTAGTACTCGTAGTATGTATGGACTTTCCTTTCTTCCATATAAGTCTTATAATCCAGAATCTTCTCTTAATTTTTTCAATAATGTTTATAGGAAAAAACTAGATATAGACAAATATCTCGTACAGTTTAAAAGAGAGCCTAATAATTATCATATTCTTCTTGATAATCTCTCATGGGATGACTTTGCGTATCTTTCTTTTCATTTATATCAGCTAAAGGAATTTGTACTGTTTAAGAAAAACGTTCGTTTTTATGATTATGGTGCTGCTTTTTTTCACATTGTAGGATATGTAACTTATAGAAGTTACAGAACTGTTCGACATATTGATATTTCAAATAGAGAACATGAAGGAGCTCATTTAGGACTAGAAAAAGAGTTTAATAGACACTTATCTGGCGCTCAGAACCTTGTAAAGGTTGAAGTAAATGCAGTAAATAAAATTATGCGTATTTTCCATGATAATCCTCAGCAAAAAGGCAATGATCTATATATTTCACTTAATTCTAAAGTGCAAAGATATATTTTTAACATCATGAAGCAGTATAGAGGAGGAGCTATAGGGTGTTTAAATTTACGTACGGGAAGTTTAGTTGCAGGAGTTTCTCATCCTAGTTTGGATCCGAATAGTTTTATAGATGGTAGTATAAGTAATTTAAGTAGTCATAGTTCTGTTCTTTTTAACAGACTATACAAGGGATTATATCCACCAGCTTCTACTTTCAAAATGATTATTGCTCTTACTGTTATGCCTTTGTATGATTTTAGAAATTACAGATATAATTGTACAGGCAAGTACTATATTGGTTCGCATATTTTTCAGTGTTGGAAAAAGGAGGGTCATGGATCCTTAGATTTACATCATGCTTTAGTACAATCCTGTGATTGTTATTTTTATTCTATTTCTCACTTAATTAGTAAGAACGATTTAAAAAAAATGTGCCATCACTTTGGATTTTTTGATGAATATGTTGATAGTTTTATTGATAATAGTATCGTTCCTTTTATTGATAATGACGTACGTTTATATGGAGGTGATAAAGCGAATATAGCTATTGGCCAAGGTTACATGATGTCTACACCTATGAGTCTCCTTGTCATGATATCACGTATTGCTCTAGGTACTAGGATTACTCCTCATGTTGTTTTAAATGATAAAAATAGTATACATGTGAGACATAAGTTGTCTATTAATGAAGAGTATCTAGATTATATTAGGCGCTCTTTGTATGATGTGATGTACAATAGGTTTGGCACGTGTTATTACGTACAAAGATGGCGTAAACCTATTCCTCGTGTTTTTTTTCATGGAAAAACAGGCACAGCTCAGACAGTAAGTTTAAAAAATGTGGATGAGAACAGTGTCCATCATAAGGATCATGCTCTTTTTGTTGGGTATAGTACAGAGAACAACATACCTTCTCTAGCTATTGTTGTTATTATTGAAAATATAGGAGGAGGAAGTTCTTTTGCTGCTCCTGTAGCACTGGATGTTTTATCATATATATATAGAGAGAAATTGATCGATGTTGATACATAAAAAGATAATTACTATTTTATATATTATTCTATGGTTTATTGGACTTTCTACTCTCTTTTCTATATCAAAGTATTTTTTTTTCAAGCAGTGTATTTTTTTAATTATTGGTGCCTTTTTGATTTTTCTCATACATAAAATACCTTTTGTATGGATATATCATAGTGCCTATTTTCTTTATATTGTGACTATAGGGTTGTTACTATACACTCATTTTTTTGGAATATCTATTAATGGATCTCAAAGATGGATTAGTATAATATTTTTTTCTTTTCAAGCTTCAGAGATAGCAAAAATTTCTATCATTGTTGCTTTATCGCGTTTTCTTTATGATACACGCATGTGGAATAGTTTTATTACTATTATTATGAGTTGTCCAATATTTCTTATTCCTGCTTATTTTATTTGGAAGCAGCCAGATCTTGGTACAATGCTATTGATTATGGCTATTAGTATGTTCTGTGTGCTTTTTTCTCATATATCTCTCAGAATTATTTTTATTTTTTTTTCTTTATCTCTTTTTGCATGTGTTATTTTTATCTCTTTTAATTTAAAAGATTATCAAAAGAGACGACTATCTGCTTTTTTATCTACGTTTACTCATGTAAATAAACAAGATACGTATAAAGATAATTATCATGCCTATCAAGCTGCAATAGCGATAGGATCAGGAGGATTTTTGGGTCAAGGATATGGTAAGGGTAGTCAAAATATCCTAGAATATGTTTCTGAAAATGAAACAGATTTTATTTTTACTGTTTTTGCAGAAAACTATGGATTTTTCTCTTGTACATTGCTTGTAGTATTATATCTTTTTTTTTTATTGTTATTATTAAGATTTAATCAAGGTAATAATGGTTTTACTTTCATTCTGTCAGGTGGTATTATATCTTACTTTTTTCTTGCTTTTATATTTAATTTATATATGACAACAGGACTGATACCCGTTGTTGGTAGTCCTTTGCCGTTTTTTTCTTATGGAGGAACATCAGTAGTTGTTAACTGTATTGCTTTTGCTTTAGTTTGTCATGCACAAAAAAAATAACATGTATTTTCCTATATTTAATATCATTTAGATATTTGTGAATACTTATTTAATTTTCAAGTTTGACTTTTATGTACTTATGTGACATAATTCGAATTCTTTAAGATTTTTTTACTTTAGGAGGCATTTATGTCTTCAACATGGTCGTCAAAGGCTGGATTTATCATAGCTTCTATGGGCTCAGCAATAGGTTTGGGTAATCTTTGGAGATTATCTAATTTGATATCAGAACACGGTTCTGTTTTTATTATATTTTATCTTTTGTCATGCTTTGTACTTGGTCTTCCCTTGGTTGTATGCGAGATATCTCTTGGAGCTAATTTGCGTAAAGGACCAATAAGTGCAGCTCTGTATGGTGTTAAGGAACTAAAAATGCCTAGATTTTTGTCAGCATTTGGTTTTTTAGGTGTTTTGTGTTCTTTTATGATATTATGTTTCTATTTTGTCATATCATCATGGACAGTTTTTTATACACTTTATGCAGCTAGACCTTCCTTTTATGATTCTCATGAGGATTATGATAGTATTTTTTCGCTTTTCACAAATCCTATAGGTCAGTCCTTTTCTAGTATTGAGATATTATTGCTTGTCTTTGTGATCATGATTGTTGTCTTTATTGCTTATAGAGGATTAAATCAAGGCATAGAGTTTATAGGCAAGGTGTTTATGCCTATTTTCTTTGTGATATTATTATGCTTCTTTGTATATTCTCTTATTGCTTGGGATTATAAGAGTGCTTTCAGACATTTTTTTGTATGGCATAATGATACTAATATTATTGAGGCATTAGGTGATGCTATCGGTCATTCGTTTTTCTCTCTCAGTGTTGCCTGTGGCATACTAGTGGTTTTTGGCTCTTATTTGCCTAATACTAAATCTATACCTAAGATGTCTCTTATGGTGGTTTTGGCAGATACTATAGTAGGTTTCATAGCTTCTTTTACGATATTCTCTATAATGTTTTCTTACAACATACCTGAAATATCATCATCATCTCATCTTTTTACTATTCTTCCCTTGGCATTTCGTGATGCGGGAGATATTTCTTTGATATTAGGTATCATGTTTTATTTTCTTGTTTTTATAGCCGCTTTAACATCTTTAGTATCTTTATTTGAAGTTGTTGTGCAAACTTCTTATGAGTTGACACAAGTCAATAGAAAGGGCATGATCTTGTTTTTTGCTGTTCTGTTTTTTATTATTAACATGGGTGTGGTAATAAGTTCAGAATACTTGGATTTTTTAGATAGTAATTTAGGTTTATATCTCTTGCCCATTTCGGGTCTTATGTTGACTTTGTTTTTTGGACTTGGTGGTAGTAAACTCATTAAGTATGATAGTAGTGATGCTATAGTTTACCAGTATGTTTTCTTTATGACAAAAGTGGTAATACCTTTTATTATCATTGGCTTTTTTATACTACAAATTGTAAATATATGAAGGGTTGATAAATCATATTGAAGTACTTTTGTATTTTTATAACATGTCATAGTGTATGTTGTTTTGTAATTCCTCTTTTTATTATAGGAGGTATTAGTCAATTCAGTATTATAGAAAATTATATACATGATATTTACTATTTTTCTGTTTCTTGTTATTTTCTTCTATATGTTTTGTTCTTTTTTTTTAGTAAAGAAAATACTACTTGTCTCTATCACAAGTATTATTACTGTCATAGGAGATATAGCATGACGTTTTATAATCATGCGTTTTTTATGTATAGCATACACTATTTTTCTTTTTTTATTATTGATATAGTGAGACATCGTTTTATTTGAATACTTTTATATGCATCATGTAGTTATTATTGGAGCAGGCCCATGTGGAATTTTTACTGCTTTTCAGTTGGGTATTCGTGGTATATCTAGTACTATTGTTGATTGTCTTCCATCTATTGGAGGTCAATGCTCTCATCTTTATCCTGATAAGCCTATATACGATATACCAGGTTATCCATCGATTACTGGCAAATGTCTTATTGATAGTTTATATGAACAAATTAAGCATATCAGACACACTTTATTACTTAATACATTTATATTTTCTTTACAATATGTTAAGGAAGATAATCGCTTTTTATGTATTGATGATAAAAATGTTGTTAGAACTTCTTCTCAGTATGTTATTTTTGCTACGGGATCTGGTATCATTAAGTCCAAGAAGTTAAATATATCTAACGCAGAGTTGTTTGAAAAAAATGGATGTCTATTGTATCATGTGGATAATGTGAATAATTATAAGAAATATCGTCTTATTGTATCTGGTGGCGGAGATTCGGCTTTAGATTGGGTGCTTATTTTTGCTAAACATGGTATAGATGTTACTCTTGTTCATAGATCTTGTAACTTTCGTGCTTTTCCCATTACTATTAATAAAGTGAAGAAAATAATATCTTCTGGTACTATCAAGTTTATCTGTGGCAAGATAGAGTCTGTCTGTGGCTCATCTTGTATTGATAAAGTGATTATTAAAAATATTGATGATATGGGAAGAGAGAGTGGTTATACAGAGATAAGAGCTGATAAAATATTTGTCTTCCATGGTCTTGCTATAGGTAAAACTGATCTTGTAGAATGCGAAAAAATACATAATCGTTACGCTGTTGTAACTGATTCTTTTCGCACATCTATAAGTAATATTTATGCTGTGGGGGATTGTAACTATTATAAAGGTAAGCTTAAGCTTATTTTATCGGGTTTTCATGAAAGTGCTCTCGCAGCTCAAGATATTTTCATAAAAGCATGTCCAGAAAGTAATCATCAATTGCAGTATACTACTACATCTAGGTCTATACAAAGTATTATTTGTCCAAAAAAAAGTTAATATATTATCATTATGATATGCCTATCTAATAGCACCAAAGATATAATCAATTTATTTGATAAACCTTATATACATATTATTTATGAAGAAAGTTTTTTTTTTATTGACTTTTTTGACTCTTTGTGTTATAAATCCTTTCCTTCATTTTTGGAGAAGCAGATTTTAGGTAGAGATTTTTCTTTTTTTCTTAATGACGGAGATCAAATAGGATCGGAGATAAATGTCTTTCAATTAACTGAGTGGAATCGTGTTTTTTTACGTTTAGAGAACGATTTTTTTAGTTGTTTTGTAAAAGTACTGAATGTAGACAACATTCCTGGTTTTTGCATTTTTTTTAAAGATATCTTACTTAAGACTCACTCATTAACATACGAAACTAAGCTAGGAGTTATTCAAGATTTTTCCGGAGGTATTGCTCATGATTTTAATAATGTGTTTTCCACAGTGTGTATTTTATGCGAGAGACTGTTATATGATTTTATGTCTCCTTGCAAAAGTATACAGAGTAAAGACATTGAATATGTTAAGAGTATCTATTATCACGTAAGAGAACTATCTCATTTAACTCATATTTTTTCACTTCTTTCTTCATCTTTTTATAGAGATACCTCTGTTTTTAACATTAGAGATTTATTGAGTTCTGTTGTTAGTATTTTTTCTTCTTTTTTTGTTGAAAAGGAAGTTATTAAGATTGTTGGTTGTGATGGTGCGTTATTTATTAACGGAAGTTTTGATGAATTATCCTTATGCTTTGCTCATATTCTTCTTAATGCAATAGAATCTTCCTGTAATTTACTGCCTTTTGTAGAACTGGATAGTGGAATGTATAATGTTTTAAGAAAAAAGTACAAATTTACTCAAAACCCCTCTTATTTGTCTCAATGCATACTTGTTAAAATTACTGATTTTGGAGATGGTATAAATCCTGCTATTAAAGATAAAATATTTTTGCCTTTTTTTACCACTAAGAATCTGAATCATAATAAAGGTCTTGGGCTTACTATTGCTTATACTATTGTTACAAGACATAATGGCATTATTGATATTCATACCTCACAACGTGGATCTACGAGTTATGTAATACTACCTCAGTATTGTAAATCTAAGGTAGTTTTGCATGATGTATCTAGTGATAAAAACAAAATTTCCACTCCTAATGTATTCGGTAAAAAAGGAAATATTCTTCTTGTTGAAGATAATATTATTTTTCGTGATATTTTATGTGTTTTTTTGAAAAAAAAAGGATACGAAGCCTATTGTTGTTCTAATGGAAAGGAAAGTTTAGATTTTTTTACTTCTACAGATGTGGATATTAATCTTATTTTGTCTGATATTATTATGCCAGAAATGGATGGAGTGTCTTTTTTTAAAAAGATTTCTAATGGATTATATCAAAAAAATGTTATATTTATGTCTGGTAATCTTGGAAACGATTACAATAGCTACTTTAATAAGTCTAAGAGAGTTTATTTTATTCAGAAGCCTTTTGGTTTGAAAAATCTTCTCACACTTATAGAGAAAACTATTTAGTAAAGAAGTTAAAGAAGGTTAAACATATGAATCGTGAGAATAAAGATTTAGAAGCTGCTATCGTTCAGATAGAACGTTCCTTTGGTAAGGGCGCAATTATGAAAATGAGTCAAGGTGCTATTCAAAGTGTTCCCTGTGTATCTACAGGATCAGTGTCTCTAGATTTTATATTAGGGACAGGAGGGCTACCCAAGGGAAGAATAATAGAAATATATGGACCTGAATCTTCTGGTAAAACGACTCTTGCATTACAATGTATGGCTCAGTTTCAAAAAAATGATGGAAAAGCTGTATTTATTGATGCTGAACATGCTTTTGATTCTGTGTATGCGAGAAATATAGGTGTTGATATAGATAATTTACATATATCGCAACCTGATTATGGAGAACAGGCTTTGGAAATTGTTGATGTTTTTATTAAATCAGGCTCTGTTGATGTGATAGTTGTTGATTCTGTTGCAGCTCTTGTTCCTAAGGCAGAATTAGATGGAGAAGTAGGAGATCAGTTACCTGGTTTGCAAGCAAGACTCATGAGTCAAGCTTTGCGTAAAATCACAGGACATCTTGCACGAACACAAACAACTCTCATATTTATTAATCAAGTACGATCTAAGATAGGTGTTATATTTGGTTCTCCAGAAGTAACTACTGGTGGTAATGCATTAAAATTTTACTCTTCTATTCGTTTAGATATACGTCGTATCACTCAATTAAAGACAAATAATGTTGCATATGGACATACTGTACGTATCAAGGTTGTCAAAAATAAATTAGCACCTCCTTTCCGTGATACAGAGATTGATATCATTTATGGTAAGGGATTAGATTATTTGAGTGATATTGTGTATATTGCAACACAACAAAATATTATCAATAAATCAGGTTCATGGTACTCTTATAAGGAACATAAGTTAGGACAGGGCAAGGATTCTGCTGGTAGTTTTCTTAGGGAAAATCCTCTTATTTACGATGAAATAAAAGATGCTCTTCGCAAAAAACTTTTTGTTAATAGCGAAGATGATAACAATCAAGATGATAATGTTATAGATTTAGATTTATGAACCTAGGTCGCCAGGATATTCGTAATTTTTTTTATTCTTTTTTTGCTCAAAACTATAATCATCATACTCTTCCTTCCTTTTCTCCCGTGAATCCACTATATCCTCAGCATGATAACGTTATGTTTGTTAATGCAGGAATGGTGCCTCTTAAGAAATTTTTTTTAGGTTTTGAAAAATCTCCTCATCCTTCGCTATGTACTATACAGAAATGTTTACGTGTATCAGGAAAACATAATGATTTGGATGCTATTGGTATATCCTCAACACATCATACTTTTTTTGAAATGTTGGGTAATTTTTCTTTTGGTAGTTATTATAAAAAAGAATCTATTTCTTTAGTGTGGAATTTTCTTGTTCATGTTCTTCATATTGATTGTGATAAACTTATTGTTACTGTTCATCTTAAGGATACTGAATCCTATGCTATATGGTCCTCTATTATTTCTGAAGAGCGTATTTTCTGCGTAGATGGAGATAGTAATTTTTGGTCTATGGATAAGGTAGGTCCCTGCGGATATAGTACTGAAATATTTTATGATTATGGAGAAAATCTTCACTATTCTATATGTCCATACAAGGGTATTAACGGATCTCGTTTTATTGAAATTTGGAATATTGTCTTTATGTCTTTTTCTGTAGATGAAGAAGGTACAAGGAATGATTTAGATGTTCCATGTATAGATACAGGTTGTGGATTTGAAAGACTTGTGAGTGTTATAGAGAATGTACAGGATAACTATTGTAATTCTCTTTTGTATCCCATATATAAAGAATATCGTGACATTTTTTCAATTTCTCAAAAGAAATATGATAAATCTTTACGTATTCTTACTGATCATATAAGATCCGTTTATGCTTTACTATGTGATGGTTTGCAACCAGCTAAAGATGGACAAGGATACGTTTTGCGGAAGATTATAAGACGAATGTTAGGTGAAATGTATTACTTAGACAACAAAAACTCTATTGCTCTTACAAAGTTGATGAGTATATATAAAGGTTATTCTTATGACGTTCGTGATGATATTTTTTCTTCTGTACAGAAGACTATTTCATGTGAAGAAGAGCTATTTTATTCTATATTAGATAATAATATTGATGTTATTTCTCATTTATGTGTTTCATGTGATTCTACATATTTATCATCAGAGGATGTTTTTTTTCTTTATGATACCAAAGGAGTACCATTGGATATTATTCAGCATGTTGCACGTGTTCATGAAAAAAGTATTCATTATGATAGTTTTACTAAATTGCTTGATAAGCAAAAAAAACGTTCTCGTGAAGACTATTCTTATAAAAAAGTATCGCATGTGCCTCTTGTTCATACAGTAGCAAATGTGAATAAGGAAATGTTATTTTGTGGTTATCATACTTTAACCTGTACCTCTACTTTGGAAGATATTATTCCTTTAGAAGAAAAAAATCAGTACATGTGTGCATTTGCCAATACTCCATTTTATGCTGAAGAGGGAGGACAGGTGGCTGATGAAGGATATATTGTTTTTCATGGAGGATTAAAGGTCACAGTTAATGATGTACAGAAAAAAAACAATGTTCATTATCATTATATTGTTTTACCTCATAAAGTTGATATAGGTACACAGGCATTTTTAGAAGTGGATAAGCACAAGCGTCATAGTATCGCAAGTCACCATTCAGCAGCTCATCTTTTACAATCTGCTTTAAAAAAATTCTATGGAGACAGTGTCTATCAATGTGGTCAAAATGTTTCTTCTTCTTATGGAAGGTATGATTTTTTTTGTTTAGAATCTGTAAAAAATGATGATACTTATCGTATAGAGAAAATTGTTAATGACTATATTTCCACCGATGCTTCTGTACAATCATTGAGTATATCATATAGTGATGCAAAAAAGGATGGATTTTTGACATGTAAAGATATGATATATGATGATACTGTAAGAGGATTATCTATGATTACACACGATGGAGTGTGTTTATCTCAAGAGTTATGTTGCGGAACTCATGTAAAAAATCTCTTAGAAATACGTTGTTTTGTAATAAAAAGTATGTCTTCTTTAGGATCATCTATTAAACGAGTAGTGTATTTATGTGGTGATGCAGCCATTGACTATTTATTGTCTTCTCATGAGGATAGGAGAAAATCATTATCTCTGTTTTCGCTTAGTGATACTGATAGTATTGTTACTTCTATGGAAAAATTGTATAAGAATATACAGAGTATTGAAAAAGATAATTATGGTATGCTTCTTTTATATATAAAGAATATGCTTGATTATCATTCTCTTCAATACAAGGAGTACAAAATACACTATTGCATTATTAGAGAGAGTGTATCTGAAAATTATTTTTCTTCTCTTGATGCTAGCGTCATAAAAAAATGCCAGAAACACTTCCCATCCAGTATTATTATGATTGTACATGAAAAAAATAATGTTACATATGTGTATATTTCTACAAATATACGCGACTTAGACATAAGAGATTTATTTACTCATAAGAATGTGTGTATGTTTTTTCTTAACGTCTCTCATAGTGATGCTGTGAAAGGTGGTGGTAGTAACAGATTTATACATTTTTATGTGAAAGAATCTCTGTCTCAGGACATGGAACATAATTTTCATGATAAAATAATGTTTTTTTTGAATACAGAACAAGAGAGAAAATAAGCTAATTATTTTGCTAGTAGCGTGTTGATTTTGTACTGTAAATCACTAATAAATTGTTCTGTAGTAACCCATGAATATGAGGGGCCTTTGAGAAGTGCTATATCCTTAGTAAATATATGATCTTGAGTTACTAGTGATACTACTGCATCTTCTATGATAGAGTACAAGTTTTTTTTGTACTTATTTTGAGAATATTTGTATTTGAGAGCTTGTGTCCAAGCATAGATTGAAGCTATTGGATTAGTGCTTACTGGCAAGTTCTTTTTATATATGTGGTAATGTTTTGTTACTGTTCCGTGAGCCGCTTCTGTTTGTACGATTTCTCCTTTTTGAGCTATGAGAATAGATTTCATCATACCTAGAGATCCAAATCCTTGGGCAATAAAATCTGACTGAACATCACCATCATAGTTTTTACAAGCCCATATGAAACCACCTCCAGAACGTACAACGAAGGCTACCATATCATCTATGAGCTTATGATTATATGTGATATTATGAGTGAGAAATTTTTCTCTATAGTATTTTTCATAAGTGTCTTGAAAAATACTGTAAAACATTTCATCATACTTTTTTAGCACGGTATTTTTTGTTGATAAGTAGAGATTTTCTTTCTTTTCAATAGCATAACTCATACATGAATGAGCAAAGTCTTGAATAGATGCTCTACTATTGTGCATAATCATTTGATATCCTGCTTGATATTTATTTTCATATACTTTTTCTTTTCTATTATTTCTGTATCTGTATATTTCAATATAATCATTATCTTCCAAATCTATTTCTTGGGCATTATATTGATCACCATAACCATGACGACACACAGTAATAGGAAGTGTCCAATGTTTTATTGTATTAGGCAAGCCAGGTATACATATAGGTTCTCTGATAATAGTTCCATTTAGAATATTTCTAATAGTAGCATTGGGTGATCTCCATTGCTTCTGTAAATTGTATTGCGTCTTTTGTTTAGCATTAGGTGTGATAGTGGCACATTTGACGGCTATTTTGTGCCTCATAATAGCTTCAGCTGCACTTTTTGTAATATCATCGTTTGTTCTATCTCGATTTTGTATAGATAGATCAAAATCTATTATGGATATATCATCATAAAAATGAGTGACTATGGAAGATTTTATCATATTCCACATGACATCAGCCATTTCATCTCCCTTAATATTGACTAGTGGATTGTTTTTCGTGCTCATATTTTATCTTATTCTAAATATATCAAATAGTCCAAATTGCATGTTAATATTAACACTAATGATTATTTAATGAAAGGTTTTTCCATTTTATGGATGAAAAAAAAGTTACAGACAAAACACTAGATGTTCTTTTTGATATTGTGTGTTATTTAAGTAAATTTTCCGAACAAGATAGTGATTTAAAAAGTATTATACGTACAAGTTATGTCCTGATGGATATACACAAATATCTTAATAATATTTCTTCTGTAGGTTCTCATCATGATAAGCGAAAAAAAATTATTTCACGTATTAAAGAAATATCCCGAGGAAGCTCTTAAAATTCTTTCATCGTGTAATGAAGATGAAGTTGATCTTATATATAAAAACTGGTATTTGTGGGCACATAGCAAGCAAATACCATGTCACAATCATTGGCGTATATGGTTTATTCTGGGCGGAAGAGGTAGTGGCAAGACACGAGCAGCCTCTGAATGGTTAAGAGAAAGAATACGTGATACATCTAAAAATATTGATATAGCGTTAATTAGTATTACTATAAAAAATGTTTTTGATACTATGCTTTATAGTGCTTCTGGCTTATTAGGTTATTCACAAAACACACATTTTTCCTCGAAATTAAAAAAAATAGCTCTTACTCCTAAATGTAATATACATATATTTTCTTCTTATAATCATGATACGTGTCGTGGTTATTCCTTTGATTATGTATGGATTGATGAATGGCTTTTTTGTCGTGATTATAAATGTTTATTGAGAAATGTGAATTTTGCCGCTCGATCTTCTCAAGATTCAAAAATTATTGTAACTACTACTACTAATGCTCATAAAAGGTTTTGCAAAAGTTATGTAACCGATAATGATTTGGTAACATATCTCGATACTCAATCTAACTACAGTGCTTTAGGAGAAAGTTTTACAAAATCTCATTACTGTTCTTCTATAAATGAGGATTTTTATTGTAATGAAAAAAGCGAGGATTACTTTTTCCCTCTTATTCATGCATCAGATATTTATTATAGCGATGAATATACAAATATTACCTATGATAGTGTTGTAATTGCTCTAGATCCGTCTTTTACTGGTTATTCCTCTTCTTCTCTTTTTGGTATCGTTATTACTGGATGTTGGAAGAATAAATACTATGTCATTGCTGATAAAACAATAAGGTATACAAGTATTATGGATATTGTACGTTATGTGTGTTGTCTTTATAGCGAATACCGTGCATCTTGTATAGTTATTGAAAATAACCAAGGTGGACATGTTATTCAAAATCTTATTCATGCACATGATGCAAATATTTGTTGTAGAGAAGTAAGAGCATTATCGAATAAAATTTTAAGAGCACAACCTGTTGTTGATCTTTATAGACAGCGTATAGTATTTCACTGTGATGTTTTTAAGGAATTAGAATTAGATCTTACAACATCGAATTATATTACAGATAGAATTGATGCTCTTGTATGGTCATTATTTTATCTTATTCAAAATCCAAAAATAACTAATACCAAGAGAAAAATACGTTATTTATGAAATTATCATACTTGTGATTATTTCAGGTAAAATATATGTAATACATTTCTTAAATTATTGAAAGCGTGAACCATCCTTATAAAAATGCTATTGTCAATAGATGTGTTACTATAATATCACAGTTTGCTTCATCTATTAATCTTAAAATTTATTTAGATAACAAAATTGTGAGCGAAGAAGATACTGTATATCACATCTTGTATAAAAACAAGAGATACAGTTTTTATGAAATAATTGAATCATTTTATGCTGATTATATTTTATTTGGTAACGCTTATCTTTCTTTGGATTTTAATAGTAAAAAAGAATTATACCTTTCTCATATTCCTCAATATTCTATCAAACCTATATATGATGATAATCACCTCATATATTATGATGTAGATTGTGGAAAGTATGTGAAACGTTTTCATATTAAAGATAATCTTTCTTTTATTTTTCATTATAAGAAAGCGGATCCCATGAATAATACCTTGGGATTTTCATCTTTGGAAAGTGCTCGAAGGGCTATCAATATTTATGATAAAGGTTCTTTATGGACTGAATCTCTTTTAAACAATTCTGCTAGACCTAGTGGAGCAATTATATGTAATAGTTCTCAAGGATTAAGTGAAGAACAATATATAAGATTGAGAAATCAGTTAAATTCTTCTTATAAAGGTGAAAAGAATGCTGGAAAGGTCATGGTTTTAGAAGGTGACTTAGATTGGAAGAGTATGAGTTTGACTGCTTCTGATATGGATTTCACAGAGGCACGTAGAGATGCATCGCGCGAAATAGCTCTTGCTTTTTCTGTACCTTCTATGCTTTTAGGTATTCCTGGTGATAATACTTATTCTAATTTCAAAGAGGCAAAAGATGCCTTTATGCAGTACACCATATATCCTATGGTATATAAAGTTTCACGTTCCTTTGAGAGATGGATTAATTCTCTGTTTTGTAAGAATTATTTTATCAAATGCTGTATTGATAACAATTTTTATGCTGAGAATACAAATATTCACATGTCTGAAATAAAAGAGAAAAAAAATAATTCTTTTAAGATATATACTTAATTTAATAGTAAGGTAATAAATATGAAAAAAACAAATGATAATGATAGGCAAAATCTCATGAAGTTTTCAAGTGAAAGTGGTATCCCTGAAACATTGGATGAAGAAGATTATAACATTAATTCAGAACAATTGCGTTCCTGGATTGCATATATGAAGTATGGAGATACTCAAGAAGTATATGCTATCGATACTCATGATAATAGCCGTAATACTGTTAGTTGTCCTAAAATTGTTTCTTGTTACTTAAATAAAAGACTTCTGCAAGCATCACCTTTAAGAAATATTGTCTCTTATTTTTCTACTGATAAGTCTTATCATAAGAGACCTGTATCTCATAATATTAATGGTTATGGATGGCATAGTTCTGATGTATCTCGTAAAAACGAAATTCTATTTTCTATTAAAGATTTCCCCATGGGAGAGATGTATTCTAACTTTGTCGCAACACAATCTATTCTTGAGGATTATGATTCTACTTTATTGCATTGGTTCATCAATGAAATATATTATAGATTTTGTCGTTTAGAAGTATCTGGTATCTTATTTGGTAATGCTCATAATCAGCCTTATGGTATTTTATCTTATCAAAAACATAAAATGAGTGATACTCAATTATCTTTAGATGTAGAAAATGGAATAGATATAGCAAAAGAAGGTATTCCATCATATGATGTATCTATTACAAATGAAAATGTAGAGGATTATTTGCGTGCTTTTTATAAACTTATTCTCTCTTTAGATAGTTTTTATAAATACAATGCAAGTTTTGTGATTTCTCGATCATTATTTTCACGCCTTATTGATATTCAAAGTTCATCTAATACAAAAATTTTACAAGATTACCAGGATAATTCACATAATCATATACACCATACCATTTTTACGTATCCTGTAATCGTTATTGATGAAATGGATAAAGATAATGCTAACGATGTTATTTTTGGTGATTTTCGTCAGGGCTATCTTTTAGTGGAAAAAGAAGATATGCGTATTATTCGTGATCCTTATTCTCAAAAGCCTCATATTATTTTTTATGTAAGTAAAAAAATAGGTGGTAGTGTTTATAATGATAAAGCTTTACGTATTATGCATATAGAATAGGCAGAAATACATCATGCAAGAAAAGTATCCACAGTATATAGAAGATTTGTATAAGCTTTTTCTTCAATATGCAAGAATGTTGTCCACAGATGAGCATAATAAAGGGCTCATTTATCAGTGTATTCTCTATTCCATTGATCTTATTAGTAAGTACTTTGAGACAAGTATACTGGTAAATACATCCGAAGTGCATCATGTACATGATATGTGTAACATAAAGTTAACTCATAAACCTCTTATGTACATTAATGCTATCTATTATAAAAATGATAATACTGAAAATAAAAGGATTCCCCTGGCTCAAGATCAAATATATCACATAGATAGTTTTAATTCATCTTTTTCTTTACGATTATCTCATCATATGTTAACCACTCTATATGTTGATTACATGTATGGGCTAAATAAGTGTAATTGGAAGATAATCATATGTCAGTTAGCATTACATGTATATGAGGAAAGAATTTTTAATAAAGATGTACATGTTATTCCTCATCACATTAAAGAATTTATTAATTTGTATTCTGATAGGAGAATTTGATGATCAAAAAAATTTTAATGCCTTATTGTATTAGTATATTTGGTCATAAAGATGATGATATTACTCCTATTTTTGTGAAAAAATCTTGGTGTGCTATTTTTTACTCTACTCATAATTCTGTTTATACTTTTAAAGTGCGATACTTTTCTCATTCATATAATTTCTTTTATATTTTATGGAAATCATCAACTTATAGGGTTTTTCAGTTTTCTAATGCGGACTTGCGTAGGGTTTTTATTACTTTTTGGGCGCATAGCGATTCTTCTCTGTGTAATAAGCTTTTTCTTCCTTTATCACAAGAATCTTAAACGGTATGTTATTATGAATACATTCATCATACAATACCTTGAAAAATGCCAAAAAGAGATATCTAATAATGATTTTTTATCTCGGTATTTTTCTAGTGGTATATTTTTTCTCAATAACAAAATTAATGAAGATTTATCTTTTATTCTGCTAAAAGATATTGATGCTCAACCACTTGATAAAAATCAATATTATACAATGCAATATGATCTTAACTATTTATTGTATCTTAAGTCGGGTTCTATTAGAGACATAGGAATGTGTTTGCATCATTTTTATTATTGTTGTTATATATCTTCTGAAAATGTCACGCGAAACATATTGTCTAAATATGCTGTTCGTGCTCACGAAAATGCATCTATTTATGCACATGTATCTTTTTCTTTATGCAGTCTTACCCATGATATTTAATAATAATATACAATGCTTTGTTTATCAAAATAATAGCTATGATAAAAAAGATGATACTAGTATTAAAATTTCTGGATTGAGAAGTTGTCATATCGTATATACACATCACTATCAAGAGACTTGTGCTTTTGATAAAGTTACACAAGACTCTCTGTTTGTGCCTTATAGTTCTGATATAGATATTAAACTATATGGTTTTTTTAGAGATAAAAAAGTTTATCATTCTCTTCATACTCAATGTTGTACTAAAAAACCTATTTTTCTTTCTGTCGAATCTTTTGACAATGATGTGCTTGTGAAAGGAATGTTTTTTATTACTTATTATGAATATATTATTGACGAGCAATTGGATTTATATTTTAAGATGTCTTGCAAGTCTTTTTCCCTATAAACAATATTTTTTTATACACATAATCATTATGAATCACTTTAATCGCATGCAAAATAATTCTCATTTAAACAATAAAATTGATCATATGTCTCGTAATATTGATGAGATTCTTCAGTATTTAAAAAATAATAGAAATAATAATGTTGTATATCAATATAAAACAACTAATTATGATAATAATTTATCACAAGTTATTAATAGCGTAGCAAAAGATACAACTAGGAATTTTTTAAATAGTATACATAAAAAATCTTCTTTTAAAGAAAGTGATTCATCTCACAGTTTATTTGAAAATATTTTGTATAAAGGAATGAGCAATACTATATTGAATATTTTTGATAAAATATGGTAGAAAATATGCATAAGAATGTGATTCCAATACCTTGCTTATCGGTATGTGAGATAAATATTGAGTACAGCGTTGATATTTTCAATATGGCAGACAATAGTGAAAAAAGACTTCTCAAATCTCCATTTCCTCGTTGCATGTATGACTTTTCTAATAATTACTTTATTAAAGAAGATATGCAACATATAGTTGATTTTTTTTATAATACTTCGGGGCAATATGAATCTTTTTTATTACAAGATCCCTTGAGTAATTTATATATTTCTCATACAAATACTTCTTATGAAAATTTTGAATTGATATCTTCAGATCATAATAGCAATATTTTTTATTTTAAAAATCATCATCTTCTTCGATTGAAGAATACTTTGATCAGTGAAGAAGATATTATTGTGACAGTGAATGATGTATTAGTTGATAAAAGCTCATATGATTTTGATACTGATAATTTGATTCTTACTTTTAAAAGTTCTCACAAGAAGGGAAAAGTTAAAATACAGTTATTGTACTATCTTCATGTACGTTTTTTAAAACAAAACATATCTATTATATCAAAATCGCCACATTTTTATCAAATAGATAATCTTATACTTGTAAAGGTATAGTTTATGTCTTGTTTTGGCACATTATTTTTTGACTTCCTTAGTAAAGGTAAATCATTTTATTTTACTAATGGTCAAGAAAAAATTTTTAATAATAAACTATATTTATCATCTTATATATGTGTTACAAAAATGAGTGAAGGTCTTGGATTTGCAGGTATTTCTATGGATATTCTTTGCTCAAAAGATAATAGCATTATCATGTATCTAGAAAGTATACAAGACATTTCACAAGTTTCAATTATAGTAAGTAAATATGATAACACGCTTATTTTCCGTGGAAATTTATTCTACATGAATGTTAATGAAGATAATGGATATCTTATTTTTAGTAGTTCTTTATTTTGTTTGGGTGCATAAGATTATGTTTGGTTGGATTGTAAAAGCTGGTGCAGCTCTTTTGCTAGATACTGTGTTCAGCAAAAACAAGAGAAAGAAGTATTCTCGTAAAAAAAATACTGCGATTGCACTAACATCTCAAAATAGTGAACTACATTTTTATAAATCTGATGAGGAATTTCCCTTTAGCTATCTTTGGGGCATTGTTCCTTTTTTTCATGAATACCAGGGTTATAAAAGATATTTTTTCCCCATAGATAAAAAACATACTATACAGTATCGCATTTTAAAATACAACAATACATCGAAGAAGTATGTTTTTCCTTATTTATTATATGAATCATGTACATATGACCATGGGCGTATATTTCGTATTATAAGTACAAGGAGTTTAGGTAGTCAAATGATGGCCTTTGAAAATCCTCTATCATGTTTTACATTTACTAACTTAAAAGAATATCCGTTCTGGAATAATATTTTAGCGACTCAAAATATTTCTGTGGTATGTAATGCTTCATTGTGTCAGGATAATACTTTTTACCGTAAACATGTGGGCTCATTCTTGAAAAATTACTGTTGTGATTTTTCTTTGGCATCTGGATTAATTGAAGTTAGTATAGATGATTTGCCTAACATGTTACGTAGTAACGTCATAAATAGTCTGCACTTATTTTTATTACACTCATCCTTTGGATTTGATGTTATGGACTATGCATCTCCTATCATATTTATTATCGATGTAAAAAAGAATACTTTGGGTGATATTAAAAAGAAATTGTCGCGTTTTGGTAATTTGTTACCACGTAGAGTACGTGATGGGTCTTTTTTTGCTTTTCATAATCTATATCAAGAGAATGATATATATAGTCTTTTACATGAATATGCATCTGGTACTTATAAAATACTATTTTATTCCCAATATCAATATTTATATAAAAGATACAGATCTCAAATGTATACGCTCGTGTATAAAGATATTAATATTATACCTGACCTTTCTATGATAGGAGATATGCTTTTTCGATATAATGAATCTGGCATATATGATACATCATTTTGTGATTTTCCTTTTTATCATGATATACATAATATTAAGAATATGTATTCACGTGTTTTTTTTGTATGTGATTTATATTTTCGTTTTATTGATAATGATGTTTTGAATGCAAGACTCAATAAGGAATGGGAGAATATTCCTTTACATTACATTAGATATATCAAGAATGTTATTGCTCAATATTTGTATACTCATGGCATATCATTACATTCTTACTGTATTAATTATCCTCAAGATTATTTAGATTGTAGTTATCATTTAGAATTTCCTATTGCTACTATTATTCACGATCTTTTTCGTATTATAGGTTTTAAGAAAAATATTATTTTCCCCATATATCCTAGAAAAACTGTCTTGGGTGCTTTTCTTAATGAAGATCCTAAAAAGTCACTTATTAAGTTTTTAAAAATTATCAATTATTATTTTTACGAGAATGTAAAGGGAGATATCATTGTTTCCTGTGTTTCCGTCAAGCACATTTCTTTCAGTAAAAGTGATTATTTATCTATTTGTTTTGTAAGAGATCAGGCTAAGGATATATATTTTAATAGACTTTTTGAGTTAGTGACATATAGTATTTCAGGAGAAAGTGTAAAATATAGCAATCACGATGTCTCGGCACGTGAAAGATACAACACGCACACACATGTCATCAAGTTAGGTGTTATATGTAATCAAAATGAAAGAAGTGTTATTTATAACAGATTTCAAATGAGTTCTCGACGCTTCAAAACACATATTGAAGTTACCACGGGTATTGACTATATTGTGTCTATTAATTCTTTGATTCTTATTAGCATATGTGATAGAGATGTTTTTTACATAGTGAAAAATATTGATTATTATAGTAATACTAAATGTTTACATTTATTTAATATATAGAAGTAGTGTATTGATTATTTTTGTTTATTGTGTTAGAATAAGAGCTCTATTTTTTTTTTTGAAATTTAGGTATTGTGACAAAAAGAAGCATATTATTTACGTTTTTAGCTTTCGTTATGTGCTCTCTATCTATGTTATCCTTTTCCTCTTTTGCTGGTAGTGAAAATGCTTCTGATATGATAGAAAGCGTATATCCTAAGACAGTGACGATTGGCATTAGAGAGGATATTGGTATTAACATTAACTCAAGTACTCCTTTGGCATCTCAAATAGAGATGAAGTCTATTCTACCTTATTCTGGCTATGGTATGGGGTTTTTTATATCTCCTGAGGGTCATATACTGACTAATTGTCATGTTGTTAGTCCCTTTACCCGTGATTCTTCTCTTTCTATAGATGTGTATCTTCATTCATCTCCTTATGAGATTTTTGAGCAAGAAGCTATGAAGGGAAGATTAGTATCTACTGCTTGCGCTCATGATATAGCTGTGATAAAGATTGATTCTATACCTGAAGGAAAGGAATATTCCTATTTTAATATCCTCAAGGAAGATGTGTCTGATCCCAGAATAGGGGATTATGTTTATAGTATCGGAATAGATACATCACGTCACTTTGTATCTAATGTGGGTGTTTTTAGTAAAGCTCATGATGTAAATTTCTCCTCTTTCGAAACAAGATCTTTAATATTAGATGGTGTTGCTTTCCCAGGTTCTTCGGGGTCTCCTGTTGTTAATGATGATGGTGATGTTGTTGGGGTTATTAGTGCTGGTTCAGAAAAAAGAATTTCTGCTGTTCAGATTAGTGGTATAAAGAAGTTTATTCCTGATATGTTAAAAGGAGTACAAGAGGAAGACTTTAGTCCTTGGCTAGGTATGTCAGTTGTTTCTTTTGTTGATAATGGTTATTTAAGTGACCTTATTAGTCATATGGATACAAAGAATGGTATGCGTGAACCAAATTCAAGAAAGTATGTAAGGCATAAATATTTTACGAGTATGATTGATAACAATGCCTTGTTTTTAGTTACAGGTGTAGTTCCTTATTCTCCAGCTGATGTATATGGTTTGAAGGTGGGTGATATAGTTTATGGATACAATAGTACGTTGTTATCTCTTCCAAATGATCTAGGTAATCATCTTGCTACTCTTAAAGCAGGAGATATTTTTACCTTAAATGTTTATCGTAACAATTCAAAGTCGACTGTCAGTATTAAAACAGGCTCAGTGGCTGACGCTAGTAACTTTGCTTTTTCACAGGAAGAGGATGCTTTTTTTGATGTTATACAGGAGAATCTAGATTTTATAGGAGGTACTCGTATTCAGCCTGAAAGGATAAATGGTTATTTTTCAGCAATTGAGCTAAAACCTTTTTCTGATTCTTATCCTCATTCTGTTTTTTATATACAAGGCAGTATTAACGAGTCTTTTATTCTTGATAGTTTTGATGGTAAAAGATTTTCTAGTACTAAGGATCTGAAGGATTATTTTTCTAAATCTAAATCTAATGGAAATAAGTTCATTATAGCTTCTGGTCATTATCTTGTTTATCCTTTGCTAAATTCTCAAGATAAGTTCCTTTTGATGATTAAGATGTTTCTTAGTGGAGATAATTTATACCATAAAGAGTATGTAGCGTATCCTATTCCCTTATAGTTTTGTTTCTTTTTTTAGCTACTATTGATAGTATAGATATGATGTATATGACTTCATAGAACAAAAATGTTGTGTGCTGGTTTGTTTTTTTATTTTCTACATATATATAGAAGTGTATTTTTTCTTTTTTTAGAAGTATTTTTGTGTCAGCTTTTTCGTTGTACTTTAGGTATATGTTTTTAATATAAGGTAGATTTTTTATATTGATGGAGATACTTTTTTTGTGATAGACATTATATATTAATAAATGTCCTTTCTTTTTTTTAATGACAGTGTTTTCTACAATAATAGCATCTTCGATTTCATGTGAGTTTTTTATGTTTTTCACATGGTTTATATTTTTTTTGGATGTATTTTCATGTGATTCGTTGATGAATTGTATAAATATAGCAAGGTTATTAGTAAGGCTTTGCAAGTATCTATTTCTTTCATTTATTTCGTTTTGTAATATAAAAATATATAGTTGATACTGCATATATATACCTATGATAATAGTCCATATATTTACTCTATTCATGAAATAATTTTCTCTGTCTTTCTGTGTATTTCATTTTGAAATTTTAGTAAACTATATATAAAAAACAGTCAACCAATGCATCACAATATATGTAAATTTTTATATTTTCTTATCTATTTCTCTTGATAGTAATATGGAATATTTTATCAAAGTGCCGTAGAAGAGGATCGAACTCTTGACTTCACCCTTCTTTCCTTGATATTAGTAATTAAAAAAGAAAGGACTGTACCTTTACCATATGTAATCACTTAGGCACTACCCGTCCAGTCTCTACACCTTCTTACATATATATATAAGCTTGGCTCGGGATTATGAATATCTTCATTTCCCCCGAATTTGAGTAGTTACATCATATAAGTTTCCTCATATGAGGGCAAAAATTTACCATGGGTGTACTCTACCACTGAGTTACTACGGCTTTTGTAAAAACAATTCATATATAGTATACTGTAGAATTATTGATTTTGAAAACAAAAATACTATAGAATTGATAAATAGAATAACTAATACTAGATAGTAATAAGTAGAATAGTTCATGTTTAAATGTGAAAAGCAAGATAATTTATGTAGTTCTTTGAAGAAGAACTTGGTACGTAGGAAAAAATTAATAACGAAGATGAAGAAAAAAAATACTATGAATATTAATATACGTCCTTCTGATAAAATATCTGGATCTGTTTTGATTTCTGGTTCTAAGAATTCTGCTTTGAAAATTATTGCAGCTTCCTTGATGATTGAAGATGTAATCACATTAACTAATGTTCCTAATATCCAAGATATCCAAGATATCCAAGCTTTTCTTATGAGTATTGGAGTGAAAATTAATAGATGTAACAATACATATATTATAGATGCGAGAAATGTATCTTCTTATATTGATATCAAATGTTATCAACATTTATGTAATATTCGTGCTTCTTTATGTCTTATTGCTCCAATGATCATGCGTTTTGGTTATGCAAAGATACCATTACCTGGAGGTTGTCCATTAGGGCGTCCTATTGATTATCATGTTCGTGTTCTTCAGTCTTATTGTATTAGTACAAAAATAGAGAATTTGCACATTTTGTGTTGTATTGAAGGGTATCATGATGGCTATTATGTTTCTTTACCTTATCCATCTTTAGGTGCAACAGAACAAGCTATTTTATGTACTTTTATATCAAATAAGTTTACCATTATTGATAATATATCTTGTGAACCAGAGATTTGTGATTTAGTAAATTTTCTCACAAAATGTGGTGCTAATATTAATATTGATCTTAATAAGAAACGCGTTATATATAGAAGTTATACTAAATTACATGGTTGTTCCCATGATATTATTTTTGATAGAATCGAAGCAGGAACTTTTGCTCTTATTACAGCGTCTTTAGGTGGTTCTTTAGTTATGAAAAATGTTCATAAGGAGTACTTATCTTCTTTATGGCATGTTTTGTTTTTTTTAGGAAGTGTTGTACGTTTTTATGGTAATAATGTGTTAATTATCACTACATACAATAAGAGAAGGAGTTTTTTCCGTTACTCTATCACATGCGATGTGTATCCATCATTTCCTACAGATTTACAATCTCAACTTGTTGCATGTATGCTTTCTTATAGGTGTCATGTTATTGTTCAGGACAATGTTTTTTCAGATCGTTTTTTTTGTGTAGAAGAAATGAAAAAAATGAAAGCTAATATTCGCTATATTGATCATAAAACTATTAGTATTCGTGGTTATGGACATCTTAGTACTTCTCCTAATGTTACAAGTTACGATTTAAGAGGTTCTTCGGCTCTTGTTATAGCTGGACTTTTAACAAGGAACAACATCACAATATATAATTGCCAGCATATACTAAGAGGTTTTGAAAATTTTGATAAAAAATTACAAACTTGCGGTGTTAATATTTGTTATGTTGCATTAAAATAAATACAGAGTTAAATAATTATGAGAAAATAATATATGAATCAAAATACTAATGATATTTTACAAGAAAAATCAGGTACAGTTATTGAATTACTTCCTAATGCTACTTTTCGAATTCAATTAGATGAAGGAGAAAAAGAAGTAATAGCTTATGTGTCTGGGAAAATGCGTAAAAATAGGATACGTGTTTTATTAGGTGATAAAGTTCGTGTAGCTTTTAGCTCTTATGATTTGCAGAGAGGTAGAATTACTTATAGATCTAAATAATGTTTGCTATTTCACATTTTTTATACTATATTATGACTTTCTTTCTTACATATATTTTGTAATGTTGTTACGTTCAGCAGCTGTATAGTATAACATGTTAGTTAGTTTACAATAATTTTGTGTTTTTCTTTCTGTCTAGGTAGCTCAGTTGGTAGAGCAACGGACTGAAAATCCGTGTGTCGGCGGTTCGATTCCGCCCCTGGACATAGTCTATGATAAAAAAATATATATGACAACTTATACTAATAGTCAACTCAAAAGGATGTCTAGAACTCTTTCTGGTCTTTGTCTTGATACTATTATATCGTCTCAATCAGGACATGTAGGAGCTTGTTTGGGTTTATCTGATGTTTTAACGGTTCTTTTTTCAAGTTTTTTTCGGTTTAGTACTGATTTCCCTTTATGGTACAATAGGGATAGATTAGTTTTTTCCTTAGGTCACGCATCTTCTTTATTATACTCCTTAGGATATTTATTAGGTTATCCTGATATAGACTTAGATGACTTGAAAAACTTTCGTAAAATACATTCATCAACTTCGGGTCATCCTGAAAAAGATCTTTTTTCTTTTATAGAAACAACAACAGGCCCCTTAGGATCTGGTGTTGGTACTGGCATAGGATATGCCATAGCAATGAATACTCTTAGGAAAAAATATACTCATATAAGTCATAAAGTATACATCATTGTGGGAGATGGATGCATGATGGAAGGTGTTTCTTATGAAGCTATGTCTTTTGCAGCATCTCAAAAACTAGATAATATTATCATTGTATGGGATAATAATAATGTTACTATTGATGGTTTTAGAGATACTGTTGATGTGAGTCACTTTAAGGATATGTGGAAAGAGTGGAATTTCTATGATTGTGATGGACATAACTATGATAGTATCAAAGGAGCCTGGGAATGGGCTCACACACAAAAAGGACCATCTCTTATTAGTTTTCGTACAATTATAGGTAAGGGTTTAGAGGGTTTAGAGGGTACACCAAAGGTACATGGCTATTGTTTATCCGAGAAAATAGTTTCTGATTATAAATTAAGAAATCATTTATCTCAGGAACCCTTTGATATTTATGAAGACTCTTTTAACCTATGGCGTTCACTAAATTCTAATAGTATAGCTCAGCATGAAGAGGAGAAAATATCCTCTGATAAGAATTTTCATTATCTTTATTCTCTTTTTTATTCAAATAAACACTTTGATATTACAGATGTGAAAAATTCTGTGGCAGAATATGTGCGGGTGAATAATAGTGTTCCCTCACGAAGTATTTCGGAATTAGTATTAAAGCATATTCATACAAAATATAATGATTATTTTATTGGTGGGTCTTGTGATTTATCAAAATCAACAGGAGTGCCAAAAAATGACATTCTTCACTACATAGCTTATGGTGTAAGAGAACATGGTATGGCTGCTATGATGTCAGGTTTATCGCATTATGGATTTGTTGTGTATGGTTCGACATTTTTGGTTTTTTCTGATTATTTAAAGCCAGCTTTACGTTTATCGTGTATGATGAATAATAGAGTTATTTATGTTTTTACACATGATTCCATTGGCGTAGGAGAAGATGGTCCTACACATCAGCCTGTTGAACAATTAAGTACTCTTCGTAATATTCCTAATTTACTTGTTTTTCGTCCTTCATTATGGTACGAAGTAGTAGAGAGTTGGAATATTATGATTAATACATCTCAAACAAGTGCTATTATTTTAAGTCGTCAAAGTTTTTTTCAGTTTCCTGATATGCCCTATTATGAAGATTGTGTGAAAAGAGGTGGATATGTATTTTTTAAGGAAAAGAACCCTCTTAGTTGTGTTATTATTTCTACAGGATCTGAGGTACCCCTTTCTTATGAGGTAGGTCAGTACTTGGAGAAAAGTGGACGAGGTGCACGTATTGTGTCTATGCCTTGTATTAGTATATTTCAACAACAAACAACTGCATATAAAGAGTCAGTGTTATCTCAGTGTGTATTAGTTTTTGTAATAGAAGCATCATCTGAACCTTTATGGAATAGCTTCATTCACAATGATTATAGTATGATATTTGGTATTAATGACTACGGTCTTTCAGGTCATTATGAAGACGTATACGAGTATTTTGGTCTTAGTGCCAAGCGTATTGCTTCTCGTATTTTGATGCGTATTAATAATTTTGAAGCACAACACAATAAATAACTAAAGATCATATTCATGTCTTTTAAATCATCTCTTTCTTCATCATCTAAAAAGTGGTTACACAGAGCACATAGAGATCCCTATAGTATACTAGCGAGAAAACGTAGAATACGGTGCCGTTCTTACTACAAAATAGAAGAGATTGATCGTAAGTATTCTTTATTACAATCGATAAACACTGTACTTGATGTGGGATGTTCCCCCGGTGGATGGTCTCAATATGTTAGTCAAAAGAATATTCCTTATATTAATAGCATAGATATTTTGCCCATGAAACCTCTTGCTAATGTTTCTTTTGCGCAATATGATATTTTTAGTGAGCCCTGTGTATCATATTTACATTCCTTAGCTCATTCTCCTTTTCAGTGTATTATATGCGATATATCACCTAATAAAACGGGTTGCTTTTATCGTGATGATGCTTTTATGGAAGATTTGGAGGAAAAAATGATGTCTATAGTGCAATGTTTATTATCTTATAGAGGTCATTTTGTTATGAAAATTTTCCAGTCCTCTAGAATGTCAATTATGAAACAAAAATTGAAAGATATTTTTGTCTTTAGTACTTTTTATCGTTGTTCTGTGAGTTATAAAAATAGTTCTGAGATATATATTGTTGGAAAATTTTTAAAAAATTTGTCACCATAGTGACAATACATACTTTTTATTCAGGTTATTATTATGGAAATTGCAGGAACTACTCTCGAAGATGCTTTATCCTTTGACGATGTTCTCATTCAGCCTTGTTATTCTGCTATTAGTCCCCTTGATGCTAATACTAAAACTTTCTTTACTCCTAAAATATCTCTCAGTGTTCCCCTAGTATCATCTCCCATGGATACTGTTACAGAGCACAAAATGGCTATTGCTATGGCTCAAAATGGAGGATTGGGTATTATTCATAAAAATATGTCTATAGAAGATCATATTCGTGAAGTTACTCTCGTGAAAAGGTTTGAATCTGGTATTATTTACGATCCTATTGTAGTGGAAAAAGACAGATCTGTGAGTCACATTAGGTGTATGATGGATAAATACTCAGTGAGCAGCTTTCCTGTTGTCAATAATCTACAAGATAATATGCTTGTAGGTGTCGTAACAAATCGTGATATTCGTTTTGCCTACAGTGATAATCTTCTTATATCTGATATTATGACAAGCAATGTCATTACTATTACAGAAGAGGAAATAGATAAATCATATGAATTAATGAGAAAAAACAGAATAGAAAGGATTGTCATATGTGATCATCATGGAAGATGTATAGGATTAAGTACATGGATTGATAGAGAGAAGAGAGATAAATATCCTTATGCTACTCAAGACAATAAAGAGAGATTACGTGTAGGTGCTGCTATTTCTGTAACAGAAGAAGATTTTGAAAGAGCATGTGAGTTAGTAAAAGCAGAAGTTGATGTTATTATTATTGATAGTGCTCATGGGCATTCTCATATGGTTTATAAACAAATCAAGCGCCTAAGGAACAAATTTTCTTCTCTGAATATTGTGGGAGGAAATGTTGCTACTTACGAAGGTGTACGTTTTTTGATAGATGCAGGAGTGGATGCCATTAAAATAGGAATGGGACCAGGTTCTATATGTACAACACGTATTGTGACAGGAGCGGGTGTTCCTCAGTTTACGGCTATTCTTAATGGTAGGAAAGCTATTAGAGATAGTGGTAGTTCTGTATGTCTTATAGGAGATGGAGGTATTCGTAATTCAGGTGATGTTGCTAAGGCTATTGGCGCTGGTTGTGACTCTGTTATGATGGGTTATATGGTAGCGGGTACTGAAGAATCTCCAGGTGATAAATTTGTATACAACGGTCGTTTTTATAAGTGTTATAGAGGAATGGGCTCAGCTTCTGCTATGAAGCTAGGCTCTTCTACACGTTACAGCCAAAAAAATGTATCTAGTATTAAATCTGTAGTTTCTGAAGGGGTGGAAGCAAGAGTGCCCTATAGAGGACAGGTATCTTATATTACTCAACAAGTAACAGGAGGACTAAAGTCTTCTATGGGATATGTAGGGGCTCGGGATATTGAAGAATTTAAAGACAAAGTGCATTTTTTACATATTACATCTCATGCTTTACGAGAAAGTCACGTTCATGATGTTTCTGTTTTTCCTGAAACGTTTCGTAATAACGAGGTAAATGTAGATTTTAATGATATATAAATGTGTGTTGTATGGAAGAACAGGTTTTAATTATTGACTTTGGTAGTCAGTTTACATATCTTATTGCGAAACAGTCTCGTATGATGAATGTATACTCTGTTATTATATCTTATGAAGAATGGAAGTGTTATCACATTGATTCTTCTGTTAGATGTATTGTGTTATCAGGAGGATATGAAAGTTCTCTTAATAGTGCTCAGTATGATTTTTCGTCATTTTTCATTCACAACATTCCAGTTTTAGGAATTTGTTTTGGCATGCAAAAGACGCTTCATTATTTAGGAGCAGAGATTGCCTCTCATTATGTTTCTCATTATGGTGAAACTACTATTTGTTTTCACGATAAGATATGTAATTCTTTTCATGATACTCTATTACATGGAATTGACTATAAAAATTCCCGTAATTATCAAGTATGGTCAAGTCATTGTGATTGTATTCTTTCTCTTCCTCAAGATATTGATATTCTTGCATCATCCTATCGTGATGGTATATCTATTCCTATGTTTGTTTATAGTAAGAAGCATGAGTTTTATGGTGTACAATTTCACCCTGAAGTATCTGAAACGTACATAGGGAAGGATATATTATGCAACTTTTTTCGTCGTGTTAGTGGCATGAGTAAAAATTGGAAACCAAAAAATCAGTTAAATACTATTTGTCATGATATTAAGAAAACAATAGGTGATAAACGTGTTCTTTGTGCTCTTTCGGGAGGTGTAGATTCTACAGTACTTGCTATGCTTTTGGAGAGTGTACTTTCGCGATTTCAATGCACTTATGTCTTTGTAAATCATGGATTTTTACGATCAGATGATATAGATCATATTAGATTTATTTCTCATTTTCTTAAACTAGAAGAAGGTAAAAACTTTTTTATTCATGATGCTACACAGGTCTTTTTACAAGCACTACAGGGCATTAGTGATCCTGAAGAAAAGAGAAAAACTGTAGGTCGTGTTTTTATTGAGGAATTTCATGTTGCTATTTCATCTTTTTCTATAGATTACTTTGCTCAGGGTACTATTTATTCTGATTATATAGAAAGTAAAAATTTCTCTTCCTCATGTAATCCTATTAAATCACATCATAATGTAGGAGGGTTACCTGAGAAGCTTGGATTTTTGCTTGTAGAACCATTTAAATATTTATTTAAAAATGAAGTGCGTGATTTAGGGAAATCACTTGGTTTACCAGAAAGAATTCTTCACAGGCATCCATTTCCAGGGCCTGGTTTATCTATAAGATGCTCAGGTGAGATAACTAGTGAGAAGATTTCCATTGTGCGACTTGCAGATAAATTATTATGTGATATGTTGCATAAATATGGAATATATTATAGAATATGGCAGGCTTTGGTGGTTCTCATTGATGATCGTACTGTAGGTTGCATGGGTGATGCAAGGGTATACTTTCACCCTATTGTAGTTAAGGCTGTGGTATCATGTGATGGCATGACTGCTACTCCTTATATTTTTACTACTTCTTTTATAAAAGAGGCAACACAGTACATTATAAATAATTCTCACTATATATGTCGAGTTCTTTGGGATTTCACATCCAAACCACCAGCAACAATAGAATGGGAGTAGCATGAATGAATAGCGTGAATAGTTTTTTTTATTCTTTATTAGGAAAATGCAGTACTTTTCTGCGAAGAAAATGTGTAATTATTTCTATTATTCTCATTACATGCCTTGTTTTGATTTTTTTCTTATATAACATTTTATCTTATAATACACATAAGAAACAGTTTAATGATTTTTTTATTCGTTCTGTGGATTTTCGTGACTATTCTGCTTTTCATAATGAAGCTATTCTTCATTATGAGGATGCATCTGGTATTTTCCGATGTCTTTATCTTGCATATATTGACATTTCTAGAATCGATTTTGATGAAAGGGAAGTATTAACAAATCATTGTCATAACAATATGCGTCGTTATTTCGCTTTTTCTAATATGTTATCTTCGCTTTTATCTGATGATGCTAACCTTGAAGATATAGAGGAGATAATAAATAAATATAAAGATAAAGATGAGAATATTATTTTCTTTTCTAAATTCTTTCTTGCATCTTTATTGGTAAAGAACAATGAATTAGATAAAGCAAAAAAGATTATTGATGATATAAAAGTTTTTGCTAGTGGAAAAAATTTAGATATTAGCGCCTATATGAAACATCTGGAGGCTATGGATGATTACATCTTTTTTAGATCTTTTTAGAATTATCTTTTTTTTGTTTTTTTTTATATGGTTTTTTTGTTTTGCTGATAACGAAAAGAGATATATTGATTTAATTTTTAGTGATGAAGCAGAGTGCATAAGAGACATAGCACATAATAATATTGTTGTTTCTTTGAGCGAAGATAGGCTAGCATATGTTGATTCATGTGATAGAGTTGTGACTGTGAATCTTGATTCTTTAGAGGTTATTAAATCTTCTTACCTCAAGAATATTGTGGGTTATGAACCTAGTGGAACTGTGGATATTTTTTTTGGAAAAAACATTTTTATTATAGATAGAGATGTTATTTATTCTCTAGATAGTGATTATAGAGTGCGTTGGAAGTATACTAATGATATGCCTATTGTATATGTCCAGCAATATGATAATAATATTATTGTTCGTTTTAGTGATTTATCTTTTGATATTCTAGATGTTTTTACAGGCAGTGTTATGTGGAGTGTTTCTGGTGCTTTACCAAGCATAACTCCCGTGATGTGGATGAAGTCTTCTCTGTATCATATTCCTATTTGGAATAACAGAATATTTTTTGATCTTAACGATGATTCTCTCATAAGTTATTTTGCTAATGATTATTCGACTTATATATGGTCTAAGCAAATAGGTGAAATGAGAAGTTTTCATATGTCAAGCGGTTTTCTTTATGGGCCTAAGATATTAGATGATGTTCTTTTTACGGTCACAAGAAGCAAGGAAATTGTATCTCTTGATCCAGTAAATGGTGATATTTTTTGGTCTCGTTTTATTCATGATTTTTATCCTGATAGTAATTTGTTTTTACTTGATCATCATGTATGTTATGTAGCCTCTAGGAAAAAAATTCAGTGTTTTGATAAGAGAAATGGAAATGCTGACTTTTCTATTAATATACAAAATTCTCTTTTAACATCATCAAAAAGTACTTTTTGGACGTATACTGAACGATTTGGAGCCAATTTTTTTATTATAGTTTCTCGTTATGGAAGTGCTCATATTTTCTCTAAACATCTTGATAAATACTATGATGCTCATGTTGCTCAGCTTGGTGGTCCTATTAATAAAGTCTTATTTGTGAAAGATAAAATTATTACTTTATTGTTTGATAGTTCCGTAAGAGTATTTACGTGGTAATGTACAGATATCTAGTATGCGGATATACAAATTCTGGAAAATCATCTTTTGTGAACACATTATCTCATGCATCAATACCTTCTTTAGAGGGACCTTTACATGGCTTAACAAATGATTATAAGGAATTTACATATGTATATGAAGAATCTGATATTTGTCTTATAGATACTCCTGGTTTTTCTGAAGACAATTTGCGATTTGATAAGAGATTATTTTTTTTTTGCAAAAATCTTTTTGCTTTTATATATCTTGCTGATGGCGCTATGGATTCCTCTCATCGAGATAAGGACATATTACAGTATCTTTACTCTTTTTCTTTGCCTGTTATTTATGTTGTAAGCAAGTATGATACTTTTTCTCCTTATGATAAATATCGGTTTTACTATACCAAACATGATCCTATTTTTGTATCTGTGAGAACACGCTATGGTATAAAAAACATGCATAAAATATTATCTGCACCTGATTTGTATGTGAATAACAGTGGTAGTTTACGTAATAATCATGTGAAAGATGATAATATTCATGATCATTGTGATGATTATTTTCAAGATACTCTACAGAATACTATTACACTTAGTGTTATTGGTAAGCCAAATGCTGGAAAATCAACATTTATTAACACATTGATTGGTTATGATAGATTTCTTACTTCTTCAGTGAGTGGTACAACTCGTGATAGTGCCGATGTGACGTGTATGTATAATAACTATCTCTATCGTATTTTCGATAACTCAGGTATTCGTAAGAGATCATCTGTGCATGATGTATATGAAAAAACAAGTATTAAATATGCGCTACGTTCTTGTTATCTTAGCAAGATAGTACTTATTCTTATTGATGTGAATGATTTTATAAGTAAACAAGATTATTCAATGATTAATTTTTGCAAAAAGTACAAAAAAAGTTTTTTTGTTGTTTTTACGAAGTGTGACTTAATTCCCTCTCATATGTCATATAAAAGATATATTGATGATCATTTATTACATTTTCCATTATGTCGAAATGTGCCTTATATAGCAATTTCTTCCATAAAGGATACAAATATTATGTATAAAGTTCATGAAATAGTTACACATATTATACGGAGACAAAACTTTACAATGAAATCTCATGACATTAATGAGTGGTTAAAAAGTGTTTCTATATATTATCCTCATCCTATGAAACGCGGATTTCGTCCAAAATTAAAGTATGCTTATTGCGATTATTATGAAGGGGGAGCAAAAATTACTATCATAGGCAGTCGTGTTGATGATATAAGTGATTCCTATAAACGATTTCTTGAAAATTCTATAAGAAGAGAGTGTAAAATACCTCACTCTTTTTATATTAGTTTTGTTTTTCGTAATAAGAAAAATCCTTATATTTTACCCAGTCATGGTAGTGAATAATATTACCGTGTATTTTGTGTGTCTTTTTGTTATATTTCATGATTTCTATATATAATGAAGATACTTTTTCCGGCGCAATACACGTAATAGCTTCAGTATTCTTATAAATCATTTTTAACATGTTGCTTTTTATATAGCCTGGATTAATCATATTCACAGATGCGGAGGAGTAATTTATTTCTTTTGCATAAGATAGAACAAGACTTTCGAGAGCAGCTTTAGAGGAGGAATATGCACTCATAAAAGCCCTTTGGCTTCTAGGGGCATTAGATGTTGTAAAAATAAAATGACCTGATGATTTTCTTATAATATCTCCAAAAAATTTAATAAGAGCATGATTTGCTAAGACATTAACAGTGAATATTTCTTGTAAAAAGTCTGTATTAATATGTTCTGCAAGAGACATGGGATGAGCTAAACCAGCATTACCAATTACTCCATATATATGTGATGACCATTTTTTATATATTTCTGTTAAAACAAGATCCAACTTATGTCTGTCACGAAGATCAATGTTTACGATAGTAGTTGTACCACCTCGAGATTGTATATTATCGTCAAGATGACATAACTGTACTGATTTTCTTCCAAAAGCTATAACATGACCTCCATTTCGTGCAATATCATAACAAATATGCTTACCTAAGGCACCACAAGCTCCTGTAACAATCACAGCTTTATTTTTTAAAAACACTTTTATAAATAATTTCCTGTAAAAACATGATCGGCTATTTGAGGAAATTCATTATTTCTTTTTTCGTTGAGTATTGCTTTATAAAGATCATTTAGTGAAAGAAAGAATAGGCTATCAATATTAATTTCTATACAAATTTCGTCAATATTTTTCTCAAAAGCAATAAGTTCATTTTGTGATGGTAAATCGATACCGTAAATATCTGGATATAAAATAGGAGGACAACCTATGACACAATGTATTGATTTTGGCGTACATACTGATTTAATTTGTTTTACTATTGTTTTGAGAGTAGTGCCTCTTACTAAAGAATCATCTACAAGAATAACATGTTTATTATGAAAGACATTTTTGTTAATAAAAAACTTATTTTCTGCTATGTGGTATCGCATTTCGTTGTTTTTTTGAATAAAACTTCTGCCAATTTGCGGCATTTTTTGTAAACCTATTTCCATAGCAATACCACACTTCTGCGCAAATCCTATGGATAATGGTAGAGCGCCATCCGGGATAGGGCATATACATTCTGCATTATGGGGAAGAGTGTATTTTGTTGCAAGTGTTTTCCCAATTTTTTTTCTAATGTCATATATAGATGTTCCATAAGCAGAAGAATCATTACGAGAAAAGTAAATAATTTCTAATAGACATAATCTTGGTTTTGATATTTTCTTATTTTTTGTAATGGTGGTGATACAGTTATTGTATACATGAATACATTCACCTGGATCTAATTCTCGAATATTATGATAGTATTTTGTTTTATATAAAGAACCTTCTTCTGAAGAAATAGCCCATTGATAGTACTTATTATGACCTATAAAGAGAGGCCGGATACCATAGGAATCTCTTATAGCCCATATACCACGATCATTCATAATAAGAATAGCATAACCTCCTCCAGATATATACTTGAGAGATTTTTGTATGGCTATATTCATATCCTTTTTGTCTTTGTAAAAATGCATGACAATGTGAAAAAATATCATACTATCTGATAGATAGTGTTTTTTTTGAATATTAATTATATGTGGCATTTTCTTTATATTACATTTTATATGACCATTATGTGCAAGAGTAAAGAAACATGATGAAGATATTTGATGAAAGAATGGCTGAATAAGAGGATAAAGAGAAAATTTATCATTATTAACAGTAGAATAGCGTACATGACCTATGCCATAAAAAGATTTTTTTTGTAAAGATGGTTGTATTAGCATGCTATTAAGTACCTTATCATGATGAAATTCTGATAGTATATCATTTTCGCATTTCACCACGAGGCCACAAGAATCTTCTCCTCTATGCTGTAAGTGATGTAGTCCTATAGCAATTTTTTGTGCAGCTCTATGAGTGTGGAAGAGTCCTATCAATCCACATTTTTCTTTAAAGTATTGTTTCATGTGTATATAAAAGTTTAGTAAGGAAAATGTTTGTCCTCTTTTATAAAGTAAAGAAAAAAATTATGATACATGTTTCTTATGTTTTTGTAAAGAAATGTATTTATTATTGTTTTGTTTAAGACTATCACTTGTATATAAAAAAGATGTACATGCATATATATGTATTTTAATTAATAAAGTTTCTCTTTTTTCTATAATATTTAGTGTATTTTGTATTTTTTTTATTAAATAAAAATATTATTTTTATTACTTATGAGTACTATACAATAGTTTTTAGCTATATTTATCTTCCTGAAAAAAAGAGAATATAAAGTTTATTGCATGTTCTATAATTGATTCTTCTTCTTCCTTTTCTTCCTCTTCTTGAGTATCTTCTAGTATAAGCATTGAAGTAAGGGATACTTCTAACATTTTTGCTGATTTTTTGCTTTTATGCATAATAAGATATTGTGATAGTGTGGTAATAACATTTTCTTTTATTGGTATTTTTGTGGCAATTTGTGAAATAGGAGACCAGTCAATTATGAGAGACTTATTATGATAATTAATCCATGCCGTGAAGTATAGAATATATACAAAAACAAGGCAAGAAGAAGCTATTTTACTTATTACAGGAATATAGATTCCATTTTTACCTAATACAGGTAACACAGCAGTTCCTATTTTTAATAATAGATACTGCATTATAGGAATTATTATGAAAGATAATATAATACAGATATACATAATAGTTTGTATGGGAGGATACTTTTCTATTAGTACACTCCATATACTTGGTGTAATAAGGGTTATCACATAAAAAATAATTGGAGATATTATATATAAGAATATTATAAGAATAATTTTTTTTTCAGAAGTAAAAAAAAATATCATCGTCACTAAAATAATTATTGATATATCGTATTGAGTCATTATAAGTTATAATATCACTAAACAAGGAGAAACTATGATTATCTGATGTTTTCATGTTACATGAATACTTGTTCTGTTTTTTGTACTGAATACACGCATATACACATACACACATACACCCATTATATATTATAATATTTAAAAGTGGTTACTATATATATTTTTTTGTCAATGTGTGTAATTGAGTACATATATAATACGGAGATTTTTCAGGAAATGATATATCTTCTGGATAAATAGTAATACAGTCACTTTTGTGTATAACAGATTCTGGCACATGAGTTACATCAATAGTAATAAGATCCATGGATACTCGTCCTATAATACAGCATTTTATCCCTCCTATATGGCACATGGTATGTGTTTGAGATCGTAAAAATAGTCCATCTCCATAGCCTATTAGAGCTGTACAACACATCATATCTTTAAGTGCTTTAAATGTGTTGTTATATCCTACATATTCTCCTTTTTTTATCTTGAAGTATTGTACTATGGGGGCTTCAATATGAAAAGTATGGCGCAATTCATCATGTACTTTGTAAAACATGCCTATACCTATACGCACGGAATCAAAAAAAAATTCCCCCCCCAAAAAACACCCAAAAGTAGCTGAAAGACTCCTATTGCATTTTATATGTAATAGAGATAGATTTTGAATGAAGATATTTCTTTGTTTTTTGCTATATTCTAAAGATGTTCCAGCTGAAGTTAAATGACTCATAATAAAAGATGGTTTGTAATAGTGCGAGGAAACAATCTTTTCTATTTCATACTGTGGTATACCTAGTCTATGAAATCCTGTATCTAAATGCAGCCCATAGGAATGATTATTGTGTACATATGTATGCCATTGAATAAAATCAGAATAGCTATTGATAATGGGTGTAAGAGAATAGTGTATGATATCCCTACACTCCCTATGAGAAAATCCATTAATAATATATATAGTGGCTTCTTTTGCTATTTTTCTTAGGGTAATGCCTTCTTCTAGAGAAGAAACAATAAATTGGCGACAATGACAATTATTATAGAGTAACCAAGATATATTTTCTAAGCCCATTCCATAAGCACAATGTTTAACTACAGGTATACACAGTGAAGGATAGGTGAGTTTTGTGAAAAATATATAATTGTGACAAATAGCATTTTTATAAATAACACAAACAGGTTTCATAATCGTATAAAGTCTTTATCTATGCGTGTTTTTTCATTAGAAAAAAGAGCAATATCTTCATTATAAAACAAATTAACCTCACCTATGGGCCCATTACGATTTTTTGCAATGAAAATCTGAGCACGATTTTTATTTTCTTGAATTTGTTTTTTCAGTTCTACTAACTTTGCACTATCTTCAGATGTTGATTCTCTATTAAGGTAGTAAGATTTTCTGTATATAAAGAGTACTATATCTGCATCTTGTTCTATAGATCCAGAATCTCTTAAGTCAAATAGAAGAGGTTTTTTATCCTCTCGTGATTCTACCTGTCGAGATAATTGCGATAGCAACAATATAGGGATATCAAGTTCCTTTGCTAAGTTTTTTAAACTATAAGTAATTGTGGTAATTTCATCAACTCTGTTGCGAGATTTACTTCCAATAATAAGTTGAAGATAATCTATAATAATCAGTTTTGTTTTATATTTTTGATACATTCTTCTCGCACGGAGAATAAGATCATCTATTTTGATACCACCATTATCATCTATAACAAAAGAAATATTGGATATATTTTTTGTTGTATTAATGAATTCTTTATAGCCTAGTTGTGTAAATTGTCCATTACGTACCGATTTAGGTGGTATAAACATTTTGTTAGCTATAACTCTTGTGCAAATTTGTTCAGATGACATTTCAAGTGAAAATAATCCCACTGAACCCTCATTAGATTTTGTGAGTTCCTCTGCTATATTAAGGCCCAAAGTTATTGCTAAAGATGTTTTCCCCATAGATGGTCTTGCAGCTAACACGACGAGATCTGATCTATGAAAACCTCCTAATATTTTATCTATGCGATGAAAATGTGTCATGATGCCTTGAGAAGTTATTTCACCATTATATAAAGACGTGATAGACGTTTGTAATTTTGGTATCAAGTCAGAAAAAGTAAATGATTGGCATCTTTGTAAAGTGGAATCAGTAATGTAAAATATTTCTTTTTCTATCTTATTGATAATACTTCTACCATCTATTGATTCAGAAGAAGGTTGCTGTGCGTGTTCTATTTCACGTCGAATAGTAGATGATAATTGAGATACTTGTCTTTTAATATGTAAATCTATAAGAATATTACAATATTCTTCGTAAAGAGTATAATGAGGAGCATTCTTGGTAATATTATCAAAAAAACTATCAAATCCTCCTATCTCATCAAATATTTTCAAATCTATTGATAGATCTGACAGTTTTACCTTAAGTATCACAATATCAATAACAGATCTATAATCATCTACAGCACTGATAACATGATACATCTTCCTATGAAGAAGTTCGTAAAAGTATTCTTCTTTCAGTAAAAATTTATTTCTACATTCAACGTGGAGACAAAGACAGCCTAGTACACCTTGTTCTATGGATGGGTTAGAAAAAACGTAATCACTTTTATTATAACTCATTACCTGTATCTATTTTATTGTCTTTCTCGTTATCATCTTTATCAATGTTTTTTTTGGAAGATATGACATTAAATATTACTTTACAATTATCATGAGAGTGAAGAAGAATAGAAAAAGTGTATTTTCCTAAAGACTTGATAATTTCATTATTTTCTATTTCATCAGATCTAAGATCTGTATCATAGAGACTATTAATATAGTGAGCGATATGATGATTTCTTATAGCTCCATAGAGATGCCCAAGATGATTTACATTACTATAGACAAAATCTATTTCTTTACCATTTATTTTTTCATACAAATACTCATCTCTACTAAGACGTGCCCGAGCTTTAGACAAACAATTTTCTCTTATTGTTTCAAAAAATTCCATATTCTTTTTCGAATATATAATAGCCTTTCCAAGAGGATGAAGATAGTTACGAAAGTACCCTCTCTTCACTTCTACAACAGAAGACACTTCTCCTAACTTTTTAATATTTTGGAGTAGAATAATTTTCATTGTATGACCTTATGACAAGAAACAAGAGCTAAAAATCTACATCTCTCTACTTGTTTTTTCAGCTTTTTCTGATGAGTTTTACATAAACCAGATAATCTAAAAGGCAGTATACGTCCACTGTCAGATATAAAGGATCTCATCACCTGAAGATTCTTATAATCACAGGGATTGTGCTTATTTTTACAAAATACACATGGCTTCATCTTATTAGTTAAAGGATCCATGGGAAGGCTAGACAAATTTAGTTTTTGTATATATTTCATAATATTATCTCCACAACTTGTTGAATTTCATAACTGTAATTACGTGATACTTTCTAAGATACTAGCAGTGATATCTTTGTACATCATCTGAGATGGCTTATATGTAGCATCATTCACAGCTATAATCATAAAGCGCAAAACATCACCATTGTGTGTAAAAAATTCCTTGAGAAGATTAATATTCTGAGCAGGAATAGAAAAAAATATCATATAATAGTATGCTTTTCTGCTTTTTTTGATAGGATAAGACATTGACCTCATACCCCAGTCTTCTATGGATATGACAGAACCATCCATACTTTCTATAAATTTTTGTATTTCCTTAAAAAAGACAATAACACCCTCCTGTGAAATATCAGGGCGAACAAGAAGAGTTTCTTCGTAGTATTTAACCATATAATTCTAGTTTATGAAAACGAATAATCCATAGATTCTAAGATTTTTTCTTTGCTAATACAAGTATAATTAATGATATTTTTTTTATTGTAATTTTTGTTATTTGTATGATAATGTAAAAAATAGTTGAATTATGATGTCTGTTATGTATATATTTTGAAAAGTATTCTTTTTTTTGTTATTTCGTTGTGAAGACATGTTTTTTATTTCCTGGTCAGGGTAGTCAATACATAGGCATGGGAGAAGATCTCTTGCAAAGCTTTCCCACAATATCCATTATTTTTGAAGAAATAAGTGATACCTTGGGCTATGATGTGACTGAGTCTATGTGGAAACAACCTCAGGATGTGTTGAATCGTACTGACAATGCACAGATTGCTATTTTTTCTCTTTCTTCTGCCATATGTTCTATTATTTTTCAGGAGTTTCCTCACTTGAAGAATACTGTGTATTATCTTGGTCATTCATTAGGAGAATATTCAGCTCTTTATGCTTCTTCTATTATTTCTCTTAGTGATGCTGCGTCTCTTGTGCATAGGAGAGGACAACTCATGTTTTCCTGTTCTTGTAGTAACGATGATCAGGTAATGGTTGCTCTTTTAGGTTCTCATGTAGATGATGCATACCGTTTTATTGAGGAAAATTGTCAAGGTCAGATGTATATAGCTAATGATAATTCTTACTCTCAGGTTGTTATTAGTGGAAATGTGAAATCTTGGGAATCCAGTAAAAGCAAAATAGGTGAATATGGATTTAAAAAGAGCGTAGTTTTGCCTGTGAGTGGTGCTTTTCACACAAAGTTTATGGATGATGCTTCTCATCGTTTGTCTCGTTATATTGATGACACAACCTTAGGTTTTTCTTCATGTTTTGTTAGTTCTGTTGTTGCAAGAAACTTAGAGAATGCCGATGATGTAAGAAGTGTTTTGAAAAATCAAATTTCAAAGTCTGTTTTATGGAAGGATTCTGTCAATTTTGTATTGAAAAGAGGTGTCGATTGTTTTATTGAAGTAGGTCCTAAGAATGTGCTTTCTCGTCTTTCTTCATCTATAGCATTTGTGTATGATAGGAAAAAGGAATATTCTTTTTTTACTAGTGATAGTACTAGTGATATGATGCATCTGCTCACTTTTTTGGAGAAGGAATTATCTTAATGTTCCTAAAGATTTATAAGAATATTTTACCTTATGTTAATAAAAATTTACAATATGATGGGTTTTGAATATGAAGAATATGAAGAATAAGAAAGTATTTATTACGGGTGCATCTGGTGGGATTGGTTCGGAAATAGCGAGAAGTATGCATGCCCAGGGTGCCTTCGTCATATTGAGTGGAAGATCAAAGTGTAAGTTAGATGCTTTGGCCAGAGAATTAAAGGAGAATGTACGTATTTGTTTGATGGATTTATCCTGTGCTGATGATATTAAAAATCAGTATCATGATTGTTTTGAAACATTTGGTGGTGTTGATATTTTTGTTTATAATGCTGGCATGACCAAGGATGTTCTTTTTTTAAGAATGAAAGATAAGGATTGGTATGATGTGGTTAATACAAATTTAAATGGTTTATATCATCTTACTAAATGCATTTTACCATTTATGATTAAGCAAAGATCCGGTAATATTATTACTATTTCTTCTGTTGTAGGATTGCATGGTAATATAGGTCAGGTTAACTATGCTGCTTCAAAGTCTGGTATGATAGGTTTTACTAAATCTCTTGCTAAGGAAGTTGCAAAGAGAAATATTAGTGTTAATTGTATAGCTCCTGGTTTTATTACTACTAATATGACAGATGCTATACCACAATCTATCAAAGACAAAGTGTTAGACAGTATTCCATTGGGAAGGTTTGGTAATCCTAGTGATGTAGCATCTCTTTGTTGTTATCTTGCTTCCTCAAGTTACATTACAGGCCAAGTCTTTCAGATAGATGGTGGTCTTTTTATATAAAATTTTTTTCAGGAGTTATTATGGATACTTTAGAGCGAGTCAGAAAAGTCATTGTCAATACAATACCATCAACAAAGGATATTGAAATGAATAGCGATTCTCATCTTATTGATGATATTGGTATAGACAGTATGGATTATGTTGAACTTGTAATGGAATTGGAATCTGAATTTGATATAGAAATACCTGAACAAGCAGCTGAGACTATGAAAAATTTGGGAGATATTGTGAAAGCAATTGATTCCATTAAGCAGTCGTAAATCAGTAATATGGTTATGTTCTAGTATGAATAATTATAAAGGAAGTATAAGAAAAGGTATATTAATATTGTTGTTTATACTTCTTTTATATTGTGTAATGCCTATTTTTTATATACAAAACAGTTATTTTGTTGTAGATAGAGGCCATAGTGTTCAAGATGTGAATAGGACATTGAAAAGTCATCTTTTTTTTGGTGATAGAATAGTAGTTGTAGCCATCTTAAAGGTATTTAGTCTATATGAAATCTTTATTAAATATGGAGAATATAATTTAACTAAACGTGATTCTATTTTTTCTATTGTGTATAAATTAATAAATGGTCTTTCTAGGCTTTATTTTATTACTATCGCAGAGGGATTAACATCTAATCAAGTTTATAATATCATAAATGCGAAATCCTTCCTTTCTGGTGATATTGAGGTTCCTTTAGAAGGATCTTTGTTGCCTGAAACATATAAAGTCCCATATGGATTTAGTAGAAAGAAACTTATCAATTTTATGCAAGAAAGTCAGAAAAATCTTTTGACGGAGTTGTGGAATCAAAGAGATGAATCTTTTCCTCTTAAATCTATTCAAGAAGTTGTTATTTTAGCTTCAATTGTGGAGAGAGAAGCTGTTCTAGACAATGAAAAACCTATTATTGCTTCTGTTTTTTTGAATAGAATAAAAAAAGATATGAAACTCCAAAGTGATCCAACTGCCTTGTATGGTATTGACAAAAGTTTTACTAGACCCGTAACATCACAAGATGTTTTACAAGAACATAAGTGGAATACATATAAGTATAAGGGATTACCACCCACTCCTATATGTAATCCAGGTATAGAGAGTATTAAGGCTGTATTGTTCCCTCATACAACATCTTTTTTATTTTTTGTTTCAAATGGAAAGGGTGGCCATAATTTTTCTACTACTTTTGAAGGACATCGCAAAAATATTATCTTATTGCGTAATTAGACATATGTATTGTATTTTTTGTATATGACTTTTTATCATATGTATCTTTTACAGAGGAGTAAAATTTTCCCAATTATTTTGTCAGGTCCTTCTGGTTCAGGAAAGACAACTCTTGCTCAGTCTCTTGTCAGGAGATATCCTGATACTTTTTATTTTTTGATTTCTTCGACGACAAGAAAAAAAAGATCGCATGAGATACATGGTAAGGACTATTTTTTTTACTCACACACTGATTTTATTAATATTAAGAATAATGATGGTTTTTTAGAATATGCAAAAGTATATGATGAGTATTATGGTACATCTGTGAAAGAATATTATAATGCTATATCCCTTCGAAAATATCCTATATTTGATATTGATTATCAAGGAGCATTACAAGTACAAGAAAAGATTCCATATTCTCTTTTGATTTTTATTGATATTGATAGTGAGATGCAAAAATCAAGACTTATTAAGCGTGATGGTGATATACAGTATAAGACACGTGCTTCTTATTTATCTCGTGATTTAGACAAAAAAAAGTACTACGAATATAGTGTCACTAACAAAGATGTTACTGATACTTTTAATAGCCTATGTAGTATTATTATTTCTCATTCCTATAAAAACATTCTTTCTTCATCTATGAAAGGTATATCTTAATATATTTTTTTAGAAGAAAACATTTTTATATTGTTTTACATGAATCTTTTTGTGTATACGGGAAAATGTTCTTTTCCTAGGAGAAAGTACGCTGTATTAATTTATTATGTAATTATATATTCTACTATGAAATAAAAATCTAAATGATACATTTTAGTGAAATGCATGTGTATTTATTTTTATAGATATAGGGATTTTTCATATAGTTCTTTATTACAGTACATGTTAAATGCTGTATGTATAGCTTTTTCTAAACTATCAGAGCATGCATATTTTTTATCAAGGAGTAGAGCACTTCCGTGTGATGGAGATGTGCGAATAAATGGTAAGCCCATAGTTATGTTTACACAGAGTGTGTCCAATGCTTTTACAGGAATCATTCCTTGATCGTGATAATGGGTAATAATACAATGATATTTATTTCTGTTATATTGAGAAAAAAGACCATCCGATGAATAAGGACCTCTTATAAGAATATTATATCTTTCTTCTAATATTTTTATAGATGGTCTTAATACAGTATTATCTTCATGTCCTAAATAACCTTGTTCTCCAGCATGGGGATTAATTCCACACATTGCTATATGAGGATTATTATAATGGAAATACTTTCTTAATGTTTTATAGGTAAGAAGTGAGTTTTCCACTACATTATCAATGGTTACTTTATCTGCAACGTCTCTTAATGGAATATGCAAAGTAGTGAGTGTAGTGGTAATACTTTCTGAATATAACATCATGTAAGTATTGTTATTTTGTGCAGGACATAATGAAAGAAGAAAATCCGTATGTCCTTGGAAAGTAAAGTTATTTTCTTTATAAAGAGAGCATTTAGTTATTGGATTTGTGACGATAGCTATGATGTCTTGATTTAACGCATAATGAACGTTTATTTCTATAGAATCCAAAGTAACATTCTTAGAATTTTTTATATCCATAACAGGCAATCCCTTACTAAATGCTTCTATAGCATCTTCTGGTTTGTGTATAACAACAAGATTAGTAGATGTTTTTTGTGCTTCAGCCAATAATAAAGAATAAGGAGCAATAATAAAGAATACATATTGTATATCTTGTTTATTTAATTTATTCCATACTTTACATGTTATATACAGTCCAACTCCATGTATATCACCACATGTAATACCAATAATATGCCTTTTCATATAAGGTTACGTATTATCTAATATATTGAGAAAATTTTTGTATTTTGTTTTCAATATTATATTTTTTTTCAAGAGCGTCATTATATAATACTAAGGGTCTGTGCATATACTGAATGTAATTAATAGCATCATTATTAAGAGAAGTATCGCAAATAACTTTATATAATAAATGATTTGAATCATATACAATTTCGTCTGTCAGTATTGTACTGTAATCAATACTTTCATTTTTGAATTTTACTTCGTCTTGTATCAAGTGCCATCCTAAATCATAAATATTAATGTTTTTATCCTTGTATTCTCCTGTGCTACATACTATATGGTAAAAAGTATTATCATGCTTATGATTTTCTATTGTTTTTTTTCCTTCAAGAGTACGAAATGTTATGACATATGGCAAATATTTGTCGTATAAATATGTTTTATCTGCTTTTTTTTCTATGAAATAGAAAGTATTTGAAAAAATAGGAGAAACATAATTGACAAAATCATCTCTAGTATTGTCATATATGAGATTTCTTTTTATCTCATTAATAGTAGTATTTCTTTTTTTTATTTGAATATGTATATTATGAGCATTTTGTTCTAGGATATTTATACGATTTTCTGCTGTAGTATGGAGCATTTTCTTCTGAATACTCTCTAAAACATCATTGTTTGACGATGTGAATTCATGTATTACATAGTAAGGAATCATGTAAGTCTTAATAATAGAAGGATATTTCTTGTAATTTTTTTTATTTATTCTAAAACCTTTGTGGTGAGATGTATGAAAAAAAGTATTTTGTGATGCAATGGATTGTGCAAATAGAAAGCTATTGATAGTTTCTATCATATATTTTATATCTTGATCTTGTACATCATCAAAATATCCAGGATTTGATCTCTCTATATCCTCTTGTGCTACAAATTGAGTATCTGTTTTAGTAACATTGCGAAGCATATATGATTCTTTTTGAAGATAATGTTTATAGAATATAATTCTTGCATAGGTTATATCAAGGTTATTTTCATCAATTTTATCCACTATATAAGGTAAAGGTATTAACTCAATAAGATATTTCAAGGATTTTGTTTTGACAATATTGCGTATTGTGGATAACTCTTCTAAAAAACTTTCTTTATTTAAAATACTATCTCCATAAGATAAGGGAGAAAAAACGACTATCATGGCGAGAAACAATAGAATAACCTGATAGTGTATTTGCTTCTTTGTGTTATTCATAATCTGTTAGTTAAAACATATTTAATTGTTACTATATTATCATACTATAAGTGTATTTCATATGGTAATAGTGTATATTTTATGGTATTTTATAGACCTGTTTCCACAGCACGCAATATGTAAAAAACATTCTATTCATGCTCGCACAGTGTAATGTATTGGTATGTTTCTTATTATTTTTATATATATTATAGGTTTGATAGAGGAATTTATACTTATGACTAATGATACTACTCATTTTTTCGTTGCTGAAGATATGTATCCAAGAAATATTGAACAGAATGATATATGTCTTTTTTTCACAACTAATCTTGATAAGGAGAAGAAAATCTTCTATGACATTTATGGAAGTCTTTATTCTCAGTATATGTCTAATATATCTCATATACCTATGAGTTATGAAACAAACTTTTTTTCTTCTAGTCATAGGCATTATATTTCATGCATTATGTGTAAAGAAGATATTTCTTACAGTAACATGCGTCGTTGTGTTTTTCATTTACATAAATTTATTACTGATAAAAATATAAATAATGTTCATGTTATATGGAATATGCAGGAAAACATTTTTTTAGATTATCAAAAGTATTTTCTTCTTTATTTACTTGTGTATTCTTACCCGTATAAGGAATATCATAATAGAAAGAAACATAATTATCGAGTGTGTTTTTATTCTTTTTCTGCTAATACTCAGGGGAATTTGATGAATATTGTTCATAGAGCATCTTCATTGTCTTTTACAAGAGAATTAGTATCTGCTCCTGCAAATATTCTTAATCCTTTGTCCTATGTGGACACACTACTTACTCTGAGAGAGTATGGTATAACTGTTGATGTTTTAGAGAAAAGTGATCTTGAAAGATTAAATATGGGTGCTATTTTAGCAGTAGCACAGGGATCACAATACTCTCCTTATGTTGTTGTTTTGAAATGGAATGGTGGAAATGAGGGCGATTCACCTTTGTGTTTTGTAGGAAAGGGAGTAACCTTTGATTCAGGAGGAATATCCATTAAGCCATCTAGTGGAATGGAAGAGATGAAAGGTGATATGGCAGGATCAGCCACTATTGCTGGTATTATGAGAAATTTAGCTCTAAGAAATATTCCTTTAAATGTTATTGGTATTTTACCAATAGTGGAAAACATGCCAAGTGGAAGTGCTTACAGACCAGGTGATATTGTGACTACTTCTTCTGGTAAAACTATTGAAGTGATTAATACTGATGCTGAAGGAAGACTTATTCTTGCTGATGCTCTTTATTATGCTCATAGTTTTGGTCCTCGTGTTATTATTGATATTGCAACATTAACAGGTGCTATCATTGTATCCTTGGGAAATGAATATGGTGGTCTTTTTACGCAGCATGATATATTGGCACAGGAACTATTAGAGGCGAGTAAAATGTCCGGAGATAAATTATGGCGTATGCCCATGTGTTTGTCTTACGAAAAAAGCATCAAATCCAATATAGCTGATATTCGTAATACAAGTACAATGTATGGTGCGGGATCTTCTACTGCTGCTCATTTTCTAGAGAATTTTGTCGACAAAAATATCCCATGGGCGCACCTTGATATTGCTGGTGTTTCTTTTGCTATGAAGGGCCAAAGAGGATCTTCAGCATCTTCTTATTCTGATGCAACTTCTTTTGGTGTCTTGCTTATTGATACATGGATTGATAAGTTCTGTATCAAATAAATTATCACAAAGAATAGAAAGTTGGTGAATTGCTATTTTCTATGTTTTTGTATCCGGAGGAATATATTTAACGTTTCTGTATCAAATACTTACGTGTATAGATACTAGATATAGGTTTTTATATAATTTATAGTGCTCTGTATATTGTTATGGAAGTTGTTCTGCCATTTTTTCAGAGAATCTGTTTTTTCTTTATGTTGTGGAAACAAAATTGCTCTGCTAGAGCAAGGGATAATTCCTGTAAGAGGTATTTTTTTGTATTTTTTACGAGATTGTATAAGATCAGCATGATTTTGAATAGTTTTTTTTTGGTATCCTATCCCAGGTATAAAAATAATATCATTAGCTGTTTTCTGATGTAATAGGGGAAATATTTTATAAGAGCTGTTACCGATGACAAAGCATAGATTATTTCTGTAATGAGTATATCTTTCTAGATCACAAAGTATCTGATGATATATATATTTCTGAATTTTATTACCTTCATTATTTGATGATGTCAGAACAAGACAAATCATCTTATTATATTTGTATGCTACTTCTAGATATGTGTATATAGAATCAATCCCCATATATGGGGTTACAGTAAGAATATGACAATTAAGAGGTGATTGAGGATTCAGATATGCTTCAGCATAATACTGAGATGTTGAGGGAATGTCTGATCTTTTTGCATCTATCATGACAATATACTCATGTTTATGGGCTTGTACTAATATTTTTTCTAAGCAGCCAATACCTCTTGATCCATATCTTTCAAAGATTGCTATTTGAATTTTAATAAAAGAAGTATAGCATTTAAGACAATCTAACATTCCTTTCGAGAAATAGTATATCGTTTGTATCTCATCTTCTTTATAAAAATATTCAGGAATCATAGATATATGAGGATCAATACCCACACATAAGGGATATTTTGTGTCACATATAGTCTCTATTATTGTTTGTTTTATGGATTGCACTATTGTATTATATAGAATCATTGTTACATATAATCTAACATTTCTTCTTTTTATTTTCTAATTATTTTCTAATAAAAAGCGAACAATATATATTATTGAGATATTTTTACTTATGAATAAAACACTTTGTATTTTAAAACCTGATGCGTGGAAAAGGAATATTACAGGGAGTATTCTCTATGATATTCAGGAATCAGGATTTCATTTTATTGCTTTGAAAAGTACTATTTTAACTTCTTGTGAGTCTCAAGCATTTTATGCAGAACATAAAAATTGTTCTTTTTTTAACGAACTAGTGAATTATATGTCATCTGGACCCATAACTGTTCTCGTGCTTCACCACGATGATGCTATATGCGCTTTTAGAAATCTTATAGGTAATACAGATCCAAAGGAAGCTAAGAACAATACTTTAAGAAATAAATATGGTTTATCTAAACAAGAAAATACCATTCATGGCTCTGATGCTCATGAAAGCGCGCAAAGAGAAATAAGTTTCTTTTTTGCTATAAGAGAAATAACACCTGTGCAATACGTATGATATGGAGTATTTTTGCATTTGTGGTGATGATAACGGATTATGCACATTCTTATAATTATCAAATATTCTTGTTATAATATTCATTTACAGGTATTGCAGATGTAGTCCTTATTGATTAAGAGGATATTGGTTTTTGTTGTTATATTTTGTTATGTAGAATTCTGTGTTATAGGAAGCTTGTGTACTATCATTTCCTACTATAGTGTGATGTTCTTCGTATAACATATGTGCCTGTGGTGCATACTCATATCCTTTAATGTTATCATGTAATTCATATATTGTTATTGTGCTATTCCTTTAATGTTATCATGTAATTCATATATTGTTATTGTGCTATATTTATTTAGCTTAACCTCATTATATCAAATGTATCAGTATTAAGTATTTGTCTCATAATACCTGGAAAAGTTATTGCTATTTCATAACTGTATACTGGTTGTATAATGTAATGAGACCCGCACTCTAAGAATACTTTTCTGATTTTCATTTTTTGTGTTTCATTTCCATCTAATGCTCTTAGAATGTTTCTTGTTTCTCGTGTGACACGAAATGTACCATTAGGTTGTATACTGTTAGCTATAGCCTTGCCTATCATGGAGTATGGTATATGTCTCATATCATCATGTCCAACAATAAGAATGGGTATGACAGTAATGCCTTCATTTTTGTATTGGAGACATTTATTTCTTGTAGAACGTCTTATAGATGGTATTCCTTGACTTGCATCAAACAATCCATGAGAAGCTATTGCTAATATGTTGTTATGTTCACCTGGAGTAATATTTCTTTTGATATAATCTAGACTGCCTGGTAAAGATGTTGTAGATGAATGAGGTAATATTTGATTTCCAATTTGTCTGTCATAATCATAGGGATAAGTAAAGTGTTCCTTAAGATCATCTTCATCCATTGTCATATGAGGTACAGGAAGAATAACTTTTCCCTGTGCTATTTCATCATTAAATGGAATAACTCTTATTTTTGTTAAATCTCTTGATACAAGACCATTATAACTAAAATTTAAAAATGCCTTTCCTAAAAAAGATGTTCCTCTTGATTCTGCTGAGCCATATTTTGTGATTGCACCTCTTAAAACAGCACTTTCATTTTCGCACCTCACAGTGATGTATATTCCAAAGACAAAGGGATTGGTACTCATATGTCTTTCTGAACCAAATATTTTCATCATATATTTTTCGCGATGATTTTTATATTCACCATATATGTGATATTCTGATTCTACAAGTTGACTTTGCCTGTAGTCAAGTAAATGTGCCGTAGGATCCGCAGTATTGAGTATTAATTTTTCGTAGATATTTGCAATATAGTTGGGTATAGCTGGTCCTATTGAATGCGTATAGCATTTTGTTTCTGGTGTGTCTGGTGGTAATTGTCTTCTCATTTCTTGACTAAGTGGAGCTAATAAAGAGCTATTAACTCGATTGGTGGATTTTAACCTTGCATGTATGTCACCTAATATAAGTTTATGAGGAACTTGTAGAGATCTTTCTATTGCCATAATGCCATGTGCTATACCTTTAGTAATTTCATCCACATGATTTACTATATTTTCGCTATTTGTAATTCGTTGTCCACGAACAAGGTGTTGAATAGAGTCCATTTCATTATAGAGATTAACTACTGTTTCAGGATTGTTATGAATCATGTTCAGTATATGTTTCCTATACAAATATCTTTCTTCTTCTGATTTATGTGAAAAAAATTTTGATCCAAAATATAAAAAAGTGATATATTGATATCCTTCGTCAATAAGTTTCCTTCTGCTATTATAATTTGAATATTTTTGGAGTGCTGTTGCAGGAAAAGCTATTGTATCACTGTCTCTTGTAATATGTTTTCCATAGTCAATAGCATACGTTATCTTTAAAGGATGGTGTACGCTGTTTTTCACAAATGAGGAATACACGCCTATATTTTGATTTTTTGTGAAAGGTGTTATGGTTTTATATTTCATCCAGGCAAAAGTCTCTATACCTATAAGTTGATTATTTTTTTTATATGTACGTACGGAAGCCAAAGTGTAACGAGAATCTATTAGACGCTCTATGATATCATGATTACCTGTTCTTATCACATGTTCTGTGAGTTTATCCATATGTTGTTGCATTTTATCCTTCTTAATGATCATGATACCAAAATCTATTGCATAAAATGCTACTCCACATATAGGCAAAAGACAAAGAGCTAAAAGTATAGCAATAGCTCCTTGTTCTTGTCTTGTGTGATAATCTTCGTTTTTTCGTAAAATAGAAAAAATCACTGCATAAACTATAAAATTTTCATTCTACTTCCACAGCATGAATAAAATATTATGTGTGTGTCTTGTATTTATTTTAAAAATACATAATATCTTTGATCTATATTAATGTTATATATGAATGTAGATAACATGTTTGTATTACAGTATCTGTTAATATGTTATTGATATTTTCTATACATATGTTCACGTATCTGTTGAACGCTTTGTTGTAAGGCATTTATATATGATGATTCATCATATGTGGTAATAATAAAACGACTAAAACATGTAAGATATCTTGTCAGATGATATCTTATTGGTGATTCATATGGCAAACCTTGTATTATTTGAGATACTTTGTATAGTCCGTTAATATCATCTTCCTGTTTTATCATGGAATTAGTTGGAAGAGATACATTATATTTCTTCTTTAAATTATTTATCACAGAATTTCGTAGAGGAATAACGGCTGTAGTATTTACTTTATAGTGTTTGTAATATCTACATACATCTTCATAATCATTTATATTATCTTCCATGGTAGGATAAGCAATAACAACAACATGTTTCTCAATATTTTTATTGTTATCATTCATAATATCCATCTGTGCAAAAGATGTATAAATAGCATGAGTGACATTAAGCGTGTTTGTAGGATATACATGTGTGTTGTGTTTTTTTATTTGAGATAGATAGTTGTTTTTATTCCATGAATCTTTCTTGATAGTAGTAAATGTGCGTGGAGTGCTATCAAAACGTGTAAAGCCCACAGTATGTAATTGATTATGCATTTGATTATTGTAAAAATAATCCAGCATCTTATATTCTGCTTTTAGTGCTGTTCTTACAGATTGAGATTTAAAAATTCCCATACCAATAGGATCATTATAAATAGCATTTTTATCACATGCCATGAGAAAAACTCTTCCAATTAACGGATTATTCCATCTTGGAGATTGGTAGCGAATATAGTTATATATTTCCCCTTTTTCCTGTGGTGATATTTTTTCTTCATCAAGAACAACATAGGCATTGTGCATATCTCTTTGCGCGTTAAATGTCCTGTTATAGATATAATGTTCTTTGCTTATCAGTACAACCTTGTAATCCGTTGATAAAATGCGACAAGATGAATCTACTATCTTTTTATACTCTTCATCGTCCATATTATTTAAAATTCTATCTTTTAACATTTTTTTCTTTTCGTCAGTTAATGTAACTTTATCGATTTTTTTAATATCGTTCATTGTTTCCAATGGCAATCTTTCTAAGACACTCATGTAAATTGTATTTGTGTCTTTTCTCCACTCTTGGAATACTTGAGATATTTTTTCACTTTCATTTGTATTGAGCAATTTATGAATATTATCTCTGTGAAATTCTGAATAAAACAAAGTATTTGGCATAAAAGCAAAATGATCATGATGACTAAAATTGTGCCTATTGTATTTTTCATTATTGCTATTTATAGGATTGTGTTGTGCATTATTTGTTTCTTTTATATTAAAATTATGTGAAAATCCACTCATAATATAGATAGATGTGTCTTTGATATGTGAAGAAGTAGCATATCCCTCTTTTTGAAGTATAAAACCTGATCTTTTTGTAACAGGTGTATTAAATGCATTATTTTTATGATTCATAAGAGAAATATTAGATCGAGGTTCTGTATAAGTGCCTGTAGCGTCTCTTGAATAAGATTCTTCTTTTTCTTCATCAACAAGTTCTTGAAAAAATATATCTGCTTCTCTAGTAGCTATAAGATCTGATTGTTCTTGAGCTTTATTACTTCTTATAATGAAATCGTTTAATCCAATAGCATTGATGATTAATAATAATATAAATGGCAGTATTAATATAAAAATTATTAATATTGATCCTTGATTTTTTTTCATTATTTTTTTTTATAAAAAACTATTAATAAATTATAAAATTTTATTAGTATTTAATCAAGTTATTAATTAATTCTTATATTAAATTAATATTTTTATTTATATAAATAATTGATTTATTTTTTAATATAATATTATTTCTATTAGTATTTTTTTTTATTTTTACTAAAAAAAACAAAGTAAAAGTATAAAGAAAATGTTCCATTTCAAGTATTTGTTTTTTTAAATCATGAGGACACGTATTGTAGGTAATTTTTTTGATGTACTGACTAATAATAGGTCCTGCATCCATATATTCATTTACAATATGAATAGTTGCTCCATGAAAGATATCTTTATTTTCTATGACTTTTCTATGAGTATTTATTCCTGGATATTTAGGTAAGAGAGATGGATGAATATTAAGAATTTTATTCCTCCATAGTTTAACAAAATATGGTGATAATATTCTCATAAATCCAGCGAGACAAATTAGATTGATTCTATGATAAGATAAGAATGTATGAATATGTTTCTCAGTTACTATGTGATCTAAAGACTTATTAATAATGAAAATAGGTATAGATTTTTTGCGAAAGAAATCATAAAGAGGATGTTCTTGTTTTGTCGATACAATAGCACATACTGAATACTGTGAAATATTATATTTTTCAATATTGAGATATAAATGGTATAAGTTACTTCCTTTTCCTGAAATAAAGACGGCAATTCTGTATATCATATACTATTTCTATTATCTCATGGTGTTGTTAATTTATTAAAAGGAGTGCACATTAGTGAGTATATTATATCATAATATTTTCTATATTGTATTTTCTTGCAGTATCTACACGTTATGATATTATTTATGTTTTTTCTGTAAGGTATCCAATATTATAGGACTGTGAAGGTATACATGCCATTACTTTGTCTATGTTATTTTTGTCTACAATGATAGCAAAACCTATTCCCATATTAAAGACTGCAAACATTTCCTTTGTATCTATATGATATTTTTCTTGAAACCATGAAAATATCGGAGGTATATTCCAAGATTTTTTATCGATGTGTACATTGAGATGAGATGGTATAGCTCTGTGAATATTATCATATATTCCACCACCTGTGATATGAGCAGCTCCTTTGATCAAGGGATTATTATGTATAAGAGGAAGTATATCAGATACGTATATTTTGGTAGGTTGTAGTAAAGACTCGTATATTTTTTGAGAATTATTCCATGGACAGTTCATATGAAAATCTTCTTCTGATAAACAATTATGAATAAGAGAGAACCCATTTGCATGAATACCAGAAGACTCAATACCTATAATAGCATCTCCTTTTTTCATGATGTCTTTTTTTGGTAAAATATTATTTTTTTTTACTTTTCCTACTATACATCCTGACATATCAAAGACATCTTTTTTATATACCATAGGCATTTCTGCTGTTTCACCTCCTAATAAAATACATCCTGATTCATGACAACCAAGAAGAATACCGTTGATTATTTTTTGATATTTGTCGATATCGAGATGGGGAACAGAAAGATAATCTAAAAAGAATAATGGCTGAGCTCCTTGTACAAGGATATCATTAACACACATAGCTACAAGATCAATACCTAGGCTATGTATATTTTCACAGTAAGATGAAAGTAGTAATTTAGTCCCTATACCGTCACATGATGCCACTAAACATATTCCATCAGTACTGTCATCTAATGGGTAAACACCACTAAACTGTGTGAGATCAATGGATTGTTGTTTTTGACAAAATATACTATCCTTCATGTTTTTTTGTATTTTTTCTACAAAAACACTTCCGCGGAAAAGTGATACTCCAGAATCTTTATATGTACTCATGTTGCTTTATTTTTTATAATTGATAGTGAAAGATATTTTATGAGCGCTTTTCTCTAATGTATAGTAAAAATGTATTTTTTTTTGTTTTCTATTTTTTATGGATGATACCTCTTGTATCTCATGCTTTTAGTGAGAAACATCTTATAGTGGATGTTTTTTTTTCTTTTGACAAATCTATCTCTTATGAAGATATTGTGTTAAAAAGCAAAGAAAAATTAGCCTCTATTTTATCTTTTATTCACAAAAGTGAAGTCTTTAAACAGGATGAATGGAAAGTAGTGAATATTAAGAAATATTCTATAGGACATAATAATAAATATTTGTATGCCAGGGTTTTTTTTGATAGATCTAGTGTTTTATCTACTATTAATGAGAATATAGATACTTATAATATATTAATGAATAGTCAAAATGTTGTTTTTGTAAGTTTTAATAACAAAATATCTTCTTTGTTTTCATCTAATATTGAAGATTATTATAATCATCTTGTTTTTCCTTTTACGCTTTTTTCACATCATGATTCTATAGATTTTTTTCTTTCTTCAGGAGATATTTCTCCGGAATTAAAAAAAATTATTGATAATGAGAAAGGGAATTTTGATCACTTTTACATCATTGATCATCAGTATATAAAAAACAATAAAAGTATTTTTCATCTTTATAAATACAATGAAGAAAATCATTCCACAAGTATAATAAAATCCTTTCACACTGATTTCTTTCATCATCAATCAAAAAATAATACTTTCGATGTTGAAAGAATTGTTATTGATAATACTCAAAAGTATCTTTTTTCGTATGATTATAGAGACAAGTATTCTTTCTTAACAATTATAGGAAATGATCATGTGTTTCATAATATCAATGATGATTTATTTTTTTCGCATTATTTTTTTCATGCCTATGTTGATATTCTTTTCTTTTATGGTCGCAAATATGTAATATATCCTCCTATTGATGTGTACAATATGTGTCGAATAATAAATCATCACTTTTCCCATAAAAATATATATATATATATAAAAGACGATAGTATAGGGATTATTTATGATAAAAATATGTTACAGTACATGCCGTATATTATTGATAACTATATGACATGCAAAGAGATTTTTTTAGCGTAAGATAATAAAATGAAACAAGTAATAATGCCATTTCTATCTTGTCCCTGTTATAATGAGAGAAAATTTTTTGTTTCTAAATCTAATGGTCATATATACCATTTTGTTATAAATGTACAGTCTTGGTATTTTCCTTTATGTATTGTATATGCAGAAAAAGGACAGGGGAAAACTCACTTATCCCATATTTTTAAAGAAAAATATAATGGAGTTTTTATGGATAATAAGGCATTTTTACAATGTTCTTTTACTAATTTATATAATAAAAATGTTATCATTGATGGAATAGATATTTTCTTTTCTGATAGCAATTTTGATATGGCTTTTTTTTCTTTTTATAATGATGTGGCTCGAGGTTTTATAGATAAGTCTCTTATTACATCTATGAAACATCCTATGACTTGGCCTATATATCGTCCAGATAATATTTCACGTATTAATTCTTTATGTGCACTATTTTTGAATAAGGCTGATGATTATATTTTAGAAAATATTATTTATGAGATTTTTTCTTATTATGGGTGTAAACCAAAAAAGGGTTTGGTGAATCATATTTTATATAATACTGATAGAAATCCATACAATATTGTGTCTATTGTAAAAGAGATAGTACAGTATACTTTTGATAAAGATATATCAATAAGTAAAAGTATTGTCGATTATATATTGAATTTGCGGAGATGAATTATGCACCCTTATAGAACACATAAATGTATTGACATAGGACGTAGCTGTGTGGGTAGAGATGTGAAAGTGGCTGGATGGATACAATCAAAAAGAGATCATGGAAAGATAATTTTTCTTGATTTAAAAGATTCTTCTGCATCTATTCAATGCGTTTTCCCTAAGAATATGATCCATATGATAGATTCTCTTAATATTCAATCTGTAATTTCTGTTTATGGAGTAGTGCAATATCGTCCTGAAGAAAATATTGACCATAGTTCACGTAATGGCATTTTTGATATACAAGTAAAGGAATGTGTTATTCTATCTTCTTGTATGCCATTGCCTTTTCATTTAAATGATTCCAGTGTTTCGGAGGAAAAAAGACTTAAGTATAGATATTTAGATTTACGTAGTGATTTTATTAAGAATAATATTATAGAAAGGCATAGAATTCTACGTCATATACGTAGTTTTTTTGATGTGAGTAATTTTATTGAGATAAATACTCCTATACTTACAGCATCATCTCCTGAGGGAGCAAGGGATTTTTTAGTTCCTTCGCGATTAAATCCAGGAATGTTCTATGCGTTACCTCAGGCACCTCAACAGTTTAAACAGCTTTTAATGACAGCATGTTTTGAAAGATACTATCAAATAGCACCTTGTTTTCGTGATGAGGATTCTCGGGCAGATCGGTCTCCTGGAGACTTTTATCAAATTGATATTGAAGCAGCTTTTTTTACTGAAGAAAATATTATTCATTATGTGACATCTTTATTTGAGCATATTTTTTCCGTATGTTTTGCTGATAAATCTTTTTCTTTTGAGAAAATGACATTTCATGATGCTTTGTTGAGTTTTGGATCTGATAAACCAGATTTAAGAATTCCCATAAAATGGCATAATATTACTCATGATCTTCGTCATCACAATGATATACCCGATATATTTCTTTCATCTGTTAATAGTGGCTATAATATTCGTTTTCTTTTATGTCCGCAATGGAGTTATTTAAGTAATTCTCATATCAAAAATCTTTCTCATAATCTGAAAGAAGAATATAATATGCCTGGCTTGGGATATTGTGTATATCGAAATAATACATTTGAAGGTCCTCTACAAAAGTTTTTTTCTCATGAAAGCCTAAGGCGTATTCAAGAAAGTTATAATGTTCAAGATGATACAGGTCTTATTTTTCTTTGTGGAGAAGATTCCGTTACTAATACTATAGCTCATTACATTATTAAGTATTTTGATGCAATATATACATGGTCTGAGAAAAATTCTCACCATTATTATTTTGTGTGGATTGTTGATTGTCCTTTTTTTGAATACAAGGATGGAGCGTACACTTTTGCTCATAATCCTTTTTCTAAAATACACAATTCCTATGATACTATTTCAGATATTAATCCTGATGGTATAATAGGACATCAATATGATCTTGTGTGTAACGGATATGAGATAGGTTCTGGTGCTTTAAGAAATTCTTGTAAGAAAACGATGGAGAAGCTTTTTAGTATTGCTGGTTATGATATAAATTTCATACAGTCAAATTTTTCTGCTTTATATGAATCTTTTGATTATGGAACACCTCCTAGTGCAGGCATAGCCTTGGGCTTGGAAAGAATTTTAATGCTTTTATTGAGAACAGAAAATATTCGTGATGTGATACCATTTCCTTTAAACCAAAGAGGTATAGATAATATGATGAAAGCTCCATCTTATATCACACAAAAACAAAAAGAGGATCTTCATATTCAGACAAAAGAAAGTGAAAATATCTCATGATGAAGATGTATGTGTATTTTTGATCTCAATGATATTAGGTATAATCTCATATTGTGCATATACACAAAGATACTCATATTTAAATAGATGAGTTTTAGATATATTGTGTATAGTAAATATCTCAAGATGGTAAAAAAGTATATAATATCATTACTGATAAATATGGTGGATAATGAAAAGTATTATAAGTATCTTATTATCTCTCGTAACATGGTGGAGAGGTCCTACACTATCTACTCGTATTGCCATTTTTTTTAAAGGTAAATACGAAGGTTGTGATAAGCATGGTAATAAGTATTATAGTTTACGAAATAAAAGATGGATGATACATTCTTGTAATACCTCTTCTGATATGCAACCAGCAAATGAATGGCATGCATGGTTACATTATATGGTATCTTATCCTCCTATGAAGGAGAGCAAAATAGTAAAGAGAAAGATATATGCAGAATCCTCATCACGTGATTCTTATCATGCTTGGAATCCTCCTAAGTAGCGGTGTCTCATTTGCTGATACGTATACATATGCTACTGTGAATGTGACGAACTATATACTAGAATCTACTCGTTCTCATAAAATTCCTATAGGAACAAAACTCCATCTTAATGATTCTCTAGCAATTTACATAAAAGAGTGTATAAGGTATCATGACAATAAAGAGATTATTGTGTCTAAAAGTTACATAGCATCTGTGTTTTTTGTAACTAAAAGTAGTATTTTATTAAAAAAATTCTTATTTTCTCATGAGTTACAACACATGTCTCACATGATAAGATCACCATATAGAGTGATTCTTCTTTCCTGTAGTAATGATTGATATATTAGAGATTAGCAACTAATGACGTATTATATGTTCCATTAATAAAATCAGGATGATCTATAATTTGTCTTAGCCTTGGAATAGAGGTACTTACGCCTTCTATAACGATTTCTTGAAGACACATCTTCATATGCCTGATAGCCTCTTGTCGTGTATCGGCGTATACGACTAATTTGCCTATCATGCTATCATAAAAAGGAGGAATGGTATATCCGCTATAGATACCAGAATCAAAACGAATGTTTTTGCCTGTAGGTATATGTAAATAGGTAATCTGGCCTGTTTGAGGAATAAAGGTAGTGGGATTTTCTGCATTGATTCTGCATTCAATAGAATGACCTCGTGGCTTATTCAAATGTATGGATAGTGGATTACCAAAGGTTATTGCAATTTGTTCTTTTACAATGTCACAATTGTATATCATTTCTGTTATACAGTGTTCCACTTGAATACGGGTATTCATTTCAATAAAATAGAACTTTCCATCTTCATAGAGAAATTCTATGGTGCCTGCATTTGTATATTGAATAGACTTCATAGCATTTACGCATAGTAGTGTAATATAATCTCTTTCTTCATTACTAATACTAGGAGATGGTGTTTCCTCAATCATTTTTTGATTTCTTCTTTGCACAGAACACTCTCTTTCACCTAAGTGAGTTACGTTTCCGTATTGATCTCCGAATATTTGAATTTCAATATGTTTAGGTGCAGTAAGAAACTTCTCTACGTATATATCTCCATTTTTGAAAGTAATTTCTGCTTCGCTTTTGATAATAGGCCAAGTTTCCCTTAATTCTTCTTGAGAATATACAACTTTCATGCCTCTTCCACCACCACCACCAGAAGCTTTTAATATGACAGGGTATCCAATATCTAAAGATATAGAAATAGCTTCATCAAGATCTTTTAATGCTTGAGATGATCCGGGTAGAACAGGCAAACCAATTTCCTCAGCTTTTTGTCTTGCTGTTATTTTATCCCCCATAAGAGCAATGTGTTGAAAGGAAGGACCTATAAATTTAATATTGTACTTGCCTAGTATTTGTGGGAAATGATAGTCTTCAGCTAAAAAACCATAACCTGGATGCACAGCGTTAGCGCCAGTAAGATAACAGGCAGATAGTATTTGTAGCATGTTCATGTAACTTTTTTGAGCATTGGCGGGCCCTATGCATACACTTTGATCTGAAAGACGCACGTGTATAAGATTTTTATCTACTTCAGAGTGAATTGCCACTGAAGGTATTCCCATGCTACAACAAGTTTTAAATATTCGTAAAGCTATTTCACCACGATTAGCAATAAGTATCTTTGGTGTATTGTTCATGTCACTAATCGATTCTCAATTGAAAAAGAGGACGACCGTAATCAACAATGTCACCATTGTTAACAAGTATTTTTTCTACGATACCATCCTTGGTAGAACAGATAGAATTCATCACTTTCATAGTTTCTAATATGCATAGACAATCTCCCTTTTTTACCTGTGATTCCAATTGAACAAAAGGTTGTGCCTGGGGTTGTGGTGCAAGATAAATAGTTCCGCTTCCTTCAGAACATATCAAAAAAACATTATCATCCTGTAAATTGTGATCTTGTTCTCTTTTTTCTGAAGGAGAAAGTGTACTCACATTTTCTAAGTATGTATGCGCTTTACGCATTTCAAACTTAAAATCATTTTTCTGTATAGACAAATGAGTAGCAGAATTTCTGTCAAAGGCATGCAAAATTTTCAGAAAACTTTGCAAATCTTTCTCAGATAAAGAAGAAGGAGGTACATTTTGTTTCATGCATTCGTTTTTTTCGTCTGTCATTCTTATTGTTAATATTCTATAAATGTATAGCTGCATTTTATCAATAAAAATCGATGTTTCAAAGATATTTTATTACTTGCCATGGCGAGCTTATCGATTTACAGTACTTCTTCTACTATTGTAAGGTAATAATAGTAACAGTAACAAGTATAAAATATTGATGTTTTTCTAAATATATCTTTTATTTTAATTCCTTATCAATGTAGAAAGAAGAGTATTTAATATTCTCTACATCTTTAGCTAATGTAAAAGAAATTGAAATATTATACTCTTCTTCTATTTGATGAATGAACATCTTTTTTTGATTGCATATGTATTCTAAAATACGGCTATTAATTTTGAAATAAAGTGTTATATGCTCTTTTTTTTCGTATTTTTTTCTCAAAATTATAATTGACTTTTCGATAATATTGATAGATCTTAGTGCGTCAAAATATATTTTAGGAATATATCCTAAGCCTTTGCAATGAGTACAACTATCATAGGATTCTTCAATAATATTTTGATATATTCTTTTACGAGAAATTTCTATAATACCAAACTCAGTAATAGATGATATTTTAGTTTTTGCAGCATCATTTTTAAAAAGGTCATTTACTTTCTTTTCAATGGTTCTAATATTTTTTTTATCCTTCATATCTATGAGATCAATAACAATGATTCCAGATAACATTCTCATACGAATTTGATATACAGCTTCCTCCACAGCTTCAGCATTTGTTCTAAAAGCCATTTTGTCAATATTTTTGTCTTTCTTAGCGCTGCCTGAATTAACATCTATAGAAACTAAAGCTTCTGTTATTTGTATTACTATATAACCTCCTGATTTGAGCTTGATAGTATTTTGATAAAAATCATCAATGTATTGATTGATTTCAAATTTACTGAAAAGAGACATGCTTTCATCATGTAAAACTACTTTCTTTAAATGGGATGGTAAAAGGTTTTTAATAAAATTACGAGCGTGTTTATAGGCAGTTTCTCCAGCAATATGTATTTTTTCTATATCTTTAGAATAATTATCACGAATGTATCTTACGACAAAATTTTGATCTTCGAATATTAACGCTGGAGCAATAGATGTCATTGCTGTAGATCTAATTTTTGTCCATGCACGAGTAAGATATAAAAAATCCTTTTTTATTTTTGATAGCTTTTCTTGAAGAGCAGCAGTTCGCATAATAACACTAGCATCACTTGGAATATTAAGATTTTGTGTGATCTTTTTTATATTTTCTCGTTGTTTAGAAGATAATATTTTCTTTGATATTCCACCTGCATTAGCGGTGTTAGGCATAAAAATACAATATCTGCCTGCTAAAGAAATATAAGTAGATACCAGAGAACCTTTCTGTCCTTTGCCTTCTTTAAGTACCTGCACAAGTAAAACTTGTCCTTTTTGTATTACTTCTTGAATCTTATATTTACTTTTCGGAACCTTTTTATTAATAAGTATATTTTTTAAGATAACATCTTCATCACATTCTTCTGCAAGTGGTACGCTTTTTTTTTCTTCGTCACTCAAAGAATCAAGTATTTCCTTTTTATCCTCATGGGGAATATTGTAATAATTAGGATGTATTGCAGAAAATGGAAGAAATGCCTTCTTATCACTACCATAGTTGATAAATGCTGCTTGCAAAGATGGTTCAATTCGTGCAACAGTACATAAGAAAATAGAACCAATGCTGTCATTATTATCATGAACAGACATGTTTTGATAGTGGACAACTTTTTTTTCATGAATAACAGCTGCTCTAGTTTCTTCTTTATGCTGTGCATCAATAAGTATTATGCTCATAATTAATTTTTTAGTGTAAACATTGTTTGTGAAATTTAAACATTGCGATTTTTTTCATACTTTTATATATTTTATAACACGTAATTGATATTAAATTAATTTTTATCTTCACGTTATTTTTTTTTTGATTAAAAAAAGATTTAAGTTATGCAGAAAGTAACATCTTATTTCCGGAATAAGTATATATTAATTCATTTTGTTTTTATATTTTTTTTATTATTCGTTTTTTATATTTTTTTGTTTTTTGTTTCCCATTCCTTATCTCTTGATAAGATAGAACATGTATATAATAACAATAATGTAAGTATTTTTTTTCTTTTTGATAAGAGTATTGCAATAAAAGATTTTGATGTCAGAGATGAAAATAATGTTTTTGAATTTATTTTTCTCACAGATAATATTCAAAACTATAATACTAAAAATCACAATGTCCCTCCTAATATGAATATATATCTTAATGATTTTCAGTCAATTGCTATACATTATGCCTCGCATTTATACGAGTATCGTACATATAAAATTCATGATAATGGTTTTCAGGTAATTTTTGCATTGCATCAGGAAGAGAGAAAAAAAAGTAAAGCAAAACATAATAATTCTAATATTACTATTTTAATTGATCCTGGACATGGAGGATATGATCCAGGAGCTAGTGTAGGAAATGTATATGAAAAAGACATAGTTTTACCTACTAGTCTTTACTTAAGAAACTTATTAGTGCGTGAAGGTATTAATGTAACAATGACACGCTATGATGATACGTATATATCCTTACAAGATAGACTTAATATGTGTGCTAATACAATTACTTTATGTATTTCCATTCACAGTGATTTTGCCAAGAATCCAACAATAAGAGGTGCATCTGTTTATGTACCAGAAAAATATTCTAAAAGCTTAGAATATATTTTTGAAGTGAATCTAAAAAATGTTAATTCATCCATTAGTGATGTACTAAGAAACTTTATTTTTGAGCAAAGTAAGGGATATGCATATGTTTTAGCTCATTTTATTCATGAGGAATTAAGTGCTATTACAGAAACTCTGGAGAGACCTGTGAGAAGTGCAGGATATTATGTGTTACGATCTGATCATATTCCATCTATTCTCATAGAAATAGGTTTTTTAAGTAATAAGCAAGACCTTGATCTTTTAACAAAAACTAGTTACCAGGAAAAAATATCACATGCTATTAAAGATGGAATTGTGTCTTTTTTGCGTGATTTTGGTAATGATCTATTTTATTTATCTTCTATAAAATCAAAATGAATTATTTACAACGACGCAGAATAAAAAATTTTTTCACATATATTTTGTTTATAGCTCTACATTTCTTTCTTTTTTTTATTTTTTCTAGTTTTATTGTTATTTGTTTAGTATATATTGATAATAAAAAAAAGTGGCCTAATAGTATTATTTCTGAATATAATGCTAACAAATCACACCCGTCCTTCATATATTCCTTAGATGGTTACATTATTAGTGATAAGTTACTTTCTCATAATATATATATTCCCTACAATGACATACCACAAGTCATTATTGATGCATTTTTATCTGCTGAAGATAAAAGATTTTTTCATCATAATGGATTAGATATGACAAGTTTTAGTAGAGCTATGTTTGGAAATATTTTTCGTGTGTTTTCAGGCAAACGCTTGCATGGTGCATCCACTATTACTCAGCAGCTAGTAAAAAATATTTTTCTCACCAATGAGAGGAGTATAAGACGTAAAATACATCAGATAATACTTGCTTATCGTATTGAAAAATTTTTTTCTAAAGAAAAGATATTAGAATTTTATCTTAACAAAATATTTTTAGGTAAGTTCTCCTATGGTATAGGTTCAGCTGCTCGTAATTATTTTGGTAAAAGTATTTATGATATTAATTTGTTAGAAGCAGCATTTCTTGCATCTCTTCCTAAGGCGCCCTCTATATATTCTTCCGATTTTGCTAAAGCACACAATAGGAAAAATATAGTTCTCAAGAGAATGTATAATAATAATTATATTACAGAGGATATTTACAAGAAAAATATTCGTGAAAAAATTGTATTTTCAAAGGAAGAATACGTTATAAACTATAATAAATACTATATTGATCATGTAAAAAAGATTTTTCATACTAAATATGGTGTTGATTTTCATAAAACATCCAATTTACTCATTGATACCGCGATGAATCACACTATGCAATCTATTGTAGGTGATATTTTTTATCAGTATATTTTAGATATGAATAAAAAGAAAACACTATGGAAAGGATACGTAAAACGGTTTTTTCATTATCATGACTGTGTAAAGGAATTAAAGAAAGGTACTAGAAATAATTTTCCTGATATAGAGTATGCATGTGTTGCTAACGTTAGTAAAAATGAGATAAATATTTACTATGATAATAATTATGATACTATTAGTGATGTTCATATGCTCTATTCTATTAAAAAAGATAATAAAGAGAATAATTTTCATGATTTTGTAGCAAAAGGAGATCTTATTACTGTTAAAAAGATTCATGGTAGATATATTCCTTACCAAGAAAACATTATAAATGGTGGTGTTATTGTTATTCATAAAGATAATGGCTCTGTTTTAGCTATGGTAGGTGGTTATGATTATAACATCAGTGAATTTAACAGGGTAACTCAAGCAAAAAGACAACCTGGATCTCTCATTAAAGCATTTTTATACTCCTATGCTCTGGAAAGAGGGTATACTGGTTCTACATATGTATCAGATAGTCCATTTGTTATATTTGATCGTCATAATAATGCACTATACACTCCCACTAACTATGTAGATAAGTATGAAGGGTATATACCATTTGATAAGGCTATATATAAATCTATTAATTCTCCTGTACTACATGTTGCCCATGATATTGGTTTAAAGGGATTTTGTAACTATCTAGAAAAGTTTCTTTATAAAACAAAAATTCCATGTGTTCATTCTGTTCCTCTTGGCTCAATTGAAACAACACTTATTGATATTACTACAAGTTATGCTCCTTTTTTTAATGGAGGATATGCTGTAGAGCCTCATTTTGTGAAAAAGATTTTTCATATTGATGATAATGTTTTATTTCACAATAATGTTATACAGTGTTATAAATGTTCTTATGATAATAATAGTAAAATTGAAGATATTGTAAGCAGTATGTCTTTTAAAAGAAAACAGGTTATTGATGATAATATATCTTATGAAACGCACAAAGTACTTCTTGATGTTACAAAAAAAGGTACAGCTAGAAGTTTACAATCTCTTGGTATTAGTGGTATGTCTGGTAAAACAGGAACAACAAATGATTTTGTTGATGCATGGTTTATAGGTTCAGTTGATGATGTTATCATAGGAGTATACATTGGTATAGATGATAATACCACCTTGGGTCATGGAAGTAATGGCTCGAAAATGGCACTTCCTGTATTTCGGAGTATTGTGGATGCATTCTATAAAAAAGGATTAATTAATTCTTATTATAATATTATTGCTGATAAGGAATATGATGAAACTCATAATAATTATGTTAATGATGACAAGATTTTTTTTCGTTTTCAGGAACAATTTATAAGAAATGCATAAAGAATTTTTATCAAAAAAAATCAATGATCTTATACAAGTGCTTGATAAAATGACATTAATTAATGAAGAAGAAGTAATATGTGTAAGAAATAGATCTCTTGATCATGTTTTTTGGAATGATCAGGACAATATTAAGCAATATGAAGAGTATAAATGTTATATTGATTTTATTAATGAGCGTGATATTCTTTATGAAGGAATGAATGAACTTTCTCGTCTTTTAGAGGTATGCTTTACATCTGAAGAATACACGTTTTTCGTAGAGGAAATCAACAAATTTGAAAATGAAGTGAAAGAACTGGAGTTAAATGGTATTTTTCAATTAGGGCGATCATCTTATAATGAATGCTATTGTGATATACATGCAGGTTCTGGTGGAATAGATTCTCAAGATTGGGCAGAAATGCTTTTTAAAGCATATATAATATGGATGAACAATCATAATTTCTCATTTGTCATTAATGCATATACTCCAGGAGAAGTCACTGGGATTAAATCTGTATCTCTGCGTATTAAAGGATTGCATGTGTATAAGTGGCTAGAATCTGAAGAAGGAGTACATAGATTAGTAAGAATCTCGCCATTTGATGCAGGGCAAAGAAGACATACTAGTTTTGCAGGAGTATCAATATTTCCCTATGTGCAAAATAATGAAGAAATAGATATTTCAGAGAAAGATTGTCGTATAGATACTTTTAAGTCTTCTGGAGCAGGAGGTCAACACGTTAATACAACAGATAGCGCTGTGCGTATTACACATATTCCCACAAAGATAACTGTTCAATGCCAATCACAAAGATCACAGCACAAAAATAAAGCTGAAGCATGGAATATGCTTAAGTCCTGGCTCATTAAAAGAAGAAAAGATGAAGAGAGTATGTTAAGAAAACAAACACGAGATAACTCTTCTGATATCCAATGGGGCAGCCAAATACGTTCTTATGTTTTACATCCATACAAATCTATTAAAGACTTGCGCACTATGCATGAATTATCCTGTGTATCAGACATTTTCGATAAAGGAAAATTTGATATATTTATGATTTCTTATCTGAAAAAAAAAGTTTTTCGAGAGAAACATTAATAGTTTACTGTTTTAGATATTTTCTCTGCTTGTAAATCACTTGTTTTCTCTACAGCAAATTTTTTATGTAAAAAATTATTATTATTTTTCATAGAGTGTTGTGTATTCTTTTCTTTTTTCACATCACCATTGTGAGGATATTTTATATTCTCTTCTTGCGTACTACTATCAGTAGAAAGTGTCGTAATATTTTTTATCATATCATTCTTTGAGATATTATCAGACTTTTTAATAGTATAAGTCCCTTCAATATGCGCTCCTTTTTCTACTGAAAGTGTTTCGTAGATTACGGATCCTATAATTTTAGATGTTTTTGTCATGTTACATTCTTTAGCGTTTATAGATCCTAATATCTCTCCAGCAATAATAGCTCTTTCACTTACAAAGATATCGCCTGATATACTTCCTTCTTCACTGACAATTATTGTTTTACAATTTAGATTTTCTGTCTTTATTTTACCATTAATTTCAATTGTTCCAGAAGAAGATATCGTGCCATTGATATGAACATCATGTGCTATTATGGTTACTTTCTCTTGGTTTTTTTTCATATTTTGTGTCCTTACATTTCGTGAATTACTTCATTATTATAGTACAATTTTATATTTGCTTTGTTAACTAAAAAAAATATTTGTATCTTTATTACGCATTGTTTAGCTTGACAATATATTTTCTAATTGTTGTGTTACTTTAATAAAAGGATAAGGATCTATATTGTTGTTATGAAATAAAATTTCGTAATGCAAGTGTTTTCCAGTGCTTTTGCCGGTATTCCCCATAACTCCTATCATATCTCCTTTTTGAATGAATTTTTCTTTTTTGGTGATAATGCGACTGAGATGCGCATAGCGTGTGATAAAATTATTATCATGGGTAATTTCTATAATATTACCATATCCATTTTTATAACCTGCATAAGTGACTATTCCAGGATATACTGCATATACTCTATTATCAAAACTTATTAAATCAATTCCTTTATGCATTTTCATGCTTTTTACTACAGGATCTTCTCTGATACCAAAATAACTTGTGATATGATAATTGGTATCTACTGGAATTCCTATTGGCAATGATGATAGTTTTTTTTTGTATTCCTTATTTCGTACATATTGATCAGCTAAAGATTTAATCTCATCAAAATGGTACGTATGGTTATTTTTTTTTAAGAGGTTACTATTCATATATTTCTGCATTTGTGGATTTGTAAAAGTGTCAACAATTTTGTCAATCTGTACTTCTTCTTTACTGATATTATGCGTAATACTTTGTATTATACGATTTTGTATTGTCTTATTATTGTGAATTCTATTAACTTGATTGAGGAGATTAATATTTTTTTGTGCCTTATCAATATAATACGTGTGATATGCATCATTGCTTATGTGATTTTCTCCATGAATGATATATAGCACTTTGTGCAAATCTATAAACCTCTTTTCTTCAGTATCAATATCCTTTATTATTGATAGTAGATGATATATATAGGCATCTTTCTCGTTGATAGTTGATTTTAATTTAGTATTTTCTTTTATTCTATCGTGTATATCATCCTGTAAATGTTTGCTATTACTTATATGTTGTCTAATAATACTGTTACAAAATGATTCCAACATCACAATGTAAATCATAATATACATAAGCATCAATAACATAACTATTATTGTGATAATATTTATTTTAAATTTGATATATGTATTTCCGCATATAAGATATGCGCTGATGATATTTTTTTTTAACAAATTGTACATGTGTTTTATTTCAATATTTTATTCTTTTAAAGACACAACAAACTTTTTTTTCTTTCCTAAACTAATAATAAACATGTTATTTTCAAAATTTGTGTATTCTATTTTTTGAAAGACATTTGTAATAATATTGTCATTAATTTTAATAGCATTTTGCTCGGAAAGTTTTTTGATGTACTTATTGGAAAAGTCTTTACATAGCATATTAATAATATCTATTACACGTAATTTATTATTTTTTACAGAAGATACATCTAGAACAGCATCAACCGTTACATCTTCAGAAAGTGATTTCATGAAAATTTTTCTGGATCTATTTTCAACTTCCTGTGCGACTTTGTGTCCATGAGTAATGCTAGTAACGGCATTAGCTAAAATTATTTTTTGCTTGTTAATATCATATGTCTGGCATATGTGAATATCATGAAGTGGTAATTCGGAAAAAAAATGCAAAAAAAGATCAACATCTTGATCATTGGTATTTCTCCAAAATTGCCAATAGTTATATGGGCTTGTGTATTCACTAGATAACCATATAACATTTCCCTCAGAAGTTTTCCCCATTTTTTTTCCTTGAGAGTCAGTGACTAATGGAGATGTTAATCCATATACTTTTGTATTGTGTATAGATTGTATTAGTTTTACTCCCTCTATAATATTACCCCATTGATCAGAGCCGCCTATTTGTAAAGTACAGTTATAATTTTCATACAGATAGAGAAAATCATATGCTTGTATTGTCATATAACTGAATTCCATAAAGGAAAATGGTTGGTTATTTTGTATGCGATTTTTAGACGATGTGTGATTCATCATATTATGTATAGAAAAATGACGTCCATAACGACAAAGAAAATCAATGTATGTGACATTATTTAGCCATGTACTATTACATAAGAATGTAGTTGACTCCTTGGGAAGAAATTTTGTCACAGTATCTATAATATTGTTTTTGTTTTTCGTAATCGTGTCTAGGGAAAGTATAGGACGTGCTTTCTCTTTTCCTGAGGGATCGCCTATAAGAGTTGTTCCTCCTCCAAAGAGAATGATAACGTGACCGCCGTGTCGTATAAATGCTCTCGCTATCATTATAGGAATCAGAGATCCTACATGAAGTGAAGGGCCTGTACAGTCAAATCCTAAATACATAGTACTTTTTGTTCTTTGGGTAAGAAAGTCTTCCTGTGATGTTATATCATAAAGAAGTTTACGAGAGGAAATTTCCTGAATAAAAGATTTGTACATTATAACCTACTAAAGAATTTTTTTCGTGTGTGACTGATTAATGTATTTCTCCTGTTCTTTAAGAGTTCTGTGTGTTTTTCTTACGTAGTTGTTAACATGATTTTGAATATCTTCAGAATAGTTTTTAAAAGTGTGATCTGCTCCCTCAATTATCTCGTGTTCAATGGTAACATTATTTAATCTTACAGTATCATCTATCATTTTTTGCACAGACTTAGGGGATGCGATAGTATCCTTTGATCCTGTTATGACGAGACCAGATACAGGACATGGTGAAAAGAAGGAAAAATCCTTGAAATTAACAGGTGGAGCAACAATGACAAACCTTGTTATCTCGGGTCTTCTCATAAGTAACTGTAAAGCAATCCATGCACCATAAGAATATCCTCCAATCCAACAATTAAGACAAGAAGATTCCCTTTGTAGCCACTCTATTGCTCGTCCTGACTTTTCGAGATAGCTTTTTGCTATATCGTTTTCTCTTATAAAAGAAAAACAACTAAAATTAAAAGCCAAAATATTCAAGTTAATACGATAGAATGCTCTATACATTGCTCGTACTACAGAATCCTGACAGGAACCACCTGATCTTGGATGTGAATGGAGAATCATGGCACTTTCCTTATTAGGGAAACTGACTTGACACAATCCTGTTAAATTAGAGTGTTCTCCAATAAATATTTTTTTTAGAGCCATATTTAAGATTTTCTACCAGAAAAATGTTGTATTTATGTTACAATATAGTATTGTTAGAGTTGTTTTTGGTTGATCTTCATCTGTTCGATAAATTGCTAGGAAACAACGTTTATAGTACTATATATCATAAATGTAAAGAATTTTGTAAAAGTTTTTTATGTTACAGTGATTTTTTATATAGAAAAAGAGTATATTTGTTATGTATTTTGATCATGCTGCATCTTCTCCTCTTCTTGAGTGTGTCAAGAATAAATACATTAAGCATATAGAAGATTATGGCAATAGTATGTCTTTACACTATAAAGGACAGCTATTACATTCGTATATTAATAATGCTCGAGGTATATTGTCCTCTTATTTTTCTTTGGATGAGGAAAATATTTTTTTTACTAGTGGAGCAACAGAGGCTTTGAATCAGGTTATTTCTATGAAATGGAACAAAGTTTTTTTTTGTTCATCTGATCATCCATCCATTACACAGTGCATCAAATATCATCATTTTAACAATAGTTTTGTGATGCCTACTGTACAATTAGGGTCTATCGATTCTTGTAGTTTAAAAAGGTTTTTAATACAGCATAGAGCCTCCAAAGATGATTTAGTTATTATTACTGCAGTGCAAAGTATTGTTGGTTTTACACAAAATATGGAAGATATTTTAAATATTATTTGTCATTTTGGATGTTACATATTATGTGATGCTGTCCAAAGTTTTTGTAAATCCATTATTCCGATAAAATACTATCGTTATTGTGACTATAGTGTTGTTTCAGGACATAAGATAGGAGGAGGTCATGGATCTGGGGTATTGGCCTGTAGTAAAAGAGGTAAAAAGCGTTTATGTCCCTTACTACATGGAGGAGGACAAGAGTACTATTATCGAGCTGGTACACATTCTTTTTTACCTATTATAGGTTTAGGAGAAGCATGCTTGTGGTGGAGAGATAATATTATTTCTATTACTGATGTATGCATGTCTATTAGAAAATTAATAACGAATAGCATAAAAAGCCATGATATGCGTATTCTCAGTAATGATACTTGTAGTCCTTTTATTCTATGCTTATCTGTAAGAGATTGTGATTCTCAGTTACAAGTGATGTATATGAGTAGTCAGGGTATATGTATTAGTGCGGGAAATGCCTGTTCTTCAGGAGTAATTTATGATAACATGTTTATGAAGAATTTTGTCAAGGATAGTTCTTGGCGGAAAGGTGTTATAAGGCTAAGTTTTGGTTGGAATACATGTTTGGAATCATTTTCTAAGTTTCTTTCTGTATGGCATAGTATGCCCTTGCGTCAAAGTGCTTGAATTGTATGTTATTGTGAGGAATATAATCGATGGAAAAAGTACAGGAGTCACTAGATTCTTCTTTGGATTATATAGAAGATAGTCGTAAGAAATATGGTTTTGAGACACTCATTGAACAGAAAGTGGCACCTTTTGGTCTTAGCGAAGATGTGATACGTTTGATTTCTCAAGAGAATAGGGAAGATGAGTATGTTTATGGTATTCGTATGAAAGCTCTTCGTTACTTTCAGTCTCTTAAAAATCATCATCCTGACTGGGCTAATATTAAGTATGATCCTATAGATGTGAATAAGATGTCCTTTTTTGCATATTTGAATAAGGATAATGAAGGTAATATCTCTCAAGAAGATGAAGATATTTTGCGAGATACGTATGAAAAACTAGGCATATCTACTAGTGAACAAGATTATCTTCTAGGAAAATCTAAAGATCCTGTTGCTATAGATTTTGTTTTTGATTCTGTATCTGTCAAAACAACTTTTCAAAAGACTTTAAAGGATTTAGGGATTATCTTTTGTTCTATTTCTGAGGCGTTCAAGAAATATCCAGATATTATTAGGAGCTATTTTGGTACTGTTGTGCCTATGTATGATAACTATTATGCTGCCTTAAATACTGCTGTTTTTTCTGATGGAACTTTTGTATATGTACCACCAGGAATAAAGTGTCCTATGGAGCTAGCTACGTATTTTCGCATTAATGCAAAGAATGTAGGTCAATTTGAAAGAACGCTTATTGTTGCTGATAAAGATTCCTACGTATCTTATCTTGAAGGATGTACTGCTCCTATTCGTAATGAGAATCAATTACATTGTGCTGTGGTCGAGATTGTGCTTTTAGAAAATGCAGAGGTTCGTTATTCTACAGTACAAAATTGGTGGCCTGGAACTAAAAAAGGTGTAGGTGGTATATATAATTTCGTCACAAAAAGGGCAGATTGTAAAGGTGACTATTCTAAAGTATCATGGAATCAAGTAGAGATAGGATCTTCTATTACATGGAAGTATCCCTCATGTATTCTTAGGGGAAAGTATTCTAGAGGTATTTTTAATTCTGTTGCTGTGACTAGAGGGTATCAACAAGCTGATACAGGTACTAAAATGATACATTTAGGAAGTAATACCACATCTTCTATTATAGCTAAAGCTATATCCCTTGATAATTCTTCTAGTACATATAGGAGTATTGTATCTTCATCTCCTCAAGCTGAGAATGTCGTTAATTATACTCAATGTGATTCTCTTGTTATGGGTGATTCTCAATCATGTACATATCCTACGATAAAATCTGGTAATTCATCTACTCATGTATGTCATGAAGCTTCCACATCTAAGATAAATGAGGAGTATCTTTTCTATTGTATGCAAAAAGGACTTTCTTTTGATGAATCAATATCTCTTATTGTTAATGGTTTTTTTCGTGGTATTATTCAGGAGCTTCCTATGGAATTTGCTGTAGAAGCTAAAAAGCTTATTGAAATTACTTTAGAGGGTAGTGTAGGATGAGTGTATTGAATAAAGATGATCATCTTATTTCCTCCTGTGATGCTGTTATAAAAAGTCAGAATGGTGATTCTTTTTTTGAGACATGCAAAATCAACTTATTTATTGTAAAGAACGAGATCACTATTTTATGTGGTGCTAACGGATCTGGTAAGTCGACTATTGCGCAGTTTATAGCTGGTCATCCTTTTACATCACTTGTAGAGGGACAATTTTTATATGATGGTATCGATATTAGCTCTTTGGCAGTTGAAGATAGATCTAAGAAGGGTGTTTTTCTTGCCTTTCAACATCCGATAGAGCTGGATGCAGTTAGCACTTTCGATTTTCTTCATGCTATTTATAATGCAAGATTAAAGCATAGATGTGAGAGTGAATGTTGTTTATCAGATTTTTTAAAGATAGTACGTCCTTTATGCGAAGAGATAGATATTGATTTTTCCCTTTTAAAAAGATCTGTCAACAAAGGATTTTCAGGAGGTGAAAAAAAAAGGTTAGAAATATTACAGATACTTCTTTTAAAACCGTCTTTTGTTATTTTAGATGAAATTGATGCAGGTTTAGATATTGCATCTATTAACACTATTGTAAAAATGATACGAGATTTATCTCATTGTGTGACATTTTTAGTTATCACTCACAACACTCATTTTGCTTCTAGTATTAAACCTCATAAAGCATGTTTTATTGATGCACAATCTTCTCATATGATTGGAGATGAGGTGTCTGTTAGAAAGTTTATTAATGAAGGATTTAGGATTGGTGAATCATAATAAGACTTTTTTCCATGAGTATATTGAGAACATCCCTCCTTGCAATCCTCATGGTAGCCTCATGAAACCTATATTACTCAAAAGAGATTATAAAAACAGATATTTTTATTCTACTTTGGCTCAAATTAAGAAATATGTTCCTTCTTTTACAGATGTTCCTTTTCAATTTGTACATGATGGTATTGAAGACGAATATGTTCATGTGAGAGATTTTACTTTTATAAATGCTCCGCTATTTTACCAGCCTTACTGGATGTTATGTGATTCTCTTATACATTTCTATTCTCAAAAAGAAGTTGTTATTTGTATTCCTCATGATACTAATATTACTGTATCCATTGATTCTTTATATCGTGCTTTTTCGCGTAAGATAATATGGTATATTGGAGATAATGTGAATTGCTCTTTTAACTATACTGTTTCATCAGCACATGAAACGAACTGTTTTGCAGCTATGAATGTTTTTTATGTTGGCAAAAATAGTTCTCTAGAGTATTGTGTATTTTATGATGCCTTAGACAAAAATATGTATTTTTCTGGAGATATTTTTTATATTGGTAAAGATAGTTCTTTGGACTATGTTGTATGCGGTAATGGAGTAAGGCAGAATTATCAGTGTTTATATGTCGAGTGTGATACAAATAGCACAGTTAAGATTAATCAATCATTTATTGTTGCACATGCTCAACATGTTTGTAAGAGTCATATTGTTCACAAAGGAATTGGATCTTTTTCCGATCAATCTCTCCATGTTGCTTTAGGTGATAGTGGTTCAATAGATTTTTCAGGACATATAACAGTACAAAAAAAATGTTCTAATGTTAAAGCATATATGAAGCATGCAAGTTTATCATATGGTGCAAATACAAAGTGTTTTTCAGAGCCATTTTTATCTATCGATTGTCATGATGTAGAATGTTCACATGGAGTTTCCATGAGTAGTTTTGACAAAAATGCTCTTTTTTATTTGTGTCAGAAAGGTCTTGATATAGATAAAGCTAAAAGTCTTCTTATTAACTCTTTTTTATTGAGTAATCTTACGTATTTCTTAGAAAATGATAAATATAGTGAAAATATATATAAGGCTTTGTGTGCCTAATGTCTATTAAAGATAATTTTTCTTTGTTTCGAAAAAGAAAGCAAAAAGTATGTTTTCTTGATAGTGCTGCCTCATCACAAACATTGGATTGCGTCATAGACGATATGAATGATTTTTATTATACATCATACGCTAATGTTCACAGAGGTATTTATAGTTTATCTAATGAATCAACAGAATTGTATGAGAAGGCACGTATTTCTGTTGCTCGTTTTCTAGGTTTAGATGATTCTCAGTCTCGTAATATCATATTTACTAAAGGTACAACAGAATCTTTAAATATGGTAGCTATGTTAATAGAGAAGTATGTGAAGAAAAACTCTTCCATTCTTATTTCTTTACAAGAACATCATTCCAATATTGTTCCATGGATGATGCTTACTAAAAGAAGGCCTGATATATCTATTAAATGGATTCCTCTTTGTCATGAAACTCATGAGCTAGATTATCATGAGTATTGTCATATGTTGTCTGAATATAATATTGGTCTTATATCCCTTACTCACATGTCTAATGTATTAGGATATCCCTATGATGTTGATAAATGGATACTAGAGGCCAAAAAGTATGATATTCCTTTTGTTTTGGATGGTGCTCAGTTTGTTACTCATAGTGCTGTCGATGTGTCTTCTTTAGGTGTAGATTTTTATGCTTTTTCTGGGCATAAAATGTATGGGCCTACTGGTATAGGTATTCTTTTTATTAACGATAAGTTTATAGATCTAGATCCCGTATATGGAGGAGGTCAAATGATAGATGATGTCACATGTGAAGGATTTTCTCCAACATCTGCTCCTCATAGATTTGAACCTGGAACGCCTCCTTTTGTAGAAGCAAGGGGACTAGAAAGTGCTATTGAGTGGATTCAAAAACATGATAAGAATGATTATTATAATAGTATACATAGCATGAAGAATAGTTTTGTATCTGTGCTCAGAAATTTTGAGGACAGAGTATTGTTCATTGGTAGTCCAGAAAAATCTTCAAGCATTGTATCATTTAACATAAAGAATATACATGCCCATGATGTATCACACATTTTGAATCAATATGGAGTGTGCGTTCGTGGTGGTCATCATTGTTGTAAGCCTTTATTTTATCACTTGCAATTTTCTTCATGCGTGCGTATAAGTATAGGTATTTATAATGATGAAGAGGATCTTATGTATTTTGGTACAGCACTCAAAAAATTATTCGATTTTATTGATCATCATATTTTATGAACACTTGTAATAACAGTATTGAAGAAATACAGAATAAAATAATTGATAAATTAGTTGATATTTATGATCCAGAAATTCCTGTTAATATATATGATTTAGGACTCATTTATTCTATTGATTTAGAAGGTAAAGATCTTGAGGTTGTGATGACTCTTACTTCTCCTCATTGTCCTGTTGCAGAGGATTTAGTGTCTCAGGTACGCCTTTCTCTTTTATCCTTAGATAGCATAGACAATGTTAATGTGAATCTCACTTTTGATCCGCCGTGGACAAAGGAAATGATGTCGGATGAAGCAAGAATGATACTAGGATTTTAAGTATTATCTTTATTTTTATAGTATGAAGAATTTCTTTATCGTGTATACATAACTATTACATATTGCAGTATGGGTGCGCTATTTTCAATTATGTCTCATATGAATGTATTATTATACTTTTTTTGAGGTGGTTTTGTTGTTATGCCAATATCTTTTTAGTACTTAACATACTTATTCCTCACAGTATCCTTGAGGCACATCTATTATACAAGAAGAGATTTTTATTATGTTATCTCTTGTATAAAGTGTTATGTGTTCTTGTGTATTGTTTTTAATTTTGTAGAATGTATACTGGTAGACACGTGACGTATAACTTCATTAACAAGTTTCATGATATCACCCTCATATGTCTTTTTGTGTGTATAGTTAATATTTTTCAGAGGATTAGATATATCATCATTAATACAGTAGTGTGCATTTAGTTTCTCTGTATATAGCGTATGAAATAAAAAAATTAAAAAACTATATATGTGACAAGAGGCAATATTTTGTGGGAATTTTGTTATTTTATGGAAAGAGTTTATTGTAATCTGAATATTACTAGCATTTAAAGCATAACCAGAAGATGTATTAGTAATCACATGATAAAGAAAGAGTATGTAATAAGGAATATCTTCATAGGAAGAGAGGTGTGATGTTAAAAAAATAGTATTTTTTTTATAAGAGGTATAACATTGAGAAAATCCCATGGTATGCATATGTGTTAATATTTCAGCGCAAAAGTTACATATGACGATATTATCCTCAAAGGGTTCTTCTTTTTGATAATCAAGACATTTTGAAGATATTTCAAATTCACATGTAATAGAGGGATGAGAAAACGTCAAAGTAACCTTGTTTTGTTTTTTAAGATAATCAAGAAGAATGATATATGAAGATATAACGCATTTATCAAAACATATTTCACCATCAAGACATATTTCATCATCAAAACATGTTTTATTATCATCATAATACACAAAATAACACAATAAGTGAGTTGTTTGTGACTGCATAAAAGGATCAAGTCCTTTACATACACGATAGGGAACAAGTTCTCCTTTGGATGTTATAAAGTTACTCATACCGACTACATTATCATTAAGTCTATTATAGATTAAATCTACTTGTTCCTTAAAGTATTCTGCTCTCACCATTATTTCACGGTATGAAGCGTTTTCATAATATGTAATATGAAAATAATCTGTTTTCTGGAGAATATGTGTGAGATCACTATGATTCAAATAGGATAGGGAAGCATTTTTAAGGAAATATGACATTGTAACTGTAAATAAATACTTATCTTTTTTATCTATTATATAACAATATATTATAATATACGATGTATGTTTTTGGATAAGAAATTTTTATATGGTATTATCGAGAAACATAGTGTACTCTTTGTATTATATCACATTATCAATAAAAAGTAAAAAATATATGGATAACAGAAAAAAATCTCTGGATTATCATCGTAGTCCTAGACCAGGAAAAATATGTGTTGAGGTAACGAAATCCCTTGCTAGTATAGAAGATATTTCTCTGGCTTATAGTCCTGGTGTTGCCTTTCCATGCCAGGAAATTCAGAATGATCCTTCTAAGGTATATGATTATACTTCTAAAGGTAATACTGTGGCTGTCATTACGAATGGCACAGCTGTATTAGGATTAGGTAATATAGGTGCCTTAGCTTCTAAACCAGTCATGGAAGGTAAAGTAGCTTTATTTCGGCATTTTGGTAACATACATGCTGTTGATATAGAGATAGATGAAACAGATCCTGATCTATTTATCAGTCATGTCGAGGCCATTGCTCCTTCTTTCGGAGGTATTAATCTAGAAGATATAAGATCTCCTGAAAGTTTTTATATAGAAAAAGAGTTGCAGAAAAGACTTTCAATTCCTGTTTTTCATGATGATCAACATGGCACAGCTATAGTGACAGCTGCAGGTATTCTTAATGCTCTTGAGATCACTGAGAAGGCTATTGAAGATATTAATCTTGTTTTGTATGGATTAGGTGCTGCTGGCACAGCCGTACTATCTTTTTTATTGGATGAATTTGGTTTAAAAAATTTTGTTGCTCTTGATAGTAATGGTGTTATTCATAAGGGAAGAGACGATTTATTGCCTTATAAGAAGGATTTTGCAATCGAAACAGATAAAAGAACTTTGGAAGATTGTATGAAAGATGCAGATGTTTTTATTGGTCTTTCTGTGAGTAATATTTTGCACGAACACCATATCTTGTCCATGGCGCCGTCGCCTGTGCTTTTTTGTTTAGCAAATCCAGATCCAGAAATTATGCCACACATTGTTCATAGAATCAGAGAAGATGCTATAGTTGCCACGGGTAGATCTGATTTTCCTAATCAGATAAACAATGTTCTTGGCTTTCCTTATATTTTTAGAGCAGCTCTTGATATGAAATCTAAGGAAATTACCAAAGAAATGATGAAGGCATGTACTTTTGGTCTTGTTGATTTAACTCATAGATATGATCCGACTCAATCATGTGTCAAGCCTCTTGGAAAAGATTATATTATTCCTAGTTTGTTTGATAAAAGATTGGTCAGTTTTATTCCTCAAAAAATTATGGATAATTGTCATTCTATTTCTTGATTTCATGGGATATATATTATAAGGTTATTTTTTTTTAGAAAGGCGGATGTGGCGGAATAGGTAGACGCGATGGGTTTAGGGTCCATTACTTTACGGTGTAAGGGTTCAAGTCCCTTCATCCGCATATTATATTATTATGAATAAAAAAATAGTATCTACTCACTTATTAACTGATTTCTTGGATCGTTTATACTACGATATTCGTGGAAAGTACGTTTCAGAGAGTGATAAGACTATGCCTGGATTTCGCAAGGGCTATATACCTTTTAGTATGTTTTCTGAGAGAGAAAGACATTTCATTCATTATCGTACTCTTACAACTGTTGCTCGTTATTGTACTTATTTTGCTCTGCCACAGTATTTGAAGGATAATGGTTTAGAAGATGAAGAGGATGTATATTACTATGTAAAGTTTCCTGTTCCTATACTTTATCAAAACGAAGATAGTATTGATGAAGAAGAAGGTGCTTCCGATACTGATGATAGAGATATGTATCAAGAAAAGAAATGTTCTTCTTTTGATCCAAAGGATTACAGAATTTCTTTTTCAATAGGTAAAATTTCTGTTAATGATGAAGACAGAGAGTATTTTAAATCATTACTTTTTTCTATATCTGAAGAACGATACATGCATAATCTTATTTCTTCATGGTCTTCTAAGGAAGAATATTTTATACGATATTATGCTTCTATCAATTCTATTTTTTTAGGTGTGAAACATATAGATGATATAAAGAATAAATACGATAAATACGAGAATATTCCTTCTGTTTTGTTAAATGCATGGCATAAATCCATTGATGTATTGACTAAGGATGAGAACAGGGGTTATATCGAATCATGCCTTAGCATTACTTATATAGTAAAAGAATCAAGTAAAATAATAAATATTTTAGTTAACGAATATACTATACCATCTGATGATTTGCGAAATGTCTTCATGAACTCTCAGAAGGGAGAGGAAATTTCTATTGATTATGATGCATGTTTGAATATCTTTGGTCACTATCACAATTCTACACAGGAAAAGTGTGATATCGTCATTATCGAAAAAGATACATATCATCGTATTTATTCCTTTCAATATTCATTAAATCACTGTATATTGATCATTTTGAGAGATATTTTTGACATAATGAGTTTATCCAAGAACAAGGAGTCTCACTTATTTTTTGTGAGTGATACTGATTTTTCTGATTATATTTCTAAAATCATAGAATTACCAGATGCATTTAAGTATTATGTTTATACTTCTTTATGTGTACCATATGATGATGCTTTTTGTCTTAAGATTTTTTCATTTCTAGAGCATTGCTTACTTTGTGATAGTGGTGATATATCTCGTGAAGTTTCCTTTTCCTCTTTTAATGAGAGAAATGAAGTTGATATACATACATCAATGGAAATTTCCTCTTTATTATCTTACATAAGCTCTTACAATATGCATTGTCCAGATTATTTATCTGATGAAGATATGGATTATCGTATGGAAATGTGTCATGATAATCATAATCTTATTGGATTATTATATATTCATTTCTTGTCTCATTCTCATAAGTATAGGGTTATGTGTTTTTTTAACACATTTTTCTGTATTTATGGTCTTAGATATCATTATCAGCAAATGTTAAATAAGTAGGTTTTTTTAATGAGTATTTTTCACATAGAAACACTTCATAATGGCTCTGAAAGAGTTTATGATATTTATAGTCGTCTCCTAAAAGAGAGACTTATTTTTGTTACAGGGCCTATTGATACTAGTAAATCTGATAGTATTATTGCACAAATGTTACTTCTTCATCAAAGTAGCAAAAGTGATGCTATTACTTTATATATTAATTCTGAAGGTGGTAATGTATATGCTGGTTTAGCAATATATGATGTTATGCAGTTTTTGTCAATGCCTATAAATACTGTGTGTCTTGGTTATGCATTTTCCATGGCTAGTATTATTCTATGTGCTGGGACTACTGGTTATCGCGCTGCCTTACCGAATTCTACTATAATGATACATCAACCTTCTATATCATCTGTTTCTGGTCAAGCTTCTGACATAGAAGTCACATCGAGAGAAATTAATCGTGTTAAATCCCTTATCGAGCGCTTATATTCGAAACATACATCTTTGAAAGGAAAGAAGCTTTCTGATATGCTTGATAGAGATACCTTTATGACAGCTGATGACGCGTTTAATCATAAGGTAGTAGATTTTATTTGTCATGATAGTAAAAAAGGTCATATATAATTATGTCTATTAGTACAAGTGATCGTGACAATAAACCTCCTCTTTGTTCTTTTTGTGGTAGAGCTCAAAGTCAATCAAAAAAGATTATTGCAGGTAATAACGTTTATATTTGTAATACTTGTGTTCATCTGTGTTTTACCATTATTAGCGGTGAAAAGGATGAACCTAAAACTTATACATATGATATAGATATTTCTTCTCCTAAGGAGATTTTTGACTACTTAAATCAATATATTGTAGGGCAAGAAAGAGCCAAGAGAGTTCTTTCTGTAGCTATCTATAATCATTATAAAAGAATTGTAAGTAGTATTAAATCAGAAAAATCAAACATATTACTTATTGGTCCTACAGGTTGTGGGAAAACTTTTCTCATTAAATGTTTATCAAATGTGATAAAAGTACCGTGTATTATTGTAGATGCTACTTCAATGACTGAGGCTGGTTATGTTGGTGATGATGTTGAGTTGATGATAAGCAAACTATATCAAGAATCAGGTCAAAATGTTAGCTTGACAGAAAAAGGTATTATTTATATTGATGAGGCTGATAAAATATCTCGTAAAAGCGACAATCCTGGATTTTTTAGAGATGTATCTGGTGAAGGAGTTCAACAGTCTTTGTTGAAAATAGTTGAAGGTTCTGATGTGTTTATTAATCCCAAGAATCGTAAGACATCTTTACAGGATAATAATGATTTGATAAGAATAAATACTAGTAATATCCTGTTCATATTCGGAGGCTCATTTCATGGGATCGATAAAATTATCGATAGAAGGAAAAAATCCGAGGATAAAAGTTTCTTTGTAGGGAGAGTTACTGAAAAAATTGCTGATGAAGAGAAGCCTTTTGTATGTAATTTTTCCAAAGTAACTTTTCACGATCTTAAGAACTATGGTTTTATTCCTGAATTAATCGGTCGTATTCCTATTGTATGTGATATTGAACAGCTCACAGTTGAAGATTTACGTTCTATTCTTGTTTCTGAAAATGCTCTTTTTTTACAACAGTATAAAGATTTTTTTGCTTCTGATAATATAGATCTTACCATTGACGAAGATGCTATTGTCTTATTATCTAAAAAGGCCTTTGCCATGAAAATTGGCGCACGTGGACTACGTTCAATGTTAGAAAACATTCTTTTAGATTCTATGTTTGAAGTATTAGGAGAGAAGAGTATAAAGAATATTCATATAGATTCTCAATGTATATTAAAAGGTTCAAAGCCTCATTACAGTTAGTTCTTCAGAGAATAGAAGGTCTTTTTTTGTCATTTAATTGTTTCTTATTGTTTTATATCTTATAATATTTTGGTGTTTTTTATATTCACGTTAAAATTATTTTATACGAGTTATTTATGTCAATAGGTAAATCTGCTCCAATTATACCTTTGAGAGATATTGTATTTTTTCCAGAAATTACAGCTCCTCTTTTTGTAGGAAGACAACAGTCTATATCAGCTCTTGAAGAAGCTAATGTTTCATACAATGGAGATATAATTGTTCTTACCCAGAGGAAGCCACACGAAGAATTTCCAAAAGAGGAAGATTTATATAGTGTAGGTTGTTTAGCAAGTGTTACTCAGTCTCTGCAATTATCTGATGGTACTGTGAGATTAGTTGTTAATTCTATGGAGAGAGTACGTATTAACGACTATCTTATGATTAATGATATTTTGATAGGCTTTTATGACTTTTTTCATGATAATGAATTATCTGAAGAGGTAAAAGCGAAGTGTAATTCATGCATGCGTATTGTTATATCTCAGATTAAGGAACGTTCTAATCTTGGCAAGAAGTGTTCCCATGATTTATATAGTCATCTTTCCAGTATTACAGATTTTAGCGTTTTTGTGAGTATTGTTGCTGTTCATCTCATTGATTCTATATCTCTTAAGCAAGAGATTTTAGAAAAGCCCTGTGTATACGATCGTATTAAATCTATTGTAGAGATTTTTGAAAGAGAAATTGTTAATCTAAAAACCGATAGAGATATTAGATATAATGTGCGTAAGCAAATGGATGATATTCAAAGGGAGCATTATTTGACAGAACAAATTAAAGCCTTACAAAAAGAATTAGGCGAAGATAGCTATAGTAATACCAAAAAGATATACCAAGATTTAGAAAGTTTAGCTATGCCTAAATCAACAAAAGATAAAGTTTTGCACGAAATTAAGAGAATGGAAAGTATACATCCTTCTTCAGCAGAGCATTCTATTATCAGAAATTATGTTGATTGGATTATGAATATTCCCTGGGGGATTGAGAAGAAGCTCATACGTAATATTGAAAGATCTAGTAAAATTGTTAATGAGAGCAATTATGGATTAGAAAAGGTTAAGGATAAGGTTATTGATTTTATAAGTGCTTCTAACAAAGTACCTAAATCTACACCCCCCATTATGTGTTTAATAGGTCCTCCTGGAACGGGTAAAACATCTCTCGCAAGATCTCTCGCAAAAGCTACAGGAAGAGAATTTGCTAGTGTTCATTTAGGTGGTATTTCTGATGAGGCCGAAATACGTGGTCATAGAAGAACTTACGTTGGTGCTATGCCTGGCAAGATTATTTCTTCTATGCGTAAGATGAAGTATATTAATCCGTTAATTATGCTAGATGAAATAGATAAGGTATCTTTTTCCTATAAAGGAAGTCCTTTTTCTGCTCTTTTAAGTGTTTTAGATGCTCAGGAAAACAAGTATTTTACTGATAATTATCTTGAGGTTGAGTATGATTTATCTCGTGTCATGTTCGTTGCTACAGCAAACACGTCAGAAATACCTCATGCTGTTTTTGATAGAATGGATGTTATTTACATTGATGGATACTCAAATCAAGAAAAAGTATCTATCGTCAATGATTACATTATTCCTGATTTTAATAAAGAATATAAGATGAAGAAAAATGACATAATTTTTAGTGACGATATTGTGGATTATGTTATTAATAGATATACAAAGGAATCAGGTGTTCGTAATTTAAAAAGGAGAATAAGAGATATTTATCTGAAATTTATAAGAAACTCATCACAGGGATTGATATCTAAAAGTAATTTTGTTCTCAAAAAAGAGCATGTTGAGGATTTTCTAGGCTTTTGTGTTAATCATAAGTATTATCCTTTGTATGGATATTATGGTATATCGAATGCTTTATCTTGGAGTTCTTATGGTGGCAGTCTTTTACGTATTGAGACTATTTTATTATCAGAAAGTAAAAGCGAGATACGTATTACAGGTAATATTAAAAATGTCATGGAAGAATCTGTAAAGGTAGCATTTTCTTACATTAAGAAGAATTATCGTGCATTTAATATTGATAGCAAGGAAATTAAAAAAAATCTTCATATACATTTTTCTGAAGGCGGTATTTCCAAAGATGGACCATCTGCAGGTGTTGCTATAAGTGTGTCTATTTTATCAGCTCTTTTAAAAGTTCCTGTTGCAGAAGGTATTGCAATGACAGGAGAAATTTCTCTTTTAGGGTTTATTCTTCCTGTTGGAGCTATTAAGGAAAAAGTATTAGCTGCGGTAAGGGAAAATATGAAAATTGTTTTTATTCCAAAAGATAATAAAGGAGTATTAGAGGATTTAAAAATTGATATTTCAAAGAATATTAAAGTTATTTATGTATCTCATGTGGAAGAAGTGTATAAAGTATGTTTTCCTTCTTTAGGTAAATTAATAGAAGGTAATAAAACAGTTGACAGAGTGTCGTATATTTTAGACAATCAAGAGCGTCTATGATTTAGATGGGTAGTTAGCTCAGTGGTAGAGCTACTGGTTTACACCCAGTAGGTCGGGAGTTCAATTCTCTCACTACCCACCATTTTTCTGTGCAATAGATTCAGGGGGTGTAGCTCAATTGGTTAGAGCATCGGCCTGTCACGCCGAAGGTTGCGGGTTCGAGTCCCGTCTCCCTCGCCATGGTGTTTTATATATGTTAAGAAAAGTGTATCTTTGAGTTTAGATTAGTGGTATCATTGTCATGGTGAGTATTTTTATGTTAGATTATTTTTCTATTGCTCTTGTTCTTTTTATTGGCACTATAATGGCCTTAGCTTTTATTGCTATTCCTCTTCTTTTAGCTCCTTCTCATTCTTATTATGATAAGAATTGTCCCTATGAGTGTGGTTTTGATACATATAGAGGATCTTTATCAAGATTTAATATTACGTTTTCAATTGTTGCAATTCTTTTTGTCTTATTTGATGTAGAGGTAGCATTTCTTTTTATTTGGTCTTTAATTTTTCAAGATGTTTCCTTGATGGGTTTTTATGCTATGATACTCTTTTTATTTTTGTTATTTTTAGGGTTCATGTATGAATGGATTCATGGTGTTTTAAATTGGTAGTTATTAACAATGAAGAATGAAGTAGCAGAGGTTTCTTATGATAATAGAGGTTTTGTTTTATCATCTCTTGATGAAGTTGCCAACTGGTCTCGTACAGGATCTTTAATGTGGATGACTTTTGGTTTAGCTTGCTGTGCTGTAGAGATGATGCAGTGTTCTATGCCTCGTTATGATTTAGAGAGGTTTGGAGCAGCTCCTAGACCATCTCCTAGACATTCTGACCTTCTTATTGTTGCAGGTACTCTTGCAAACAAAATGGCTGCTCCTATGAGACGGGTTTATGATCAAATGCCAGAGCCGAGATATGTTATTTCTATGGGCTCATGTGCAAATGGTGGCGGTTACTATCACTATTCTTATTCTGTTGTTAAGGGATGTGATATGGTTGTTCCTGTTGATGTATATGTTCCTGGTTGTCCTCCTACACCTGAAGCTCTTATGAATGGAGTATTATTGTTACAAAAAAAGATTAGACGTGATGGAAGATTCAATAAAAGATAGACCTAGTCATATTCCCTATGATATATATTATCATCAGAATATTAAGTTACTAAAGAAAGTTTTGTATGGTAGTTATACTACTTGTATTGTAGAGGGTGATCAGTGTGTTTTTTATGTAGATAAAAGCCTATTATTTGATGTTATATGCACTATTAGAACACATGATATTTTATCTTTAACATCTTTAATGGATATAACAGCTGTGGATTATGGAGTGAATAAGAAGGAACGATTTGATGTTGTTTATCTTTTTTTATGTATATCGAGATCATTTTATTTTCGTCTTAAAGTGTCTATTGAGGATAATATTTCTCTTCAAAGTATTCATACTATTTATAGTAGTGCTCTATGGTTTCAAAGAGAAGTGCATGATATGTATGGAATATGGTTTCATAAATCAAAAGATATGAGAAGATTACTGAATGATTATGATTTTCACAGTCATCCTCTCAGAAAAGATTATCCTTTGTCTGGATATACACAAATATATTATGATGATGAAGAAAAGAGAGTAAAGTACAAAAAAATTGAATTGATAGAAGATTATAGAGATTTTGATTTTGAAAGTCCTTGGAAGGGATAAGGATTTGTTTTATGAGTAAATTAAAAAAGATTAATGAACCTCTTATAATCAATTTTGGTCCTCAACATCCTGCAGCTCATGGCGTTTTACGTTTAGTTATTTCTCTTAATGGAGAATACGTGGAGCGTATTGATCCTCACATAGGTCTCCTTCATAGAGGTACTGAAAAGCTTATAGAAAGTAAAACATATCTTCAAGCTCTTCCTTATTTTGATAGATTAGATTATGTAGCTCCTATGAATCAAGAACATGCTTATTGCTTAGCTGTAGAAAAGTTAGCTAATATTCATGTTCCAATTCGTGCATCTTATATTCGTGTTCTTTTTTCAGAAATAGGGAGAATATTGAGTCATCTACTGAATATTACAACACAAGCTTTAGATGTGGGAGCGCTTACTCCACCTTTATGGGGATTTGAAGAACGAGAAAAGCTCATGGTTTTTTATGAAAGAGTATCTGGTTCACGTTTGCATGCTGCATATTTTCGCCCCGGAGGAGTAGCTAAGGACATAGATAGTGATCTTTTAATTGATATGGAGATATGGGCTCGGGAATTTCTTAAAGTTCTGGATGATATTGAGGTTATTTTGGATAATAGAATTTTTAAAGAGAGAAATATTGATATAGGCATAGTAAGTAAAAATGATGCAATAGAATGGGGATTTTCAGGTGTTATGTTACGTGCTTCTGGTATTAATCGTGATTTACGTTATGATAATCCTTATGAAATATATAATGATCTTGATTTTGCTATTCCATTAGGACATAATGGCGATTGCTATGATAGATATTTATGTCGTATGGAAGAAATGCGTCAGTCTACTTATCTTATTGAACAGTGTATTCAGCGTATGCCAGGAGGATCTTTCTATGAAGAGTCTGGAAAATTTTTTCCTCCCTCTAGACATGACATGAAAACGAATATGGAATCTATGATTCATCATTTTAAGTTATATACTGAGGGATTTAATGTACCTGCAGGAGAGACTTATGTTGCAGTTGAAGCACCTAAAGGTGAATTTGGGGTGTATTTGATTGCTGATGGTACTAATAGACCTTATAAATGTAAGATACGCGCTCCAGGATTTGCTCATTTACAAGCTATAGATATGTTATCTCGTGGAGCTTTCTTGTCAGATGTTTCGGCTATACTTGGCTCCATTGATATAGTATTTGGTGAAATAGATAGGTAAAATTACTATGAGTACCTTTGAATTTACACATCGTGATAAAGAGTGTATACGTCATTTACTTACTAAGTATCCTAAAGATAGAACACTTTCTTGTATTATTCCCGTTCTATGGATTGCACAAAAGCGTAATAATAATTGGTTAAGTGATGATGCTATCCATGCCTCTGCTGCTATTTTAGGTATACCTCCCATTAAAGCTTATGAAGTAGTTAGTTTCTATACAATGTTTCGTACATATCCTGTCGGTAAGTATCATGTTCAAATATGTGGCACTACGTCATGTTCTCTTTATGATTCTCATGCTTTGATTAATGTATGTCGACAGAAAATAGGTGATCCATTTACAAAGTCTTCTGATGGTTTATTTTCTTGGGAAGAGGTTGAATGCTTAGGATTATGTCACTATGCTGCTGCTATACATATAAACGAGACTATTTTATACAATGTAAGTATTAAGGATTTTGAAAATATTATTTATGATCTTGTTAATAAGAAAAGAGATCTTATAAGTATTAGTGAGAGATTTTCTCAAAAGAAATCATTTCTTTCCATTAATATTGATCATATGTCTTCTATGAAAAGTATGTATTCTAATATACGAGATGATAAATGTTAAAGGATAGAGATAGAATTTTTACAAATATTTATGGTCAATATGACACAGATATTTTATCATCTCAAAAGAGAGGAATATGGTATGGAACGCGTTATATACTGAGTCAGGGATCTGAATGGATAATTGAGACAATTAAGAGAAGTAACTTACGAGGAAGAGGGGGCGCTGGTTTCCCAACAGGTTTAAAGTGGTCCTTTTTACCAAAAAATAATACTAAGGATGTATATCTTGTTGTTAATGGAGATGAATCAGAGCCAGGCACATCAAAGGATGGTGATATTTTGCTTTATGAATCTCATAGGCTTATTGAAGGTATATTAATTTCAGCTTTTGCATTGAGGTCTCATGTATCCTACGTGTATATTCGAGGAGAATATTATACTCATATTGTTGCCTTGGAAAAAGCTATAGAAGAATGTTATGAAAATAATTACATAGGAAAAAAAAATATACATGATTGGCCTATGGACATTTATCTTCATAGAGGAGCAGGAGCATATATTTGTGGAGAAGAAACTGCTTTATTAGAGAGTTTAGAGGGTAAAAAAGGATTGCCTCGTTTAAAACCTCCTTTTCCTATACAAAGTGGCCTTTACGAATGTCCTACTGTTGTCAATAATATTGAAACCATAGCATCTGTTCCGGAAATTTTACGAAGAGGAGCTGATTGGTTTGCTTCTATAGGCTGCACAGGTAGTGGCGGCACAAAACTATTCACTATTTCAGGAGATGTTAGTTCTCCTTGTAACGTAGAAGAAAGAATGGGCATACCTCTCAGAGATATGATTGATCATTATGCTGGAGGAGTAAAGGGAGGATGGGAAAATCTTCTTGCTATTATTCCAGGAGGTTCCTCAACTCCTCTAGTACCTGCTTCATTATGTCAATCCCTTAACATGGATTATACTAGTTTAGTTAGTGTCGGTAGTAGTGTTGGTACTGGTGGTATTATTGTCATTAATAAACAAAGAGATATTGTGAAGATTATAGAGAGAATATCTTATTTTTATAAACATGAAAGTTGTGGACAGTGTAGTCCTTGTAGAGAGGGAACAGGTTGGTTATGGCGTATGATGAAAAGACTACAAGAAGGTGACGTTACAAAGGATTATATTGATACTATTCTTGATACTACCAGAAGTATGCAAGGAAGAACTATATGTGCTCTAGCTGATGCTGCTGCTTGGCCTATTCAGGGACTATTGAGGCATTTTCGTAAGGATATAGAACTTAGATTTATAGAACAGGCAAAGCATAATGAAAAATAACAAATATAATATTATTCACATAAAACAATGAAAAATAGCAAAAATAGTATTGATTTACTTATTAATGGGAAATATGTTAATACTTCTTTAGATAAGACTTTGTTTGAAGTATGTCGCGACTTAAAAATAGAAATACCTCATTTTTGTTATCATAAGGGTTTAAAAATAGCAGGTAATTGCCGTATGTGTCTTGTAGAAGTGGAGGGTATGGGAGGTAAATTAGTACCTTCATGTGCCTTTAAAGTATCTGATATTCCTCAAAAAGAGGGTGTTGTGCCTTCTGTTTTGACATCGTCTGTGAATGTTACTAAGGGCAGAGAAGATGTTATGCAGTTTCTTTTGATTAATCATCCCCTTGATTGTCCTATATGTGATCAAGGAGGAGAATGTGATTTACAAGATCAAGCGTTTCACTATGGCCATTCTTCATCACCTTTTCTTGAATCTAAGAGAGCTGTATTCGATAAAGATTTTGGATGTCGCATTACTACCCATCTTACACGTTGTATACATTGTACTAGGTGTACACGTTTTCTCTCTGATTTATGTGGATTTCATGAAATAGGAATGATGAATAGAGGAGAAAATTCAACTATTGAGAGTTTTTTGAATAAATCTTTAAAATCAGAAATGCAAGGTAACATAGTGGATTTGTGTCCTGTAGGTGCTTTAACATTAAAGCCTTATCGATTTCGCTGTCGTCCTTGGGAACTCAAGAAGACTCCTTCAGTAGATATCATGGATGGTACAGGTTCTCATATTTATGTTGATTCTTATAATAATGAGATTGTGAGAATACGTCCTAGATCATGTGATGATATTAATGAAGAATGGATATCTGATAAGACGCGTTTTTTTTATGATGGTCTTAAATATCAAAGAATTGATAAGGGATATTGTCGTATGAATGATTCTCTTCAGTCTATTTCAATAGAAAAATTATTTCTTAAGGTATCAGAGCAAATTATGAAAGCATCTTCTATTGGTGTTTTTTTTGGTCCCTTTGTGAGCCTTGAAACAGCTCAAATGGCTAAGAATTTTTTTGATAATGTTCCAGCAAAAGTTGTATATGAAAGCAGACCTCAACATTCAGATACTTTAGGTTACTTATCACCTAGAAGTTGGCTTTTCAATTCTCAAATAAAAAATATTGATATTTGTGATTCTATATTACTTGTGGGATCATTACCTCGATTTGTTTCTTCTATTGTTAACTTAAAAATTAGAAAGAACTGGTACAATAGAAGAATACCTATTGGATTTATTGGTGAATGTAAGCAAAATATACTTAATTATCCTTGTATTCACTGTGGATCATCTATAGATTCTTTATATGACATTTTAAGAGGATCTCATAATTTTTTCGATCATCTAAGAGATTCTGAGTTTCCTCTTATTATTTTAGGAGAAGATGTTTTCTATCATCATCAGTCATATGAAATACTTGATATCCTCAACGAGGTCATTGCATCTTTATCCTATGATAAAAGCACATGGAATGCGTATAGTGTTCTTTTGCCATGGGCATCATCAGTAGGTCTTTTAGATCTTGATTGTATACCTCCTTATCGTTTTTCCGCTTTTAATAATATTGAAGATTTTGATGTTGTGTATCTCATAGGGAGAGATGATATTTCTTTAGAAAATATTAAATGCTCTATTTATCATGGTCATAATGGAGATTATGGTGCTCGTCATGCCTCTTTTATAATTCCCTCTGCTGCTTTTTGTGAGCAAAAAGGATCATATACAAATATTGAAGGTAAGATACATGAGGCTCCTAAAATTCTTTCTCTCAAAGGAGATACTTTAACAGATTGTGATATCTTTCGTGAGCTGTCTCATCACTGTCATACCACATCTCATGATATATATGATAATAACAATATACAAGAATCTATTTTAATTGCTAATGATAGGAAACATTCTGAAAATACTAATGTACTTGATTATGCAGATAGGGTACGTAAAAATTCTCAAAATATTACTATCAATATTACAAAAGGTATTTCAGTGAAAGATTTTTATGCTTCAGATTCTCTATGTCGCTCAAGTATCATTATGCAAAAATGCTTGAAGGAGACAGAAAATGTGGATTAGTTTTTTTTCTTCCTACTTAGGAGATTTTTGGGGATTTATATTTGGTAAAGTTCTTCAGATTGGTCTTATTGTTGGTATTTTATTTGTTTTTTTAGCATATATTCTTTTATTAGATAGGAAAATTTGGGCGGCAACACAAAAAAGAAAAGGTCCAAATGTTGTTGGTTTTTTCGGATTATTTCAATCATTTGCGGATTTTTTTAAGTTTGCTTTAAAGGAGATCATTATTCCTATAAAGTCAAAAAAAGTTGTTTTTTTTCTTGCTCCTATTATATCATTTGCTTTGTCTTTAAGTGCATGGGCTGTTATTCCTTTCGATGATAATATTGTCATTAGTGATATAGATTTTGGATTACTATATGTGTTTGCAGTATCTTCATTAGCTACATATGGTATTATATTAGGAGGATGGGCCTCTCAGTCAGTATATTCTCTTTTAGGTGCTGTTCGTTCTGTTGCCCAAATGGTTTCTTATGAAATACCTATAGGATTTGTTTTTCTGTGTATTGTCTCATTGACATCATCATTAAATATTACTGACATTGTGAATAATCAGTCTGGAAATATTTTGTTTTGGAATGCCTTTAAGTGGCCTCTATGTTTTGTACTTTTCCCCTTAATGGTTCTTTTTTTTATTTTGATTTTAGCAGAAACAGCTAGACCACCATTTGATATCACAGAAGCAGAATCAGAGTTAGTGTCAGGATATCACGTAGAATATTCTTCTACATTATATTTGCTTTTTATGATTGCAGAGTATATGAATATTGCTCTCTTATCTGTGGTGTTATGCTTATTATTTCTTGGAGGATGGCATCCTATTTTTTCATTTCTTTCCTTTATCCCCGGTTTTATTCATCTTATTATGAAAGCATTATGTATTTTTGTATTAATATCTCTTGTTAAAGCATTAGTACCAAGAACTCGTTATGATCAACTTATGAAATTCAATTGGAAATTTTGTATACCTTTTACGCTTTTATGTTATATTATCATAGTCTTTTATATGTACTTTATGATATGAAACTAGCTGTCTTTTTAAAATATTTATTCCTTTTGGATTTTTTGAAGGGATTTTTGAGGCTAATTAAGTATTTTTTTCAACCAAAATCTACTATTAACTATCCTTATGAAAGGTCTAGATTATCACATAATTTTCGTGGAGAACATGCCTTGCGTATCTATCCTAATGGTGAAGAGAGATGTATTTCTTGTAAGTTATGTGAGGCTATATGTCCGGCACAAGCTATCGTCATAGAATCATCAGAAAGACAAGACGGTTCACGAAAAACATTGCGTTATGATATTGATATGACAAAATGTATATATTGTGGCTTATGTGAAGAAGCATGCCCCGTGGATGCTATTGTAGAAACTCATAGTTTAGAATTTTCCAAGGAAAAGAAATCTGATCTCTACTACACAAAAGATATTCTTATGCATAATGGTGAAAAGAGGGAAAAAAGTATTTTAGAATCTATTAAAAAAAAAGAGAGTAGTGGATTAAAGAAATGATTGTTAGTTTATTTTCTTATTTGATACTTTCTTTACTTGTTGTTTTTTCTATAGGAGTTATCAATTCTCGTTCATCAATGTACTCCATTATAAATTTTATTGCATACGTATGTTGTGCTTGCATTATTTTTATAATGATTGGTTTTGATTATTACGCTATACTATTCCTAATATTGTATGTTGGGGCTATATCTCTCTTTTTTGTTTCTATTATTATTGAGATAAACATAGAGAAAGATTTCACAGTGCTACATTTTTCTTTTTTACATAGAGTGGCATTTTATTCTCTTATAGTTATACATATTTCTTTTTTTGTTATTTTATTATTTTCAAAACATCTAGAAAAATGGTTAAGTGGTTATTTATTATCTGTTTTTTTACCTAGTTCTATTACATCATCTATTGTTATATATTTATTGTTGTTTTTTTTCTGTTTATTCTTTTCTCTCTATTTAGTTGTACATTTTGCATCTTTCTTTTTTCCTAACTTGCCTTTAGCACAAAGACGTTTTATTGTTTTTGTTGCTGTGATTATATTTAGTTTTTTTTCTGTTTTTACTTTTTATATCATAATACCTAGTGAAAGGGTATTTTTTAAGCCATCTATTAAAAGCATATCTCATATTATTTTTTCTGAATATCTTTTTCCATTTGAGGTTATAGGGTTACTTCTTTTATTTGCTGTTGTTGTGACACGAGTGTTACTTTATAGTCAGATATTTAATGTTGAAGAAAATTCTCTTATATCACAAAAAAAGTCCTCATTTATAGATAAAATGATGAGAAGTAAGAGAGATATTTTGTTGCATGATGTTAGTTCTCAAAAGAGAAGAGAAGGGAGAAGCATAGAAAATGGTGATTTATAGTTTTATATTTTTTTTATCCATTATATCTTTTGTGTTGTTTATGATTCTTTTGGGTAATATCAGTCTTTTACGTGTTATTTTATGTGTGGAAGTTCTTTTTGTTTCATTATCTCTTATACTGGTTTTTTATAGTGCTTCTTTTCAGAATGAAACAGGGTATGCATTTGCTATTATTATATTGGCTATGGCTGCTATAGAGTCTACTGTGGGTATTATATTACTTTTGAATTACTATTATACTAAATCGCATATGGATACTATTAATAGATGTATTTTTATTAATGATGAGTCGGAGTAAATAATGTTACTTCTATTTTTTCCTTTATTATTGTCATGCTTTTTGCATATTTTTAGAAAACACATTTCCTTAGCAATTGTTAATATATTAACTATTATTTCTTTAGTTTTATGTTTAATGTTCATTGTTAGCATTTCAAGGGAATTTATAAATAATCATAATGCTTTTTTGTCTTATGATTTTTTCACTTTTTTCTACTCTTTTTATGAAAGAATTAGATATAGTTTTGTTATAGATTTTACATCGTTTGTGATGTTAAGTTTAGTTCTTTTCATATCGCTATGTGTTCATGTTTATTCCATGCATTATATGAAAAATGACAAGAGATATGTTAATTATTTTATCTATCTGCAGTTTTTTACTTTTATGATGATTTTGCTTGTTATTGCGGATAATCTCATCATTATTTTTATGGCATGGGAGGGAGTAGGTCTCGCATCATATTTACTTATAGGATTTTGGTTTTATAAAGAATCTGCTTATAGAGCAGCAGAAAAGGCTTTTATTTATAATAGAATTGCCGATGCTTTTTTTATAATGGCTATATGTGGAATTTATAGTGTCACTCACTCTTTTTCTTTTTCCAATATTCAGGATATTGATAATATTGATAACAATATGATAAATCTTATATCTGTGAGTATAGTATTAGCAGCTATGGGCAAATCTGCTCAAGCTATGTTTTATCCCTGGCTACCATCTGCTATGGAGGGACCTACTCCTGTTTCAGCTCTTATACATGCGGCAACCATGGTTACTGCTGGTATTGTTCTTGTCATCAGATTATACGATTTAGTATATATGTCATCTTTAGCGATGTCTTTTATAGCTATATGTGGTTCTATCACTATTGTTTTTACAGGCCTTTTTGCGTGTTTTCAAAATGATTTAAAAAGGATTGTTGCGTATTCCACATGTTCTCAACTAGGATATATGTTTGTTGCTCTTTATTTTGATAAAAGTGCCAGTTTGTTTCATTTATATATTCATGGTTTTTTTAAGGCATTACTTTTTTTGTGTTGTGGATGTATCATATATTATATGAATCATTGTCAAGATATACGAAAAATGGGTGGGTTAGCAAAAAAGATACCCATTGTTTTTGTCTGTATGTTAATGGCTACTATAGCTATTACTGGTATTGGTATTCCTGGAACATCAATAGGTTTTTCAGGATTTTTTTCTAAAGAGCATATAGTGGATTTATCTATGTATTTTATGCAATCCTCTCCTTCGGTACTATCTTATTTTATTTATCTATCTTGTCTGCTTGGAGTTTTATTAACTGCTATTTATTCTTGGAGACTTATTATACTTGTTTTTTTTGGGAATCCTAGAAATGATACAATCTCTTATCATCCTGTGCCTTTTTTGATGTATTTTGTTATTGTTATTTTATCTATTTTTACTACGCCATATTTTGGTAGTATTATGAGTAATATTTTTTTGAATCACTCATCTAGTGCAAGCAATACACATCATTTTAACGTTTTATTGTATATACCTATTTTTTTAAATATTATAGGTCTTATTATTTCTTTTTTACTTGTCAGAAACAGAAGAATGCAATCAGTTTTTTGTGAAAATGCTATGTACATTGATGATATGATTTTATTTATATCACGTAAAATATATGTTTTTTTTATAAAATTATTTTCTTTCATTGAAGAGAAAATAATTGAATTTTTATCTTATAAGTGTTTTGTTTATATTATTAAGTCAATTATGAGTTTTATTGATAAAGCTAGTATTGTCTTTATCCTAGAATCTCTATTTATTATGATTCTCTTTTGTATAACCATCATTCTTACTATATACTGTTCCTTCTTTATTACTTTATAAAATTTTAAATGCTATCTACTATTATCATTTTTCCTTTTCTAAGCAGTTTTTTAGTTTACAGCATATTGCACGTTATATATAGAGATAATATAAAAAGTTCTGTGATTTTTACATTTGCTTTTTTTATACAAGGGTGTGTTTTATATTTTTTTTTCTTACTTTGTACTCGTTTTGATTTTGGTGCTGTGGGGTTTTCTTTTGTAGAGGACAATCCACTTTCTTTTTCTGGGTATGGATATAGACTAGGTGTAGATGAATTATCTTTGTTATTAGGATTGATGACATCAATAGTATTTTTTATCGTTATTGTGTATTCATCATTAGTGATTAAGAATAATGTGATATTTTTTTATGTTCTTGTATTTTTATTAGAATCATTAGTATTGGGTAGTTTTTTTGCTATTGATATTATGCTTTTTTTCGTTTTTTTTGAATTTTCTCTTATTCCTCTTTTTATTATGATTGGTCTATGGGGAGGAGAAAATAAAAAAGAAGCTGCTTATAGATTGTTTTTTTATACATTTTGTGGTTCATTATTTTTATTACTCGGTATCATATATTTATCTTTCTTAGGTAAGAATAATCTTCAAGATTCTATGTATTATCCTTTTCATGCTATTGGTGATTACCGCATTATAGAAACTATTGATTTTTCTCATTCAAGTGAGATGCTTCTTTTTACTTTATTTGTTATACCTTTTCTTATAAAATCAGCAACATTTCCTTTTCATAGATGGCTACCTTTTGCTCATGTTGAATCACCTGCACCTGTGTCTATGTTACTTTCTGCTGTTTTCTTAAAATTAGGCTCCTATGGTATAATAAGATTTTGTCTTGGATTTTTTCCTAATGTTTCCTTAGAGTTTGCACCAATTATGATTATTTTAGGTATTATATCTATTTTTTTTGGAGGTTTTTTATGTCTAGTGAGTGCTAAAATAAAGAGTATGATTGCTTATTCTTCTATAGCACACATGGGATTTATCTTGATAGGATTATTTACTTCTAGTTATAACGGAACATTAGGTGCTATTCTTCAAATGATATCACATGCTTTTATATCTACTGGTTTGTTTCTTCTTGCAAGTTGTCTTTATGAGCGTTTTCATAAGAAAGATATTTCATCTTATGGAGGTATAGGGCATTTTTTTCCTATGTTATCTTTTTTTGGTATTTTGTTATTTTTTAGTAATATGTCTTTGCCTGGGACATCTAGTTTTATTTCGGAAATTTTAGTGCTTTTAGGTCTTTTCGAGTACAATATAGTACTGTTTTTGTGTGTGTTTACCAGTGTTGTATTGGCTGCTTGTTATAATTTAAAGGTATATCGTTCTATTTTTTGGGGTTCACTGAAATGTGAAATGAAAGCAGAAAAGTATACAGATATTAATTATATTGAGTGTTTTTTGTTTATTATTTTGTCCTTTTTAATTCTTTTTATTGGTTTATTTCCAAGTGTTTTATCTCATGCTATAGAATTATGGATATATAGAGAGTCGATATAATGTTGTTGTCTTATATCATATTTTTTTTGCCAGATATTGTATTATCCTTTTTCTTATTATTTTCTTTTTTAGTATCTTTATGTAAGATAAAGAAGGATTCTTATGTACTCAATAGTGTTTTATATGTTTTTCCTATTATCATTTGTTTCGTTACAAGTGTATATTGTTTGTGTTATGCGATATTTGTCTGTGAAGATTATGATTTCAGTATGAATATATTTCATAATCTTTATCATCAGAATTATCTTTCTTATGTTATTAAGTGTATTATTCTCTTTATTATTTCTTTTGTTCTTATTTGTTCATATGAAGAGTCGAAGTACCTTTCTTCTAAAGAGTGGTGTTGTGAATATGTATTTTTTCTTTTTATGTTATTTTTCGGAAGTTTTGTACTTTTATCGTCTTCTTTATCATTAATATCAGCTTATATAGGCATAGAAGTCCAAGCTTTATCATCCTATGCATTACTAGCCTTTCCCAGAGGTAATTTTGCTTCATCACGAACTTCAATATATTATTTTATATTAAATTCTGTTGCTTCTTTTTTTCTTTTATTAGGATTTATAATGCTTTTGACGAGATATGGTTTTGATTTTTCCTTTAGTCATGCTGGTAACAAACAATATGCTGATATGCATAATGCTTTTTCTTATACTCTTATTACTGTATCTATTTTGTTTAAATTAGGAGTTGCTCCTATGCATAGCTGGGTAAACATGGTATATAGAAGTTCTTTACCTAGCTTCATTATGTATACTGCTTCTATTTCTAAGATATCTATTCTGAGTTACTTTTTTATTATTTTTCCTTATCATACTTTGAGTATATATCCTGTTTTTTTTAATTTTTTTTCGCGAGATGTTTTACGTTTTTGTTTAGTACTTTTATGTTTCTTTATTGGTACTTTTACTGCCTATAGACAGAAAAATATTTTTTCTCTTTTGGCATATTCTTCTATTGCTTCCTTAGGTTATGTTTTATGTACTCTTACAAACGTAGTGTCACTTTTTTTTGTGATAAGTTATAGTATTATCGTTATTGGTTTTATATTTGCTCTTATGTCAGTGCGTTATAATGGAAAAGTTTTAACACTATTTGAAGATTTTCATAACTTATTTAAAAAATATCCTTTTTTAGTAATTGTTATGACTTTATATATTGTATCGTTTATAGGTATTCCTCCTTTTTTGGGCTTCTTTGCTAAGTTTTATATTATTTACTCTATTATTAATATTAATTATAATCCTACTATTGTGATATTATTTACTTTATTAATGTCTTTTTATTACTTGAATTTTTTGCAGAAAATATGGTTTTCTGATAACAATAAGTCTTGTTCTCTATATACTTTCCATTTTTTCCCCTTTATTATTTCTTGTATTGTTTTGATTTTGAGTATTTTTGTAGGCTTTTTTTCAGTATATTTTATTTATTCTGGTTCCATACATGGGCTATATAAAATCGCAGAAATTGTTCCTCATCTTACCTATGACTAATGTTTTATTATTATCAAAGAAGAGTTGATTCTACTATTTTGTGGAGTAAAAGAAAAATTCATAGTGGTTACAATACAAATTTTTGTGTTTGTTCTTATTATCAGAGTTTGGGACAAGGTAATAACAATAATCTATGGCAAACATATCCTTTAAATGTTTCTATGACTTGTACTATTAAGAATCATGTATCCTATTCAAATGAGCTATTATCACAAATATCTGTTGTTGCTGCATATCAAACGTTGTTGAGATTGTGTGGTACTCACGTAAGAAGAAATTTATCTATTAAATATCCTAATGATATACTTTTATGCAAAAAGAAAATATGTGGAATAAGAATTGATATTGTTTTTTTTGCCCAAAATTGTTTTATTTTGTTTAGTTGTGGTTTAAATACTTTTTTCTATCCTCATGTTTATGGTACTCTGGGTATGAAAACGCTCTCTTTGAGAAAGTATAATATTTCTTTGTGTTATAAAAGATTTGTAAGATTTTTTAGCAAGGCATTGGTATCATTTTGTAGCACGCCATATTGTTATAGTGGTATAGATGGTATATATCGTAAGTTATCTACTTATACATTTTTAAAATAGGCTTATGTAATGAGATTGGTTATTAATTGTGGAAATAGTAAGACTGTAATGTGTATTTTTGATAAAAACAAGATTATGCATGATGCATGCTTATCTACTAACTCAAGAAGATCATCTGATGAGTACTATCATTTTTTTCAATCGATATTTCCTCATGATATTACTATTGATCAATGTGTTGTATCCTGTTGCGTTCCTTATGTCTTGGATAATATATATCTTTTCTTGTCTCATTATATACAATGTGAAATAGTTGTTTTAAATAGTGCTATCTATGATGTTTTGAAAATTAAATCACAAGATAACATTACACCAGTATATAAGATTGGGTCTGATCGCATCGCTAATATGTATGGAGTGAGTTCTCAGAAAAAATCACTTATTATTGATGCTGGGACGGCTATTACTTTTGATGTAATCTATCCTGATTATGTTTTTTGTGGTGGTGCTATTTTTCCTGGATTCTATCATATACATAAAGGTTTATGTGATATACCGTCTTTACCACTAGTTAATGTATATGATTATGAAGATATTTCTTGTGATATTGTGAAGGCCATTAATTTTGGTGTTTATAGAGGTTATATTTCAGTGATTCAGGGCATTGCTGATAATATTATATCATTGCATAACGTTGATGACATATATATTACAGGAGGCGGAGTAGACATTATTTCTCAGGAAATAGACATGTCTTGGAGATATTGTAAAACATTAAGTTTGCAGGGATTGGATAATATAGGGAATGTAATATATGGTACATGATAAAAAGAAAGGTATTTTTTTTCTACCTATAGGTGGTTCAGATGAGATAGGCATGAATTGTAATTTATATGGATATAAGAAAGGTTCTACATCTCATTGGATTATGGTTGATGCAGGAATATCATTTGTCCAAAATATACCTGGTTGTAGTATTTGTGTGCCTCATATACAGCCTATTTTACAGGAATATCCAATTAGTGCGTTTTTTTTAACACACATTCATGAGGATCATATTGGAGCTATTTCTTATTTTTATCATGAATATTTGTATGATATTCCTATTTATCTTACTAATTTCCCTTATCATGTTCTTAAAAAAAGAATAAAAAATATCCACAATAATATACATGTTGTCCAATATCATGAAATAGTCTCACAAGGGCCTTTTACTGTACGTTTTTTCTCTGTTGCTCATTCAACACCAGAGTCTAGTGGTTTATATATACAGACGGATTTAGGAAATATTGTACATACAGGAGATTGGAAACGAGAGATAGGTTCATCTGTGTATAATGATTCTAACGAAAAGCAATTATCCATGTTTGCTAAGGAAGGGGTATTAGCTGTTGTTGGTGATTCTACAAATATTTTTCATGAAGAATCATCTGAATCTGAAGAAAGTGTAAGGAATAACTTGCTTAGTTTAATGCAGCATATTGAAGGTAGGATATTTATATCTCTTTTTGCTTCTAACATTGAAAGAATGCACTCTATATATCTTGTGAGTCAACAACTTGGGAGAAAATTGTGTTTTTTAGGTAAATCTATTACAAGAATGTACTCTAATGCTTTAGATGCTCATATTATTGAGAAATGGGATATTGTTAATCCTCATGAAGTTGATTTATGTGATGATTCTATCATATTTATATGTACAGGTAGTCAAGGAGAACCTAATGCAGTTTTGAGTAAATTGGCAGAGGGAGTACATTCTCACATTACTATAAAAAAAGATGATAATATTATTTTTTCCTCACGAGTAATTCCAGGTAATGAAGTACGTATTTTGTATTTACAGGGTAAGTTTATTGATATTGGTGTGAATATATATGATAGTCATGATTGCAATATTCATGTATCAGGACATCCTACAAAAGCAGATTTGCAATGGCTATATAATATTTTAAAGCCCAAGATAGTAGTTCCTGTTCATGGTTATCGTGTACATACACTTCGCCATGCTGTTTTTGCTAAAAGTTTAGGTATTTGTCACGCTGATTATGTACCTAATGGTTCTCTTGTTTCTTTAAGTGAAAATGGTATAGAGAAGTTAACTTCTTATTCTTTAGAAAATAATGTTATTGATGGTAGTAATATTGTTTTATCTTCGGCAAAGCATCTTAATGAGAGAATATCCATAGCATCTCAGGGTTTAGTATATATTACTATTGTTATGCGAAATAAAAAAATTAATAACATTAATGTATTTATTACTGGTTTATATAATATCACTAGTGATGTGTATAAGAAGATTAAGAATATTGTATATGAATTTTTTCCTCGTAAAGTATTAGTGAAGAGCTGTTCTCTTGATAATGTACGAAAGTCTATAAAAAAGTTTATCAAATATCATACAGGAAAAACTCCATGCATTGAGTTAGAATTAATAAAAATATCTACATGAAACAAAGTAATTATTTTCAATCTTTTAAGACTCATTCTCAAAAACCAGATAGTCTATCTCATACCTTTTTTCATATGATGCGCTCTGGTATGATTCATCAGAATTCTACTGGCCTTTTTACATGGCTTCCCTATGGAACGTCTTTAGTACAGAATATTATGGGAATAATACGTAAAGTACATAATAACTATGGTTGTTTAGAAGTTATTGCTCCTATTTTACAGGATTCTCTTTTATGGGAAAAAACAGGCAGAATTCATTCTTATGGAAAAGAAATGTTTTTTAGTATAGATAGGCATAATCATAAGATGATATACAGTCCCACTTGTGAAGAGCTTTTTACGCATTTTTCTTCTTACTACATACAGTCTTATCGTGATTTACCTATGGTATTATACCAATTTCAATGGAAATTCCGTGATGAAATAAGACCAAGAGGAGGTGTGCTAAGAAGCAAGGAATTTCTTATGAAGGATGCATATTCTTTTTGTCATGATAATGATTCCGTAATTGACAAATTTTTTCTTATGACTAATATATATAGAGAAATTTTCAATGTTTTGGAGTGTGATTATATTTTTTCTCGTGCATCCTCTGGAGAAATGGGAGGCAATATGTCTTGTGAATTTATTATTCCATCAGAAGAAAGCGGTGATGTTACTGTTTTTTATGATGATTCACTTGATTATAAAAATCATAATGATATTATCAGAATTATACAAGAAGATGCATATTCTACTACTGAAGACGTTCATGATGGAGAAAAATTTAATACTTTTGTACATAGTAATCATCAAAAGTCTTGCAAAGGTGTGGAAATAGCGCATGTTTTTACTTTTAATGATTTATATAGTAGAGTCTTTGATTTGTCTTATAATGATATTAGTGGATGTAAGAAGTATGTGCACATGGGATCTTATGGTATAGGTGTTACTCGTTTAGTATTTATGCTTGTTGAATCCTTCTTAAGGAAAGACAATTTTTATTTACCTGCAGTTGTTGCTCCATTTATCTTTCATATTGTCAATCTATATCCTAGTTGTTCTTTATGTACTGAGGCTTGTGAAAAATTATATAAAAATATACCTGGTACATGTCTTTATGATGATTCTCATAACTCATCTGGATATAAATTACATATGTCGGATATACTAGGATGTCCTTATCAGATAAATTGTGGAAAGAAGTTTAGAGAGTCACGTTTGTTTGAGTTTTGTATAAAAAAAGATAACACTAGGGAATTGTTAGACATTGATTGTATTAAAAATATTTGCTATGAAAAAGTTTCTGAGAAATTTATTTTTTGAATTGTATATAGCTTTGAGATATTTTCTTTTCTTTGAATCAAAAAGAATATCAATGTTATCTTTATCTGCTATTATACTCATTGGTGTCTGTTTAGGTTTTACCTTATCTATTATTACACTCAGTAGACAGTTAAAAGAAGCTCAAATTAAAGATATGTTATCTATTGATGGAGATATTCAATTAACTGGATATTTTAAAGACAAGAAAGGTATAGAGGTCTTTTTATCGCAACATGAAGATGTGAAAGATTTTTTTTATATTGTGGAAAAGAATGCCTTTTTATATTCTCACGGTAAGATCGTTCCCGTTATACACAGATACATTCATCCCTATGAGAAATATATGTCACTTTTATATAGTTTCCCAGTTATCACATTCGCAGAAAATGATGATATTCGCAATACTTTTATAGGACATGATGCTATATCTAAAGTGCAAGATTCTACTAAGGAAAACTCCTTTGTTTTTATCGTATATCCAGAGTATCATGGTGATCTTGTCCTAGATTACCAACCCCTTTTGAAGTACAATACTTTTCGTACTTATGCTTCAGCTCATGATTCTACATATATTTTTTCTTCTTACAAAAAGAATCTCGATGATAATAAAAAATCTCTAGTTAATCATTATGCAAAGTTTTTTATCTATTTACATGATAATTCTGAATCATATCAAAAAAGAATCAAAGATACTCTTATAAAGGATCTTTCTCAATATACTGAAGATCCTCATGAATTTCATTTTTGGCAGGATAGATATCCTTTTCTTAAAAAAGTATTTCGTTTACAAAAATATGCCTTTTTTACTATTGTGATATTTTTTGTTATTATCTCTTCTTTTGCTGCATTTGTAACATTGTTTTTGCTTTATCAGAATAATAAAATATCCTTTTGTATTCTTCATAGTTTGGGTTTCTCCATAAGTTCTTTAAGCCGTATTATCATGTATAAGGGATTTTTTATTGCTTTTATGAGTAACATACTGTGTGTTGTTGTATATAATATGTTTTTGTATTTTATTTATTACTATGATATTTTAGCTGTATTATCTTACTATGATTCTGATGCTCCAGGTAAGGTATTTTCTTATGGTTTTTCCTGGAACTTATATTTTACCTCTATCATTTATATTACAGTTTTATGTAGTATATTTTCATATTATTTATGTCGATCTCTTAAATCGATAAATTATATTTCTTTGCTTAAGTCGATATGAACAGTATTATTGAGTGTCGTGGCCTTTACTTTCGCTATAAGAAGTCTCGTGAATATATTCTTGCTAATGTAAACTTTCGTATTAAAAGGGGCGAGTACATGTTTTTGTACTCTCCTTCAGGGTGTGGTAAATCTACTTTTTTTGATTTATTAGCAATGAATATTGAATTGAGTGAGGGAGATTATCATTTTAGAAATGAATCTGTTAGATTGTTATCTAAAAAGAATAAAAGCAAAATAAGAAATGATTTTATTAGCTGTATCTATCAAAATCATAGATTACTGAGTCACTTTAATGTATACGAAAATATATCTATAGTAAATAGATTGTATTCTAATTCTGTTGATGAAGGGTACATAGATTATTTATTAGATTTTTTTAATGTTTATTCTTGTAAAAATAAGTCTATTAGCGAAATATCTCAAGGCCAAAGACAAAAGATTTCTATTATACGTGCCTTAGTCAAGATTCCTGATGTTATTCTTGCTGATGAGTGTACCGCCAGCTTAGATCATAAAAGTGCTCATAGTGTTGTTAATTTTCTTTTAGAGTACTGCTTAGAGAAAAAAATTACTCTTATGATAGCAACTCATGATGAAAGTTTTAAAAAATATAATTCTTCCTATAAAATTATAGATAAGGGCATTCATAAGATATGAGAAAAAGACCCACTAAGGAGATAAGAAGAAATGAGATCTGTATATATACCTTTAAGATCATATAGCCAATACTCTCTTCTTAAAGGAAGAATAGATCCTAAAGAGGCTGCTGCTTTTTGCCAAACACATGTTATTCCAGCAATGGGAATAACTGATTATAATATGCTATCTGGAGTTTTAACATTTTCAGATTGTATGCTTGCTCATGGAGTACAACCTATTATTGGTTGTGACTTGTTAGTTCAATATGAAAAGAGATCTGTTATAAAGGGTTTTATTACTTTATATGCTGCATCTGAAAAAGGATATCATAATCTTATTGCACTAAGTTCTCTTTATCATTATCGTATTTCTCTGAATGAAAGCTTGTTTATACAAGATATTCACGATCATTCAGATGGTCTTCTTGTTCTTATTGGTAATGATCAAAGTATTATAGGCTATAACTTTTATAAGTTTTATGTTGATGAAGTGTATAAAATTGTTGATGAATTACATAGGTATTTTCAAGATTGTCTGTATATTGATATACAAAGGAATACCATTGAAGATAAAGTGTCTGATAGGAATACTTTTTTACTTCATATGTCCTATACAAAAGATATACCCATTATTGCTACCCATAAAGCTTTTTTTATTAATTCTAAAGAAAAAGCCGTGCAGAAATATTTTGTTTCTATAGATTCATCTTTATCATTAGAAGATAGAAAGTATTTTAGTAAGCCCTATTACTATCTTTATTCTTATAAAGATATGTTGGATCTCTATGATGATATACCAGAATCCTTAGAACAGACACTTTCTTTTGCAAAGAGATGTCATTATGTACCTCAAAGTAAGAAGGATAATTATGCCTTTTTGCCTTCTTTTGTATCTCATAAGTCATCTAAGGATTACATTAAAGATTTGGCAAGATCTGGTTTAAAATACAAGTTATCTGTGAAACAAAATGGTTATGATATTTCTGATGAAAGTATTTATTATGAAAGGTTAGAATACGAAATTAATAGTATTGTCTCTATGAATTATGAGGATTATTTTCTTATTATACATGATATTATAAAATGGGCACATAAAGAAAATATTCCAGTTGGTCCAGGAAGAGGTTCAGGTGCAGGTTCTCTTGTGGCTTGGTGTTTAAATATAACACAGATAGATCCTGTACGTTTTCATCTTCTTTTTGAACGTTTTCTATCTATAGAAAGACATACACTTCCTGATTTTGATATAGATTTTTGTCCTCGAAGAAGAAATGATGTTATTAACTATATTGCTTCTGTGTATGGAAGAGATGCTGTGTGTCACATTATTACTTTTGGAACACTTAGAGCTAAAGCTGTTATACGTGATGTTGTTCGTGTCCTAAAAAAGCCTATTTTTATTGCTAACGAACTGTGCACTCTTATTAGTGATTTATTTCTTGATAAATCTGAAGATAATACTGTTTTGCAAAAATTATATAAAAGCCAAGAGTTTCAGAAATATGCGCAAAAATTTGATGATGAAGATGAAAAAAGTCAATCTCATAATGTTTCAGAAAATAAGAATAATGAGATATATGATCTTATGAGAATAGCTATTTCCTTAGAGGGCCTTTGTCGTAATATTTCCGTACATGCAGCAGGCGTTATTATATCAAAAGGGTCATTAATACAAAATGGAATACCCTTATATTATGATCAGGAAAGTATGTCTCATCCTATTAGTCAGTATGATATGTCGCAAATGGAGAATTTAGGTTATGTTAAATTTGATATCCTTGGACTACAAACACTAACTCTTATTAAAAGTGTTTTAGATATGATAGAAACTCATCATGATATGGATAATTTAGACTTATCTATTCCTGAGGTATATGATATGTTATCTTCAGGTTTGACAATTGGAATTTTTCAATTAGAGAGTTTTGGTATGAAAAAGGCCTTACACCTTGTATGTCCTGATACTTTTGATGATATCATTGCTATCATTTCTCTTTATCGTCCGGGTCCTATGAGATATATAGATTCCTATGCAAAAAGAAAAAATAAGAATGAATCATATAACACTGATCATTCTACTTTAGATTCTATTCTTTTGCATACATATGGGATTATTATTTATCAAGAACAAATAATGGAGATTGCAAAGGTTTTTAGTGATTTTTCTCCATATGAATCGGACTTTTTTAGGCGTTCTATTTCCAAAAAACAGACAAAAGAAATGAGTGCTTTAGAAAATAAATTTATCCATGGGGCTGTCAAGAAACATAATATTTCTCATGATGTTGCAAAAAATGTTTTTGATAAAATTCAATTATTTGCTGGTTATGGATTTAATAAAAGCCATGCTACAGCCTATGCTTTGATTGCTTATCAGTGTGCTTTTCTTAAATGTTTCCATAAAAAGGAGTTTTTTTGTTCACTGCTTAATATAGATATTAATGATAGTGATAAGATTGAAAAAATATATTTTGAGATGAAAAGTATTAATATTAATCTTTTAAAGCCTGATATTAATATATCAGATGTGTATTTTACTATCGATAATAACAAAAACATTCTTTTTGGAATTGCTGGTATTCGTAATATTGGATTAAATATTGCTCGTATATTTGTGGAAAGAAGACCTCAGGAAGGATACAAGAGTATATTTGAGTTTATTTCTATAAATAGTAATATCCTCAATAAAAGATCTTTTCAAAATCTTATTCTATCTGGTATTTTTGATAGTTTATGTTCTAATAGAAAATATTTATTTGATAATAGTGATACTTGGTTGAGTAATAAGGACATTTCTTTTTCTCAAAATACGTTTTTTTCTTATGAAAATAACATTTCCAACGATGATTATTTACCTTTGAAGAAAATTATGAATGAGTTGAGCTCATTTGGTTTTTTTTTACATGATCCTTTCCAGTATATTTGTAAGAATTTTTTAGAAACTTTTTATCCCATACAAGAAATACATCATCATTCGTGCAATTATTTTATTGGTTGTATAAAAGATATTGTTACTATTTCTGGAGGATATTGTATTATGCGTAATGCATATACATCGAGAAGATTTTTTATTAACAATAATGATATGAGGAACGAGGATTTTCTTTCCTCTTTACGAGGATATAAAAAATTATCAACTATTGTTCTGGCAAAAATAAAAAATAGTCAGCACTCAGATAATATTTATTATATTGATAAGATATCTTCTTATGAAAAAGCGCGAACAAAATGCTTAGAAAGTGTCAGGATTGTAATGAATATTAATGAATGTACTAAGGATAATCTTTCTATTCATAGGGATATTTTTAATTCTATAGAGAATCACAATGATGATTGTATTGCTGTCTACTATACTGTTATTCTTGATGATGAACGCAAAGCACATTTTATGTTATCCAAGTACAATATTTCAAAGAGTAATATCAATATGTTGGAGGAATTAAAAAATATCACAAATATTTTATATAGTTACCGTCATTCTTTCTAAAAAAAGTGTTATTTACTGTGATTAATTATATAAATATTATGAACTTAGTATAAGTTGTTCTTCTTTTGGAATATGTATTGATAGTCTAATTCAATAGAATATAGTTGATATTATATTTTTTTTCGTTTAACCTATAGTAAAATGTCTTCGTAAAAATTTACTTTTTTTTGGATGTTTTTGATAGAATAGTACGGTATATTTTTCTGGTATTTTTTTAATGGAAACAAAAAAAAACAACTTTCTTTCACTTATTGATGCCCGTGTTCACTTAGGTCACTCTAAGAGTTACTGGAATCCTGACATGAAAAAGTATATTCATAGTGAGCGCAATAGAGTACATATTATTAACTTACATCATACTCAGAATGCTTTAGATAAAGCGTCTAAGAAACTTTCTGTTATTGCTTCGAAAAACGGAAAAGTGTTATTTGTTGGCACGAAACCACATATAAGTGAAACCGTGAAGAAGTATGCTGTTTCCTGTGCTCAGTTTTATGTTACACACAAATGGCTTGGAGGTATGTTAACTAACTGGAGAACCATTTCTCAATCCATTAAGAAAATGGAAAAGCAAGGGGCATCTCTTGATGAAATGTCTTATTATGAGACAAAAAAAGAAAAGCAGATAAAACAAAGACGCCTGAAGAGAAGTTCTTTATTTCTTGAAGGTATAAGAGAAATGAACGGTTTACCAAGTGTTATTATTGTTTTTGATACATTTTATGAATCTATTGCAGTTTCAGAGGCAAATAAGATGAAAATACCTATTATAGGTATTGTTGATACCAATTGCAATCCTAATCTTGTTCAATATCCGGTTCCCGGCAATGATGATTCTAGGTATTCTATAGAGCTTTATTGTAAAGTTTTTACCTCTGCTATAATACAGGGTTTATCAAAATATCATAAAATTGATGATAGTAGTCTTGCCAAGGAGAGTTGTGATGATGAGACAAGCATGAATGACGAATCTCATGAAAGTGATAATGTGTCTTTAGAGACAGAACTATCTCATACCAAGAGTGAAGATAATGATATTAATGTGAAAGTGTAGTATGTGCATATATCTCATAAATAGATGTTATTAGATTATCTATTTTGGGATTTTTTGTAAATGCTATGTTTTGTTTTCATAACTTATCTTTTTGGAATATTTTATTTTTTTAGAAGGAATAAATACAAAGATGGAAAACATCACGAAGGTGAAAATAGACCCTTCATTGATAAAGGATTTAAGAAGTAAGACAGGTGCAGGTATTGTTGATTGTCGTAATGCTTTGAATGAATCAGATGGAGATATTGAATCTGCTATTGATATTCTTCGTATTCGTGGATTGGCAGGCGCGGTGAAAAAGAGTGATAGATCTACATCTTGTGGTATGCTTGTTGTTTACCCTGAGAAGCTTGGTTTCAGCATATGTCAGTTATTGTGTGAGACTGATTTTGTCTCTCGTAGCGATAAATTTAGAGAATATGCCAAGAGCATATGTAAGTCTTTTTTTTCTTTTAATGGTGATCGTGAGTCTTTTTTGAATTCACCCTATTCATGCTTTGATACTTTTACTGATTATGTAAAGAGTTTGGTGAGTATCTTTGGTGAAAATATTAATATAGGTAAGATGTTTTGTGAAAATTTTGATAATTCTAATATGTGTTATAGTTATTACATTCATAATAAGATTGATCAGTTCTGTGGTGAAACCATTTCTGTTATTAGCTATTCCATTAATAATAATCTTTTTTCTAAACAGGCGGAAAACTTAGCTCATAATTTATGTATGCACATTGTTGCTTGCCAACCTCTAGTTTTAAGAAGAGTTGATTTAAAAGAAAGCGTTATTGAAAGAGCTTTGAATGTAGTTAAATTATCAGCGGAAAAGAATGGCAAACCTAATCATATCACAGAAAAGATTATTCAGGGTAAGATGGCTAACTTTTATAAGGAGCATGTTTTACTAGATCAAGATTTTGTTATGGATAACTCTATTTCTTGTAGTGATCTTATTAGAAATTTTAATAGAGAACATGATTGCTTATTTTCTCTAGACAAATTTTATCTATATCAAGCATAGCATGAAGAGAATTTCCAAAAGGATTTTAGTCAAGATATCTGGCGATCTTTTTTCTTATGAAAGATCTTTAAGAAACTTTACAAAAGATTTGTGCAAGTTGCTTAGTGAAAAGTATGAGATATTGATAGTGCTGGGAGGAGGTAATTTAATAAGAGGTTCTTCTGATAATCTTGTTCCGTCAGATGCAAATGATGATTATGCTGGTATGTTATCCACTGCTATTAATGGCCTATCTTTGCAAAAAAGGTTGACGGACCTGTCTATTCCTTCACTTCTTTATTCTCCATTTTCAGTAGGTTCTATCACTTCTACTTTTAACTGTAATGATGTGAATCAGTTACTTAGGACTGGGATTCCCTTGTTTGTGTGTGGTTTGGGTATACCTTACGTGAGTACTGATACTGCAGCAGTTCATAGAAGTATAGAATTACATTGCGAGTATGTTATAAAGTTAAGCAAAAGTAATTTTGTTCATGAGAATGATCCAGAGAAACATTCTAATGCTCCAGTTCTTCGTAGTATAAATTATGATTTTGTTGTAAAAAATAGAATGAGTTTTATGGACATTGAGTCTATTACGATAGCAGAAAGGCACAATGTGTCTATTTTTTTTACTTCTTTCCATAATAGTTTTTATAATGTTTGTAAGGGTAACGTTTCTGGAACATGGATAGGTGATAGATGTTAGATCAGGAATATAAGAAGAAATTAGAAAGTATTATTAGGCAGTATAAGGATTCTTTGAGTCATGTAAGAGAAGCTAGAGCTAATACAGGTCTTTTTGAAACCATATTAGTGGACTCCTATGGTAGTCGCGTTGTTTTAAAATCTTTAGCATCCGTTAGTGTTATTGACTCTAAATCAATTTCTATATCTCCTTGGAATACTGAATTTGTAGGACAGATAAAAGAAGCATTGTTGAAAAGTAATATAGATATGAGTGTTGCAGTAAGCAATAATACTATTATTGTGAATATTCCAGAGATGAGTGGTAAGATTAGAGAAAGTCTTGTGCGTTATGCTTCTGAATTGAGTGAGAATGCGCGCATCTCTGTGAGAAAGGTAAGAAAGGACGTATTTAATAAACTAAAAAAACAAACTTTAGGTGATGATGATCTTGTAAAGTATAAAAATCTTATACAAAAAGATATTGATGTATATACAAAAGAAATAGATACTTTACTTAAAGCTAAGATCAAGCTTCTTGAAATATAATATAGGTGATGTCTAACAGGCGTTACCATGTGGCTATTATCATGGATGGTAATAGAAGATGGTGCTATAATAGAGGTTTTCATATTCAGAAAGGATATGAAAGAGGGTATATGAGGCTTATGGATCTTGTATCTTATGTTTTATCTTTTTTTCCTGTATCACATTTGACTATTTTTGCTTTTTCTAAGGAAAATATGCAGCGAAAAGAAAAGGACAAAATGAGTGTTTTTTTTCTTGTACATCGTTTTATACATGATATTGAAAAAAAAAGTAAGGAACTATCTTTCAATGTGAATTTTATTGGAGATTTGCATGGGTTGCCTCAGTCAATCATATCTATTATTCATAAGTATAATAACAAGAAAAAATCTCAACATTATAGTAAAAATCTAAATGTTGCGTTCAATTACGGAGGAAGAGATGAGATACTCTTTGTTATTAATAGTGCTTTGTCTCGTGATATTGATCAAGTTGATATGGTATCTATGAATAGTTTTTTCTACTATCCATGTTTGCCTGATGTAGATTTTCTTATTCGTACAGGAGGCGAGAAACGCATAAGTAACTTTCTTTTATGGCATATAGCTTATGCTGAACTCTTTTTTTTAGATATTCTTTGGCCAGACTTTACTAATAAAGTTTTTTTTGATGTTTATAAGAGATTTTTAAGTAGAAAAAGAAGATTCGGCAAAGATTAAGTGTTGTACTTTTTTTACTTTATTGACGTGTATTTTTTGTATAGAATATAGTTTTGTATTGTATTGGTTTTTGTTATGTTTAAGTTTTTATCTAGTGATTTTGTAGAGGACTTTGTAAAGAGAATCCCTTACAGTATACTTTATTTCTTTTTCATTTTTTTTATTTCTTTCCCCAATTTTTTTTCTTTTTTGCCTCTTGCTTCTCATGAGATACGTCTTGTAGCTGGTGTATTTCTTTTCTTTGCATCTTTTACATTATTTAATGAAGTCTTAGGTCTGTACTTCAAAAGGCCCCTGTCAGAAATATATCGTTTTTTATCTTTGTGCCTTTCATATATGGTTTTTCTAATATACATGCAAGAATATCCAGAAGGACGTATGAGACTATTTTTACTATTTTTATTAGTGCTTATGTTTTTCTTATTTGTAATGTTATCACTATATTCATATACTATTCCGTATTTTGCAATTTTATCTATTGGTTCTGTTTTTGCGTATTTATATTTACCTTGGTTTTCCAAGTTGATAGTTTTGTTTTCTGTTATTGTATCAGATGTCGTGTCTTATATTTTTGGTAACATTTTGCCTAAAAAACATTATTCTCTTATTTCTCCTAATAAAACACTTGGTGGTCTTTTGTGTGGTTATATTTTTAGCGCTATTGCTTGTTTTGCGTTTATGAGTTTTATGACTTTGTCAATTTACAATTATTCTCCCTTTTATCAAGGTGTACTTCAAAAAGGATGTGCTCTTAGGCATCCTAGTCTTGCGAAGTCTTATGCAGAAATGCCATACGTATACAAGGAGAATCCTTCTTTGAGAGATTATGATATTCTTTTAAATAAAAACCCATCTAAGGATACAGAACATCCTTATGGTGTTATTTGGAAAAAAACACATTATTTTGATAATCCTAATGAAGCTATACATTATTTTGTAAAGTATTATGATACATCATGTATATATTTTCTTTATAATATAAATCATGACTATGTAATAAAATCTTTGAATGATCCTTTTTTTGATTTTGATAATTATAAGATGGATAGGGATTTTTTCCTCTCATTGATTGATGATGCTGATCGTTCTACGCTGTACTTTATTATTTTCTTTTTATCTCTCTTCTTGCCTTTTTTATCGTTTTTAGGAGATTTCTTCCAATCTTTGGCAAAAAGAAAATGTTGTGTAAAAGATTCAGGTACTCTTTTAGGTCCACATGGTGGCTTAAGTGATAGAACAGATAGCCTTGTTTTTGTATCTTTATTTATGTTTGTTATGTTTGTAGGGTATCGTTTTTAGCGGTAATTTGTATGTTATCTGTAGGTATTATTGGTTCTACCGGCCAAATAGGTATAACAGCCTTACAGGTTATTGCTTTGGGTAGAGATATTGACATTATCTATTTGTGTGGAGGATATAATTACTCTTTACTTTTAAAACAAGTTGCATATTTTAAGCCTAGATATGCATCTTTATTGCCCTTTAGAGATGTCAAATATATAGAGAAAAAGATGCTGTCATATGGAACAAGACTATTTGCTTCTTCTGATAGCATGGATCACGTTGTGCAGAATTATGTTGATATTGCGATATTAGCTGTTGCTGGAAATGTTGGTATTAAAAGTCTGTACTATGCTATGCAGTATTCTAAGTGTGTTGCTATAGCAAATAAAGAATCTCTAATTTCTTTTGGTTCTTATATACATACTATTAGTCGTCGTTTTAACACAAAAATTTTTCCTATAGATTCCGAGCATCATTCTATATATCGTATTTTAAGAGGATTGCATATTCCTTCTGATGTTGAGAAAATTAATATTACATGTTCTGGTGGACCATTTTTATCTTATAGTAAAAAAGAATTATCTCGCGTATCTTTTACTCAATCATTATCACATCCTGTATGGCGTATGGGTTGGCAAAATACTGTTAATTCTGCAACACTTGTTAATAAGGGATTAGAGCTGATAGAGGCGTATTATTTATTTTCTTGTTCTTCTGTTGATGATGTTAATGTTATTATTCATCCAGAATGTTTTATTCATGGTTTTGTTGTGCTATACAATGGTTTGTCTTATCATGTAGCTTATCCACCTAGTATGCATATTCCTTTTTATGATCTTTTTAATATTCCTTGTAAAGATGCACAAACTAAGTGTAAAGAATATATGTATAGTAAAAAGATGACCTTTTATCCTGTAGATCATGAAAAGTTTCCTGCTATTTTGTTAGCTCATAAATCACTTACATATCCCTTAGGTAGTTCTATATATAGTTATGCTAATGAGTATGCTATTAATCTTTTTAAAATGGATAAAATAAAATTTCTTGATATTTATTCCCTAATAGAATACACTCTGGACTACGCCATGATTCATTACAAGGATACAGACATTGATTTATGTATGTTATCATCAGATTTTTTTGTACTGTTACACGAGGAAATTCGTTATTTTTTGGATAGAAAGATAGCACTCTTATAGCAAAAGCACTAATTTTATGTTGTTTCGTGTGAAATATTTTTACTCCACCACTGTTTTACGTATATGTGTTTGCTTTGTACTGTTTTAAACAAGATACGTTTGTTAAATAGGATATATTTAATATGAGCATATTTTTAATTATTTTGTTCGAGATATTATTATTTATTCTTGTTATATTCATTCATGAACTAGGACATTATGTGGTAGCTCGATTTTTAGGTGTTAAAGTTGATACTTTTCAAATAGGATTTGGTAAATCTCTTGTAAGTTTTTCAAAATGGAATACTCTTTGGTCGTTACGTCTTCTTCCTTTAGGTGGTGCTATATATATTAACAAAAAGGAACAAGAAAAACTTTTTCATCGATCACCTTTTTATACAATGATGGTGTACTTATCTGGACCTTTGGCTAATGTGATAGTTGCTTCATTTCTTTTCTTTTTTCTTCTTGGTAAATATAATACTGAATATTGTCTTTTTTTTCATAACAATGAGTATCATCACGTTTATAAAGTTAATGGTTATTTTACAATTAATGGTGATCATTTATTCTCTAGTGCTAAAATAAACAATAATCTCACATTACAAACTACTTCTAATCGCCTGTTACATGTTACAGGTAAAGATGTCATTAATAATACTGTATGTCTTGCTTTTGATGAATCAGAAATGAAAAAGAAATTTTTGGAATTTTCTACTGATATGTATCTTGGTCTTGTCTTAGGCATTCTTAATCCTATGTCGTGGAATGATTTTCGTAGCATAGTTTCTTTTGTGAGTAATGTAAAGATAAGGTATGAGAATAAGTTTTTACCTTCATCTTCTCTTTATATAGCATATACAATAATTTCCTTTATCATGATAAATTTAATTGTAGGTCTTTTTAATTTGGTTCCTTTGTTTCCCTTAGATGGAGGAGGCATTGTACTAGCTTTTATTCGTATGTTATTACGTAGAGAATCTAAAATTAATACTTTGTTTATAAATACCTATTGTGTTTCTTCTATAGTTTTAATATTCTCTTTCTTTTTCTTTATCATTTTTAATGATACAATAAGGATATTATTTTAGTATTCGTTATGACACGTATTATTTATTACTTTTTTTTTATATTTGTTTTTTTGTTCTCTTTTTGTCAGTCAGCATATTCATATACCTCTTGTACTGATGTTAATATGATTATTTATGGTCTTGATAAAATCCCAGAAAATTATATAAAGAGTTATATAATTGATACTAATAATCAGTGTACTATTGAAAAAATTAAAAGTCGTTTAATAGCTACAGGCTTATTTGATGCAGTGGAAGTTGTTATGTCAGATACTACTTATTCTATTCGTATTAATCTAAATGAAAAGAAGTATCTTTATGATGCAGAGGAACTATTTAGAAATAGTTTTTTCTGGCAGTTTTTAAGTTCTTCTTTATATAGTCAAGAAGATAAGACAGCGCATCCCAGGTTTGTTTCTTTTCATTATATTAATAGTTTTTTGCTCCCTTATTATTTTTATTCTAATGATAATAATTTTCGGCATTTTTCTTTGAATACAGAGAAAAATATTTTTTCTACCTATGATTATGATATAAAAATCAAAACGCAGTTTCTGTTGAAAGGTAATGTTTTCTTTAATAGATTTGATATATTAAATATCATGGAGAAGGATACTTATCAGCCAGGTTTGGCACGTTTTTTACAAAGCTATAGGGGAGAAATACTTGATAATAATTCTCTTGTTTTGCGTCGATATTTGATGAATTTAACTGAGGCATATCACAAAAATGGATTTTTTGATTATTTTGGTGTTTTTGATGGGATTATTTTTGATCAATATACTGGCGACTTTAAGATATTTCTTAATATTGATGAAGGTGATAGGTACACTGTAAATCATATATTTTTTGAGAAGAAAAATATTACTGAGAATATTATGTCTCAAGAGGAGAAGGTTTTTTTTGATAAAGATTTAATAGAAGATGTTATCTTTAGATATTTAAAAGCAATTAGTCCTAGTTTACTGTTTAGCGACATTTCCTTTGACATTAAGATTAACGATGATCTTAAAAATGTTGATATTGATATATCTCTTATAAATGCCAAAACTATACCAAAGGTCGTTCATAAATCTGATGTACGTCAAGTAAACTTAAAATCTAGATCTCTTTATAAATATCTTCCTACTCACGAAGGATCAGTCAATTTTGATCTAAGAAACAAATTTTCTAACAAAATTATACCTTATATTGATCAGGTGAGTAGTAGTAATAGTTATATTACTTCATATATGAATGGTTTAGGTATTATTACCGAAATGGACTTTGCTAATAAAGGTATAGGAATTAATTTAGAGTGTAATTTGGGACAAGATTGTTCTTTGAATGGTTTTTTTGGTAATTTTTTTGGACTGGGAAACAGTGTACAATTTAGGTATATTTTTGGAAAACAGTCTCGTTCTCTATCTTTTACTTATAAGGATGCACGTATACATTCTCCTTTTTCCTCGCAATATGGCATTGTATATAAATATCCTAAGAGTCTTGGTATTTTTGATAGTTTTTTTATTAAGAAAAATTCTAATAGTATATTAGGAGTAGATGTGTTTGTTAGCTTGAACTATGCTGATATTTTTGATCCTAACAAGAACTATGTTTATGGTACAAAAGCTAATCTTCACTTTGATCGAGCTGCAAAAAAAGTTAATAATTGTAAAAGTACTTATAAAGAAAGAGGAATAGATTTTATTAGTTGTTATAATAAATCAGAATTTGCTAATTTTGAATTCAATAGTACTCTATCCCATAATGATATAGGTGAAAATACATATCAGGAATTTATTTATAATGCAAGTATGAATACATACTATGATAATCGTAGAAATTTATCTTTTGTATTTAATGGTCTTGCAAAATATAACTTGTATTATGCCCCTAATCATGTTTTTAGAATATTATTAGGATATGATTTTGGTACTAATGTATCTGATAACAATGTTTTGCCGGAATACATATCAGCAGAATTTAGATCAAATACTAACAATCGTATTCCGTATGATAAAGAGAGAAGATTTTCAGCTCTTATGGAGAATACTCAAGTATCTCTTTATCCTGATAGAAATATATATGTTAAGTCATACTTAGAGAAAAATGAGTGTATTTTTTCTTTTATATCTTGCTCTATTTATGCTTATTATAATCGTGTTGCTATACATGCTATTCCCATACTTCCTAAAGAAGTAAATTTAATTTTCTCAGATAAAAAGGTTTTTGATGTTGTATCAATAGGTGGGAGAGTTAAATTTAGTATACAAGGTATTTCTTTTGCCTTATATGTACCTGTATTCCAATTTGGTCTAGACTCTTCTGTTAAGACTAAACTTGTTTACAATGTTTTCAATGTTAATTAAAAAAAATAAAAGGATTTTATATGTCAATTCAGTTAAGAAAGTATGTATTATGTATTTTCATTTTTAGTATATTTTCTACTTTTACGTTTTCTTTTTGTATAGCAGAGGCTAAGTCGCCTACCATTCTTATTGTTGATGCTTCAGAAATACTTTCCAAAAGTCGTTTATCTAGGTATGCGATGGAGAAATTAGAAATTATGCACAACACAGTTAATGAGAAATTACAATCTCTTAATGCATCTATGGAGGATGAACAAAACAAAAAAAATACTGATGATAAGAAAATTGAAAGTATTAAAAAAGAAGCTCAAGTGATTCTTGAGAAAAGAATGAAAATTGAAGATGAAGTATTTCAAAAGGTACAAAAACGTTTTGATAATGCATATCAAGCAATTGCGAAAAAGTATCGTGGAGACATCATTTTACTGAAACAATCTGTTCTTTATTCTACAAGTAAGATTCTTGATGTAACAAAAGATGTTATTAGTAAAATAGATGATGACTTTGAAGAGTTTCCTATTGATGTTGAAATTGATTAGTTTCCTGGTGTAAATACTTGTCTAGGTCTTATAATAGGTAAGGGGTTTTCCATCATCTCTTGAATATGTGCTAGCCATCCCACTGTTCTCGATAAGGAGAATAGTGGGGTAAAAATTTTTTTATCGAGTCCTATTTCTTTAAGACTGATGCCAGAATAAAAATCTACATTAGGAAATAACTTTCTAGTGACAAAGTATTCATCTTTTTCTATATAATCCTCAATTTTCATAGCTGTTTCAAGTAATTTGCTATTTTTATTTTCTTTTTTAGATAGATAATACTGATACCTTTCTTTGAGAATATTACTTCTTGGATCATTATTTTTATAAATTCTATGTCCAACTCCCATTAATATTTTTTCTTTCTTTTTTACGGATTCCATAAAATTATGAAATTCTTTGTTGTCGAAACAAGATATCTCTTCTAACATTGATATACATCTTTCATTAGCGCCACCATGTTTAGATCCACTTAAATTAAGCATTCCAGATATAATACATGATATAATGTCAGCTCCTGCAGAATAAGTAGATATCACTCCTGATGTTGATGAATTTTGTTCATGTTCAGCATGTGTAATAAGAAAGCATTTGAGTATATCATATTTCATTTGATTATGTTGATCATTTTGCTTATCAGTGTTATCTAATAGATTTGAGTAAAGTATCTCTTCAAAATTTTTACTGATATCTACACAAGGAAGTTTAATGTTATAAGGTCCATAGAGTATTGCTCTATGTATTTTACTTATTATAGCAACATGAATAGAAATAATCTTTTGATATAATTTATGATCTTGTAATTTTTTAATATCATTCATATAACATGTTGTGAAATATGAAAAGGTACTGTATAGAATGTTCATGCTAAATGTTTTAGTATAATCAAAACTCATCATAATACTGTCGAGACAGTCTTCCTCTTCAGTAGAAATATGTTCGTATACATAACGGATTTCTTTGTTGTTGAATATTAATAATCCATATAATTCCTCAAAAGTAATTTTCTTATTTATATCTTCAATATCATGTAGTCTATAAGATAATTTCCCCTTATTTCCATCTACATAAGAAATGTATGACTTGCATATAGCAGTGCCCTTTAAACCGGGATCATATGTAATAAGCGAAGTTTGAGCATACAAATTCTGTATATCTATGTAAGGATTTCCTTTGTTACAATAAAAAATAGGCATAACATATTTTTTATTATTAAGATATAATATGGCTTCTTCTTTTTTTTGCATAAAAATTCCTAATATAAATTTTTAGAAAAACGTCTCATAGATTCTTCTTTTCCTAAAATATAAAGAGTATCTATTACTCCTATAGGACAATCAGGATGTAGTAGTGTCTTTCTTATTTGCTGGCAAAATTCCTTCATATATATATTATTTTCTACCAAAAATATTTTTACTTCAGCATTAATAGTATCTAAATTCCATGATATCAAAGATGAGAACTTTTCATATATTTTTTTTATCATTATTTTGTCTATATCGTTTATATATAAGGGATCAAGGAAAAAATTTTCTAAGATTGTATATATATTTTCCAGAGATTGAGATTTTTTCTGTGCTACCTTAATAAGATAATGTATATCTATTGATGTAATATCATATTGAATCTTTTTAAGATTTTTTAAGATTTTTTCAGTACTAATATTTTTGATAACATGATTATTGAAGAATTGAATTTTTCCTTCATCTATTATACAAGAGGATTTATTAATATTTTTTATATCAAAGTGTTGTTGTAGTTCTTTATAAGAAAGATAAGGTTTATCACTTTGTCCTATATTCATTAAATAAAGAGCTATAGACTCTGGTAAGATATTCTTATTTTTGAAATAATCAATGGAAAAAGAATTATATCTTTTAGATAGTTTTTTCCCATCTTTATGACACAACATAGGTATATGAGTATAGATAATATTGTCTTGTATACCAAGTGCAGAAAAGATCAAAATTTGTTTAATAGTATTTGTGATATGATCTTCTCCACGTATCACGTGTGTTATGTTAAGTTCATAATCATCACAAACGCATGCCATCACATACGTTATATCACCACATGATCTCTGTATAACAAAGTCTTCTATACTGTTAGAGTTTACTTTAATATCTCCATATATCGTATCTTGAAATGTAATATACATATCTTGAGGAACTTTAAAACGAACTGTATGTAAAGGTGTTTGTTGTTCTTTTTTATCTCTATAAGGAGATCGAAAAACACTATTTGTGTGTTCCTTTTTATCTTTAGATATAGGGCAATAAAATGCATGTCCTTCATCAATTAGCTTATGAATATAAGAATGATATATTAATTTTCTTTCAGACTGACAGATAGTTTGAGAAAAATGTATATCGAATTCGTTAAGGGTTTTTATAATGGAATCTTTATATTTGTTTGATGAGCGCTTAGCATCTGTGTCTTCTATTCTAAGTATACATTTACCGTTGTTTTGTTTGCTAAAAAAATAATTGATTAAAGCAATTCGTACACTACCCAAATGTAGCTTTCCCGATGGTGATGGAGAAAATCGTGTTATGACAGTCATGAATGTTTTTTCTAAAACAAGTTTTTTTACTCAAATATATGTATATATACTATCTTATACTCTAGGAGCTTCAATTATAACACGTATTAATTTGTATTGGAATATACTGTTAATTTTTTTGTGTATATTAATTATGTTGTTTTTTAAACAATATAATTTATTTTATACTATAGTATTTTTCATTCTAGGTAACATAGTATGTTATTTTGATAATAAAGATTTTTCCCATGAATCATTCAGTGATATTTATGTCTATCAAGGATGTATTACGTACATTAAGAAAGTGAATAAAGAAACACAAAAATTGTACATGCGTGTTTTCCGTTCCAGTTTAAAAAATGAGTTTTCACTATCTTTTTATAGTAAAGAAAAATGGAAACTTTTTCAATGTAGCCAAGGAATTATAAAAAAACCTCAAGTATTTCGTCATAAAATATATGGTTATTTTGTAAACAAAAACCTTTCTTATAAAAATAATATAAAAGATATTTTTATATCTCATGTCTACAATACAAAGATACTTATTTTAGACAAGATTAGGACTTTATTTGAAAAAGATACATATTTTTTTGTATCAGCAATCCTTCTAGGAATAAGAAATTATAACAATGATATTGAAAATCTTTTTAGATTATCTGGTGTAGGACATCTTTTTGCAATATCAGGTTTTCATATGACAATGATTCTAGGTATATTTTTTTATGTTACATTAAAAATTTTTCAAAAATTACCATTCTTAGTATTAAGAACAAATATTATTATTTTGTCTTACATAATATCTTTTTTGTGTGTTTTGATATATTTTATAATTTCAGGCCAATCCATGTCTGCTGTGAGAGCATTTATGATGATATTATTTGGGACAGTTAGTTTTTTATTACAAAGAAACTTGGTAAGTGGTCATAATATTATGTGTACTTTGTTGTTTTTCAGTGTTTTCCTTTCCTCATATTTATCATATAAATCTACCATTATGTCCTTCATGATGACTATTTTTATTATTTCTTTCTATCAAATTATACAATATCATCAGAAAAGATTTCTATTTTCTTATATTGTGTTAAATTTTTTTATAAGTGTATATAGTTTTTTCTATTCAATATTCTTTTTTGGTTTTGTTAATTTTTATAGTATATTTAGTAACATTATAATGGGTATTTTGTTTATACCATTGTCAATTTTGATATTTCTTTCCATTATCATGCCTCTTTTTTTATCAAAGTACATAGCTTTTGGAATAGAATATATGTTTTGCATCATGAAATATATACTTACAATAGTAACTAATTTACCATATAGCTATATTGAAATGACAATATCAAGTCCTTTATATTTAATACTTTATATATCCGCTACTTTTCTCTTTTTTCTTTTTTCTTCTGTTTATAAAAAGTAAAAGACATAAATTATGTTAAATTCCGAGAGTATTTGATAAATCATCTACAAATGCACCAATGTCACCATATGTAATATCATAGTTTTTTAGATAACTATTGCGATATAACTGAGATATAATTGATCTTACTATATATAAATCATTCCTATCATTTTTTTTCTGAATATTATCATTTTTAAGAAAATCTTTTATACGCACAAATGATAACAAATGTTTACCATCTTCTCCTTTTCTTATGACATAGTAAATAGGAAACATATTCCCTTCCTTATTATCTTTCTGTTTTAACTTATCATAGGGGATATTAGTATTACTGCTTCTCTGCTCTTCTCTTATAATGAAGGGAAGGGGAATATTTTGTTCTTCAAATGTTTCTTGCCATTTACTTTGAATAATATCATTCATTTCTATAGGATTATTTATGTTATTAATCTTACCATTAATGCTATATAATACATCTTGAGCTATTTTTCTTCCTACTTCTGAAAACTCTCGATATTCTAGATAGTCTTTAATGTTATCTCTTATCTCTGGCAATTTCTTCACGTCTTTCTTTTGGTAAGAATTATGATCTATGACAAGAAAATTGATATTACTTTCCTTTCTTTGAAAGATTTGATAGCTCATAAGATATTCCTCATCTATTTTATTTGCTTTCATATAATTTTGAATATCATTTTGCAGAGTTAAATCTAAAATATCATCAATATTTTCATCAAATTTACTATTATAAATATCATCAGGATAGATCATTTTATATACTTGAATATCTTGACCTGTTAATCTTTTCAAGGTATTTCTTATTGTTTCTTGTTTATCATTACTATTATTATCTTTTAAGTCGTTTTTAATAATTTTGTATAAAATATTTTCTATATGACTTTTATAATACTCTTCTTTTATACGTAAAGTATCTTGTTCAGAAGGAGAATAAGGTTCTTTTCTAATCAAATACACTATTCCGCTACCAAGAACAGTATCAGTAACTTGCCACGTATCTTCTTTCATATCTAGAACAGTGTCGGCAATTTTTTTATCATTAATAGATTGGTATTTGTTAGACCATTTATGATATGTAACATCTTCTCTATGATCATATTCGTTAAGTATATTCGTTATTTTCAATCTATAATCTAAAGTATCCTTTTTATCTATACTTTTTAGTCTTTTCTTGATTTTATTTATAAGTTCCTCGTTATCAGAAGAAAGAGAAATAAAATCCATAGTTTGCATAATTTTCTCATGGTGATAGAGGAAATCTTTATAGTTTTCATGAGCAAATTTTTCTACATATGAAGTTGGCATAGTATAGAAGTAGATAGTCACAAAAGGATTTCGCATCATAGTTTCTTTTATTTCTCTATCATAAAAGTCATTTTCTTTCATATTATGATAATTTTCATAAAACGCTTGTATATCTTCTTCTGTAATTTCATTAGGTTTGTCATATTTTTTTTGCATATCAACAATGCTTTTTAGAGGCATATCGATAAACTCAATAATAGGCTGGAAGTGTTCAAAAATAAGGGTATTAGTACCCATTTCTTGATTTTTTTCCAGAAGCGCATTCATAGGATTTTCTACAGCTTCCATCATTAACTCATAGATCATCACATCACTTACGCTTTTTATAAATTCCCTTTCTGATATATTTACAGATTTGAGGTAACTTTTGTATTCTTCATCTGTATCCACGCTTTCTGGAAGGACATTTAATAATATTTTTTTCACAGCTTCATCTGTAAAAATTTTTTTATTACCAATGCTTTCTTGAGCAATATGAGAAATAATAGCTCTATTTTCTAAACCTAAAATATATTGACCCACTATATTACGTATGTCATCTTTGTTAATATCAGGTGCTTGACGTATAAAATCTGGCATCATGGGCAAGAGATCTCTCTTTGCTTTATCAAAAGTGATAACCTTATTATCTATTTTTAAAAGTACCTTGGATGTTTTTATTATACTCAAGTATGTTGCCAAAGAGAACAAAACGGCAATAAAAAGCGCAATAATGAAATACTTAAAATGTTTTAGTGAATGTTTTCTCTTATGTTGCATAATTCAGATACGTGTAAAAATATTAAAGATACTTGATATTACTTAGGGAATCACTGATGAGAGATAACCACGCATAATATAAAATACAATATTACCAATAAATATCATGATTACCAATAAATATCATAATTTACACAATTTTTAGCTTAAATAAAAAGGAAGAGAATAATAAATTGTCTTTACCATTGCGCGTGATTATGGATTAATGCTAAAATAAAAACAGTAATAAGATAGAAAATCATTATTCCGAACAATATTATAGCAATACTTATGGTGGATAAGAGAGTTTTTCGTTGCTCTGGGGAAAGAGAAAATTTTAGTATTTTCTTTTCCTCATTTACTGAGAGTGAATTATTATGTTCTTTGTTATTTTCCTCATTTACTGAGAGTGAATTATTATGTTCTTTGTTATTCATGTTATTTTCCTCATTTACTGAGAGTGAATTATTATGTTCTTTGTTATTCATGTTACCATTTACTGAGAGTGAATTATTATGTTCTTTGTTATTCATGTTATTTTTTTTCCTTTAAATAACTAATATCATAGTAATCTATATCTCTCCCGGAAAAAAACTCTCTACTGCCATCAAGAAGACCGTAGCAAATGCTAGAATAAAAGGAGCACAAAATACAACTATGGAAAGTACGATAATTATACGTACTACCAAGAACAAAACATCCAAAGGTCTTTGCAACAAAGGAGTTGCCTGCACACTATTTTCTTTATCATTCATACTGGAAACTCCATTAACGACATAGCTGAACCACTCTTATTTTATCATAAATGTATGTAAAATACAAGAAAAAACATTAATTCTAATAGAAATAATAATCTCACGGCCATGTGCCATAGATGCTGTCATACGTCATAACCACTGTCATGAAAAGAGCACCGACAATACTATAAACATAAGGAGAAACAGATACAACTATGGAAAGTACGATAATTATACGTACCACGCGCCATAGATGCTGTCATACGTCACAACCACTATCATGGAAAGAGCACCAACAATACCATAAACATAAGGAGAAACAAGGACAACTAGCAAAAGTACGACAATTGTACGTACCACCAAGAACAAAACATCCAAAGGTCTTTGCAACAAAGGAGTTACCTCCGTGCTATTTTCTTTATCATTCATACTGGAAACTCCATTAACGACATAGCTAAACTAGCCTTAATTTACTATAAATGAATGTATGTAAAATATAAGAAAAAACATTAATTTTAATAGAAATAATAATCTCACCACATCATATCCCTTCCAAATGTTATCACATTTTAATAGAAATAATAATCTCACCACATCATATCCCTTCCAAATGTTATCACATAGATAAGAAGTGCAATAATGTAACTTGGAATCATGAAAAAAAACCTAAGAGCCTGTTTGAATATGTCTGGTATGAACGATAATTGAAATACAGTCATTGTAAAAAAGAACAATGCTATGTATAAAAAGGCAACTATTAAAAGCGCACACATTGCCCAGAGGATGTCACGTCCTATTATACTCATGAGTTCCGAGGTTTTTTTCAAGAAAGGGGAAGATTTTGGTGTTTTCTTTTCCTCATTTACTGAGAGTGAATTATTATGTTCTTTGTTATTCATGTTATTTTTTTTCCTTTAAATAACTAATATCATAGTAATCTATATCTCTCCCGGAAAAAAACTCTCTACTGCCATCAAGAAGACCGTAGCAAATGCTAGAATAAAAGGAGCACAAAATACAACTATGGAAAGTACGATAATTATACGTACTACCAAGAACAAAACATCCAAAGGTCTTTGCAACAAAGGAGTTGCCTGCACACTATTTTCTTTATCATTCATACTGGAAACTCCATTAACGACATAGCTAAACCACTCTTATTTTATCATAAATGTATGTAAAATACAAGAAAAAAAAATAAAACACACACTAAAATTACACAATAATACAAAATACTGATCTATGTTACAACTCATATGTGTGTTAAATTCGGTGATTGATATTGTTTCAAACAGCTACGATTGAGTAAATACGGAAAATTGTCATACATAATTTTCCACTTATTAGTATCGAGTGATAGGAGGGGTAATAGAATTGCTTCTGTTGTTATAAAGAACACAATACTGGACAAAAATTTAAAAATTTTGTTCAAATATTCTGGTATGGATATCATATCAAAATGAAATTTTGTATAATAAAGAAAATACGAATATAAGGAAACCAGGAATTACCAAAAGTATATACGTCACTTTCATTACATCATTTCCTATTGATATAATAAGTGTTCTAACTGGTATGATGATTTTCCATATTTTCTCAAGAGGAGAGGAGAGAATATTTTGGTGTTTTCTTTTCCTCATTTACTGAGGATGAATTGTCATGTTCTCTCTCTTTAAAAACTATCAGCTAATAAAGAAAACTATCAGCTAATCCCATAAGGACGCCAACAAGAAATCCATTAATCCAAGGAGAAACAGAGACAAATAGCAAAAGTACGACAATTGTACGTACTACCAAGAACAAAACATCCAAAGGTCTTTGCAACAAAGGAGTTGCCTGCACACTATTTTCTTTATCATTCATACTGGAAACTCCATTAGCGATATAAAATATGAAGGTCTCTATTTTATCATAAATGTATGTAAAATACAAGAAAAAACATTAATTCTAATAGAAGTAATAATCTCACAACATTGTATTATTTCCGAATGGTATAACTCTCTACCCAATAGGTATTTTCCAAATGGTATAACTCTCTACCCAATAGGTCATTTCATCTAAAGTCATCCAAAAATATGCATAAACATAACAAAAAACAAATGAAAGTAAGACAACTACACGTACCACCAAGAACAAAACATCCAAAGGTCTTTGCAACAAAGAAGTTACCTTTCCCAGCTGTCCCAGCTGTCCCAGTCGTCAGGAAAAAAATTATCTAATCCCACAAGGACGCCAGAAAGAAATGAACTAATAAAAGGAGCACAAAATACAACTATGGAAAGTACGATAATTATACGTACTACCAAGAACAAAACATCCAAAGGTCTTTGCAACAAAGGAGTTGCCTGCACACTATTTTCTTTATCATTCATATGGAAACCCCGGGAATCCTTTTCCAAATGATACCATATAAATAAAAAATAAAATAATATAAGTCATAACTTTGAGAAAAAACGTAAACATATGTTTGAATATGTCTGGCATGAACGATGGCTCTGATATAATCAATGTACAAGTGTACAATAGAAGGTATAAAAAGGTAGTTTTGAGAAGTATAGAAATTGCCCAGAGGATGTCACGTCCTATTATACTCATGAGTTCCGAGGTTTTTTTCAAGAAAGGGGAAGATTTTGGTGTTTTCTTTTCCTCATTTACTGAGGGTGAATTATTATGTTCTTTGTTATTCATGTTCTTTCCCTTCTTAAAGCATACTAGAACTGTAACGCCATAAATATGCCAATTGAATAACCTAATATAGAAGACATTCCATGTAAGGATAATGAAAGTACGATGATTCTACGTATTACCAACAGCAAAACACGTAAAGTTCTTACTTTCGCGCTATTCTCTTTATCATTATCATTATCATTCATACTGGAAACTCCATTAACGACATAGCTAAACTAGCCCTAATTTACTATAAATGTATGTAAAATACAAGAAAAAACATTAATTCTAATAGAAATAATAATCTCACGGCCACGCGCCATAGATGCTGTCATACGTCATAACCACTGTCATGAAAAGAGCACCGACAATACTATAAACATAAGGAGAAACAGATACAACTATGGAAAGTACGATAATTATACGTACCACCAAGAACAAAACATCCAAAGGTCTTTGCAACAAAGGAGTTACCTCCGTGCTATTTTCTTTATCATTCATACTGGAAACTCCATTAACGACATAGCTAAACTAGTCTTAATTTACTATAAATGAATGTATGTAAAATATAAGAAAAAACATTAATTTTAATAGAAATAATAATCTCACCACATCATATTCTTTCCAAATGTTATCACATTCAGGAGAAGTAAAATAGCATAAGTTACAAGTGTGAGAATATGCACAGAAATCTTCGTGAATATGACTGGTAACGATGAGTCTACTATAAGGAATACACCACAGAGCAATATAAAGTATGCAAAGACACCTTTGAGAAGTATAGAAATTGCCCAGAAGATGTCACGTCCTATTATACTCATGAGTTCTGAGGTTTTTCTCGAGAAAGGGGAAGATTTTAGTATTTTCTTTTCCTCATTTACTGAGGGTGAATTGTTATGTTCTTTGTTATTCATAATAGATTCTCATAAAACTAAAAAAGTAAAATAACATAAGATACAAGCATGAGAAGACCATTAAGCATATTTTTGAATATGTCTGGCATGAAAGATAATTCTGATACAATAAGTGTACAAGCGAGCAATAAAATGTATAAAAGGCTACCTTTGAAAAATATAGAAGTTGCTAAGAGGATATCATGTTCTATTATACTCATGAGTTCCGAGGTTTCTCTCGAGAAAGGGGAAGATTTTGGTGTTTTCTTTTCCTCATTTACTGAGGGTGAATTGCTATGTTTTTTGTTATTCATAATAGATTCTCATAAAACTAAAAATGTCTCCTGAAAGTATAGCATTTATATATTTTAAAATTCCTAAAATAACTATTTTATGTTAATATGATACAAGAGGAATAAGAAGTATTTTATATGTAATTAAGATAACACAATACAATGAAATTGAGAAGTAAAAAATATTTTTTGAATCAGGATAGTATAATTTAAGGTAGATCACTATGATATTTGTTGGTAACTGGAAGATGAATGGATCTATTTCCTTGGTAGATAAATGGATCAAGTATATCAATGATACACAATTTTCCTCTCATGATACATACATTTTGTGTCCACCCAGTGTGTTTATGAGTCATTTTTATATTTCTTTATTTTCTTCATTATATTCTCTCAATGACAATAGTATATATCTTGGTGCCCAGGATTGTTCTATCTTCTCTTCTTATGGTAGTCATACAGGAGATGTAAGTGCAGATATCTTACGTGATGTGGGATCAAGATATGTTATTGTGGGTCATTCAGAGAAAAGAAGAACGTATGATGATGAGAATGATGTTTCTGTTTCTCTCAAATCTATGAATGTAATGTTATGTAACATGATTCCTATAGTATGTTTTGGAGAGCATCAAAAATCATCCCTGAGAGAGAGATACAGATGTTTCTCTAGTATTTTTTCTCGTATTGAGGATGTCAAGGCAAAACATGACGTTGTCAATGATGCCATTATTTTTGCTTATGAACCTGCATGGGCCATAGGTCAATCCTGTGCTGCACCTATCGAGTATATAGAGGAAACAATTACCTTCATTAAAGATAATAACAAAAGTGTGACTATCTTGTATGGAGGTTCTGTTAATCATGATAATATTATGACATTGTCGCAATGTAAGTGCATAGATGGTTTTCTTATAGGAAGATTGTCTTTAGAACCTGAAGGGTTTTTTTCTATGATAAAATGATTCATAACTTTGTCTTGATACTGTTGTATATTGTTGTTTACTAAAATTGTCATTTATGTTGGAAATAATTGTGTTTTTTTGTTATCATAGTCGATGATGAGTTATCATCATGGTATCTATACTTTGTATTTTATAAAATCCTTTGCTATAATCCCTTTTTTATTTCTGATAATATTATGCTTATTGTATTGTATTTTTTACTTGCTCTTTTTATAGTTTTTTCTGTTTTTACTAATCCTTCATCTAGTCTTTTCAAAAAACAAGATTATATGCTTACTGATGACTCTTCTTCTTTTCGCTTTACGCGTTCTGAGATGATTGTTGGTATTGCAGGTTTGTTATTTATGTTTATAAGTTTTTTGCTTTTTGTTCTTGATGTGAAAGCTAATAGGAGTCTTTTATTAGATTTTTTAGAGGTAGTTCAAGATGATGATGTGAAAGACAGTGATGCTGCTCCAGCATCAAGTTAAGTAAATATTTCAAGATTAGCTAAATATTTTAGTTTAAAAATGGTTTTTAAATTAATTTATAGAATTATACAGTGCAAAAGAAGACTCATTTCATATTTATAACAGGTGGTGTTGTTTCCTCCTTAGGAAAAGGTATTACTGCTAGCATTTTATCTTCGCTTTTGAAGTCAAGAGGATACTCTGTGATTTTGAAAAAATTTGATCCCTATCTTAATATTGATTCAGGTACTATGTCACCGTATCAGCATGGCGAGGTCTTTGTTACTGAGGATGGTTGTGAATGTGATCTGGATGTTGGTCATTACGAAAGACTTAGTGATACTACGTGTTATTCTGATCATATCATCACTTCTGGAAAGGTGTATAAGGGTATTTTAGATAAAGAAAGAGAAGGTAAGTATCTCGGGGCAACTGTACAGGTTTTTCCACATGTTGTAGATACGATAAAAGAGTATTTTTTATCTTGTTCTCATGGTAAAGATTTTGTTATTTGTGAGATAGGAGGTGTTGTAGGTGATGCAGAAGCTCTTGCTTTTACTGAAGCTATGAAATGTTTTTCCTTCGATTATGGAAGATCTAATATTATGTTTCTTCATCTTACTTTCGTTCCTTTTCTTAAGTCATGCAATGAATTTAAAACAAAGCCCTCTCAACATTCTGTTCGTTTCCTTAACTCTCTTGGAATTACACCTGATGTACTTATTTGTCGATCTGAAAGAAAGCTATTCCATCATAACATCAAAAAGATAGCCTTGATGTGTTGTATAGCAGAGGATCGTGTTATAAATTTTTCTGATTTTTCTTCTATTTATGATAGTCATCAACATTATTATGAAAAAAATATTGATGTGTGTGTACTGAAGTATTTTCAGAAGAATCCACAAAATACTCAAAATTTAGTATTAAGACATGTGACTAATTGGTCCTTATGGTCAAAAGTAATTAAGGATGATAGTTTGCCTCATGTTTCTATTGCTATAGTGGGGAAATATGTGACTTTTCGTGACGCTTACATATCACTTTATCATGCTATTATTCATGCTTCTTATAATTTGTGTTATATAGAAATTAAATGGATAAACAGTGAAGATATAGTCAATGCCAGTGATATTAATAGTATTTTATCATCATATGATGGCATCATTGTGCCTGGAGGTTATGGTCAAAGAGGTTTTGATGGCATGATTAGAACATGTCATTTTGCACGTACATCTTTAAAACCATTTCTTGGTATTTGTTTAGGTATGCAAGTTGCTATTCTAGAATATGCTAGAAATGTCATGAAATACCGAGAGGCTTTTTCTCAGGAATTTAATGATGCTAATTCCAATGAGGAAAACAATTTTTTTATAGATGTTCACGATGATAGTGGTGCTAGCAATAGTATTGGAGGAACGATGTTATTAGGTGCTCACAAATCTTTTATTCAGAATGAATCTCTACTTCACAATATATATAATGCCTCATGTACACGTGAAAGATATAGGAATAGGTATATTTTATCACCTGAAGTAAAAAAGCGCATTTTCTCTCGAGATAGTAATGTCATTTTTTCTTCTACTCTGGAAAGAAACAAGAAATTCTATGCTGTGAGTTTTGAACTCAAAAATCATCCATGGTATATTGGTGTTCAGTATCATCCAGAGTTTATTTCACGCCCTTTTAAACCTAATCCTATTTTTGTTTCTTTTCTTGAAAAATGTTTAGAATAATGTTACGATCAGAGAATGTCATTATAGGGAGTTTATTATATTATGGCTGTTCCTAAAAGTAAGGTGTCTCGATCCAAGAGAGGCATGAGAAGAAGTCATAAGTCAGCTAAGAAAATGAATTTTTACTTGGATGGGGGTTATCTTTGTTTGCCTCATCGAGCTAATATGAAGACTTTAAAATATCGTGGTATTGTGTTATACGAAGATAAGGGGTCTGTTGATGATGTCTCTTCTAATTCCTCTTTTTTAGAAAATAAGAAAGGAAAAAAGAAGAAGAGCTTTTTATTTGGAAGTAAATCTTAGATGCCTGATAGAATTTCTCATGTTTCTGCTTCCCAAATATATGACAGTCGCGGAAATCCTACCATAATAGGGAGAGTGGCTTCTTCTTATGGATTTTCATCTTCCTTTTCTGTGCCTTCAGGTGTATCTTGTGGTTCTAATGAAGCCTTTGAGTTACGTGATGGCAATACTTTGGATCACTTTGGCAAATCTGTTCATAATGCTGTAAAGAATGTTAATACCGTTATAAAAGATGCTCTTTTGAATCAAGAAATGAATAATATGCATCTTATAGATGATATTATGATTTCTCTTGATGGGACATCTCATAAGTCTAAATTAGGTGCTAATGCTATTTTAAGTATTTCTGGTGCTTATCTCGTATGTTCTGCTATGTCTACTAGAATGCCCCTTTATAACTATATAAGGAGGTTTTTTGCTTTTAAAAACAAGGAATATAGTAGTGATACACATTATGTTTTGCCTGTTCCCTTAGTTAACGTTATTAATGGTGGTAGTCATGCTAATAACTCTTTATTTATACAGGAGTTTATGATTGTTCCATGTGGTTTTCATACATTTAGAGATGCTATGAGAGCTGTGAGTGAGGTTTCTTACTTGTTGAAAAATATTATTTCTGATAATGGTTTTTCTACTGCTGTTGGTGATGAAGGTGGTTTTACTCCTAATTGTTCTGTTACTCAAGCATTATCTTATATTAGAGAAGCTATTAGAATTTCTTCATACACAGATGATCAGATAAGAATATCTTTGGATATTGCTGCTTCTGAATTTTATAAAAATCGTGCTTATAGTACCCCTGAGGGTGATATGAATACAGATACTTTTGTAGATTATATTTTGGATCTTCATAAGAATTTTCATTTTTTCTCTTTAGAGGATCCTTTATCAGAGTATGACTTTCAGGGATGGCAAAAATTGATGAAAAAAATTGGATCAGATTGTTATATAATAGGAGATGATATATTTTCTAGTGACAAGGATCTTTTTTCACAAGGTTATAATAAGAGGATTGCCAATGCTGTTTTGTTGAAAGCAAATCAAGTTGGAACTATCAGTGAGATTGTCGATACTGCTGTTTGTGCCTTTTCTTATAAGTGTCCGTATATAATATCACATCGATCTGGTGATACTGAAAATACTTTTATTGCTGACTTATCTGTAGGCCTTTCTTCTGGTTTTATAAAAACAGGTGCTTTATCAAGATCTGAGAGAGTAAGTAAATATAATAGAATTCTTCTTATTGAAGAAGAAATAAGAAGCTCTTCTTATGAGGTAAGATATGGTTTATGAAGAGATTTATATCTTTAGTTTTTTTTAATTTTTTTTTTATTTTACTTTTTCTCTTTCCTCTATTCTTTAAAACATATGTGTTTTATGTTAAGATTAATGATCTTATACACAAGAAAGAAGAATTATTAGACGATTTTGACACAGTAAATTTTTTTATTGACGGATTAGAAAAGGAAGAACATATTGACAAAGTATTACTAGAAATGTCGTATAGGTCTACTTTTCTTTTATTGTCTCGTGGTCATTTCTTTTTAGAAGAGTGATTTCAGGAATATTATATAATAATGGTGATAAATGATGATGATAAAGTTATGAGTTCTTCTTTAAAGAGTGATAAGTTGCTAGATATTTATCGTTTGATGGTTAGTATTAGATTATTTGAAACTTACGTTAATAAGGACTATTCTTTGGGTAATATTTCTGGTTTTTGTCATTTATATATTGGTCAAGAAGCAGTTATCACAGGTATTACATCTTTGTCTTTTACTCAAGATCTTTATATTACTGGATATCGGTGTCACGCTCATATGTTAGCATGTGGTGCTTCGATGAAATCAGTTATTAATGAGCTCTATGGTAATAAAAGTGGGTGTTCTGGAGGTAAGGGCGGTTCTATGCATATGTTTTACCCTGAAGGCAGGTTTTATGGCGGTCATGGTATTGTAGGTGCTCAGTGTTCTCTAGGTATAGGGATGGCATTTTCTCTTCTCTATAGGAAACAAAGAGATGCTGTTACTTATATTTTTCTTGGTGATGGTGCAGTTAATCAAGGCCAGTTTTACGAATCCATGAATATGGCTAAGATCTGGAATCTTCCTGTGATTTTTGTCATTGAGAATAATAAATATGCTATGGGAACGTTTTATGAAAAAGTCTCTTCTTCGCATCAGTTACATGAGAGGGGAAAAGGTCTTTCTATTCCTAGTGTTGTGTGTGATGGAATGAATGTATTGGCTGTTCGTGATAATATCGATAAAGCAAGGAAGGAAGTATTGAAAAATTCTTGTCCCTATATAGTAGAAATGGATACGTATCGTTATAAAGGTCATTCTGTATCAGATCCTGCTCGATATCGTTCTCGAAAAGATGTGGACAAAGTCAAGAATGAAAGAGATTGTATTTCTAATTTTGAAAGATATTTATCTGATAATTACAATATTAACAATAGTATTTTTCAAGAAATAAATGATGCTATTACTAAAGAAATAAAGTCTATTTTTAACATGTCACTAAAATCTCGTGAAAGTAATGCTTACTGTTTTAGTGATATTTATTCAGATCTTTATGTAGGAGATTCCCATGTTAAGCATACATGATTTTTATGCTAATAAAGAAAAAGTTTACGTAAGAGATGCAATAAGACAGGGTATTCATGACTCTATGATGCATGACAAAGATGTTTTTTTTATAGGTGAAGAGATTGGTGAATATGAAGGAGCTTATAAAGTATCTCAAGGACTTATGAAGATATTTGGTTCTGATCGTATCATTGATACTCCTATTAGTGAGTATGGTTTTACAGGAATGGGAATAGGTGCTTCTTTTATGGGATTAAAGCCCATTATTGAATTTATGAGTTTTAATTTTTCTTTTCAGGCTATTGATCACATTATTAATTCCGCTGCTAAAACTTCATATATGTCTTCTGGAAAAGTAACATGTCCAGTTGTTTTTCGTGGACCTAATGGGATAGCTTCTAATGTTGCCGCACAGCACAGTAGTAATTTAGCTTCTATTTATGCTCATATACCTGGTTTAAAGGTAGTAGCCCCTTATACGTCTTATGATTTTTATTCTCTTCTGTACCAGTCCATTCAAGATCCTAATCCAGTAGTATTTTTAGAGCATGAGTTACTTTATGGACATGCTTTTTCTCAAGAAGATGAATTGAATTTACATAATCAAAAAAATATTTTAGGTACTGCATATGTGAGAAGAGAGGGTAATTTTTGTACTCTCGTTTCTTATTCTCGTGGAATGTATTTTGCATTAAAAGCATGTGATATTCTCAGTAAAGAGCACAATATTGAAGTTGATGTTATTGATTTAAGAAGCATTCGTCCTCTAGATTATGACGTGATTCATGATTCATTAAAAAAAACATCTCGCATATTGGTGATTGATGAAGACACTCCTTTTTGCAGTGTTTCTTCTGAAATTATTACTCAAGTTGTTGAAAATTCTTTTGATTATCTTGATCATGAACCTATGCGTTTGTGTCAAAAGGATACTGCTCTTCCATATTCTTCTGAGTTGGAGGATCTTTGTCTTTTTTCTGAAAAAAATATTGTTGAAATGATTTTAAATATATCTTAGTTATGTCTATAAAAGTACTTATGCCTTCGTTGTCCCCTACAATGGAAAAGGGTAAAATTATTAAATGGTATGTGAGTATAGGGGATATAGTTCGTATAGGGGATATTGTTGCTGAGATAGAGACTGATAAAGCCATTATGGAGTATGAATCTATATATGATGGTGTGGTGCAGGAAATATTATATGAAGAAGGAAGTTCTGTTGCTGTTTCAGCCTTGATTATGATTATTGATGGAAAAGAAGAAGATGCTTTAGGTGATACACAGGATTCTTTAGAAGAGAAATCAGTTGAGAGTGTATCAGAGGAGAAATCTTCAAGTACATCATCAAGTTCTCATGAGAATCATGTTTCTGATAAGAGTATTAGTGTCAATAACACAGAAGATATGAGCAAAAATAAAAGTATTAGTAACATCAGAACATCTATACCAAGCTCTCCTTTAGCAAGAAAAATTGCTAGAGAAAGTAATATATCTCTTGAAGATATTAATGCTTTAGGTATAAAAGGAAGGATTGTAGCTAGTGATGTAAAGAAATTTTTGCATGAAAGGAAGAAAAATAATTTTGTAGAAAATCATTCTTTTGATGAATTTTGTAAAACTCATAACTTAGATAAAAATAATATTGTTTTGAGAGAAATGACTTCTTTAGAAAAGATTTCTAGTGATTTAGTGACTTATGGATTTTCTCATGTTCCTCATTTTTCTTTAAATTTTTCTTGTTGTGTTGATTCTATTATTTCATTTAGACAGAAAATTAATACTTGTTTTTCTGATAATAAAATATCTTTTAGTGATATTTTGATTTTTTGCTCTATTTTTGCTTATAAACATTTACCTCGTGCTCTCTGTTCTTATAGTAAATATGGTATTATGGAGCACGTAAATCCAAGTATATCATTAGCTGTACTTACTAGAAAGGATACTCTTATTACTCCTGTTGTTCATAATGTTTTTGATAAGAGCTTATTACTTTTATCTCAAGAAATGCGTGATCTTGTTAATAGAGCCAGAGAGGGTAAATTAGCCTATCATGAGTATAAAGGGGACATTTTATCAATATCAAATCTTGGTATGTATGGTATAGAATCATTTAATTCTATTTTAACAGGTACTCAAAGTATGATTTTATCTGTTGGTACTACAAAAAAGAAAGAAAACGGTAAAAAATATATTTCTTTTACATTGACAGCTGATCATAGAGTATTACATGGAGTTCTTTGTGCTCAATGGATTAAGTACTTTAGAATGACTATTGAAGAGCCATCATTTCTTGCTATCATTTAGTATGTGTAAAATGATATGACTAATATTATAAAGAGTCCTTTTTTTCAAGAAAATATACATAGTGTGACAACCGATTTTAAGAGAGAAAAAAGGAAACCTAGTTTTATTCGTGTAAAAGCTCCGCAGTCACAGGGTTATCATGAAACTTTACGTGTCGTACGTGATAAAAATTTACATACAGTGTGTGAGGAAGCTGCATGTCCTAACATTGGTGAATGTTGGACCAAAAAGCATGCGACTTTTCTTATTATGGGAGATATATGTACTCGTGCCTGTCGTTTTTGTAATATTTCCACAGGAAAACCTAGAGAACTTGATAGTGAAGAACCTCAAAAAGTAGCTGAATCCATTGCATTATTATCCTTAAAGCATAGTGTTGTCACTTCTGTTGATAGAGATGATTTATCTGATGGAGGAGCACTTCATTTTGCTGAAACTGTCAAGTGTATTCGTATAAGAAATCCTCATACTACTATTGAAATCTTAACTCCTGATTTTAGAGGCATTGTAGATCCTATACAGTACTTTAAAAGTTATCCTCCAGATGTTTTTAATCATAATTTAGAAACTGTTCCTCGTCTTTATTCTGAAGTAAGGCCTGGTGCAAGATATTATAATTCTCTTAGATTACTAGAAAAGGCTAAAGACATTTCATGTGATATTTTCACAAAATCTGGTATTATGGTAGGATTAGGAGAAACGAAAAAAGAAGTTTATCAAATAATGGATGATCTTCGTATGGCTGGTGTAGATTTCTTAACTATTGGCCAATATTTACAACCAACACTCCAGCATTGGAGTGTACATGAATATATTACCGAAGATGTTTTTAAAGAATACAAAGATGTTGCTTATAATAAGGGATTTCTTATGGTTTCGTCCTCTCCCTTAACTAGATCTAGTTATCATGCTGATTCTGATTTTGTATTACTTAAGGAGAAGAGAAAAAATGCCTGTTTATAAATATAAGGAGCAAATTGAATGTCCTCATGATATTGTTTTTAAGGTTATTAGTTCTTTTATGGATTATCATGAATTTATATACTTTATTGATAGGATTTCTATTTCTTCTGAAAGAATTTTTTCAGAGGATATTGAGCATGATTTAGTAGTTTTTCTCGATATGAAGCTGGTATTTGATAATAAAATACCCATTCCTTCTTCTTTTCCTACATCTTTGAATTTTCCATGTACTGTGCGTACCTGTGCTTTAGAAAAAAAAGTCGAAATATTATCTAACAATGTTATGTTTAAAAGATTTTCTTGTTTGTGGACTGTTATATCCAGTGATACTTCTTCTTGTGTAGTATATTTTTCTTTCGATTTAGATTTAAAAAATATTTTTCTTAATACCTTAATTGCAAAAAATAAAAATGTTATTGCTCATAATATGGTAAATATTTTTAAACAAAGATCTTTCGAATTATATAATAAATGTGATACTATTCTCCTTGAATAGATAATGTTCATAGGATACTTGTAAATTTCTATATACGATGTATTCATGAGGATTTATATATATGAGATATTTTATAATAGAACTTTCATAAGGTGTAAATTAAAATGACTGTATATACATTTTAATGATTTTTTCATCTCATGAGGATATTCTATTTTTTTGATATTGGTATTTTTAGTAATGTTGCTACGCAATACGATGCTATACCCTCACATCTTCCTATAAACCCCATTTGGTCTGCAGATTTAAACTTTATGCTTATTGCGTCTTTTGGAATGTGAATATGACAACTAAGAGCATATCTCATCTCTTCTCTATAATGTTTTAATTTTTGGAATTCTGCAACTATAGTGATATCAATATGTGCAACAATGTAGTATTTTTCTGTTATTATATTCATAATCTTACTAAGAATATCTGTGGAAGATATATTAATATTTTTTTCATCACTGGGGAAATAATCTCCTAGATCACCTAAGGATGATCCTCCTAATAAAGCATCACACATAGCATGTATAGCACAATCTCCATCGGAATGAGCTATAATTTCATAATTACTAGGAATTCTCATTCCACAAAGAGTAATATAGTGCTCTTCTTTTTTGTGAATCTTATGACAGTCATAGCCAAATCCCACAGTTTTTTGAGAAAATCTATGTAGTATATCTGTATCATCTTCAGGAAATGTTATTTTATTCATAGATTCTGAGCCTTTTATGAATTGTACTTGATATCCATTATATTGTAGGAGGCTAATTTCATCATATATATTTTCCGATATATTTTTTTTCTTATAACATTTGTCTAAAGTATGAAAGAGAAACATTTGCGGTGTTATGACACGTATAATATTCTCTCTATTGATATGATAGTAATGATATCCATTATATTGCTGAAGACTATCTATAGATTGTAAATATGGCGCAATACCGTGGTAGACAGTATTTTTTTTACTTATATGTTCCATCATTATATCAAGTATATTAAGATCAATAAAAGGTCTCGCGGCATCGTGAATTGTGACAATATGAGATTTGCTATTGTCTTTTTTTACGTATTCTAAGCCATTTTGAACACTTAATGTTCTTGAAGAGCCTCCTTCAATAATGATAATATTGCTATATTTTTTTGCAGTTATTACATCATATATTTTTTGTTTCCAATGTTTTGGAACAACAAGTATAATACTATTCCATTGTCTTTTTGTAATTGTTGAAAGGATACATAAAATAGGAGGAATTCTTTTTGCAATGCTTTGAGGATTAATTTGTTTTAGGCATTGAGAAGAATAGCGCTGGCTCTTTCCAGATGATACTACAATAATAGATGATGTTGTATACACAATAAGGGAGATAATGAATGAAAATTGCTGTGTGTGGCTTGGGGTATATGGGTAAACATATAGCCACTATTCTTAAAGGAGAAGGACATGATGTAGTAATTATAGATAAAAGTCAAGAAGTAGCAGAATCATTAGCTAATGAACTTGGTGATATTGACTGGTATAGTGGAGATGCATCCTTACCTAATATTCAGGAAAAAGCTGATATTAGTAGTTGTGATGTTGTATTTGCTGTTACTGAAAATGATCAGTATAACATTGTTATATGCCAGATAGCTCACAGTGTGTTTCATGTGAAAAAAAAAATAGCATGTCTTACCAATTTATCCTATATACATAAATCTCGTATGTATATATTTGATTCAAATGCTATACCTATAGACTTTATCATTAAGCCAGAAAAAAGTATCGCACGAAAAATTCTTTTTCGGATATCGTACGGTTTTTTTAATAATTTTTTTTATTTAGAAAACAATAACATCTCATGTGTAAGTTTTTATGTTTTTGTTAATTCACCTCTTTATAAAAAAAGCTATCACTTTTTTCGAAGTTATTTTGGTAATAATTTAACATGCGTTTTTGTACGTAGAGATTATTTTATACACTATCCGGAAGATGATTTTATATTTCATGATGGTGATTATGTATATTGTCTTTATAATGATGTCATATCATGTAATTTATTTAATTTTTTTCATATTAGTAAAAAAAAATCACAAAATGTTCTTATAGCTGGTTTTGGTCCCATAGGAATTGAATGTGCCCATTTATGCTATCAAAATGGCCACAATGTTAGTATCGTCGAAAAAAATGCTGATGTTATTTCTAATAATTATATTGAAGGGAATGATCACTTTCCTCTGTATCATTCTGATATACTTAACAATAACTTTCTTTCTTCTGTTAATATCACACATTTTGATAATGTTCTTTTCCTCACTAATAACAATTATATCAATTTTACTGGAATGTCTATTATGTCTGGTCTTGGTATTAAAAGTACTGTAGGATTGTATACTGATAAGGACCATTTGAAATATTTAAAGTTACTTAAGCCTACTACGTCTTTAATAATCAATCCTGTGGATGATGCTATTGATTGTATATCTTCTTATTTAAGAAAAGGTAATATTTTTAATGTTCATAAAGTAAATAATGGTGAAATAGAAATTGTTGAAGGAATTATCACGGATAAATCTTCTATTGTGGGAGTTGCTTTATCAGTAGCTTTACACCATTATAAAAGTTATATGCATATACAATGTTTAGTGAGAAATGATAAAGTGTATTTTTTCCATGAAGATAAAGACTTTGATGATATATACATATATATCAATGATACATTAGTTTTCCTTATACAATCCATTTACATTCATCATGCAGAGAGATTTTTTTCCTTTATATAGATACTTATTATGCTCTTAATTGCTTTACAAAGTTTCTTTTTTATTCTTCAATCTTTAATATGTATTGTCTTTTCTATACTTTTTTCGAATGTTGTTTTTGATCAAAATACCATATTCTTCTCTATTAATATTGTAATTCACTTATATTTTATCTTATCAATTTTTTCAAGTCTAATACATAGAAAAAATTTTGATAAAAATACGTCCATAAATTTTTATCATCCCTTTATTGCATTTGTTATTATGATTATTGTTAATAGTTTTGCACTTGTGATTAGTGGATTATCACAAAACAACATTGCAACTACCATATACGAAGTGGTTTCTTATGCAACAGGTACTGGTATGTTTTTCTCCTATGATAATGTAAACATGATAGATATATGGCTTAATACACTTGTTGTATATACCAGTATTAATAGTATTATTATGATTATTTCTGTTTTAGATATGCAAAAATTTTCTTTTTACAAAAAGAGTATTGCAAGTGCAAGTGCTTGTCGTATGTTTTTTTTATTCTTCATATGTTATGTATTCATGATGTGTGTGTGTTATGTGTATCTAAGTTTTTTTACTCAATATGATATAAAGCCATTAAGTGTTATTGCTATTTCCATGAGAATCGTTACTTCAAGTTATTTTGATATGATGTATTATGATTTTTCTAGCGATGTGTACGTTTTCTTTTTGTTATGTGCGTCTTTAGCAGCTTTTTTCCCTATTTTATTAGGTAATATTATGTATATATGTATTTATTTCTTATTTTTTATATTTTTATTCCTCTTGTATGAAAAAAGTGATATTTATTATATTCTTACTTATATCATTTCTCATCTTACTACTTTGGGAATTAACATTGGTCATTCACAGGATAAATATATGTATATTGCCGTCATATGTACTCTGATAGGGGCGAGTATTTTTTCTTGTTCAGGAGGCATTAAAATAGAAAGAGTATTTTTTCTTATACATGACATTTTATTTCATATACATAATATATGTAAAAAAAGATTTTTATTTATGAAAGGATATAATTTTCGTAATAGTTCTCTTTTGCTATATCATTATGTTTTTGTGTATTTTTTTGTTATTATATTCATCATATTTTCTTTTTTGTATTTTTTTTATATTTTTTCCTTAAACGATGTTTTTATTATGACTCTTAGTCACATCACAAACAATGCTGGTATATTCTATGCATATGGAGAGGATATAATTAAATATATAACTAATACAAGTGTTATTTATATATCTACTATTTTAATGATACTGGGGAAATTTGATATAGTTATTCTTTTAACAATTATTGTGAGTGTTTATAAGAAAGTTTTAAGGAAAAATTAATGTTTAAATATACTGTAGCTCTTCCTACACCTTTTGATGATAATCTAGATGTAGATTACGAATCTTTACATACATTTCTTTCATGGCAATATCAAAATGGTGTCCGTTGTTTCCTTGTAGGAGGAAGTACGGGTGAAGGAAATACTCTATCTCTTGATGAATATGGTCTACTAATTCAATCTGTTTTATCTTTAGGAAATGATGTTCGTGTAATGTGTGGTGTATCGGATTTTTCTACAGAAAAATGTTGCATTAAAGCTAAGTATTGCGAGGATCATGGTTGTCATGAAATATTGCTTTCTAATCCGTGTTATAGCAAACCATCTCATGATGGTATTATATCTCACTTTACTCATGTTCATAATGCTGTATCTATTCCTATGATCATTTATAATGTTCCAGGTAGGACAGGTTATGATATACATCCTATTACTCATATACTAGTTAGAAATCTTCCACGCATCTGTGGTATAAAAGAAGCATCAGGACATTTTGAAAGAATTTATTACTACGAAGATCTTGTTAAAGATTTGTCTCAGACATTTACTTACTATGTTGGTGATGATATTTTTGCATATAGTCTTATGTTGCATCAGCATTTATTCCTTTCATTAGGGTGTATATCAGTAAGCTTAAATGTTATACCTCATCAATTACTTACGATGGTGAGTGATATTAATAAAGGCCTATATTTACAAGCTTCACGTAATCACATGGCGTATTATCCCATTCATAATTCTCTTTTCATAGGAGGAAACCCATCTTCGCTTAAGTGTGCTTTAAATTACATGAGAATGATTCCTGAAAATATGCGATTACCTCTCATAAATGTGAGTAGTGACCATAGAGATCATATTTGTAAAAATATTCAATTTGTTCATAATGAAAATAGTAGCGCGAAATAGAAAAATATTATATGAGTATGATATTATATCTCGTGTAAGCGCTGGTATAGTATTATCTTCTGATGATATTTCTTCTATTAGAAGAGGAGGACAATGTAATATTACAGAATCTTATGTTTCTCATATTAAGTGTGAACTATTTATATTTAACATGTATGTTGAAAGATTATGTGGAAATAGTGATCCTCGGACTCACAGAAAGATACTTATGCAAAAAAGAGAAGTTAAAAAGTTTATAGGTCAGTCACACAGTAAATCATACACTATTGTTGTTATTGATGTTTTTTTTAATTCTAAAGGTTTGCTAAAATCCACCATTGCTTTAGCTAAAGGAAGGCGTATTCATGATAAGAGAAGATATAAAAAAGAAAAAGAATGGAAGAGAGAAAGGGCAGTTTTATGAAATAAGAATTGACCTGAGAGGAATATTCGCATATAATCCCATTCGTCTCTCTCATGTGCTTTTACAAGGATAAAGTTGTGAAAAATAATGTTTCATTGTCTTATCAATCTCTTATTAAGGAGCATGACAATGTTTTTCAGCTCATTCTCATTATATCTCATATGGCCAGGATTTCTTCTTCTCCTGATAGTGCATTGAATTATGGATACTCAGAGATGAAAGTTATCGATGATATATCTCATAATAAGATAGATATCAAGAAGGTATCGGAAAGGCTCATTGGCTCAATAGATTTATCATCTCCTGTTACTCCTATAGTGGATTTTAAGAGAAAGAAAAATAGTACTCCTGCTACCCAAGAACTGATGATGGAAGTACTCAACGATGTTAGTGATGATTTGTTGTTGGACTATGAATAAGGACAATCGTTCTGTTTTAGATGTTTTTTGGGATAATAAGGCAATTATTAAGGGTCACTTTGTACTTTCTTCTGGTTTTCATACAGGTTATTTTTTTCAAAAGACCCTTGTGTACGAAAATGCTGTAGATGCTTCTTTTCTTAATGAAAAACTATCGCGTGTTATTATAGATTCTGGAGTATATTTTGATTATATTGTTGTAGCAGCAGTTGGGGGCATAGTTGTTGGTTATGATGTTGCTCGTATTTTAGGCAAGAAATTCGTTTTTTTTGAACGTGATAGTAATAGAGACCTTTTTTTAAAGCGTACTTTTAGTATTCATAATAGATCATCTTGTATCATAGTGGACGATATATTTACAACAGGATCTACTTTGAGAGAATTGCATGAAGTATGTATGAAAAGTAATATTACTGTTGTTAAGGCCTTTACTATATTGGATAGATCATATGGCAAAAGATCTTCAGATTTATTTTTTGATCACGTTTCCTTAGAAAAATGTGACAAATATCCTCTTTATTCCCATGATAATATTCCTGATGATCTTAGAAAAATACCTCCTGTTTCTTTTAGTAGCCGATGAATGTTTATGCAAAAAAATTTAAGTGTCAATATTGATCATATAGCTACATTGAGAAACGCAAGGCGTGATTCCTATTACTATATTAATATAGTAAAAATATGCGATATGATCATGTCATGTGGTGCTTATTCTATTACTTGTCATCCTCGTCATGATTTTCGTCATATTACGCAAAATGACTTGGATATTATTATTGATCATTGTAGAAAAAGAGGTTATAGACTCAATATTGAGGTGGATTTTGAAAATCACACATTATTGAGGAATATTCTTGATAAAAGGTATGAGGGTCTTTCTGTGTGTTTTGTACCAGAAAGTGAAGGTGAAGAAACAACTGAATCTGGTGTATTTCTCAGTACTTCACAAAAACGTGAATCTATGAGTATTTCTTCCAGAATGTGTAAGGATCATGATGTAGTATTTAGTATTTTTGCTGATCCTTTATATGAAAATCAGAATCATGTTGAGGATTTACTTCAATATAGTCCTTATTGTATCGAGATAAACTCTCACAAGCTTTTTTTGTCTTTTTTTGAGAATAAAAAAGGCACTAGTCCTGATAAGGAATTGACTTATATTATGCACACGGTTGATATTTTGGAGAAAAATCAATGCCAGTCTCATATTGGTCATGGTATTACATATGAATGTATGTATTATATATCAAAAATATCACAGATATCTGTTGTAAGTATAGGTCACTTTTTAATATACTCAAGTATCGTGGAATCACTAGACTATACTATTAAAAAATCTCTTAGTATTTTAAATTCATAGAAAGTTATGATTATAGGTATAGGTCAAGATATAGTAGATATTAATCGTTTTAGAAAATTAGTTGAGAAGGGCGTTTTTGATTCTTTTGCAAAAAGAATTCTAGCACAAGAAGAATTTTTATCTCATAGAAAAAGTATTTCTTCTCACTATCTTGCAAAACGTTTTTCTGTAAAGGAATCTTTTTTTAAAGCTTGTGGTGTGAGTAAAAGTGATATTTCGTGGCATGATATTTTAGTACTAAACAATAAAAGAGGAGCTCCATATGTTTTACTTTCTTATAGAGGTTTTATAGCTATTCAAAAAAAATATTTATTATCTTGTTATACACATCTTCGTTTTCATACTTCTATATCTGATACTCAAGATATTGCTTCTACGACAGTAATCATTGAAAAACATAATGATTAATCTGCAAGAATTTGAAAAAATTATTCAATATGAATTTGTTAACAAAAAAATACTCTTTTCAGCTCTATGTCATTCAAGTATTAAAAACACATATTCTAGTGATATTATCTATGATTTTCAGGTGTTAGAGTTTTTTGGTGATAGGATATTATCATTTCTTGTAGCTCGAGATATTGTGTATCGATTTACTCATCTCAAGGAGGGTCAAATATCTTATATATGTAATGAACTTGTTTCTAGAGATTCATGTCATGAGGTGGCTTTAAATATTAATCTAGCCTCGTATGTTTTATATGCTGATGGTATAGATATTCATACAACCTCTATCTTGTCTGATACTTGTGAGTCATTAATAGGAGCTATTTTTATAGATTCTCAAGATATCGAGATTGTAGATTCTTTTTATAAGATACATTGGATTACGCAAAAAAAAATTGATACATATCAACTAACACATTTAAAAGATGCAAAATCTATTCTGTATGAATGGTGTGATAAAAATAGAATTGATATTTATAATTATATGACTATAGAACAAAAAGGTCTTGATCATATGCCTATTTTTTTTATAACTTTGAATATTCCAGGATATCCTTCTATAACGGCTGAAGCACCTTCTAAAAATAAAGCAATTAAGAATATAGCGAAAACTTTTATTCATTATTATTTATTGGATCAAAAATAATTTTTTTCAAAGACTTAACAAATGAAATCTATTTCTACTTCTTTTATAGGATTATATAATAGTGGAAAATCTTCTTTAATTAACAAATTATATGGTGAGAAGATTTTAGCTACTCATCATAAGAGACATACTACTTGTTGTGAATATTCTTTGACCAAGGTCATTGATTCGCCTTTTTTATGTTCTATAACAATGTTGGATAATCAAGGATTTTCATTGAAGCAGAAAGATAATAGATATAGTCAATCATCATTGTGTAAAGATAATCATTATGTAGATGTATATTTTCACGTAATTGATGGTGCTGTTTTTTATGATGTAACAAGTTACTTAAGTAACAATTTATTAAAACATAAATGGATTTGTAGTAACATTTATATTAGTAACAAAATTAATATGTTAGATAAACGTAAAGTTAAATGTGTTTGTATTATTAATAAAATAGATCTTTTTCCTAAAAATGTTATACTAAAATGTATGGATTTTTTTAATCAATACTGTTCTTATGACAATGCATTCTTTGTTTCTGCTAAGAATAATAGCGGAATATTAGATATTGAAAATTTTCTTATCAATAATTCTATTAACAAAAATGATAAACTACTTTATGTAGATAATATTAATGTAAAAAGTAAAAAAATTAGCGAAATAACACTTGAAGTATGTATGAATAATTTACATGAAGAAATTCCTTATAGCATTAAATTGTCTGTGCCAAAAATTAAAATTTTTGATGCAAGATTCTTGGTATATCAAACTATTTTTGTACAAAAAAAATCTCATTATTATATTATTTCTAAACAAAAAAGTATTCTAGAAAGAAAGATATTATCTCGTCTTCATTTTTTAGATAAAAGGTATATGTTTTCTTTAAAAGTTAAAAAAAATAAATAAGATCAATGATATATATACGATTTTTTCTGATATTTTTTTACTTTTATTTTAATGAGAGAAATGTTTTAAATTTGCTTGATTTTTTGTAATGATATATGCGAGAAATAATATCATTATAACAGTATAGTAATACTTTATATTACATATTATTTGCTAGTAAAAAAATAAATCTTTAATGTCTAAAAAAATTATGAAATTAAAAGAAAAGAATATTTTTATTGTATTGAAAAAATATCATAAATGTAGATTAGATAAATTTATGTTGATTAATATGAATAATATTCCTAAATCTCTTGTATATAGTCATATTAGAAAAGGATTAATTAAGGTTAATAGTGTAAAAGTTTCTTTTGATACTTTGTTACACACAGGAGATGAAATATCTTATATTATTAAAGAAATGTATAAAACTCAGGATGATATTTTTAGTAAAAAATGTAGCAATATTTTTAATAAATACATTGTGTATAGCAATGATATATTGTATTTTATTAACAAACCTTATGGAGTTAGTTCTCAAGGAGGTATAAAGTCAGATGTTTACAATATTAGCAATGTTATAAAATATGGTTCGCATAATAGTTTTCTTGTTCATAGATTAGATAAAGATACAAGTGGTGTTATGATGATAGCTAAAGGTAAACATAATGCTGCTTTTTTATCTGATTTATTGCAAAAAAAGAAAATTAAAAAATCATATCTCGCAATCGTACATAATCATGTAAAAATCAAGAATCATTTTATTAATAAAGATATTAGATATGATAAAAGTGGCAGGATAGTTTTTGATCAAAACAAAATACATCATCTTAAAAAAGCAACCACTAGTTATAAAGTTTTAGGGTATTCAAAAAAAAAATCTCACTTACCTTTAACTCTTCTTGAGATATTTCCTATTACTGGCAGAAAGCATCAAATACGTTATCATTTATCATGTATAGGACATCCTATCTTAGGAGATAATAAATATGGTATTAAAGAGAAGAGTAGTACTTATTCCTTATGTTTGCATTCTTATAGCTTACTCATACCATCAGAGAATAAAAAAAGTGGTATTTTCATTAGTGTAAATCCACCAGTTTATTTTTTAAAAATATATTCTAATTTTTTTGAGCAACAATTAATTTTTCCATGCTTTGTAAAAGACCTTGAAAATTAATAGGTTTTTCAAAAAAATCTTCAGCGCCTACCTCTATACCTTTTTTTTTATCTTCTGGAAAAACACATGCTGTTAGTATTATAATAGGAATGTTTTTAAAATATGTTTTTTCTTGTTTTCTAACTCTTTCTATTACTTCCCATCCTGTATAATAGGGTATATTAATATCCATTAGTATGATATTATACTGATTTTCCTGTAGACATTTTTCAATGGCAATAGCACCATCTTCAGCAATGTCAATACTAAATCCTTTCCTTTCCAGTCTTAATTTTAATATTTCTGCGTTTGTCTTATTGTCTTCAACTATAAGTACTTTTTTCATGTTTTTTTAAGTTCTGTTTATATTGTTAGATGGAATAGTAAAGTATTTTTGTTTTTTTTCTCTTAATAAGTACTTGTTTTTTTTCTGAAAAATATGTTCGCATAATAGTAATTATGTTATCTAGAAAATATATATTTCAAATTTTAATAGAAAGACCATCATAGCAAGGATGTATATGATTTACTTTCAATTTTTTTATATAATCACATAACTTATCATAGTCTACTTCGTTACTAAGATTAGTAAGATATCCTCTTTTTATGTTTTTGGAAGATACAATCCATTCAATGCTTTGTTGAATATGACTATGAGATGGATGTGGCGTGAATCTCATTCCATCTAAAATCCATGTATGTATTTTATATTTTTCAATAATATCCTGATAATTATTCATATAAGAAATATCAGGTGTATATAAAACTCCTTCACATAATACACCATAAGCAATCACATGACCATGATGAACAGGTATTAAGTGCACTTCACATATTCTATTATCACATTTGTCTTCGAGTAATGAGATTGTACTAATACTACTTGAATCTGTGGAAAAAATGTAAGACATTATAGGATAAGAAGATTGTTGTATAAAGCAGTAAGAAAATCCCTTCTTTATTTCCTGATATGTTTCTTCACTACAATATAGAGAAATAGGACTTTTATTACTTAGGAAAAAAGATCTTATATCATTGAGACCATGAATATGATCGGCATGATAATGTGTGTATATCACCAAGTCTAAAGTAGATACTCTATTATTTATACATTGTGATCTAAAATCTGGTCCTGTATCTACTATAATATTGTATGATTTATAATTTTCTTTGTTTTTATATTGTATAAGTAATGAACATCGTGTACGATGATTTTTAATGTTTTCTTTATTACATTTATTCCAGTTACCATTAGCACTTGGCACACCAAAAGAATGTCCACATCCTAGTATAGTGAAAGAAAATTCGTATTTATTATTATTTTTCATTAATAAGGTAAATGTAATAGTTTATGTGTATTATACCATAGTTTTTTTGTAAGTGTTTTTAGACTAACACTACGTATACGTGACATTTCATAAGCTATAATAGGTAAAAACATTGGTTCATTAATAAATCCCCTATAAGGCATTGGAGTAAGATAAGGTGCATCTGTTTCTATGATAAGTAATTCCTGTGGTATTGTTCTAATAATATTTTGTCCATTATAATTGTTAAATGTAATAATTCCTGTAAAAGAAAAGAAAAATTTCCAAGATATCATTTTTATTGCTAAGTCATAAGATAAATTGTAACAATGCATAAGTATATGTATATTATTTTTTTTAATTTCTGATATTCTCTGATGAAAAAAGTGATATATTTCATTTTCACAATTGCGAGCATGCACAATTATTGGTTTTTTCTTTTTTATTGCAAATTGATAATGTTGATCAAATAGATCTATTTGTTCTTTGAAAGTAATATTGCTCTTTAAAAGATCTATTCCAGTTTCTCCAATAGCTACTATTTTATCTTTATATTTTTCGTATACTTCATGAAATATTTCATATGATATCTTTCCACTGGAACATGGATGATGTCCGATAGTCATAAAAACGTTTTTTAAGTTCTTTATGATAGAATATATTTCTCCTGCATGAAAAATATTATCACATATACAAAGTATCTTATTAACTTTATAACATTGAGCATTTTTTATTAAATCATTGTGCTTTTTCATAAATGATTCATGGTGTATATTTACATGTGCATCAAATAGCATTTGTATTTTTTATTAAAAATCTTGATATATTTTGTAGTATTGATATATATATATTGCTACTTGTTATGTTATAGTACTCTGTCATCAGTTTAATTTCACTGAACATAAAATATGTATCACTTTTATATAGATTATTTTGTGAAAATTTGAACATATAATAAAATATGTCATCAATATAGGTATTTAAACATCTTATTACTCTTACGTCTGTTCTGATAATATTATCAATATTCTCATTTATTATACTAATATTATTTGTTTCTTTGTTAAAAACAAACTTGTGTAACATTAAAAAGTTATTAACAATATTAAAATTTTTAAGATAAAAAAAAGTACCTATTCTTCCATGAGTAATAAAAAGAATATTTGCATCAAAACATTTTTTTTCCTTAGCTAAGGGACGTAAATCTGCTATTCCAGTATATGGAGTAATTTTTGTTAAGTAAATATTTGGATATTTTTTCATAAAACACTTTATCATAGGAGGAATATTAGTATTTTCTGATGATATGATAAAAAATAAAGCTTTAATATGATTATCATGCATTATTTTCCGAGTATAATAAGAAATGTTATTTAGTGTAAATTTAGATATGTTTCTTTCGTTTACAATAATAATATTTGTACTTGAAAAAATTTTCTCAGAAATACCTTCTATTTTTGCAATAGATATATTTTCCGAGTATTTTGTTTTAATGTCACTATTTATGAAAGACAGTATAAAGTACTTCTTTCCTACATGATTATCACCAAGAATAAAGAATATTTTATTTCTTTGAATCTGTTTCTGCAAGTATTTGTACTCATTATGATATACACTAAGCATTTTATATTATTTTTTTTATTTTTTCTTTGATTTCGTGAAAAACAATTTCTTTTTTCTGATTTGCATCAATCAAAACGAATCTTTGTGGCATAATATCTTTTTCATAAATAAGATTTCTATAGACACTAGCAAAGTCTGTACCATTAGTAAAATATTTCTCTTCGATTTGAAACATTTTTTTTCGACTCGATCTTATATTGAGTCTATGATGCATGCTTTTGCTATCAGTATTTAATATGAATGTTACATGAGGAAGTATAAAATTAGGGAAAATAGTCTGATGAATATCTAATATCTCTTTAGAAGATATAAAATTACTTTTTTGATATACAAGAGTAGAATCTATAAATCTATCCATAAGAATGATATTAAATTTTTCTATAGCAGGCAGAATGTTTCTTTTCCAATTACTGAGACGTGACATAGTAAAAAAAAGTATTCTTTCTTCATTAGTATCTTTGATATTTAAATATGTATATTTAAGATATTTTCGTAACAGAGATGTCTCAAAAAATTGAAAATTGGGATCGTAAGATGAATATACAGATAGTTCCCTACTTTTTAGGTAATTTTTTATCAATGATATCTGTGTCGACTTTCCTGAGCCATCTATGCCCTCAAAAGATATAAAAAGCATTTACTATTCTTTTCTTACAATAAAATAATCGTTGCTAGAAATTGAATTCACTAAGTTTCTTGCCTCAAGTAAATCATAAGGACCCACATGAACCTTGTAAAATGGCTTAACATACACAATACTCAAATCTCTGCTATCTATTTCTTCTTGCAATATAAATCTATGAAGTCTATGTTCTGCATTTATTTTATTCTTATATGCGCCAATTTGCACATAGTAGATACCTTGAGATTCTCTCACATTGTAATCTAAATCATTCAAATATATACTACTCATAGCTTTACTATTGCTACTATATTCCTCTTCTTCTGAGCTAAATTCCTGTTTTTTTTTTATTATCTCTCTTTTTCTTAAAACATCTGAAATTTCATTCTTAGAACAGTAACTTTCTATATTTTTATAAGACATGCCTATATAATTAACTCTAACTTTTGCTAAGCCTTCTTCAGTAATACCTAACTTTTCAGCAGCCTTTCTACTTAAATCGATGATTCTTTCCTCAGCAAAAGGTCCTCGATCATTTATCCTGACTATGACATGTTTGTTATTGGTGATGTTAGTGACTTTCACTATACTATGTAAAGGAAGTGTCTTGTGAGCAGCAGTAAGCTCATCACCACGATATATTTCGCCACTGGCTGTCTTATTTCCATAAAAACCATTACCATACCAAGAAGCTAAACCAATCTCTCTATAACCAGGCTGATATCTTGGATAATATGTTTTCCCTTTCACAGAATAAGGCCTATTTATCTTAAGCACGTGCCTCTTACATTCACTGTCTAAAGATGTAATGCCATAGCATAATAAAAATGAACTTAGAAATGAAAAGAGTAAAAGCGTACATAACACCTTTAAAAAAGCTATTTTCTTTCTCATCATTGATGTAACTCAGTATTTAACAACACCATGGTCCTATAGTATCATAATATTGATAAAAAATAAACTTCCATAATGTTTTTTTTGTTTTTTTAATTTTGAAATTATCACTAAAAATTTTCTCTTCCTTTATCATAAAATGATTATCAAAAATAATTTTTCAAAAAAAACATATTTCAATTTTTTTTTTGTATTTTGATGATAGTATATATATGTATGATGTGTGAGCTAATTTTTAAAAAGGATTCTCGTAGTGAAATGGATGGATGGCCGAGTGGTTGAAGGTACCGGTCTTGAAAACCGGCAGACTTTTTGTGAGTCTCGTGGGTTCGAATCCCACTCCATCCGTGTTTTTTTATTTATTGCTTTTATAATGTTTTTTATGAATACTTGTAGCGTATCTTTTGCTCTATTATCTATACTTAACAAAAAGCCCCAGTTTTATCACCTTAATACTCAGTCTCAAAATGTGATTAGAGATATTTTTAGCAATGACATTCCCGAATGTTTTATTTTTATTTATGTAATGCCAAATTGCGAATCATGTAAATCTCTGTTACATTCTATGGAAATCATTCAACAAAACTACAATAATGTGTATGTCTTAGATTTATCTGGATCACCCTTACATCATGTGAGAAATGTCTATTATCCTTTGTTATTTGTTCATCATCTTGATAGGAATAGGATTCGAAATTTTCTAGAGTCATTTTATATTTCTACTGTTCCTCGTATGGACATTTTTTATTCCTATCATGATCAGATTTTTACTTTTTCTAATGCAGATATTCAAAATTTAGCAATTTACTACAAAAATAATAAAAGTTTGTCTGATTTTTACAAAAGTTTTGTTTCCAAGACGGATATTAGAACTTATTTTATGAATTATGAAATGTCTAGCAAATGTTTAACCAAATGATACTGAAAAAATCTTTTTTACTTATCTTTATAGTTATTTTTGTCATTAAGGTAACTCCTTTTTCTCTCATAAAAAATAATAAAGGAGATTTAGATAGAGATATGTATATTATCTTGTCAAAAATAAGATGCATAGAATGTCCAGGAGAAAATGTTGTGGAGTCTTCTTCTTCTTTTGCGAGAATGATTAAAAATTTTGTATATCTGAGAATAAAGGATAAAATTTCTTATAAAGATATTATGGAAGAATTGGTAAATATTTTTGGTACTCATATACTTATGTAGATATTTGTCTATAATTTTTTATAAATGTATATGATAGATAAGGAAAACAAAATGCTGAATACGAGTATAAAGAAGATTCCTGGTTTAAAATACATGAAAACAGTTACCTCTTCTTCTTTTTCATCAATTATCTTAAAAACAGTATAAATATCAAAAAATATGTTTCTTTTAATAGAGGATTCATGTGTGAAAGCATCACCATTATTAAATATCCTAATTTCAGGATAGAGAAAAATATCTTTATGGGAACGCATATTAGATACTTTTATAGGTAATATGATTGAATCATAGTGATTTTTTCTTTCAATCTCAAATTCTTGGGGATATATAAGATATTCTCTAAATACTTTTACGCTTTTGTTTCCCACTTTTGTATCAAATAACACTTGATCGCTTATTAGTATAGATATACTTATAAATAAAACAATGCATACAAAAAACACATGACAAAAGAATACTCTTTGTGAAGAATATTGATCGCTGGCCATATTAAATATTGTCCATAATGGTATAGAAATATAAAAAGGAAATAAGAAACATGAATATAAATCTATATCTATCTTTTTTATCATATCGTTTACAATATATAAGTATATTAAAGCTAAAAAATAAAAAACAAAAAAATGTATAATATGTATGATATATTTTGTATTACTTGATTTATTTATTGAATAAAGTCCTATCACAAACACTCCTATAAGCATTATAGGGTTAAATGTTTTATTAAAGTATAGGGAGTTTATTGTGATATTACTGCCATAAAGCAAGTACATAAAAACTGGCAAGTAACAACCAATAACAATAACAAGAAAAGATAAGAGAAAAATAAAAGATGCACACAAAGAATAGCTAAAACTTATTTTTATTTTTGATTTTTTTTGATACAAACAGAAAAAAAGCAAATAGGAAAAACATACTTTTATCACGATAAAGAATAAAAATAACTGATTTTCATAAATAATAGTTTTGAAATTGTGTACAGATATAAAAATGTTGGAACGTATCATAAACATACCTAAGAGTGATATAGGTAGTATTGAGAGCGAAAAAATACAAAACAGATAAATTAATGATTTGTTTTTTCTTTCTATATGGCATAACAAATGAAGAGACGTGCATAGCATCAAAAAAGGTATAAGAGCAATATTTTCCACAGGATCCCAAAACCACATACCTCCCCATCCTAATTCTCTATAAGCCCAAAATGAGCCTGCTATAAGCCCAGTAGATAAACAGAATATAGAAATGAGAATATTTTTTTTCACTATTCTTATCCAATTTTGAATATCTATTTGAAATATAATAGAAAGTACAGCCGAATTAAGAAAAAAAACAAAAGATAAATACAAAAATATTAATGGAGGATGATACAATAAGGCAGTGTCTTGTAATAAGGGATTAACAGACTTATCTATTTTTAAATTTACGAATAAAGCAAAAAAAAGTTGGAATAAGAAACTATATATGTTATTGATAAAAAGTACGTAAGATAGTGTTTTTTCTTTTTTTTTATAAGCTTTTAAAGATAAATAAAAAGATATATAAGAAGAAAAAAAAATAATGAAAAATAAAGTGCCTTCACCTGATATCCATACACTTCCTAGTCTGTATATAAATGGTATACTTTGTGATGTTTCAGATATTTTTACGAAAGCGTAACAGATAAAGGATACTGTTGTCGCGAGAGTATGGATAAAATACGTTAATATTATATTTTTATTATATTTATGCAAAAAATAGAAAGAAAATAGAATCTTCGTAAAATCAGTAAAAAGAGCAATAAAAAAAGCTATGTACACAAAAAGTAAGGACATAAAAAGTTATATCATTTTATACGTTTCATCATGTCTGTATAAAAATTCATCTGAGTAAAAACTATTATCATCAATTAAGTATCCTATGAATACCATTTCATACATTTCGCTTTTTTCCATTTTTATTTGTTTTTCTAAGCCACAGTAAATCAAATCTATAAATATATAATGATTTTTTACGTCTTTTAGATGGTACTTCATGCATTCTTTATCATTATAAACATAATCTTTTTTGTGTACATTATCTAGTACACCAATAATGCGTATACTGCCTTTACTTAGTAATTCACTGTTATTTATGATATCTTCTACGTGATAATAAAAAGATATCGAATTCTTAAGAAGGATACAGATAATAATCATAGTAAATAATGATGTAAGAAATACCAGAAATACCAGAAAAATATTTTTCATGATCTACTTAAAACTAAAAAACGTTTCCATCAATATTAATACACATAATATCAAAAATATATCTTTTTCTATAAAAGAACCATCTTGGCTAAGAATAATAGCTGCTAATGGCTCTGGTAAAACAACTTTAATCAAATCACTTATTGGTTTGCGAGATCTTAAAGGTACTATTGAGTGGTGTTATAATGACAAAAAACACCGCAGTTTTTTAAAAAAAAATTTCATTTATGAAGGATGTTATTCATCTTTTTATCACTTTATAAAAGTTAAAGAATACTTAAAGTATATGTTTAAATTGTTTAATGTTTCTTATGATAAAAGTTTATGTAATAAAATTCTAATAGAATCTCATTTATATGCCAAAAGACATCATTTATGCACTTCACTTTCTGTAGGAGAAAGAAAGAAACTTGCTTTAAGTAAGTTTTACATAAATAATGAAAAGCCATTTTATATCATTGATGAACCTATGGTTTATATGGATACACATGGCTTATATATGATAGATAACATTATAGAAAAACATGTCACTGTAAATAGTGGTATTATCATAACTACACATCATACAATCCCACATAATATCAAAAATGTATTATCCTATAATTTATTTTTACAAAAAGAATAGAATACACTATGTTATACATTTTTTTACAAAATATGAGGTTTTCTTTAATAAAAAGTAATTTTTTAATACAATCATTTTTTTTCGTATTTTTGGTAGTGTCTCTACAATCAATTTTTGGAATTACCTATCAAGAAGGAGATAAGACGCTTTTAGTATATTATTGGATTCATATGTTTTTTATTATTCAGTCTCTTGTGAATAATTTTTTTTACTATGATATTCATTCAGGAATATTGATGGATATTTATGCAAAGGGTAATAAACATGTTGTGTATTTTATTATTTATAAAAATATAATAGCTATCTTATTATTAGTATTTTGTGTTTTTATTCACAACGTCTTTTTGAGAATATTTTTTAGTATCCCTTACAATATTTTTTCTAATATCTTACAGAGTAGTTTATTGATGTTGCCAGCAATTACATCATTAAGTCTTTTTATTTCATCAATAACAAGTCTCATTGAGTACTCCAAGGATCGTAGCATCTGTTTTTTACAATGTATCACCCTTCCCTTATTTTTACCATTTATTTTCATAGGATATACTCTCTCGTCAAATTTTTCGACAGATATGTTTCTTATAGGTATACTTGCTTTAAGTCTTGTGTTATCTATTTTTTTTATATTTCTGACTAAGTATATTATACTAGAAATTATATCTTATATTTAACTACTTATGCTTATGTTTATCAAAAAAAACCTTTTTTATTTTTATTTTTTTTTATTCTTTTGTGTAGTAATATTTGTCATTTTAAGCTCACCTATTGACTATAGACAAGGTTTATATGTTCGTATTATGCATATTCATGTTCCTAGTGCATGGATATCGATGTTGGCATACTTATATGCAGGCATTTGTTCTTTTTTATTTCTTGCTAAGAATGAAATAAAGTACTTCTTTTATACTGGAAGTGCATTATTAAGTGGATATCTATTTACCATACTTACTATATTAACTGGTAGCATATGGGGTAGAAATATCTGGTTAACGTGGTGGATATGGGATGCTCGTACTATATCATTTTTTATTTTATGTCTCTTTTATACGACAAATATTCTTTTTTTCTTACATGTAAAAATGACGCAATTCAAAAGAATTTTTTGTTTTTTTTTTATTGCATCTTTATCAATATTGCCTATAGTACATTTTTCAGCTATATACTTTGAAACATTACATCAAGCATCAAGCATGGAGCGTTTTTTCCGTGAAGGCTCAAAAGTAATATCATTTGTTTATGTTGTTAATACTTTTCTGGTTTTTATATTTAATATCCATGTATTTGGAATATCATTTATAAGATACAATAAATTGTTTTTTTATGACTATACATATCAGCTAAAAAAATTCTCTATTGAAAGCAGTACATCATCTACACAAAGAAAATTTGAAAAAGAAGAGGAATTATAGTATGTTGCACGTATATCTATGTCTTGCATTATTCATTATAACAGTTTTTTTATCTCTTTATGTTCCTTGTTTTATATATTCGATAAAAAAGAGACATGAAAAAAGGCATAGTTAATGATATTGCTATGATAAAACAGTTGATATACATGTAATGGGTGAAGATTGTCCCATTTGTATAATGGACAAACAGAGTGTACATGCTACCAAAACAAAGAATTATAATAGTAAAAACAATACTGAAAGAGTTTATTTTTCTATATATGCATGGAGTTATTACAGGGAGAAGAGATCCCCATAAAAAAATCATGATATAAGAAATAAGCATGCCATCTTTTATTAATAAAGATATACAAAAGATATTTGTATTTAAAAACAATAGATGTAAGTTTTTTCTTTTTTTATTTGCAAACAAAGACCTTGCTTTTTCTCTTACAATAAAGTATATAGTGTTCGCTGTAGAAAAAAATATTAAACTTATAAAACAAACTTGTGCTATTTCAGCCACAAAATCAGTTCTAAAATATTGTGAGAAAAATATATAATTTATGTAGGAAAAAAAATATAGCATTATCTGAGTAAACAAAAGGAATAAAAGGAATATTTTTTTGTTTTTTTCATATTGATAATAAGTCCATGTTTCAGAACCAACAATAATTGATGGAACTACAAGTAATATACTGAGTATAAATACTTGTATATTTTTTTTTGATAAAAATTCATGGATATTTATATCAATTATATGTATTTTATAGATTTCATGATTTACATATATATATAAAAAGAAAAAAATCATTATTATAAAACACAAAATACATTTAATAAAATCAAAATATTTAATAATTCTTATATTAGAAAATGCAGTAATATTGATAATAATAATTAAAAATAATACAAAGATGTACTTTTGAGTACCGAAGAAAGAAATAAGCATTATGGAAAGATTATGTATTTCTAAGCAAAGAAGAAGAGTATAAAGAAAAAAATTCACAATCTCACTTACAAAAAACACACTTTTGCTTTTGATAATAAATATATTAGCTTTTCCTCTATCTAATACATAATTATAGAAAAAAAACAATGCTAATATTGATAATAAAGAACCAACAAAATTTGCGATAAAAATAATGAAATTGTTCTCTATCAGATAGAAGATATACTTTAGCCATCCTGTAGTTATCCAGCTCATGGTAAGACTTATGGCAGATAAAATGGAGAGATTCATTTTAGTTGATATATAACACTAAAAATAGTATCATTACTTCCTTGGAGAGGTGGCCGAGTGGTTGAAGGCGTTCCCCTGCTAAGGGAATAAACATTTATACATGTTTCGAGGGTTCGAATCCCTTCCTCTCCGTTTTTTATGTTCATCGTATTATGACGCATTTTTCTATTTTCATAAACACTTGAAGAAGATAGAGATTCGAAATTTTGTCTAATTATATCATAATAGATATCGTTTATTATTATTCGATGGTAATGACATCGTCACCCTTTTCCCAGTTACAAGGACATAAATTATTAGTTTGTAAAGCATCAAGAACACGCAAAACTTCATTAGGATTTCTTCCTATAGCTGAGTCAGTAACCATACTGAATCTTACAGTATTTTTTGGATCTACAATAAATGTTGCCCTTTGCGACACACTCTTAGTATCATCTAGAATTCCAAGAGACATTGATAATTTTCCACCCTTATCAGAAAGCATAGGTATTGAAATTTCATGTAAGTCTTTTTCATTTTTACGCCATGCCCAATGTGTAAATTCACTATCAGTACTACACGTTAAAAGAATAGTATCACGACTATCAAATTCTTTTTTCAAAACATGAAAAGCTTGAATTTCCGTGGGACATATAAAGGTAAAATCCATAGGATAAAAAAACATTACTAGCCATCTATCTTTATAAAAATTGTTATCCACGTCTATAAACACATTATTTATATTAAAGTCCTTAATATTACCACTAGAAACTGCTTTTAAATTAAAATATGGAAATGCCTGTCCTAATTTAATTGTCATAGTATATTTTTCTCCTACATTAATATACACAAGAAACATTGTCGTGTCCTTGAGAGTATATCAATATATAAGGTAACTTTTCAATAAATAAAATGATAAAACATCCATTTTTTTATAGACAAGAAAAATCTCAAGTGTAAAAGATACATCTACTAACATAATTTACAAATTTTTGTATCCATATTTGTTTTTCAAACATATTATCCAAAAGATGTACTTGATGTATATTAAAGTGACGTATTTATCTTCCTCATATATGATCTTAAGAAATTTTTGTATTGTTTTAAAAAATTCTTACATATAGTCTATAGTATTGTGCTATACAGAATCATCTATTATTTATGCTGCTACTTCTAGAGCAACCAAGAGCATAATACATTACATGATCAGAATACTTCTTTATTTTATAATACTATTCAAAATCCATAAATGTTTTTCATGAAAAACTAAACGTTGATGCAAAATATCCTCTGATACATAATCATTGTCTTCGTTAATTTTTTGTAAAGTATCTTTCAATAAATTAATCATTATATTTTGATCATTGTAAAGATTCTTAACGATAGATATATGATCGGTACCTACAACAGCACTATCAATAACAGAATTTTTTTGAAAATCATGAAGACTAGGAACAATATAACCATTTAATTGCCTGATACGTTCAGCTATTATATCTATTGCTGTATATAGATCTTTATATTGTTGTCCAAAAAGATCATGTAAGCCCAGGAAATGAGATCCTTCTATATTCCAATGACACACTTGTGTCTTAAAATAAAGTATGTAAGTGCTTGCTAAAACAGTACTCATTACATCTATATTTTTGTTATCCATAATATGTTTTTCTTTTAAGAAAGTATAAGAGAGTATATTATATCATATATCACACTAAAAGAATAAGAAAAAACAAAAAATGCATAATATGAAGTAAATGATACATGAAATATCTTCATTTAGGATGTTACATGTTTTTTATCATAGAAACATTTTTCTATTTTATAATATATATTAATATTTTTTATAAACGGATAAATATATGATAACTTTGCTAGGAAGCCTAATAGGTTTTGGCGCATCCTTAATTCCAAGTGTTATTAAATTATTAATGGACAAAAGCAATAAAAAACATCAAATCATAATGATGGAGAAGAAAATACAACTTTTTAATAAAGATAGTTATCACGATATTAAAAAAGACTTATATTCCAGCGAGTCTAATAAATATTTAGTGCAATACACAAATAATGGAGATAAAATTCAATCTTTAGTGCGACCTATTATTACGTATGGATTTTTTCTGTTCTTTATATTTATAAAAATATCCTTTGTGTTATATTTATATATCAATAATTGCCCTATTAATAAAATTATACACCATATTTGGGACCAGGAAACACAGGTGCTTTTTACTACTATTATTTCTTTTTGGTTCGGACAAAGATCTTTATTAAAAATGAATTGATACAGGATAAATTTACAACATCTTTCTTATCATGAGATAATATACTAATATTTTTTAAAAAAGAATGATACATTATGAAGAAAAAGTGTAGTTTTTGTGTTATAGCACTGAGCTTCTTTTTTACTTTGGTAAAAAAGATTGTTTTGATATTACTCTTAGTCATAAAAAAAACGGCTGAATGCGTAAAAAAAATAGCTGAATGGGTAAAAAAAATAGCTGAAAATATGGCTAAAAAAATATCTAAAACTTATCAATAGTAAAAAACCTTTTAATGCAATACTATGTTGTGTATTTTTATGATAAACAAAGAAGGATTTTACATTTGTAATTAATAGCGACAATATTATGAGAAAAATAACTATAGGTAGTAGAAGTAGTCTCTTAGCTCTTAAGCAATGTTATGATTTTTGTGCTTATTTACAGCATATTTCATATAAAATATATCAAGAATCATTACATATTGAAATAAGACCTATACAAACTAATGGAGATTTATCTGATAAAGATGTCACAAAAAAAAAATGGATAGATAATTTAGAAAAAGGAATTTTAGACAACAACATCGACATTGCTATTCATTCTGCTAAGGATGTACCTTTTAATATAGAAGCAAGTACTTCTCTTACATCAGTTTTGAAAAGAGAATATCCCTTTGATATTTTTATAGGACGCTCTATAGGAGATGAAAGAATTTCCCTAGAACGCACCAATAAAATATCTGTAGGTACATCTAGTATGAGAAGAAAATTATTTCTCATTTCATATAATAAAAATATAAACGTTATTCATTATAAAGGTAATATTACAACAAGAATTCAAAAAATGGATGAGCAAAATATTGTGGATGGTATAGTTATAGCTGAATCCGCTTTAGTGAGACTAGGAAGAAAAATACCATACATTAATCTTTGTCACTTTATGATTCCTTCATATAATCAAGGAATATTAGCAGCTCAATACTTAAGAGCCAATGTACATATTTACAATATTATACAGAGAGTTGTTTGTCCTATCACACAGAGGATGTTTGCAATTGAAAGAGAAATAGCACGTCAAATGCAAATCAATTGCTCTTCCTCTGTAGGAATACATTGTAATATAGATCATCAAAGTATAAATATTGTTATAGAAGATCCAAGTTATAAAAAAGTGAGAAAAAAAATCACGCAATCCTTTATTCTCGATACCCCCAATGAAAAAATAATACAAGATGTTTTATCATTAATATAATAATTCACATCCATCCTTTAAGTTCATTTTTGAGAAGATTTGTGAAAAAAAGTGCTACTCCATCACTATCATTAAGACAAGAGACATAACTGAATTCCTTCCCTCCTGCCTTAAAAAAATCTTCTCTAGCTCTTATATTTATTTCCTCTAAAGTTTCTAAACAGTCACAAATAAAAGAAGGACACATTACTACTAGTTTTGTAATTCCTTGTCTGGCTAAAGATTTAATAATATCACTTGTGTACGGTTGTAACCACTTTTCATATCCAACACGTGATTGAAAACTTAAAAAAAAGTTATAATTATAAGATGAGAAACGTTCTTTTAAATGTCTAAAAGTTTTCTTACAACATCTTTCATAAGGATCTCCTTCTCTAGTATAGCGTTTGGGTATTCCATGAAAGGACACTAGTATTCCATTTGGCTTGTAATCAATATGTTCCATGTGTTCACGTAAGGAATCAGCTAACAAACTAATATAATTCTCTTCATCCTCCCAAGAAAGTACATTACGTACACTAATAGTATGTTTAGTAGTGCGTAAATAATTAAATACTTGATCATATGCAGCAGATGTTGTAGTAAAGCTGTACTGAGGATAAAGAGCAAGAGTAATAATTTTCGTACATTTCTTTTTATAGTAAAGATCATGGATAACATCTTTTATCAAAGGATTGCTATAAGACATAGCATAACATACATGAATATTTCTGTTATGTTTTCGCAAAAGACAAGATATTTTTTTAGACAAAGAGTCAGTGTAATATAGAAGTGGTGACTTATCAATATCTTTTATCCAAATAGATTGATAAGCATGTACCAGTTTCTTTGGCCTGATATTTAAAATGATACAGTATAATATAGGCAACCAAAACCAAGAAGGATAATCAATAACTCTTTTATCACGTAAAAAAAGTTTTATATATTTACGAATAGAACGTATACTAGCACTGTTTGGTGTTCCTAAATTAATTAAAAGAACACCTATACAAGAATCTTTACTCATCATTATACGTAGAATTCATACGAGATTTTCGTAAATAAGCTGTTCCTAATGCAAGAATCAATATAATGAAAATACATGATATAGGTAACAATGAGTCAAATAGCAATAAAGGAATAAATTCCTCTGGATTACCTTCATATCTTGTTACGTCATGAACAAAAGGCAAGAAAATTTCAAGATGAAGAGTACTATCAGAATCAATTAGATAAGATAAAAATAAGAAAACAGCAGGAATAACTAGATATATGTTAAGTAGTATTATAAATATTAACTTGAATGTATTGCGATTCCTATGAAAAAAAAGGACAAAACAAAAAATTAAAACATCACGTAACAAAAACAGCATTATAAGAAATGTAAAAGTTATATGTAACAGAAAAATAATGTCTGGTGAGAATATAAAAAGAAAACAAAGCAAAGCAAAATAAGAGAACAATATACATAATATAAAAACCCAAGCAGGCATAAATAAGATAAAATTCATGATATCCTTCTTTAAAAGCAGTCTTTTCAGTATATAAAATCTATCCATTGTTACTTTGTTATAAAAAAGCGCTATATAAAAACAAGTGGTAGCATAGTGTAATATAGAGATAATATCATCCTTCTCAGACACGAATAACATAAATATATAAAATATAAATGTTAATACAAGTGGAACAGGACATGGTTTTAAACCTATCTCTCTGGCCAACACCTCGCTCAAAGTAACGATAAGTAAAAGTGATAAAATACCATATAAAGGTACAAAAAGTTTATCGAACAAAAGAACATTATTCAATGGTTTAATAAGAGATCTAAAAATGATCGTACCTGTTACTATTCCCGGAATTATCGATATGAAAGTCATTTTTCTACCAAGAATATTAAAAAAGACATAAGATATTAAAGAAGATGCAGTACATGAAAATAAAGATAATACAAAACACACTAACACATCATTTAATATTTGAGATAGAGTATAACTTTGAAATACTAATACACATACAAAACAAAATATTAAAAGCATCCAATTATATAAATTCATTCCAATAATTCTACTAATTATTATTGATAATGGATGATTAGAAGAAAATCTTTGCAATAAAGATAATGACGAATCACAACGTGTTGTCTCTACAAACATTGAAGACATTCTTATAGGACCCAAGATAGCAAGAAAGAAAAACAAAAACGCTGCCACGAAAATATTGAGATAAGATTCTTCTCCTCGAAAGTATATACACACAAAAACAATCATAGGAAAAGAAATAACATTTCCGATTCGTGAATTTTTGTGATGGATTCTATATATTTCACCATTTGTAAAAATGGAAAGCAAAAATTTTATCATAACTTACTTTTCATAATATTCATCTTATATCTTCTATTATGAGACTAAAAAACAGAGAACTGAACATCACGTACAGATAAGTTTTTTATGTCGCTAAGAAGTATGTTCCATGTTACAGCACTGCACTGTACTTTAAAGGACATTACATTATTCTCATAGACTATATTCCCGAGAAGCGATTTTTTATTTATTATGTCACAAACTTTATTTCTTATCTCTTCATCAGGCACAGATAAGGAAACTTCGTAGGTGTGATTCGTATTTTTGTCGTAAGTAACTTCACTAATATTACAATTACTTACAGAAAAGATATAATCAAATGAAACTCCCATTTTGAGGAGTATATGACTAGTTAATAAGACAGTAACTCCTTGAGCCTTGATCATCTCTATTAAATTACAAAATAAGAAACATGCATGCATATCTAATCCAGAAATTACTTCATCAAAAATAGCCAGTTTTTTTTTAGATATACCAAGTAAATAACCAGCTAAAAAAGCCCTCTGCTTTAACCCTTTAGAAAGAGTGGATATTTTTTTATCTATTATCTTTTCAATATCCATTTTATCTAATAGAAAAGATATAGATTCTTGCATGTCTTTGTGACTAAGTTGATTTATTTGTCCTAAGAAAGAAAGAAATTGGCGCACAGAAAAATATTCGTAATCATAAATACTATCAGGAACATACAAAATATACTTTCTAACGTCATCATAATGATCAGAAATATCATAATTATCGAAATATACACAACCTTCTCTGGGCCGAATTATACCTGAAATACACTTTAACAAGGTACTCTTACCTGAACCATTAACGCCTGTTATCAATGATAATGATCCTTTAGGAACGTGCATATTAATATTCTTTAAAATAGGATTTCCTAGGTAAAAAACAGATACATTTTTTAAACTAATCATTTTTAAACAGAATCTCTTCAATAACATATTCATCTCGATGAATGAAGAAACTATATTCACTGTTAGAGGAATATTTTTCACATTCTATTCCATATTTTTCGCACTTTGTCATACAAAAAAAGTATTCAAATGGCTCTTTTAAGGTATCTATAGCTCCAAAGTCATGTAAATGTCTTACGTCGGAACTTAAAAAATGTCCGCTTCCTTTATTTTTGCCACTATAACCAGTGTTACATATCCAATACTTATGATTAGTAAAATATTCATTAATATGTAAAATAGATTCTGTAGAACTAAAAAAGGAATGAAATTTATCCGTAAAAGCAGAAGATAAATCTTTTACAGGAATCTTCTTAGTAATAGTTACTACTGTCTCACCATCATCTTTTTCGATACTAAGAAAAAGTATTTCACCTTTATTATTTTTGATAATAAATTCTGGATAAAAGACCTCTCCATAAAAATACGTGATACATTCAGTAACTTCAAAAGAAAGATCACTAATATCCTTATTTTTGTCATATGCAAAAGTAATAAAATCTCCTACAGACAAGGAAAAGATGTCTCTTTTTTTTTCTGTTTTTTTTGTTTTTTTAAAGAAATTAAACATTGCATTTACATTAACTATTTTTCAAGCTAGCAAGAACACTATGAGCATCTAAATGATTATTCTTTTTTATTCCTGATTTCAATAATTTTTCATCAAAACTTGAATCAGAAAATTCTTTATCCAAAACATCACCTGCTTCCAAGAGATTATCAAATTCTTCTTGTCTTTTCTTAATTCTTTCTAATGAATTTTTAATATTAGAAGTATTAGAAGCTCTTACATTCCTTCTGTTAATTGCTGAAGTAGCTTTTTGTACTCTTTCTTGAGTCTTCACAATAGAAAGTTGACGATTATATTCCTTAATATCTCTAGAAGTCTTCTTAATACGATTTTTAAGCACTTCAATATTTTTCTCAAGCTTGTTATATAATTCTTCTTCTTCCATAAGGGATGTTTTCAGTGATGCTATCTTTTCTGCGATCTCCAAGGCAAGAGATTCATTATTTTGAGAAAGAGCATCACGTGCATAAGACTCATATTCACTGATTTTATGCTTCATTTGATTAAGTTTCCGAGATGTAGACATAGAATCAGACATCATAGATGTCAAACTAGACTTCGCCTTTTCTATTTCGACTTGAGCGTTATGTATTTCTTGTTCCAATATTTTCATTGCATTAGCATCCACTATTTTATCACCTAAAGAGCGAGTATTATGTTGGACAATAGTAAAAATTTTTTTCAACATTGTATTTTCAAACCTTAAAAATTTCCATTCAATTAAAATAGTCCTCAAGAGACTCAAGTGCATCAATAGAATTCTGTACAAGAAAATCTATTTCATTTATGATAATATCAATAGAAGAATGAGAATCGAGAGAACCATAAAGAACATAATTGTCTTCGAGCATTGCAAAAGAAGAAAGAGGTGTAGAAATGTTAGAAGATAGTAATAGCCTATTTAAATCAGATATGCTATCACTTCTTATATCAGATTCCTTAAAAAGAAAAGAGATAAATATTATCTCATTACTTTCAGAATTTACAGATAAATGTACAGGAAGATCACTTCTGTCTTTATATTCAAAAATGAGTATATCTTTATCATCGGGAGATAAAGATATTGTAAAAGGCATGACCAAAGGATTATTCAATTCAGATGAAATATCCTCCAAAAGCTTATTAATTTGCATAGTTATGGTACCTTTAAAATATAATATAAGTCATAAAAAATCACCAAGGTTAAATATGAAGTAAAAAAATAGCAATCACATTAATATGTATTCTTTCACGAACATATTCACTGCTAAGTATATGATAACACTTATTTCAGTACTTTACAAAATTAAATGAATTTTTAAAAGATTCTCAAAAAGTATTTTATGTGCCACCTCTACATTTCTAAAAAGTTAGCATAAAAACATTTATATTTTATTAAGTAATAAAAAAGTAATAAATCTCATAATATTTCCAAAAATAAAGCAGAGATACCTAGTGATCGTAACAAATAACAGAAACACATGTATTCATGGATCTTGATTATTCCTTATAACAACAATTGAGCCTTTCTACTTCTTTCACATATACATGTGATGCATTAAAGAAATTAGATATATAATCAATCAATGCAGAATTCTCATGTAAGGTACAAATAAAAAAATCAGCTGCTAACATTTCATGTTCAGGCCAAGTATGTATAGAAATATGAGATTCTTTTAAAAGAGCAATTGCTGTTATTCCATTATTTTCCTTAAAGGAATGTATAAACATTTTAATGAGAACAGAATTACTGATTTTTATTAATTCTAAAATGACATTTTTGATATATTTTTTTTGACATATAAGCTTTTTATTTACACCAAAGACGTCTACTATGGTATGTTTATTCTTCATGAGAATATTTTGCAATCAACAAATCTATAGCTTCATCAGCAAGATCTTGTTCTGTTTTTCCATAATCTATTTTTTGTTGTACAGCAAGACGGCCGAAAACTAATGCTCTATCTTTAGTAATACGCATAGCTTTTAATACTCTTTTACTTGAGTGTTTTTTCACAACTTTATCATCTTTATTTTTTGCATTGTACTCATTATCAAAGTAAGAAAAAATATAGTTAACAATGGAAATAATAACATTTCTTACATTATCAATATTTTCATGTGTATCAAAACTATTATCAAAGATTGTAGTAGAGGATCTAATTGACTCTTCAAAAACATCATTTCTTAAAATAGAGAAAGTATGAGATGAAGGAATACTAGTGTTATTCTTAGCAAATTCAAGACTTGTATTCGAACAATCCATAAATACAACTAAAACTTCTTTTTTGCTTTTTATCCTTTCACATATACTTGCAAGAGATAAATAATCTGGGGTATTAGTTTTAGAAGGAATAATGATAAAATCACTACTATGCGGTATATCATTATCATTTGAATGATCAATGATGCAAATATCAGACGTAATATTACTATCTAAAGAATCTAACAAGGTAAAAAACGAATTTTTTTTATGCATCAAGCTAAGGTGACTGTAAGGATCACTTGAAATAGCTGTAACGTTATAATTTTTTATTTTATAAAGATAATGAACACAGTGTGCAGCTAATAAACTTTTGCCCTGACCTCCTCTCGGATTCCAAAAGGAAATAGTATTTGGTTTTTTTGTTTTCATAAAAGCTAATAATATAGTTCAATAAAAAATATGATCTGAATTGTATCATAATATCTTTATACTATATAGTTAGTTTTTTACATTAAATAAAAAATTCTGTATAGTTTACGCTAAACAATTGAAAAAAGATATTTTTTGATAAAATGGAAAAGACCAAGGATAAAAATGATATATAAATTTGTAATCATTTTTTATATACTTCACTTCTTCTTTTTCCAATATTTCTATAAATAAAGACTTTCTTCTCTCAATATTTCTAAAAAATGGAAATACACTTACTCTAAAGTCAGAAAATACATATCTACTTTTAACAAATGTATCAAATTTTATATTTTTTGAATTAGCTTTATAGCAATTTTGATAGTTATTAAAGTATAAAGGTATTTTTGTAACAAGAATATTATCTTTAATCTCATTAATGATAAAATTAGAAAAAAAAATCTCTTTCTTCTTTATATTATCTCCACTTAAATAATAATAAAGAGAATAAAAATTTTTGATATATGTACGATAAAAAGATTTCTGTATTGGATGAGAAGTAAAACAATACATAAAGCTCATATTACCTATATAAAATTTACCAAAATTTTCTTCAATACAAATAAACACTAAATTATCTACCTTCAAAACATACTCTTTATTTCAAAAAGACGTGCTTCCTTTAGAGCTTGTGATATTTCTTGTTTTGTCATCAATTCAGCTATAGCATTCCTGCTTTCTCTAGCTATACTATATCCATAAGAATAGGCTAGATTAAAAAATTTATGAGCTTGGATTTTGCATTTTTTTGTTTTTATACCTAATTCATAATCTAAACCTTTTCTATATAACTTTTCTGATATACAATTCAAAGATTTATTATGAATGTTATATAAGTTATATGTTACTAAATTATCAATTCCTATATCCTGTAACAAATTATTATCTTCACTTGTGTACTTTACTACTTTTTTTTTATTTGTTTTCATATTATATGTTATTTTATCTGATAAAATTTATATTTCTGTAGAGTAAAAAAAAATTCTGAACAGAATATTAATATGAATCAAGAAAATTAGTGTTTTTGTCTAAATAAAGTACATTGTGCCTTTTATAATGATATATATATGTAATTTTATCATAATTAAAAAGAACAAATTCTGCACTATACTGCCCTAGTCTTCTTTTGAAGATGTTTGCGCACTATACTAGCAACATAAGAAGGATCAGGACGATCATTTTGAAAATGCTTCATTGTCATACCAATAAACCATCCGGATGTTTTGAAATTTTTTACGACATCTGCAAATTTATCTTGGTTTGCACTAATAATTTCGTCAACATAGTCTTCTATAATCTTTTCCGAAAGGATAGAAATAATAATTTTGTATTTTTGAATAATATCTTCAATAGATAAATCATAAGTATCTTCCTTGCATATAATATCTAATATTTCTTTAGCAATATGATTTGGTATATTATGATGATCTATATATTCTATAAACTTGCTAAAAGTATCTATACTAATATGTATTTCTCGCAAATCAGAAGCACTATGTAAACTATTAATATACATCACCCATTTACATATATCTTTAGATTTATGATAGTATTTTGTACATAAGATATAACATAAATTAGCAATGTGATATTTTTTTGATAAATTTTTTGCATCACGAAAAGATATTCCTATTTTGAGAAAATATTCAATATAGAATGAAGGAGGATGTGATATATCATCGTGAGCCATCTGTAAAATATCATCATCAATATATATTAGAGGTAAATTAGGATCATATATATACCTGTATGTACCTGCATCTTCTTTTTTACGCATCGAAAATGTTTGTTCTTTTTTTTCATTATATAATCTTGTTTCTTGTATTATACTCTGATTTTTTTTTAACAAAGAAATATGTCTTTGAACCTCATAATTAATAGCTTTTTCCATAAAACGAAAGGAATTTAAGTTTTTAATTTCGCAACGAGTACCTAAATTGTTATCTTTTTTGTTTCTTACAGAAACATTAACATCAACACGCAAGTTTCCTTTTTCCATATCACCTTGACACGTTTTAATAAAGACTAGAAGAGCATGTAATGTTTGGGCAAAATATTTTGCATCTTGAGAAGAAGTAATACATGGTTTAGTAACAATTTCAAATAGAGGAAGGCCTGCTCTATTATAATCAATAACAGTATGATGAGTATATTTATCATGTATAAGTTTCCCGGCATCTTGTTCAATATGCATTCTTTCTATATCTACATAAAAAAAATCTTCACAATCTCTATATACTTTAACCTTCCCACCTTTCATAATGGGATGAAAAAACTGAGTAATTTGATACCCAAGTGGTAAATCTGGATAAAAATAATGCTTTCTATCAAAAGATACATTCTGGGATATTTGTCCTCCTAAAACTAAAGATGTTTTCACAGCTTGATAAATACAAAAATTATTTATCACTGGTAATACACCTGGAAGAGCACAATCCATATAGTTAGCACATGAATTAGGTGATGCATTCTCTTGATATACTGAAGAAGAAAAAAGCTTCTCTTTGCTAAGAACTTGAGCATGAATTTCCAAACCAATATCAACACGCCATGTGTTATCTATAAGATATGCCATGATTATTTTCTCCACCAATATGTTATAGAATGATTATATTGACTATTTTCCATAATATTGCTTCCAAAAGACAGTAAGTCCCAATCTTTATACATATTAGCAGCAATCTGTATAGAATAAGGAAGAGTATTTTCTTTCTTATTTAAAATAGGTAGAACAATAGTCGGTATCTGAGTAAGATTTGACAAACATGTGAAAACGTCAGCATAATCACTGGTCACAGGAAATGCTTTTACATCTATAGAATCTAATTTTCTATCACTATCACAAAGAGTTGGAAAAACTACAAAATCATATTTAAGAAATAATTTCCCCATATCCTGGCACATTCTATGTCTTATCATAAGTGCTTTTTGGAAAAAGTTCTTGTAGTTTTCTGGGGCACTAAAATATGCTCCAGAGCAAATGCGTCTTTTTACTTCTTGTCCAAAAAATTTCGTTCTATTCACAAAGGTAATATCATTTTCAGAATAATTTTTATGTACAGATCTTCCAAACCTTATTCCATCATATCGACTCATATTAGAAAATACCTCTACACAAGAAATAACGTAATAACACCATAAAGCTAGTTTCAAATCAATAATATCAGAGTATTCTTCAACGCATAAAGATTGTTCTTCTATTAGTGATATACTTTTAAAAAAATAATCCTTTTCTCTTTGTGAAAAATTTTTAGGAGAAACAAAAGCTACTCTTGCTTCCTTAGAACTTTTTACCTGTGTACGTGTACAAAGGTTATGTGTTGTCATATCTTTTGAATCTAATCCAGATACAATAGAATATATTGTCTTGACATCTTCCACTTTATGAGCACAAATACCTGGATGATCCAAAGAAGAAGCAAATTCAATACATCCATATCGTGATATAGATCCATATGTTGGTTTAAAACCAATAATACCACATAATGCTGATGGTAGACGAACTGAACCACCTGTATCTGAACCCATAGCAAATGGGAAAATATATGAAGATACAGCAGAAGCAGATCCTCCTGATGATCCACCAGGTGACAAAATATTTTCATCAAAACACAAAGGATTAAAACATTTTGTAAAACAAGAATTAATATTGTCTGTACCAAGACAAAATTCATCCATATTAAGCTTAGAAAAAATAAGAGCTCCAGCATCTTTTAGTTTTGCTACAACAGTAGCATCGTAATTGGGAATATAATTAGATAAAAATAAACTAGCCGCTGAAGTACGCATATCTTGTGTCATAAAAACATCTTTTATACCTGCAGGAATGCCTTCTAATATATTATATGATGAACTTGTTCTCATAATTTCATCACTCCTGCGAGCTAATGACAGAGCAAATTCTTCATTAAAATAAATAACTGATCCAAGTGCGAGACCATCTTGTTTTATTCTGTAACATATTTCAGTCACTAATTCCACTGCACTAATTTGTCTTTTATCTAACATATCTCTAAGAGACATAAGGCTATTCATCATAATCATATGCGACATCCGTAAAATAATTTTTTATTTATTAACACATGTAGGTACACTAAAAAAATCTTCAATAACACAAGATGAGTTATTAAAAATATTGCCATTATCAAATGTTCTTTTTGTCTTCAAATTTCTTTTTGCAACAACAATTCTCTGAGAAGTATTGTAGGAAAATGTCTCATTATCAATGTTAATACTTGCAGAAATTTCTCGCATGTTATCTATAAAATTTATAAAACTATCATCAGTGATAACAGATACATCAAAATTTACTATAAAAGATAATTTTTTCATAGTACTACTAAAATCTATAATACATAAATATAATTTTTCATTATATAATGTTTCCATAGCACTTGAAAAGTTTTTTATACTAAAAAATATAATATGAAAATATGACAGAGATTACCTTTAAAGATACATGCAAAATGCAAGGAAGAATTTTAGGAATAGACTATGGCTGCAAACAGATAGGTATGGCCATATCATGTAAAAATCAAAGTGTTGTTTTCCCTAGGAAAACTTTAATAAGAAGAAAAAAAATTAAAAATGATGTTGATTATTTATGTAATATTTATGAAGATAGTAAATGTTGTTTTGTAGTCGTTGGATTGCCTTTAGGATTTTCTGGTAAAAAAAATACGCAGTGCAGTAAGGTTATGTCTTTTATGCACGAGGTAGAAAAACATTACAACAAAATAAGATACATTTTTTATAACGAAATACTGAGTACTCAGGAATCATATAGGTATATGGAACACATCAATAAAAATCGTTGTATTATACGTGATAGTATCTCAGCAATTATCATACTGAGATCATTTATAAAAAAGAAGGAAAACTATGAATAATATTATCGAAATTAAAACATGTAGTGACGATATCATAAAAAATATAATGAAAAAGGCACAATATTTTGAAAGATCACGTACATCGAATTATTTGAGATATAATAATATCAATCCTTCTGTTATTCTCATGTTTCTTGAAGCATCAACACGTACTAAATTGTCTTTTGAGATGTCAGCAAAAATACTCAATTGCTATGTTACATCTTTGTCATATCCGTATTCTTCTATGACAAAAGGAGAATCATTACAAGATACTATAGATACTATAGTATCCATGAATCCTCAGCTTATCATTGTAAGACATTCTCGGCCCTTTAAAGAAATACACCCTCTTCTCTCTCAGTATCAAGAATGTCCAGATAGTATAAGAAAAGTCTTTGGAAAATGCTCTGTCATAAATGCAGGAGATGGTCATAATCAACATCCAACACAGGCTATCATCGATTTATACACTATAATGAAAAAGTTTAACCTACATGATAGAAGAATAAAGATAGTATTTTGTGGTGATGTATTTCGTTCTCGAGTAACTCATTCATGTTATGAATTATTCAAAAGATATAACGTTGATATACATATCATTTGCCCTGATTTTCTCCAAAAAGATGATTTTTTCGATTATGATTGTCCTATACATGATAATTTATCAGGATTAGAAAAAGCAGATATTGTATATATTCTCCGTATACAAAAAGAAAGATTTAATGAAGAAAAAAGGTATGAGAAAATTCTATCACTATATCAGACGCACCTTACAATAGATAAAAGTATACTTGATAAGTATTGTCCTGAAGCATACATTATGCACGCTGGACCTATTAATAGAGATATTGAAATAAATCTGAATAGCATCAGTAACTCAGAAAAATATCTGGTAAACGAACAAGTATCTAATAGTATATCCGTAAGAATGGCAATCATAGCACATTGCCTCGAAGCATGAAAATTCTGTACTTGTTTCTATTCCATGTATTAGTAGCCTTATCCCTAATAATAATAGATGATGCATTAAATTATCAAGACACTTTGTTTCTTTTTTTTACTTTATTTTTATCTTATCTTATTGGATCAATCTGCCTAGGACCTCCTTTAGTATATCTTTTTTCCGGCAAAGATATTAAAAAATACGGTTCTGGTAACATTGGAACAACAAACGCTTTGAGATTAAGTATTGTTGGAGGTGTATTCACTTTCATATGGGACTTTTTTAAGGTCGTTATAGCATCATATGTAGCTTTTTTATTTTTATCCTATAAAAACATATACAAAGAAAATTTTATTCAATACATTACAGGAAGAAATATTTATATATACTATGCCATGTTTGTATCTGTTATAGGACACATGTATAGCATATTTCATAACTTTTCAGGAGGAAAAGGTGCGGCAAGTATTTTATGTTATAGTTTTATTGGCTCATCTTACCCTTTGATTCTTCTTATGATATTTTGTACTTCTCTTATAACTACTCGCTATGTCTCCTTTACAATATTATTATTTATCTGTATATATATTATTATAGAGATTTTACTGAGTATTACATATATGTGTTTACTGTATCAATATGTGAATGTAGTTTTGTATGTGATACTCGCAATTATCATATTCATAAGACATAAAGAGAATATACGTAATCTCATATCTAAAAGAGAGAGAAAAATATTTAGTAAGAAAAAGTGTGTATAAAATGAATATCACGAAAGAAGATATCGCAATAATGCGTATAATAAGGACAAAAAACGTAGGTTATGCAATATACCATCAACTAATAAGATTGGGTAAAAATCCTACTAATGCCCTTAGCATTTTAGATTGCATTATAAAAAAAGAAAAGAAATCTATAAGAAATATTAAAAGCATATGTAGCGAATCAGAGGTTCTTGAGGAAATAGAAAAAACCCATCATGCTAATGGATCTATCATTACACACATAAGTAATAATTATCCTGCTATACTAAAATCATCAGAATATCCCTTGCCATATATTATCACTAAAGGTAATACAAGTATTTTATCAGATGTAAACATTGGTCTCATAGGTAGTAGAAAACCTCTTATTTCTTCACAAAGCATATGTAAAGAAATAGCTCAAGATCTTACTCAACAATATAATTATAATATTCTTTCTGGACTTGCTATAGGAATAGATAGTATAAGTCATGAATGTATACATGATAATAAATGCATAGTTGCTCTACCATCTCATATTGATACATGTTATCCTGCGTCCTCTAGGAAAAAAATGGAATCCATATACGAAAATGGAGGATGTATAGTATCCTTAGAATCTATTACACATAAAATGGACAGAGCATCTTTTAGAAAAAGAAATCTTCTTTTAGCATCTTTATCTGTCGGTGTTGTCATTATACAATGTGCCCAGAAATCAGGATCACTTATGACAGCTAAAATGGCATTAGAAAATCATAGAGAACTCATGATAGTTCCTGGTAATGCTCAGGATTATCGTTTCGCTGGCAGTCACGAATTAATACAATCGGGAGCTCATCTTGTCACATCATCAGTAAATATTCACAATATTATTTCTTCTACACACATTGTAAACCAACTTGATCTCAAAGAGTATCACAAATCTTTTCATGAAGAATACGATAGATATGATTACGAAAAAGATATGAATTATAGTGAAGAAAACATTGATGAGATAAAAAATTACATATCTTATGAAGGTGTTTCTATAGAAGAATTATCTTCTGTGACAAAAATAGAAAACCATAGAAAGATACTTATCATGTTGATTAAGCTAGTATTAACAGATAATAATTTTTCCATGCATAACAATATTGCTTATCGAGTAAAAAACAGATGAAGATTTTGATGATAGTCGAATCTCCAAAAAAAGCAGATACAATATCTAAATACTTTAACAATTCTTCTTATCATGTTTTAGCAACTAAAGGTCATGTTGCCGATATACTTCCTAAGCAGAATGCTATTGATATACAAGATTATGATCATGATTTTAATATACAATGGAAACAAAATAAATCTTCCCATATAAAGACTATTATTCAATATATCAAAAAAGAAAAACCAGAAAAAATTATTTTTGCTACTGATCTTGATAGAGAGGGAGAAGCTATTGCGTGGCACACATATAATGTCATCAGAGAAAATATTTCTCATACTAAAAAGATAACTTTTACTCGTATACGATTTAATGTTATTACAAAAAAATCTATTACAGATGCTATTAGTAAAGAAGAGGATATTTCCCTATCACTTGTACATGCCTATTTAGCTCGCAGACTACTAGATTATCTTGTAGGATTTAGAATATCGCCTATACTATGGAGAAAAGTACCTCAATCTAGAACGAGTAATAAATTATCTGCAGGAAGAGTACAATCCCCTACATTATCTATCATATGTCAAAGAGAAAAAGAAATTAACCTTTTTATCTCTACGAAATATTGGATTATTGACGGCTACGTAATGGATAACAAAAATAATAAATGCTCTATCACCTTAGCTCAATATAAGGGTGTTAAATATGAGAAAAGCTCATCTTTAGAAGAGGTGCAAAATATTCTTATAGATACTAAAAAATATGGTATTTTCTTTGCAGATTCTGCAAAAACCATAAAGAAAACAAAAAGTCAACCACCTTATATTACATCATCCTTACAAAGTGATGGATATCACAAGCTAGGATTCTCTACTTCTAAAACCATGCGTATAGCACAATCCTTGTATGAAGGTATTGTATATCAAGGGGATAGTATTGGTCTTATAACATATATAAGAACAGATAGTTTTAACATGGATAAAAATTTTATTGAAGATATAAGAAATTTTGTTTTAAAAACTTATGGGAAGGAATATGTAGTAGAAAAAGCAGTAACGTTTTACAATGCAAAAAAAAATACTCAAGAAGCACATGAATGTATAAGAGTCAACAATTTATATATTACACTGAAAGAAATACAACATATTCTTACTAAAGATCAATCAAAACTATATCAGATGATATGGGAGAGGACTGTGGCAACACAAATGACTCCTGCTCATATACAAAATACCACCTATTCATTTACTAATAAGGATAGTAGCCTTATATATCATCATAAAGATAGTCAAATTATCTTTGAGGGATATAAGAAAGTCATGAATAACATCGATAGTATTTATAGAAAAAATAATGCACCAATGTTTACCTTAAACGACTTTGTCGCAACGGATAACATTGTATACATCGAAAAAAATACTAAGCCCCCTCCTCGTTATTCTGAAGCATCTATTATCAAGAAAATGGAAGAAATAGGTATTGGAAGACCTTCAACGTATGATCCTATAATCAATACTATCAAAAAAAAAGAATATGTTTATCCACGAGTGAAAACTCTTCAACCAACACTTATAGGCATCACATTATCATCTTTGATGAATATGTATCTTACAAAATACGTACAGGAAGATTTTACAGCTATTATGGAGGAAAAGTTAGATAAAATCGTATCATCTGAATATTCTTGGAAAGATATTGTTGTAAATTTTGCAGAGGATATTGCTCTTAATATACAGGATATTAACAATATTTCTACAAGAGAAGTTATTGAAAAAATTAATTTTGATGTTTTAGAAACATTTATTGATGATATTGAGATACGTAATAGTAAATACATATGTCCTAAATGTAAGATAGGTTTTATGAGCATTAAGTTTAGCAAATATAATGTTTTTATAGGTTGTACTGGTTATCCTGAATGTTCTTATATCTATAATCAAGAAGAAGAAAATAGAGTACTGTACGACACTTTCTCAGTAAAAAAAGGACCATTTGGATGGTATATAGAAAATATTAAAACTCTAGAAAGAAGATCACTGCCCGATAAGTATATAGAAAATGACATCCCTGTGTTAGATGAAAATACAATAAAATATATATTTTCCTTTCCACGTGATATAGGTAAATATGAAGAACAGAATATATACATAAAACATGGGAAAAAGGTTCCCTACTTGCAATTAGGTACAGAAAAGCGCTATATTAGAATAACTTCAGAGGATGTTGATACCATAGATATCAAAAAAGCCATTGCATTAATAGGAAAGAATAGGAATAAAAAATGAAAAAAGCAAATAGAATTAAAATTCGTATGAATTCTACTGAAAATACAGGATATTTTTATGTGACATATAAAAATACTAAGAAAACACAAGATAAGTTACAATTAAGAAAGTACGATCCTCATATTCGTAAACATGTTATGTTTGTAGAAGCAAAAATATAAAAGATATGTATAATAAAGATAATCCCTTTTACTCTATCGTTACAGAAGATAATAAAAGTAATAACATATACAGCGATGATATATGTGTTGTTGTTTTGGATATTAAGCCAGATAATCCTGGTCATATTCTTATCATTTCCAGGGGACTTTATAAAGACATTGAGAGTGTCTCAAAAAAACATATAGAACATATTTTTCTTATATCTCAAAAAATGGTAACAGTCCTCAAGGAAAGTTTGGGCGCCACAGGTGTAAAAATTATTCAAAATAATGGAGAAAGTGCTGGTCAACAAATATATCATTTTCATATACACCTTATTCCATATTACGACACCAAAATTAGACATATTCTTTTAGAAAAAGATATAGAGTACTTTATTGATAAAATGCGTTCTTGTATATCGTGAATAGCTCATGTGATTCACAGAAAAAAAGAAAATAAAATAATAAAAGTGAGTGTATCACATAATAAAACAGTGATTACTGGAATACCATTCTCAAGGAATGGAAAGTATTTAGTTAAATAAGGAATAAAAAGACCAATAATATAACTAAGACACAAGGATACAAAAGCTGAAAGAGATATACTTATAGCATTTGCCCCACTCCTATGTATTAAGAAGAAAATAGAGAAAATAATCAAAGTCATGACACAAGTTATGAATAACATTCTTATAAGATGATGAAATATAAAATACGATAATTTGTGATATCTTTCTCTCTTATGGTGTACTAATATGTTTTGCATTGCAATAATTCCTGCTAAAGATGCAATACAAGGATAGGCTGAAAAAAGAGACATTCCATTATTTTTTGATATTACACTAATACTAGCAGAAATAATAAAAGCTATAGGTATAGAAAGAATAGCATTAGCAATAAGCCATGAGAGTTTTACTATGGATATTCTAAAGGTGTCTTGAAGTAAAATTTTTTTACTGTCTCTATTTAAATGAGATTTTTTTTCTTTTTCTTGGTATTTATCACAAATATCAACAATAAGTGTTTCATGATCATATCTGTGTAGTATAGATGAATTTTTGATAAAGCCCCTAATGTCCTTAGAAGAAGAATAAATATAAATAAAACTATCTTCAGCAGAAATAAGATTGAGACAGTCACCTACTTTTGTATTATCATCAAAGAAAAATATTTTTTCTGAAAACATAACAAGGTATAAAGATAAAAATAAAAATACTGTACTCTGGTGCGGTTGAGAGGATTTGAACCTCCACAAGAATAATTCTCACAGCGACCTCAACGCTGCGCGTATACCAGTTCCGCCACAACCGCAAAATAAGACAAAGGCTTAACCACATATGACAAAAATACAAGATAACATAAATTATTGCATTTTTCAAAAACATATTCCATACAAAATATTTCAAACAAAAATGGAACAACATGCTAAGAAGATATTTTCAGACAAGAATAAGGAAATATTATTCTTTCTCACCCATCATCATGTATATACTGTAGGTAAATCACATCATGATAAATACAATATAGAGTATTTACACAATATACCTCTTATTAAAAGTTCCAGAGGAGGAGATATTACTTATCATGGACCTGGACAACGCATTGTGTATATACTTATGAATCTAAAAGACATGAAAGATGTAAAAAAGTTTGTTTATATGATAGAAGAATGGGTTATAATCAGCTTACTTCATTTGGGAATAAAAGGCACAAGATATAAAAATTACAGAGGAGTATGGATATACTATAATGATCAAATTGCTAAAATAACATCTATAGGCATTGCATTTACAAAATGGATCAGCTTTCATGGATTTTCTATTAATATATCTCCCGATATGACATATTTTCACAAGATACATCCCTGTGGCATTGAAAATAGTATTAGTATATCATTACAAAAAATGGGTATTTCCATAACAATGGAAGAATTTGACGAAATTCTTATTCAATACTTCGATAAAGTTTTTCATAAAAATATTACTCTATGTCATAATGTACAAGGGTTTTCCTTCTAAGAAAAGGGAAAATAAACAAAGAAAGAGCTACAAAAACAGATGAAAAAGTACCAAAAATAACACCAATAATCATAATAAAAGCAAAAGAAGTAAAGTAACTGCCACCAAAAATAGCTAAAAATAACAAAGATGCTATTGTTGTAAAAGATGTGATGACAATACGAGAATATACGTTCTTAATAGAATTATCAATAATGTTATCAATAGTATTATAAGGGGTGTTTTTTTCTAAATTTTCACGCACTCTATCAAAAACAACCATACTATCATTTACAGAGTAGCCTATGATAGTTAATAAAGCTGATAAAGAAGAAAGATTGAATATGATATTAAAAATATTGAGAAAAAGAAAGATAGCTAAAATATCAAAAAAAAGAGCAAATAACGCACCAAGAGCAAAAATTACATCAAATCGAATACATATATAGAAAAAAACAAATATCATAGATATAACAAATGCTAACATTGATTGTTTTATAAAAAAAGAAGACATTGCAGGACCTAAAAATTCATAATATATGATATTATTTATAATATTATTTGTAGAAAGAAAGTCTTCTACTTCATTTTTAGTCACATGATAAGGGAAAAACACATCACTATATTCACTTCTGTCAATATGTTGAATGTTTTTATATTCTTGTGTTATTTTTTCTACAAAAAATGACTTATTTTCAATATCAGTAATATGTAATGTTGTACCACCAGTAAAATCAATACTGAAATTAATTCCCAAAAATAACACTGATAATACCGATGTAATCATAACACCAATAGAAAAGAAAAAAGTATAAGGTAATAAGGAACATACAGAAATATTTTTTTTCAACGTTGGCATTATTTTTTAACTCCAAACAAAACAAATAAAGGGTGAAAAATACATACTATAACTAATAAAGACAAACTGAGACCTATTCCTAAGCTTAGTGCAAAGTTTCTAATAGTACCCATACTAAATATATAAAGGAATATACATATGACAATACTCGTCATATTAGCATCAAAGATACCTCTTAAAGACTTTTTGTATTCTAAATAATAACACTTCAAATCAATACATTTTCTTTTACGTATGTTTAGTCTCTCTAAAATAATAATCATAGCATCTACTGACATACCAGCTGTCAATACAATTCCTGCAAAACCTGTAAATGTAATAGTAATGTGAAAAAGAGAAAATATACAAAAAAGAAAAACAAGAGTAGTAAAAAGAGAAAACATAATTACTACAAATGGTCTCATGGGATAATAAATAGCCATGAGAAAACAAATAATGATATAACTTCCAATCATAGCAATAAAGCCTCTTTGTACATTATCTTTACCTAAGGATGCGCTGATATTCTTTGTTGATAAAAGTTCAAGAGGAGCACGAAGAGAACCAGAAAGTAAAACCTCTGATAATATTGCACTCTCCCTAGGTGTAAATGATCCTGAAATCACGACAGAGCCTTGATTGATAACATCTTTTATAATAGGAGCAGAAATCACAACATCATCTAACACAATGACCATGGGTCTATTAATATTATTTTTTGTTATATCATGGAGAATAGACGAGCCTTTCATATTAAGATAAAAATACACTACAGGATTGCCTGTGCTTTGATCAAATCCTGAATGAGCATCTTTAAGCATATCACCGGTAATACGAGGAGTATTTTCCAAAGAATACCTTTGGCCATACTCATTGTAAAAAACCTTGCCATCATTTTTTATCAAATAGAAACCTAAAGCTCCAGAACGACTAAGAAGATTCTTAATATCATCTATACTAGTATCTCCAGGAACAGTAACTACTAAATTATCTCCACGTCTTTGAATTGTACTTTCCAAAGAACCTTTCTTGTCTATTCTTTTACGAATAACTGCAATAGCTTTTTCATAACTTATCTTTCTTAATCTATTTTTATATTCTTCAGATAATACAAATGTATGATACTCATTATGACTTTTATACACCACATAATGTGTCACAGCATTTGTATTATTAGTTTCATCTGATATATAAGACAATAAATCAGATAGAGACAAAGTACTATCATATAAGTGTAATTCGATACCATTGTCAATACTAATATTAACATCATAAAGATGTTTTTTCTTTCCTGTATCTAGAAACTTTCTTATAACTTCTGCTATACTTGACAATTCCTCATAATAAACATTTTCCATATTCTGCTTATAAATGAGCTCAGATCCACCCTTGAGATCGATACCTATGCGAAATATTTCTTTTCCTGAAATAATATTTGCCAGTAAGTAAAAAGACAAAAGAAATACAAATACAAAAATAAAATGTATATATGTACGAAAAAAAGACACTATTAACTACTGAGTGGATCCATCATGAGGAACTACATCACTAATGGATGATTTTTTAAATTTCACGATACTATCACATGTTTTGATATCAACATGATCATCATGTATAGAAACCACACTTCCAATTAATCCTCCTATAGTAACCACAACATCTTCTTTTTTCATATTTTCTAGAGCTATTTTGTGCATTTTTTGACGCCTAGCTTGAGGCAAAAACACAATAACATAAAAGATAATGAAAACAACAAAAAAAGGCAATAACGCCTGTAAAAACTCAAGATTCATAGCTTTTCAACGTAAATGAAATCAGTGTAAACTTAACAAGATATATAGTCAATATTTTTTTAATTATCTAGGACAATTCTATCTGTATTCATATATTTATGAAGGCATTTAGGAAGGATAATACTCTTGGTTTCAGTTTCAATGTTGTTCTCAATAAGAGCAGCTATAGTACGACCTATAGGTAGAGAAGATGCATTAAGAGTATCAGGATAAAATATTTCTTTATTCTTACGATAACGTGTGTTTGATCGTACTGATTGAAAATCTTTACAGTAAGAAATGGAAGATATTTCACGATATTTATTTTGAGAAGGCATCCATACTTCTAAATCATATGTAATAGAAGATGAAAAGCCTGTATCAGAAGAACACAAGATAACTTGTCTGTATGGTAGACCCAAACTTTGTATTAAAGACGACACATGATGACATAGAAAATTCAATTCTTCCCTTCCCTGTTTATTTTCTACAAAAGATACGATTTCACATTTTTTAAACTCATGCTGGCGAATTAAGCCATGACTATCCCTTCCAGACGCCCCTGCTTCTGATCTAAAACAACTAGTCAAAGAAGTCACACGTAAAGGTAAAGTATCTGACGGCATAATGTTATCTTTATAAAGATTTGCCAATATAACCTCACTAGTTGGAATAAGCCACAAATCCTTAGCAGATATCTTATAAAGATCATCAGCAAATTTTGGTAATTGTCCTGTACCAAAAAGAGTACTTCCTTTACATAATGAAGGAACAGAAAAATAACTAAATCCGTTTTTAACATTAAAATCGATAAAATAAGAACAAAGAGCATTTTCTAAAAGGGCTGCATTACCTGAAATAATAGAAAAACGTGAACCAGATAAATTACCAATGTTATTATCTAAAGTAAGATATTTTTTATGATCATATTGAGATCCAGAACGTAAATTTTGAGTATGAGACACATGCAAAACAATATTATCTAGATCTGATTTTCCATATGGAACATCACTCTCAAGTATACAAGGCAACTGAGAAATAAGATCATATATTTTTTCTAAATATTCTTCTTCTTTTTCACGTAAATTTTGTATTATCTTCTTGATCTTTTGAGATCTACTTTTGATATCTAAATTAACATTGCTCTTATCATATTCTTTTGCAAGACTATTTCTTTCTCTTTCATAAATATGTCTTTTCTGTAAAAAAGAACGTACCATATTATCTAAAAAAATAATTTCATCAACTAAAGTAGTGCTAATATCTCTAGTGAGCATACTTTCTAAAAAATATTCATAGTTATCACGTATATATTTAACTTTATACATTATTCCTGTTTATCTTCATTGTTTGAAATAAGCAATGTTTTTTTATGCTTGATAAGATAGACGAGAATAATAACTTCATATACAACATAAATCAAGAGACCAACAACTATTTGACTAAGAATATCAGGAGTCGTAATAACTGCAGCAATGATAAAAGCAAATAAAAAAGCAATAGATCTTTTCTTTTGCATATACGAAATATGAATAATATTTTTTTCAAGGAGAAAAATGATTAATAAAGGAAATATACAAAGTAAGATAAGTACAATGAAAACAGCAAAAATAACATCCAAATATTCTGTGACTTTTGGCATAAAAACAACATTAATACCACTCTTAATCATAGAAATATATACAGAAGCCGCTAAACGGAAAATAATAGGCGTGAAAACAAAAATACTAAGAATAAATGATAAAGAAATTATGGTAATTAAAAAACACAAAAGCTTTGTGCAACACTTTTGTTCTTTTTCATATAATCCTGGTTTACAAAAAACATACATCTCAAGAAGGAATATAATCAATAATATAGGAAAAAAGAAAATAAATACTGTTTTTAGTTTCAGAAAAATAGCTTCTAAAGGATGATTAATCATCATTGATGTCAATACATGATAGTTCCTTATATTCTCTATAATACTATTAAAGGGATATGTAAGAATGTATAAAATTTTATTTGATAAGAAAAAAAAGATATTGAAAAAACAAAAAGAATATATGATAATACGTATAATGTGCTTACGAAAAACTAAAAAATTAATTTCAAAATCTTCTCTGTTAATATTGAACATATTGTAAATACTTTTCATCATAGTTAGTATCCTACTTCCTCATAAATTATCACTTTTTTTTCGCATTGTAAGCATTAGTATTTTTTAACTTCCGTAACATCTTTTTATAATACGCTTTGAAAGAAGTAGTGAAAACCTTCACCTTTCTTCGCCACCTTCTTAAACCATTGGGAGTCACTAGCGCGATACCTAGCCCCAATGCAGATAAAAATATAAGATAAAAAAATAACATATAACAATACAAGAAAGAAAAAACACTAACATAAAGAAGAATAAACAATAAGACTCTCTTCTTTATATTTTAGAATAAAAAAGAAATGCTATACAAAAGAAAGAGAGAAAAAATATAAGAAAATTAACTAATATCTTTATTCTTTAAAGGAGCGTCGTTGTCAAAGTCCTCAGGATTGCTATGAGAATCTTCCATGTCATAAAAATTGTTTTGAGCATCATTAAGGCCTTTTCTAAAAGCACCTAACCCTCTCCCAAGATCACTAAAAAAACTAGATATCCTTCCCTTTCCTCCAAGAATAAAAACTAAAATACAAAAAATAACCACTAATTCCTTGAAACCTATCATATTACCTTTTCTCCTTCACAAAACAGTCATACTTATTTTTTACTAGTTCTACACATGTATCATAGGCCTTGTCTTTTTCGTAGTTATCAATAATAACAATATACATAGCATTATCTTTATTTGTACGATACAAGATTTTTACATTATTAATGTTAATATTTAATTTATCATAACTTACATGTTCTGATAACTTCTTGGCATTTTCTTGAGATGAAAAAATACCTAATTGTATATAGTAAGGACCTTCAAGAGTATTAGATGTATCCAAAAAGTCATTTTTCAAAGTATCACTTTCTTTGTTTGTTGCTTTTTCTATGGAAAGGTTTTTACTAATAATTTGTTCCATGAACTCTTTATTCTCATTTGTGATATTTTCCTTTCCATTGGCATTATTGATATCATCATTATAGTATCCTTTACTATCTAAAACGTTAACTTCTTCTATATTATTAGTTGAATAGTCAGTAGAGATAGATTCTATTGTTTCTATAGGAGAAAAATTAATTTCTTCATTCTGTATAAAAACAGCTTCACCCTTATCACTTCTATCTATAAAAAAGAAATAATAAATTAAAAAAGATAAAATAAAAGTAGAGACTAATAAAATGAAAAATAATCCATTTAAACTTCTGTTTCTAGACTTGCTTATCTCGGGAATAAAAGGTGATTCATTATTCTTTCCAAAATCAATATCTGATATTTCTATATCATCATGCATAAAAAATTATACTCCCTTTGTTATTTCTAAATATTTTCTGTGAATAAAAAAATCTGTCATAGATGCTACCCAATCAACAACAATAGATACACGATCACATTTATCCATCGACCAATCACTCTTAGAAAACATAGAAAAATACACATCATCAAATAACATATCACCATGAGACATGAGTGATTCTATTACGAAAGACATTTCGCGACCATGTTGATGTAAGGTATCTAATATACACGGATGATTATACATGTTATTAAAAAGAAACAATCTTAAATCCTTAACTTTTTGCTGAGTACTATCGGAAAAACATACAACGCTAGCACCATGATTAATTATATCATAAAAATTACCAATACCATTAGCGCTAATGTTATATTTTGTACACGAAATTAAGTCTTTTACAAAAAAATGTGTCAAAGTACTAATACATTTTTTTAACTTATACTTACTGAGATTAATATAATTAATACCCTCTTTTTCAAAAATTTCCTTCACAAAAGAAAGAGATGACATAACACAATCAATGCTAAAAAGATTATATTCTAAACCATCATAAAGATCATGACTAAGATAACTAATATCATCTGATAATGAACATATTTGCGCTTCTATTGTGCCTTGATGATAATATGTCCTATCTTGCCATTGCTCATAAAAACTCTTGTATTGAGAAGGCATCATGCCATCATTCTGTAAAGGTCCATTATGTTTTATAATTGCATCCAAAACTTCATAAGTTAAATTAAGTCCTTTATAACTACTATAAGGACTTTCTAACTGTGTTAGTATCTTAAAATTTTGTAAATTATGATTAAAATAATAACCATGTTTTTCTGCAAAATCAGATAGGATATTTTCTCCATAGTGACCTAATGGACAATGACCCAAATCATGTGCTAGACTTATAGCTTCACAAATATCTTCATTAACTCGTATATTTCTGGCAATAACACGAGATATCTGACTCACATGAAGACTATGAGTTAGCCTTGTTTTCATAGAATCAGAGTATAGAGAGTGAAAAACTTGTGTTCTATATTGTAGTTTATGGAAAGATTTTGAATAAATAATGCGGTCTCGATCACGTACAAAATCGCAACGAAAGGGATCTTCTGGAATTTCATACTTTCTCTTATACCTTACGTTTGACTTAAGAGCATACATATTGTGAGAAATATTTTTTAATTAGGATCAAATACGATATACTATTTCATGTTAAAAATACACTAAGATGATACACAATTATGATTTACAATCAAGATAAAACACATACACATATAAAAATAGCTTCCTGGAATGTAAATTCCATTCGAGCACATATAAGCAGTGTCATACAATTTATAAAGGAAGAATCTCCTGATATTATTTGTCTTCAAGAAATTAAAGTGACAAACGATCTTTTTCCTTCTTCTATTTTTAACGATTTAAATTATAACTGCTATGTTAATGGACAAAAGTCATACCATGGAGTTGCTATCTTAAGTCGTTTTCTATCTGAAGATACTCAATATCAGTTTGATTCTATTACTATGTCTGATAATAATGCTAGTAAAAGATTTATTGAAATCACTGTTATCGTTAATAAAAAAGAAATTACTATTGCATCTATTTATGCCCCTAATGGCAATCCCATAAACTCAAATAAATATACATACAAAAAAGAATGGTATGAATATTTTCATCAATATCTCCATAAAAATAGAGAAAAGGATTATTTTTTTGTACTAGGAGATTTTAATATTGTACCTCATCGTAAGGATGTATATGCTCCAGAAAATTTTATCAATGATGCAGTTTTTTGCGAAGAAATGGTTTCCATGTTTCATGAAAAAACTCTGGGTACAAACTTTTTAGATGTTCAAGATTACTTTGTACCATCAGATCAAAGACATGAATATTATACTTATTGGAGTTATAGAGGTGGATGTTGGTATAAAAACTATGGTTTACGATTAGATCATGCTCTTGTATCTCGAAAAAACATCAATCATGTTATATCGATACACACACATAAAGAGACGCGTGGTCATATCAAACCTTCAGATCATGCTCCCATATGCCTTAATATCGAAATATAAAAACATTGAAGCACTTAGAAAAAAAGAAAATAATAAGAATCAAGTACAATAAACACTTGAAAAGACACAAAATGTGAAAAGAATTTATATGAAATTTTATATTGTATAATAATAGATAATTAAGACATGCTTTCAAAATTTTATATTGTATAATAATAGATAATTAAGACATGCTTTCAATATGTCGCGTAATTTCCACTAACTGATTACGAAGGTGCGCCATCTCTTCCTTAGTTTTTGAAATAATCTCTTTTTTTGCTTTTTCTATAAAAAGAGGATTATCCATTTTTTTCTTTAAAAGATAATACTCATTTTTTATTTTTATCTCTTTCTTGGAAAGATGAGCTATTATTTTTGTGCTATCATTGAAACTTATATAACAATCAAAGAAATTACATTCTACTTTAATAAAAGAATAAGTAGGTACTTTGTCAATATGTATAAGAAATGGAGATTTTATTTTACATAAAGAACGTAGCATTTTGTAATAATCTTCAAGACAACATTCTTGTCTATACATAAAGGAGATAGATATTGTATCTTTATAAGATATTCCTAGATAATGTCTTAAAGAACGTATTTTGTATATAGCATCATAAATATCAGATGCTAAAAAGTGCTTATCGTATGATAATAAAGACTTTTTATATACAATGTTTAAAAGAGTATCACTTTGATTAAATACGTCTGTATAAATACTATCCGTTGTGAAAGGCATAAATACATGGGAAATATTTAATATACTATATAAACAAAAACACAGAGTCTGAAGAGATTCTTGTGAAAAGTCACTGTATTTATATGATTCAATATAACGATCAGAAAAATCACTTTTGACGAAATGCATGATAGATTTTACAGCTAACTGAAAATCATAGTTAATCATATAGTTGTCCACATCATTACATAAGTTTTGTATTCGATGGAGAATAAGATGATTAAAAACACTAAAACATTGTAAGGGTGGCTCTGTAAAAACAACAGAGTTGCATTTATTATATTCGTTTTTCACAAAAAATGCTACATTGGTAAATTTTGTAACAAAATTACGTGACTGTAATACTTTTTCCTCAGAAAAAGAAATAACCTGATTCTGCACAGGCATAGTCATAAGAGTTAAACGTAAGGCATCAGATCCAAAATTTTTTATAACAACAAAAGGATCAACAACATTCCCTTTTGTTTTTGACATCTTTTGGCCTTTTTCATCAACAATAAGACCATGCACATAAACCTTTGAAAATGGTACATGATTATTGTGCAAAAAAGATTGCATTAGCATTCTTGTTACCCAAAAATACAAAATATCACCACCAGTCACAAGTAAAGAAGAAGTAGGTATTTTGTGCTTTTGAAGACCCAAAAAAACCCATAGAGAAGAAGAAAACCAAGTATCTAAAACATCTTGATCTTGTACAAGAGGTGTATATTTTTTATGCAAACAATAAGCTTGATTTTGAGCCTCTTCCACGCTATGAGCACAAAAACTATTACCATCCGAATCATACCAAACAGGTATTTTATGTCCCCACCATATCTGACGAGAAAGACACCATGGCTGTGGCTTTTGCAACCATTCTTTTAGGTATTCGAAATGTCTTTTAGGAATAAAGGAAACGTTCTCTTGAATGTAAGAAAGTAAATCTTTGCTAATTCTAGGTATATCAAGAAACCATTGACTTGTTAGTATAGGTTCTAAAAGACACCCTGACCTATCACCTATAGGACAAAAAGTGATAATATCTTCCTCTTTTTCTATGAAATTATTCTCATATAAGGACTCTATTACTAAGTCTTTCAACTTACTCAAAGGCATATTTCTATAAAAATGAGGAACGTTATCATTTGATAGTAAATTTTCATCAAATATACTGATAGCATCAATGCCTAGTTTTTTACTTCTTCTAAAATCCTCTATATCATGAGCAGGCGTTACTTTCACAGCTCCACTGTAAGAAGACATATCAACACTATCATCAGACAAAATGGGAATAGAACGATTACAAATAGGAACTACAGCTCTATGTCCGATGAAAGAAAGATACCTCTCATCTTCAGGATGCACAACAATGGCTGTATCTCCAAAAAGAGTCTCAGGACGAGTAGTTGCAACAGTAATATACTGTTCATCACACGTAGATTCCAGGGCATAACGAATATAATATACAACAGTTTTATGCTCTTTTTGTTTTACCTCTAAATCAGAAACATACGTGGAAAAAAGAGAATCATAGTATACAACATAGTCATCTTTATATATAAGATCCTTGTCATACAGACTAACAAAGAAGTCTCTTACTCCTTTACAAAAAAAAGAATCAAGAGTGTACTGAGATTTATCCCAAAGACAAAATACTCCCATAGCCTGCACCTGTTTCTTAATTCTAGAAAAACATTCGTCCTTCCAAATATCCGCATAAAGAAAAAAATCACCCTTATGTATCTCTGAAACAGAAATACCTTTCTCTCTGGACATCTTGTCTTTAATAATCATCTGGCCTGCTATGCCAGCATGATCGTAACCAGGTATAAGAAAGGAACTTAAACCCTTCTTCCTTTTATATCTACACAAAACATCCTGTATAATAAGATTTAAAGCATGACCAATATGCAAAGAGCCAGTAATATTAGGTGGAGGCAAGAATATAACATGATCAGCACGGGAGGAATCTAAACCTCTAGACCATCTTATATCCCAATCATCGTAAGACAAAGCTACTTAAATATACTAGAAAAAGTAGACTTTATTTCTTCTTTTACAATACTCTGAATAAACAAAAGAAATCTCTCATCCTCCATAAGTTTATTGACTAAAAATTGACAAACATCATCTGATAAAAATTTAGAATGAAGAGAATTACCAACAGCATCAACAAGAGAATTAAACAAAAGAAAAACACTATGCTCCTCTGTATTTCCACTATCACGAGCACTCGTCTCAGAAATACTTCTGCTCTTAGTAATAGCTTCCTTTAACCTTTCGGAATGAAGAGAAAGACTTCTTCTATCATCAGACTCCTTCTTGACAGAACGAGCTAGACGACTCTTAAAATCATTCAACAAAGTTGAAGGTACATCCTTAAGAGGATAGTCAATATCGTTATCTTTTTCAGAAAGATCAAGGGCAGATGTTGAAGATAAAGAAGAATCTAAACTAGAATCAGGAGAAGATGAATCCAAAGTTTCTTTAATTGATCTAAAAATTTGTTCCATACTCACAAGCGACAAAAAACACTAAAGCGAGATTCTAGCATAAAAATAAAAAAAATCAATTAGGAAAAAATAATTGTTTAACAAAAAGTTTAGATAAATAAAATATTACACATGAGCACAATCATTTAATACCTAAAGTGCATAAATAAAGTTAACCTACATCACAAAGCTCAATGAAAAATGTACTAAAATAAAAAAATCTCGTGATTGTTTCATATTATATATAATTCTATAAATAGAAGGAAGCATATTAGTCATATAAAATACCATTCTCACTTTAAATGAATATAATACAAAACATCTTCTACTATATAACTGACTGAAATAACATTGTCTCTTCTTGTAGAGAATTAATAGTATAACATGTTAAGAAGTGATCTTTATGAACAAGATATATCATTGAGCCATTCTTATCTACATATGACAACCATGATTCATGAATATTTGGCTGGATACAACATACTGAGTGAAATAATGTATCAGAAAAAGATATATTGCTTGTTAAAAATACATTAGATACACCATACTTTTTCACATTATCCATAGCCTTTGTCATAAAACTGGAAGAGGATTCAGTAACAAATACATTTTTAAAAACCTTTGAAAGTACAAAGGCTATAAAGGAGTCACCACCAGGTATAACTAAAATATTATCTCTATTTTTCATGGTATAAAGATAATTCACAATACGCACAATATCCCTTAAAGGTATAAAAAAACGATTGTCAATGTAAAAGGGATAATCTGAAAGTGTTTTTTCTAAAAAATCACCAAAACAAAAATCATCTCTATGAAAAGAATTAAATGCATTCTTCACTTCATCGTGAGGAAAAGAAAGTGCATGCATTTGCATTTGATAGTTTTCTTTATAAACCATTTATTTATTCTCTATATTTAAATGAGGTGTATTAATAAAAGTAACATTGTAATTAAGATAATAAAGGAAAAAACTTTAAAATCAACTTGTTTTTTTTACACAAAAAAGTATATCATAGAATGTTATCTTTTTATGGCCTGATGGCAGAGTGGTGATGCAGCAGCCTGCAAAGCTGTGTACGATGGTTCGATTCCGTCTCAGGCCTGATATTTGATTTTAGTGTTAATACATGCTATCATCTCTTATTCTATTTTCCCCGATAGCTCAGTGGTAGAGCAGACGGCTGTTAACCGTCTGGTCGTAAGTTCGAATCTTACTCGGGGAGTTCCATTCCCTTTGATGTTTCCTTTTTTTATGATCGTTGGTATCATTCAATACTCATCTCTTCCTGGCAGACCATTAGAAAATTCTTACATTATATTACAAAAGTATAAAGAACTTGTATCTCTAGGAGCAGATATCGTTGTTACTCCTGAATTATCTCTTACATCGTACAATATGAAAGATATTTTTCTTAATAAAGTATTTGTATCAAAATGTTTTCATGCTGTTAACATATTAAAAGAAAGTATTGAAAGTAAACCTCTTATAGTAGGACTGCCTATATTATCCAATGAATGTAAGCCATATAATGCTCTATGTGTACTACAAAACAATGCTATTCGATACACGTATCGCAAACATCATCTTGTTAATGATGGTATTTTCCAAGAAAAGAGATTTTTTTCCGAAGTAAAGGAAAAACTCTCCATTGATCCATTTATATATAATGGTTATCGTATAGTGTTTATGATTTGCGAAGATGCCTGGCATCATAAGATGTATAACTACTATGCAAAAATATGTCCTGATATTATAATTACTATAAACGCTTCTCCTTTTCGCATAGGCATTCAAGAAAAAAGGAAAAAAGTAATAGGTACACTTTATCATCAATACTTTAGCAAAGATATAACTCTTGTCTATGCTAATTGTTATGGAGCATATGATGAAATGACTTTTGATGGAACTTCTTTCATTATACACAATACACATCATTATGAGTATCTTGCATCATGGAAAAGTGATACCAAAATGATCAAATGTAGAACAAAGCAGAAATTATACCTATCTTCATCTAGAGAAAATCACCCAGAGAATATACACGTAATACCTCAAAAAAATAGTGAATTTTATCATATTTGGCAATCTCTTGTTCACAGCGTAAGAAGCTATGTGACACTTAGTCCCTTTTCACAGTGTGTTGTTGCTTTATCTGGTGGTATAGATTCTTGTCTATCACTATATATATGTCATGAAGCTTTAGGAAAAGAAAATGTTGTAGCCCTATATATGCCATCTTGTTATAATTCGTTGTCCACTCAGAATATGGTAGACAAGATAATTGAAACATTACATATTAAAAATACATGCATTAATATAGATAACATACATAATATGCTACTTGAAATATTCTCTCAATCCAAAGAAAACTTATCCTCTACAATACATAATATACAATCTCGACTAAGAGGACTCATATTATCCACATATGCCCAGGAAAACAATCTCCTTATTATAGGAACATCTAATCGCACAGAATTAGCTCTTGGTTATGGTACATTGTATGGAGATATGATTGGAGCATATAACCCTCTAAAGGATCTTTATAAAACAGATATATACAACCTCACATCATGGCATATAGCAACATATAACACTATACCTCAAAATATTTTGAACATTACTCCTTCAGCAGAACTTTTCCATAATCAAAGTGATGAAGAAGACATAGGTTTACTATACCAGCAAATAGACGACATATTGTCTTATCTTCTAGAAGGACAAAATATGACAAATAACTATGACAAAAAAATAATTGATAACATATCTTTCATGATAACAAAAAATGAATTTAAAAGACAACAAACACCTCCCGGGTGTATATTGCGTGATACTTCGTTTATTTCTGGAAGGAAATATCCTCTTTTTCCTCATATTCTTCATGCATAATTTGTTTTCATTCGCATATTATCCTATTTATAACTAGATATCCATATTCCTTATGATTATTACTCGATTTGCACCAAGTCCTACAGGAGATTTGCATATAGGTAATGCTCGCATAGCATACTTAAATTATTTTTTTTCCTCTCAATTTAATGGAATATTTATTCTTAGAATAGATGATACAGACAGAAGTGAATACTTTTCCGTGGAAAATATCATAAAAAGCTTGAAATGGATTAATATACACTATGATATGCTTATATATCAATCAAAAAGACATGATATATACCAGAGATATTTCTCTCTTATGAAAGAACAAAATCTAGTGTATCCCTGTTATGAAACGACAAAAGAATTACAAGAACAGAGAGAAGAGCAAAGAAAAAAAGGTAAACCTCCCATTTATAATAGATCATCTCTACATGTTCCACAAAAATCTAGAAAAATATCTCACTGGAGGTTCTTGTTACCTGATAATGGACATACAGAATGGTATGATATAAATAATAAAAAAATTTCCATATCAACCTCTCAATCATTTTCTGATCCTGTTATTATGAGAGAAGATGGAACATTTCTGTATACATTTACCAATGTTATTGATGATATTGAATGCAAAATAAGTCACATTATAAGAGGCGCAGATCATATTGCTAATTCTGCTATACATATTGAAATTATGAAATCCCTGAATCACGCTATTCCACAATTTGTGCATATACCCCTTATTTATGATGAACAAGGACAACCATTATCAAAAAAGAACGGAAAATTTTCCCTGAGTGCATTACAAAAACAAGACTACTATCATGATACTATTATAAGAAGCATAGTACCAATTGATACGATAAAGAAAAAGAAAAATAAGGAAAATTTTTTCCACAACATATCCTTCGATACTTTCTCATATTCTTATTTGTACAAAAAACACATACAGTATCTCCAAAAATCATCCCACACTTCTGTTAACAATATTGTAAAAAAGAAATACGATGTATGTATTACAAGTAATTTCTGGAACATCATAAAAAATAACGTTAATTCCTATAAAGATGTATATGTATGGTATATAATACTACACAAAACCTCTTATAAAACACAAAAAGAATATAAAAAACATATTAAAGACAACATATTTTTCTTACATGATATATTAGATAGAACAGACTTCATCTATAGCATTTTAAGTAAAAAAAATACTTATGATGATGTTATAAAAAGCTTTATAACACAGGTTTATTCTCATAAAAAAGAAGTAATGAAACTCATTCGTTGTATTCTTACAGGAGAGTCGTTGGGACCATCATTAAAAAATATATTCGATTATCTATCTGAAGACATTAAGAGAGAGAAAACACGCTTTTTCATTGATACTATTCAACAAGATGATGATATGTGACAATATCTAAGGGGAAATAAGAAAATACTTCCACTCATTACATATACACTTCTTATTCCTCTCCTTATCACATAATATAAAATAATAATCTACAAAAAAGAGAAAACATATACAGTAGTGATTTTATGCAATAGCAGAAATATCTTAGTCATGATAAAGCGAAATAACATCATCTTCTAAAAAAAGATAATGAGCATTATCAAAAATACCATTTTCCACTACACCATGGATGCTATTAATCACTTGACTTATTTCCTGAGGATCGTTATTACTAGGAGAGTTTTCTATAAAATATTCTACAATATACCTATTATTATCAGTAATAAAAATGTTTTTATCATGATTAAAACGTAATTCACGATAGAATGTTATTTTTCTACTTTGAAATATGTTATCAATTCTTTTTATAGTATCTAAATATCTGAATGTATCTATCTCTATAGGAAGAATGCATTGGGAAAATAAGTTATCCTGTGTTACATATTTATCTCTTGATGCCATAATAATTCTTTTTTTCGATGCAAGAGCAAGCATTTTTTCTCGAAATAAAGCACCACCAAGACCTTTTATACTACATAAAGTATCATCAATACGATCTGCACCATCTACCATAACAGAAAGAGATCCTACATAAGAATTATCTAAACATTTATACTTATACATACTATCTAAGTGAATAGAAGAAATATGCGAAAAAAGATTCATCATACTAGTAGAACTCATAACAAAAAATGGCATGCGCTGCACATCAAGGCAAATAAGATTTTTCATAAGTACATAAAGAAAAACCATACTTGTAGTTCCTGATCCAATACCAATTACATAGCTTTCATTGGTATTTTCTATATCAGTCATTAATAATGACACTACACTTGATGCTATACAGACTTTTTTATCTAGATTATCTTTAAAAAGAAAATGGAAATGACTCATATCATAGTAAATACTATTAATAAGAGAAGAAATACTATTCATTATTATGTGTACGTGTTTTTTTATGTATAATGCGGAGCTTTCCTCTTTCAATAGCAATACTATTATCAGGGATATCATGATTAATAACAGATGCTGCCGCAATAAAAACCTTATTTCCAATATTTCGTGGAGCAATAATGGATGCATGAGAACCAATAAATGTGTTATCACCCACATTAGTACAGAACTTTCTTTTACCATTGTAGTTACAAAAAACAACAAAAGCACCAATATTAACGTCATGCCCAATATTTACATCACCAATATAGGACACATGAGCTATTTTTGATCTATCACCTATACGTACGTTTTTCATCTCTACATAGGAACCAATATGACAAAAATCACCACTACGAATACTGTAACGAAAATACGCGTGAGGTCCTATTTTATTATTTTTCCCTATGTGAGAATCAGTAATGTGCGAAAATGAAAACACAGATGAATAATCTCCTAAAAATACATTTGGACCAAAAAAAATATGAGGAAATAAAGTAACACCTTCACCTACTTGAAAGTTATAGCCAAATGATATACTTTTTTTATCATAAATATAACCACCTTTATTTATAACAGAAACGCACATTTTATCATGAAAAATGTTTTTTGCTCTATCAAATTCCTCTGGAGTGTTAATTCCTAAACATTCTTCATAATGAGATAAGAGAGCACAACTGATATATCCCTTACGTCTTCCTAAATGCACGATATCAGTTAGTTTATATTCTTTACTGGGAATAGACATGATATGAGAAACAGTCTTTCTTAAATGTTTAGCATTAGCAGCAACAATACCTGAGTTATAGAGATTCTTTTTATTTGTAAATAATCTTCTTACCCTTCTCTTCTTTTTTCTTTCTTTTATAGATAAAATATATTTTCCCTTAGAACAAGATTTAATAATACCATACTGATTATTATTATGATCAGAAAATGCTAAAAATGAAAAAGAGTATTGAGAAAGAGAATTATATAATTTTTCAATACTGTTACTAGAAATAAATGGAGTGTCACTATAAAGAATAATAATATTTTTATAATCTACATTACAAAAGGAGAAAAAAGTATCAATAGCATCAGCTGTCCCTCTTTGCTCCTTCTGCTGAATAATATGAATACCTGTGAGATTATTCTTATGTAGACACTCTTTCATGCTTTTTACTATATCAGGCTTAATAATAATATATATAGAAGATAAATGAACAAATTTTCTCGCTAACATTACAGACCAGCATACTAAAGGCATATCACCTATAGAAAAGAAAATTTTAGATAAAGAGTTTCCCATTCGTGAACTATTACCAGCTGACAGTATCACAAATGCTGTATTTTCAAAATTTACGCTCATATTCAAAATAAAACTACACAATATACGAAGATTCTTTTATAACATTGTTCAAAATTTTTCTTATACCAAAGGATCCTGTATAAGAAGAAAATAAACCTATATCATCTGTAATAAAGGCATTTTTAATTTGACATAACATATCATTATAATGATTAGAAAATAAAGGTATAGAATGCATGTAACGATAAACGCCAAGAAAACTGTAAGAATCTGAAGATAAACTAAAAGTACTGTACAAAAAATCACGAATAATCTTATGTATTGAAGAATCAGCACGATGAATGATACTATTATAACTAAACCCTCCTAAAAAGAAAGTTAATAATGTATAAAATTTTTTCCTTTTTATAAGACAACCTTTAATAGGACTACAGGTATCCATAAATGTAAATCCAAGCCCTAAATGCTGAAAACAATTAACATTGCAAAGTACATGTACAGTAATAAAGCTGACTTCATCAAATGACCTTAGCATATTTGATACGTGAGGATATTTATTTTGTAAAAAAGAGGCAGCTTGTTTCGAAGGTATGCACAAAAGTGTTTTTTTATTTTGTACTGATTCTATACTAATAGATGATTGCAGATATATATTGACATTAGCCATAGATATAAGTTTATTTTTTAATCTCTCTACTAAGACACCCGTGCCTCCTTTAATAGAGACGGTATTTTTTTTAAAAAAACTAAATATGTTTCTTTTTTTTTGAGAAAAAAAGTAATCACAAAAACACATCACACTTACTTCTCGAGATGATGCACCAAAAGTAACATATAGTATAGAATCAATAGCCAATATAGAGTCATACGCAAAATTTAATGCACAAAGATATTCATATAAGTTACTATAATGGACATAATCTTTCTTATACAACTCACGCATTTTCATAATACGCAAATAATCTGCGAAAAAAAAAGGTCTTTTAATAAAATTTCCTTGAGAAGATAGAAAATATTTCTCATTTTTATGAAAAACAATATCAACATTAAGTTTTTTACATAATGACAATATCTCTTGAGAGTATAGAAAAAAACGAGCACTACAATCTAGATGAAATACATCATCATAATGACTATACATCACTGTCTTAATAAGACCACCTAAAGACTTTTCTTTTTCGTGCAAAGAAACATAAAAACCTTTTTGAGCTAGAAAATAAGACCATAAAAGACCAGAAATACCACCTCCTAAAATTGTGATTTCTCGGTTAGTAAAAAAATTTCGTGAAGCAACTAACATAAAACTAAAAAAGAGAACTAAAACTTTTCTCATGAGTATGATGTATTGAGATATTTCTCTTATCATCAAACAAAGAAGCTACTAATCTTCTAAAAGGATTAATAGTATCAGTCATACTAATACAGTGAGATCCCACAGTAATAATATTATCCTCTACTAGTTCTTCTATAAGACTTTTTTTACTATTAAGTAATATATCAGTATAGGAGTCTTCCCATGAAGTCTCTCCATATATCATAATACTCATAACATGATCTCTTAATTTTTGTTCTTTTTTACTAATAACATGAGAAAGAACATAGTATGCACCGTATTTATTTATATAGGATTCATAATCCCACATATTTTTGGAATTCTGCACATAAGAATTGTAACTAGAGCTAATAGCAGATACACCATAACCTATGACATTGTTAAAATTTTTCGTCGTGTATCCCATAAAACTCCTACCTACTTTTCTCATCTTATAACATGTATACATGGGATCTTTTTCAAGACAAAAATGATCCATTCCAATAGAACAATAGCCTATAGATACAAGAAATTTATAAGACTTTTTATACATTAAATATTTATTATATCCCACAAGAATATGGTTAGATTTGTTATTCTGACTTGGATGTTTCCAGGGAACATGAGCATAAGAATAAAAAGCAATCCTTTCAGGATAAGTATCCTTAATAAAACATAGAGTATTTTCAATATTATCTATGTTTTGCATAGGAAGACCATAAACAATATCAAAGTTAATACATTCGAATCCTTTGTTTCTAGCATAATATACAAGATTTTTTACAAGATCAACATCTTGTATTCTGTTAATAGATTTCTGTACTTCCAAATTAATGTCCTGAATTCCAAAACTAAGACGATTATACCCTAATCGATAAAGAGTATCGATGTGCTTTTCTGTTGTAATTCTAGGATCTATTTCAATAGAAATTTCTGTTTTTGAGTTAATGTGTGTGCCCAGATCTTTATATATAAACTCCATGATCATTTCAATTTCTTCACAGGACAAAAATGTAGGAGTTCCTCCTCCTAGATGAATATTTTCTAAAAAAATGCCTGATTTTATGCGATTATATACATGATATAAATAAAAATTATGCTCCTTTAAAAGAGTCTGAATATAAGGTTTGTTATAAAAATCCTTTTTAGTAACAACTTTATTACAAGCACAAAAGGTACATAAGCTCCTACAAAATGGTATATGTATGTAAAGAGAAAATGATTGAAAATTATCAATATCACATCGTAGATGCTCACAATGCTCATAAGAATTTAGAGGCCTCATCCAGTCAAGAATAACTGGATAACTAGTATATCTTGGCACCTTGACATCATACTTAATAAAAGTATCTTCACTAAACATAAAAAAAACTTACATTCATAAAAAACAACAATAAATCCTATACACAGGCACTAATATATACTAGCACGAAAATCACGTATTCTCTGTACAAAGTCTATAACGTATTTACTTTGTGTCTTTGGGGGAATGCCATGACCTAAACCAATGCTCAGTCTACGAATATCTTGCATAGAAATAGATCTCACGACACTAAAGAATTCCTCACACATAGTATAATAGTAATCATCGTCATAAGAAAAAATATGAGGATTACAATTGCCATAGATGCATTTTTGACATAAAGACATAACTTTACATAAGTCAATTTCATGAGAAACACCTATAATATCACAAATATCACTTCTATCTATACAAATTGCTTGTTCTACATTGCGTGTATATGTATAGTACAATATGGGAAGCGATGGAAAAGATGATCTTAATCTATCTACCAGAGGCACTAAGACATTAATAGCATACTTGGTAAAATAGTCTATATCATCAATATAACCTGAACAAGTATCAAAAATAGCACAACAATTTGCTCCTGCAGATATCTGAACAGATATTTGTTTGTATAAAACAGGTGTAATAGCATCAATAAAAACATCATAACGTCCATCAAGAATACCATTATATGCTTCTTCTGATACTCCCTTTTTGCCTCCACCACCAGTAATAAAAAAATGATATAGAGTAAATATACCTCCTACAAATCCAATTATATTAGCATTTCTACCCATAAATAACTTTAAAAGACGAATAGATGCTCCTTGAAAACTAAAATCGATGTCAGCATCATTACAACAAATAATATCATTTTTTTTGCGATAACAAGGTACAATAATAGGACTAGGTGTAAAGGAAACATCAGCTCCGATACATTTTAAGGAAAAAAGAATATCAGAAAAAAGAATAGCATAATCTAGATCAATATCAACATATGCATTATACGCAACAAGAGCAGAAAGACAGTGATTATAACACAAATCATTAAAAGTATAGCTCTTTTTTAATAGTTGATACTTATTTTGATAACGACCTGCTTGGCGCATGAACCATATAGGAAATGGTGAATTACGATGTACAAAGTCGTGATATGATATATTCATAATACATCTTCCATCATGGGTAAAACATTGGGCGCATGATAGGCACCATACGTAATAATACTATCAGCCCCGGAACGTAAGAAAGAAATCCAAGACTCTAAAAGAACATGAGAAAAGCTCATACCTGTATCTTTACTTAACAAAAACATAGAATGATATTCACTCAGTATCTGAAATATACATATAGGGATAACATATTTTTGATTTGCATAATAACATATATCAAGAGATAGGGAACTTGGTTTTATAATGAAAATATCACAACCCTCTTTCATGTTATGTTCAAGGGAATTGTATGCAGCTTTACTTGAAAAAAGAGGATTTTGGATATTTTTCAAAACAATGGAAGAAGATGAAACATTACCAATATCACGAAAAACCTTATATAAAGAAGTTCTAAATTTGACAGCATAGCTCATAATTGGCACATGACAGTAGTCATTATGATCTAAGACATTACGAATAGCACTTACTCTGCCACTTAACATATCACTGGGAGCAATACAAGAAGATCCTGACTGCACACATACAAGAGAAAGATCAGCAAGGAGAGAAATACTCTTTACATTATCTACGTTACCGTCTTGTGTATAAAAACAACATTGATTATTTTTTTGCCATACACAATGACATATATCAGAAATAATAAAAATAGTATCACCAAATCGTTCCTTAATATTCCTAATACATAATGCATATTCCTGGCAATAGGTATCAAAACAATCATTAACAGAAGGATAAAAAAACAACAAAAAACGCGAAATGCCCTTTTTACAAAGATCATCCAGATAAAAAAGGACATCACTTATGGGGAAAATAGAAATATTATACATCACCTTAATATCTTTTAGCTTATTACTGATAAACACAGGTTGAATAAAAGTACTAAGGGATAAAAAACGACCTTTAAGAAATGATCTAGTATGCTTGTTATTATACAGCCTTGTATAGAAGTCATTACTCATGCTGATGGTATTATAATGAAGAACAAAAATTAGTAAAATAGTCCATCTATTTTAAACACTGAAGCCAAGACGAATAGGAATAGTAATACCTTACATCACAACTACAATGGAGCCATGATACCACTAAATCATATGTTTTTCCACATAAACAACAATGAATGTATTTTTTATCAATATTTAAATAAGAATATAAAAAGCGAAAAACAAAAAAATCAGACCAAAATATATAATAACAGGATTTAACATGATGTATAACTTCTTTATTTATATCTAAAGAAATATGATATGACTTAATATGATGAAAAAAACTATCTACACAAGCACGTGAATGAGCAATAATGCTCCAATAATCTCTATGAGGATTTCCTAGAATAGATAAGAAAAAGAAAAAACTTTTTTTAGAAAAGCCAAGGCCATCAAAGGATATTTCAACCCAAAAATTTTTTTTTGCAATACGTTTCCAGGTATCTACACCACTACACCATATTCTATTAATTTTATCATCTTGTAAAAAATCAATAGGCAAATGAGATGCTTTTGATATATACACAGATTGTCTACATAATGGTTTGTCTACATGCAAAGAATACCTTATCTTTTTAATAAGACGTGTATCATAAGATCGTGACAATGGTATTGTATGTAATCCATGACCATATTTGTACTGATAGCTGCCATTTCTTCTTTTTTGAAAACATATAATATCCTTTTCATTTTTCTTCATAGAAAAAACAAAGAAATAGCGAGATGTATATTCTTTATGTCTATGAATATGAGTATCATAATGGTGAAGATATTTTCGTAACAATAGTGCATTCTTATTATGTCGTAAAGCATAAAAAGATAAGCAGCTATCACCTAAAGCTTGAGAATATTGAATAGGCAAAATCATTTTCATGCATTGATGTTGCAAACAATCACGAAATTTATCCCTCATATAACAGGAAATATACTCACTATAAACAAGAGGAATAATCACACCATGAAGAGAAAATGAATGTATTTTTTCTAAAGCACTATATATACATGAAAGGTGACTACCACGAATATATGAATACAAATAAGGAGGTATTAACGATATAATATTATCCAAATAATCATCTTCTTTAATACCTAAATAGCCTATCTTAAGACAAGAAAAAGTACTGTAGTAATGATAATATCTTTTATGCAAAAAAAGTATATCATGATAAAAACATTGACGAGCCACGGCACATAAAATAATATCTTTATTGTATCTTTGAAAAAAATTACCGTGATATCCATTAGTACAAACAATATCGATACCTTGGCTACATAGTAAATTATATATATCCTTACTATGTACAAAGTTAAGCTGATATGGGGAGAACTTGCCTTGTAAAAGATATCTCACATGACTTTCTAAAAGCAGAGAAAGATATTTTTCATAATGAAAACCTATTGTGAATCTATCATCTTGTATCATTATGATTTTATAAGTAAATCTATATGATCTACAAGATAATTGATATGAACATCAGAATGCAGTGGAGAAAGAGTTATGCGTAGACACTCCTCTCCCTTAGCAACTGTTGGATAATCTATATATTGAATGTACATACCTAAATAACAAATACTATATTCCATACATGCATCTCGTGATTTTTTGTGCAATGGAATAGACGTGATATGAGATGTATTAGGATAAAAATGTATCTTTTTCCTTTTCAATGCCTTGCGCAATAAAGATACTACGTTATGATGTTCTGTACGCAAAAGACGACCCTCTTCCTCTTGTATCAAAGTAATAGCACGAATAGAAGAGGCTAAAATAAAAGGAGATAAAGAGGTAGTAAAAATAAATCCAGATCCCACTGTTCTAATAGATTGAATAATATCAGAATAAGAAGATATATACCCTCCTGAACATCCTATTGATTTTCCGAGAGTTCCTACAATAATGTCAATATCATCAAAGTAAAAAGAGAGTCCAGAACCATTATCACCATATAGTCCTATACCATGTACATCATCAATAATTGTCATGGCATTGTATTTACTAGCTAATGCAATAATATCTTTGATAGGTGATATTGATCCTGTAATTGAATATACAGATTCAAAAACAATAATTTTGGGTATACTGACATGATACTTTTTCAGTTGTTCTTCTAGATGATTCATATCATTATGGTGAAAAATATTTTTTTCACAACGAGAAAGACGAATACCATCAATAATAGATGCGTGATTTTTAGAATCAGAAAAAAATACACATTCATTTTTCATAATTGTACCTAGTGCTGACATAAGTGTGACATTAGCAGAATAAGCAGAATTAAAAAGAATAGCTTTATCTTTATTGTGAAAAACAGATAAAATATCCTCTAATTCATTATGTAATGATGTTGTGCCTGTAATGTTTCTTGTTCCGCATGTTCCGGAACCATATTTTCTTGCCGATATACAACCTGCATCAACAATACCTTTGTGAAGAGAGAGTGCAAGATAATCATTACTAGAAAAAACAATATTATCATACCATTGACCTTGGCATAAGACAGAAACATAAGGATATTTATCCCTGGATCTTTTAATAGGATAAAAATTTCTGAAAATATTGTTTTTATGAAGATTATCTACATAAGATGCAAAAAAATTTTTATATATAAACATGACACACAAAAAATTAACAACGCCCCCACTCTTCTCATATTTTAGAATATAAGGATATTTTGAGATTATACCAGCATTAAAAAACACATAATACATACTAACACATAACCATAGTAAGGATTATGACAAAGAGGAAATGTTTATATAAAAATACTGAAAATCAGATATTTTAATTAATTTTTTTCTTTAATTAAATTTATTTTAATGTTATAAACTTTGCAAGTCTCATATTTATACTGGGAAATAGGAGATTTTAATTTTATACAAGAATAGAAACTGAGGGTATTATGAAACACAATTTAACAAAATACGTAATAGTATTTTTCTTAATTATATGTCTTGTGATAATATTTTTTGTATCGTTAAACAATGTACAGCAGGAAATAGTAGATGATAAAGAGGAAGTTCTCATTTACTCTCTGAGACATTACAAGGGAGAACAAGAAATACTTGAAAGTATAGCAAATGCCCTTAACATTAAAATAAAATATGTTGCCATCAAAAATGATAATTTCGAAACAACATACAGAAATCAAAAGCCAGATATTCTTATCTTATCCAGTATGAGAGATATAGCTACTTATAGACAATTTACTAATGGTGAATCTGAAAGTATAAAATATAGAGAAGAAGATCTTTTTTTTTACTTAGACAAAAATTTGAGAGGAGAAGACTGGCATCCATTAACTATGAGAGGTAGGTTTCTCTATATGAAAAGTGATCAGGAGTTGCACCCACGCTATAAAAGCTTAGATAGTTTCTTAGATGTTGCTGATGCAGATTATATCGATAATATTTGCGTAGGAACATGGTTAAAATCATACAATATGACATTATTGAGTTATGTTATCACACATTTAAAATATAGAGGATCTGTGGATCCAAAAGAAGACGCTCGTATTTGGTTAAAAAAAATGCTTGCTAAAACATCAGTTAATCCGCCCCCAGGTGGAGATAGATCTCAAATGATAGCTGTAGGAAAGGGAGATAGTAGATGTGATTACTCTATAGGTAATCACTATTATGGATTTCTTGATCATCCTAAAAACACAAAAGACATAATGTACGACTATGTCAAACCCCTCTTGGGTTACTACAGCAAGATTAATTATGACTACAATAATTCTGAAGAACTCTTTGATTTGTATACATATACACAGGGAAGTGTATATTATGATGTGTCTTCTATCATGATTTTTTCTGAACATCCTAAAGTCAAAACAATATTTCATTCTATTTTAGATCCTGTAAATCTAAGAAAATATGCCACAATAGGATCAGATCTACCTTCTTTTGTATTTTCTCCCTTTACATATGAGTTGGAGAAAATAATTTCATCTCATCATTGTTATGATAAAGCACAGAAACATCGCTACCCTCTAGCTATTTTATTTGTTAGAGATAAGGGATCATGTGCAATTGTAGATATACGTTCAGTTATTTCTTCGTACGCTAAAATAAACATGAATGAGGTTATAGATAATATGCCAATAGCTCTAGAATTACTAAAAAAAGAAATAAAATAAAAAAAATGTTATTTCGTGAAAAAATTCTTTTTATTTAAAAATATAGTACTTATTACGCCTTTTTTTATGCCTCTTGCGTTTCTTCTTATATCAAATGCAAGAAGTATATCTTTAGATCAATTGTTTTTTGTATCTGAAAACATATTTTCGAAAAAGACTATACTTAATACGTTCATGATAACATTCTTTGGATCTTTTTTTAGTTGTATGGTAGGACTACTTCTTGCTTTAAATACTTTTTTTATGCAGCCTTTTTGCAAAAAATTTTTCCATTTATGCATGTTTTTTCCTATGGCATTACCTCCTTTCATCTTAGCATATTTTTATACTGATTGGTTTGATCTTACAAGTATTTTTTATAAGTTATTTGACTCTTATCACCAAACTCAATGGTTGAACGATGTAAGATTTCCTTATATAATAACTACTATCGTAAGTTTTATAATTACTGTTTCTCCCTATTCTTATTTTTTATTCTATGTTAAAATACAGGATATTAGTAATAAGTACTTTTTTCTATATAAAGACCTATCAATAAGTAAAACTGCATTTATAAAAAATGTAGTACTTCCACTTGCGAAAAATACACTCTTAGTATCTTTTTTAATATCTTTTATAGAAATTTTTGGCGATTATCCTTTATTAAGGTATTTTCATCTTGAAACAATGGTTGTGCGTTTTGTAGATCTATGGAATCTATCTAGTAGCAAAGTAGATCTTTTGCACTACATTTTCTTTGTCGTAACTATATCTATTATTGTATCTGTTTTGTTATATTATCAAATTCAAAACAGAAGATACTCTAATGTATACGATAAAAATGTCTATATAAAAACTCAATTTTTATTAAGAATATTAGGTACATTTTTTGTATTTATTTTTTTTGCTATAAGTTCTCTTTTACCTTTTCTAAGAACTTTATACTTATCTCTCAGATACTATTCAAATACATCATATATACTAGATATTTTTTTTAATACTTGTATTTTAGGAATATTTGTGTCATTTATATGCTGCATAACCGCTTTTATTATATCTATATGTGTAACTCTATATAATACATATGGAATAATATTTTTAATTTATTATGGAATACCTTCAATTACATTACCTATTGTTTTCCTTTCTATCACAAATAATGTTTCTCATATTTTTTTACTACTTTATGGTCTTATTTTAAAATTCATTGTAATTCCATACTTACATATAAAATCAAACAAAGAAAATATTGAAAAACAGTATAAAGAACTATCTAAACACCTTAATATACCAAAACATATATATTGCCTAAAAGTATTTATGCCTTTGCTATTGCCAGCTATCACATATAGCGTCTTTATTGTATTCATAGAGATATGTAAAGAAATACCTATTACATTTTTTCTCAAACCATATAATATGAAAACAATATCATCGGAAATATTTCTATACTCGTCTGATGAAAGATTTGTCGAATCTGCAGATATTATATTAATGTTATTTGTCATAATAATTATATTCCTTATTTTATCTCAAATATATGAACACAAAACAAAAAAACAAAATACTTTTATGCACTAAAAAACTAACAAAACAGTTTCCTTGTGGTGCATGCGGAATCCACAACATTTCACTCACATTATCACCAAAGTCTATTATAGGTATGTTGGGAGAATCTGGTGCTGGTAAAACAACATTACTACGCATACTTTCTAATATTGATGGACAGTATAAAGGAGATGTTCAGTATTGTTTAGATAATAGCATAATAAGCTATATACCACAGGTGCCAGTTCTATTTCCTCATATGAATGTATATGAAAATATTCGCATTACTGTTCCTAAAAAAAGTTATAAAGTCATTATAGAAGAATTACATCAATGGTACATAGATCATAAAATTCATAAATATCCAGAGGAACTTTCTGGAGGAGAACAACAAATGGTATGTCTAGCAAGAGCATTCATAAGAGATCCTAATATTATACTATTGGATGAACCATTTTCTCAAATAGACTATGCTAAAAAAATACTACTCAGAAATAAATTGTTTGACAAAATACATGATAGTCAAAAATCTATATCTTGTATTATTGTGAGTCATGATTATCATGATATATTTGATATATGTGATAGAGTAATAATAATTCACAAAGGAAGTATTGTTGAGGACAATACAGAACAAATGATACAAAAAAGGCCAAAGTCTCTTCATACTATAAGACTTATAGGCTCTTTTAACGAAATGCCAGGATATTGTGATGGAACATCGAATATTGTTACTCCTCTACTTACTTTTCCTTCTGATAACAAAAAAAACTACGCAGAGGGACAAAAGATTATCGTAGCATTTCGAAATGATAAAGTATCCTTTACAAATACAAATAACAGACAACAGGCTCCTATTCAAATAATAAAAACTCAAGATATATATCATAATTTAATAAAGATAATTTTCAAAACATATACCCAAACATCTTGCCTATATAATGCTATTATATATAAAGAACATTGGAACACTATTAATAATGATAGTAAGATATATGTTTTTATCAATACTAAAGATTTACTTCTTTTTATTAATACTGATTAATACTTGACTAAGTCATGGGTATTATTTTTAGTCATTCGTTTTACATTTTCTTCAGACCATTTGAGAAAAGATAAACTAAATGTACTACCACGATTTTTTTGACTATCTACTTCTGTGTGTCCTCCCATTAAATGCATAAGATTTTTGGTGATATATAAGCCTAAACCTGTTCCTCCATAACGTCTCTCAGGAGATTCATCCACTTGAGAAAACATATTAAACAATCGTGACAATTCATCCTTGGACATACCTATACCATCATCACAAATAGATAAAACAAAATAAATATTTTGGTTAATATGTTTTTCATATGTTGATATAATAATATTACCTTGATTTGTAAATTTAAAAGCATTATTAAGAATATTTAAAATACATTGCCTTATACGTAACTTATCTCCCAATACATAGTATTTCTCTTTGTAAAATTGATATTGCAGTGAATGATTGTATTTGTTTTTTAAAGGATTCATAATATCTAAGCATTCCTTAATAATACTTATAATATCTATTTGTTCTAAAGACACATCTATATGATTTGATTCAATACGAGACAAATCTAAAACATCAGAAATAATACCAAGTAAATGTTGTACAGATGCTCTTATACAACTTGTATAATTGTTGATATCTTGCTTATTAAAATTATTATCATCATTAATATCTTCTTCAATAATATCAATACAATTTACAACAGCATTTAACGGTGTTCGTAATTCATGACTCATACGAGCAAGAAAATTTGTTTTAATTTTAAGTGCTTCTTCTAACTTTAATCGATCTTCTTTTAAAACTTCAATAATATTTCCCTTATCAATATTACTCTCTTGTATAGTAATCATCATTTTATTGAATTCATTGGCAAGACGGCCTATTTCATCTTTTTTAGTATAGGTAAAGTAATGAGTATAGTCCTTTTCTTTATTAATAAGTTCAATTTTACGAGCAAGAGAAACAATAGGAGAAAAAAACTTTTCCTCACACTTACGTATAAAGAAATACAGCAATACAACAATACCAAAATTAAGAAAAGTTCCAATTACTAACGATATAACAAAAATATCAAGCATTTTATCCAGAGAATAAATGGTATCAATAAATCCTATTAATTCGTTTTGACGTACTACAGGAAATGATATGTAAAGTAGATTATTTACTCTCTTATACATTACTTTTAAGTCATCTTGAATAGATCTTTCAAAAAAGAAATTATTGTTACTAAAAGTATTTTTTTTATAAATGACCAAGTTATGACTCAAATCATTTCTGATTCTCAAATAAAGTAACAATTCATCTGGCCCAATAGATTCAATATACTGATAAATATAATCAACATTGTTATCAATAATATAATCTTCTAAGTGCTTCGAATAAAGAGATAACAAATGAGTAAGATTGATTTTACTACTATAGTAAGAACTATAATAGTTTATAAAAAAAACAAAAATGCAAAATAACTGAAGTATTAAACAAGTTGTAAATAATAAAATACAACGAAACTGCTTTTTCATACTTAAGTCTTTAAAAAATTTAGTAAAATATACGTTGTTGAAACCTTGCATATAGCCTTTTGTAGTGTGTAACTAAATTTTAAATAAAATAATATACAATATATTTGCACAAAAAACATTTTTTATATATAAAAGTCATCAATCCTTAATATATTTTATGAGAAAATTTTGTAAAATTTGATCTTTTGGAATAATATTGTTAGTTAAAATTCCTATAATATATATATCTGTACAATCTAGTAAATTAGATAATATAAGAAGTTCTGCATTACTTAAAGTATGTACTCTCTTTTGAAAATACTTTGTAAGCAAACACTCGCATTCCTTTGATCCACGATAATGTAATTTATGAATAATTTTTTTTCTTAGCATAGCAGAATATTACATGATAAAATATAAGAATATCTTTATAATTGTACAAAAAAAATAATTATGATCATATGATACATGACATAAAAACAAAAGAGTACTCAAAAAATACTATTAATAATATTAATTCTTTATTTTATAGTTACATGAAAATGATACCTAAGTTATGGATTGATAATACTATAAGAACATATCCTACATATTATACTAATCCAAATGTTATTCAAAGTATTTCTGTTGTGATAAAGAAACAGATTATCAGAAAAAAAAATATTACCTTGCACTGTACATGTGCTAATGAAGAAGAAGAAAACAATATTATATTCAATGTATACAATAAAAGAAATTTCACAACTAACACATCAATATACATTCATTGTTTAGCATATAAAAAACATGCACAATGGATTTTTGATAAAATCACAACCCCTCCTTCTTATTATTTCACATGCTCTAGAAATAAATACGTTCCTATATACTATTCTTCTCTATATTTATATAAAAATAAAAGTATATATAGGGATATTATGAGATTTTACTATGACTATCTCAATAAAAAAAAAATATTATCAGATAATATCTTAATGCCTTTTTGTCAAGTGGGTCTAAAAGAGGCATTTTATACTGTACATAATCCTCAAAACAAAGAAAATATCGATAATATAAAATATATACAACGTATAATATATGAACAATTTTTTTGTTATGAATATAACACTCTTCTTTTTTTTAAAAAAAATATTAAAAGAAGATTACCAAAGATAACGGACATTCGATGTATTAATGATATTCTCACCTTAAACACATGGCTTATAACAAAAGAACAACGCAATATCATTCTCAATGTTATAAATGGTTTACAAGGAAAATATCAAATTAATAGACTTATTCAAGGTGATGTAGGTTCCGGAAAAACATTCATTGCAATATGTATTGCTTACTATGTGTTATGTTGTGATTATCAAGTCGCTCTTATGGCACCTACAATAATCTTAAGCCAACAACATTTCAAAACATTTCAAAACTATTTTAAAAAACATGATGATATAAAAGTTATTCATATACATTCTAACATTTCTGAAAAAGAGAAAAGAGATAGAATGAATATAATAAAATCTCATAAAAAAGTTGTTATCGTAGGAACTCATGCTATTCTTTCTAAAAAAATATCAATGCCAAATCTTGGATTACTTATTATAGATGAAGAACATAAATTTGGTGTTGAACAAAGATCTCAAATACCACAAAATTCACAAGTAGATGTTATTAGGTTATCAGCTACTCCTATTCCCAGAAGCCTAGTTATTAATAAATATAGTAAAAATACCTTATATGTTAAGAGAGAGAAGCAAAAAAACAATGTACACACAATTAAATGGCATATAAAAGAAATTTCTCAACTTATTGATAAGCTTATAATAAAAATAAAACAAAATTCATACTGTTTCTGGATATGTCCTCGAATTTATAAAACATTGAGTACTAAAGCAAGTTATGGATACATAGAAGAAAGAGCACAATATCTAACACAATACATAGATAAAAAATACATAGAAATAATTCATGGAGATATGCAAAAAAACACACAAGAAATGGTTTTTGCAAAATTCTCCCAAAAACTAATTAAAATACTCCTTGCAACATCTATAGTAGAAACAGGTATTCATATTGAACACGCTAATATCATAATCATAGAAAATCCATCATATTTTAGTATATCTCAATTACATCAATTAAGAGGAAGAATTGGTAGAAATGGACAAATAGGATATTGTATACTCTTATATGATGATAACATATCTGCTATAGGTAAAAATAAAATAGATATTCTCACAAAATATAATGATGGAGAAAAATTATCTGAAATGGATCTATATGAAAGAGGCCAAGGAATCACATGGAGTACTTATCAAAGTGGTGGCAACTTCCATAAAATATCTGCACATATTGATAATCATACAAGAATACAAATACAAGAAAAGATTAAAAAATTCCTGTATAAAACAAAATAAAAACTCAAAATGTTAGACTTTGGTCTTTTTCTCATTAGTAGCAACATTCTTATCTTCAAAAGTAGCAACATTTTTATCTTCAAAAACATTCTTATCTTCAAAAAGATGAGGTACAACATCACGTATATTCATGGATACACCGATGGAAAATATATATGTAAAAAAATTCTCCCTTCCAATTGTTAATGGAGTAATTTTCTTATTAGACATAATAAGAACGATACCACTTGTAGGATTAGGAGAAGTAGGTATAAAAACACAGCTTTTATCCTCATATTTAGATATAACGAATCCTAAAGCGCATACATTCGGAGTAAACTCCACGGCACAAGGAGAGCCCATATTTTTGTTTTCTTCACCAAGAATATGATTAATAACAGTAGAAAAAGCTTTATATATATATCCAAAAACAGGTATTTTTTCTAATAAAGTATTAAAATATGAGGAAAGCCAGCTTTTTGTAATATGGATAGACACAAAGCCTGTAATAACAAAAATAAATATAATAAATAAGAGTACGATATAATTAGAATACTGTGCATAAGAAGAGTGGCCTACTACCAAATCTGGGGCCATCATTCTAATAAACTTATCAAGAAATCTAAACAAAATCCTAATAAGCAGTACTGTTAATACTAATGGCGTGATAATAATGATACCTCTTATAAGATATCTTCTAAAATTTTTAATCATAAACAAAAAATCCCAAAAACACGCCTGGCAGGATTCGAACCTGCGACACCAAAATTAGAAGTCTTGTGCTCTGTCCAGCTGAGCTACAGGCGCATAAAAAAATAAAAATGAAAAATAGCAAAAAAAACTTTCAATAAAAAAAATTTTTATGTATACTTTGTAAATATCTCGGGAAGTGGCGCAGCTTGGTTAGCGCACCAGTTTTGGGTACTGGGGGTCGCAGGTTCAAATCCTGCTTTCCCGACATTGATTCTTTCTGGAAAATCAAGAAGTATTGTCTCTCTTCTCCTTCTTCTGAAATATCTTACCACGTACATTATATGATATTCCTTTCTGAGGAATGAAATTCTCACCAAACTCCTTAATCCAACTCTCATGGAAAGCAACATCATATCTAGAAGGAGGCAGTATATAAAGTGTAAGAGAAAAAATGTTCTCCTGTGTACCAGGTATACTGATATGCTTTGCATAATGTATTGAATCCTCTGAAAGAGCAAAATGTGGCTTCATGTCATATACAACAGATTGACTCTTGTTATCAAGATTTACAATATGTACATAAGTATTCAAATACGGAACATGAGAACCAGGAATAGCACCATATTTATTATCTTCAGACCAGTTAATAATAGCTTCTAAATGATAAAGATTCTTATTCTCAAAGGAAGGCTCATGATATATTCCAGAATAGTGCAAAACATCCACATCCACATACTCTAACTCAATATCAAGTGTTTTCTCGTAGGAAAACTCCCCAATAACCGTGCCATTTGAATAGGCTTGAAAAGGCAGAAGAAGAAAGGCGAAAATTCGCATACACAAACTTGACATTAACTAACCTCAAAACAAAGTAGGCCCTAGGGGAATTGAACCCCTGTTTTCAGGTTGAAAACCTGATGTCCTAACCACTAGACGAAGAGCCCAAGACTCACCTGCATGTTACCATAAATGCCTACTGTTTTCAATCATGACTAAAAATGATATCTGAAATGATAAGAGAAGCATTTTTTTGATAGCGAGAAATAATTCCTATAATGTGTATTGTTTTTTTGTCTTTCATGTATGTATGACATTTATCTCTATACAAAACAGGCATATAAAAAAAAGATGCTCTACAAGTAGAAAATGCATTATCTTGAAGAAAAAGAAAAACATGCTCATCTTGATGTACATACACATCACGTATGTGAACATTTTTAAATAAAAATACAGGTTGAGGAAAACCATTTCCAAAAGGTTCTAATTGATCTAAAACATCTATTGTTTTAGTATTAACAGAACTTAATGGTAAATCAAAGTCAAAAAAATCCTCTACTGAATATGTATAATCGAAAGAATATAAAAGATTACAAAAATCTTCTTTATTGTTTACATGCAAAGAAAGCCCTACTGCTTCTTTATGGCCTCCTCCACTTATAATAATTGCCTCCTCCTTAGCTTTATGAATAATAGAGGAAAGAGGAAATCCTCCATATGAACGACCAGATGCTTTTATTATTCCATCCTTAAGTGCTCCGGCGATACATGTCTTATGATATTTCTGTGCAATCCTAATAGCTAATATACCCATTAAACCTATACTCCATACATCAGAATAAATAAATATGACCTTATTATTACAAAGATTATTTTTTTCAATGATATATATAGCTTCCTTTACATACTGTTTGGTAATTTCTTTCCTCTTATGATTAAGGTTATGAAGAACTAAGGTATGACTTATAGCTTCTTCTTTTACAAGAGAACATAACGCATAATAACTAGTATATGCACTACCCATTCTACTTGAAGCATTTAGGTAGGGTGCAAAATAAAAAGCTATATCCTGGGACACAATTGGCTTTTCCAGCCTAGCATATTTCATTATTGCTTCAAGATAAGGATAACATAATTCGTGATTCATACGACGAAGTCCCTCTTGTACAATTTTATATGCATATTTATCCAAATAAGTAACATCAGCAATAATACCTAAACTAGCCATGTCGCTATAAGAAAGAGTGTCACGACAAAATGGTGTGTGTTGATGCATTATTCTGTTTAAAGCACCTATCATAAATAAAATAATACCACTAGTAGACAATGAAATAGAAAAATCTTTATGCTGTTGAGGATTAACAAAAACGTCACATACAGGAATATCTCTACCAATTTCATGATGATCAATAACTATGGTGTATATATTCAAACTTCGAGCATATGTAATAACATCATGAGAGGTTGTACCACAATCTAGCATAATGACAGTATCTATTTTTTTCTCATAAATAATATCTATGTGTTTTGCAAGGGGACCGTAACCATCTTTTAATCTATGAGGAATAATAACAAAAGGATCGACACCTCCATTTTTCTTTATGTATATGGATAGTTGGGCTGCAGAAGATAAACCATCAACATCATAATCAGCAATAATGGCAATATGTTTCCTATTACATATACATTGACTAACATATAAAGATGCTTCTTTGATACCCACAATATCATAAGGATCACATAATGTATCTTCTATAGAACTGGTATATCTGTCAACAATTGATTCAACAGATGAAAAACGACTTGCAAGTAATGTACATGTTAAGAAATCTTTTTTCAGATAAAATAGTATCTGTTCTTTAAGATTATTATCAATATCTCTAGGTATCCATTTTTTATTTTGTAGTGATACATACATAAAACTTACACTATAGCCCTAGAATGCTTAAGAAAAGAATAGGATTGCGTTTTGGTGCACGCAATAAAAGACTCGCTATCAAAATAATTTCCCTTATAGGAAATACCATGTACTAAAGAATTGTCAGTAATACCTGTTATAATTGCTATTACATCACCAGGAACTATATCATCAAGATTAAAAACTTTATTTTTATTAAAAATAAGCATATTTTCCATCTCTTCCTTTTCGTGACGATTTTTAGGAATAAATCGCATCTGGTATTGTCCTTGTAATGACTTAATAATCGCAGCACTCATAACTCCTTCAGGTGCACCACCCTCTCCATAAAATATATCTATGGATCTATTAGAAAAAATTTTTTTACTGACTAATAAAGAACCTATCACATCACCATCATTAATAAGCATCACCTTACTCCCTAATTTCCTTGCTGTAGAAATAGCATGTTCATGACGAGGTCTATTCAACATACATATACTAATATCAGATGGCTTGACATTTTTATATTGAGCAAGATTGCAAATATTATCTGCAAAAGAGTTTTCCAAACTTACAATATTATCTGGATAACCACTATCAATAACAATTTTTTCTGCATACATATCAGGAGTATGAATAAGAGAACCTTCTATACCATATACTACTAATGTTGTTGCACCAGGCATATTTTTAGACAAAGCAGTAGTACCTTCTATAGGGTCTATTGCAATATCAATTTTAATGCCACCTAAACCTAATTTCTCTCCATATACAAAACGAGGAGCATTGTCTAAATAACCTTCAGAAGTGACAATAGATCCTTCCATAGGAATATTTTGAAAAGAATGGCGAAATGATTCAACAGCACAATGGTCTGCAAAATTTTTATCTCCCATGCCTCTAGCTAAAAAAGATTTCCAGGATGCACTAATAGATGCATCAATAAAAAAATGCATTAAAGGAGAAATATGAGAATCTCTAAACATATACACTTTGCTCTCTATTAACATCTAAAAAATAGTTTTTATCATAACCTAAGATGCTATTAAGTACCTGTACTACATAAGATGTAGATCCTTTGTTAAGATTATTCAAAGAAGCACACAAAAGAATACCGTTATCCTTTCTCTTAAAAAAAGAAATCTCAATAGTATCTTTATAAATAGGTAAACAGAAAAACAAATCATCCCTACTGGATATAGTATTAACAACAATACCTTCTTGCTTGCTGTAATAAGAAGAGTAAGTATCAAATAAATCACCCAATGACACACTTTTTGTAAAAGATAAACTATCTAAACTACACAAAAGACACAATCCTTCATAAACAGAAAGTGTAGATGGATAAAAGTGAATATTACATTCACAAGGCAACAAAGAATATCTATACATTTCAGGAATATGCTTATGTATAGAAGACAAGCTATAAAATCTCAGAGGAGTGTCCACTTTTCTATCAGATATAGGATTCTCATATCTGTCGATAAGATCATTTCCTCCACCACTATAACCAGAATATCCAAAAACATGTAAGGGATAAGAAGATAAAAGATTATTCTCAATAAGAGGTCGAATCAGAGATATAAAGGCAGAAGAATAACAGCCAGGAATAGCAAAATGCTTATTATCTTGAACCATTGCATACCACGTATCTCCATATATTTCAGGAAAAGAATACACCCAAGAATCAGAGTTCCTATGATATGTACTAGCATCTAAAATATAAGGCTTATGATCTTCGTGATCAAAGATGTAGCACATATCTCTTGATTCTGTATCTGGAAGACACATAATAATACAATCTACATTTCTATAAATATCCAGACGTTCTTTTCTATTTTTCTTTCTATCTTGAGGAATAGAGATAATGTTAACAGGATATTTCTCAAGTTTTTTTACAATAGTTCGACCAGTAGAGCCATAAGAACCATCTATAAAAACAGAAAAAGACATATATATTTATCTCTTGGAAAATTGAAATTTCTTTCTTGCTTTCTTCTGACCATATTTTTTTCTTTCCACAATACGAATATCATACACAAGCAAACCATTTGATTTCATGAGTTTTCTAAAATATATATTCATAAAAGCAAATGAGCGAGCAATGCCATGCCTTAATGCTTGAGATTGTGATGAAATACCAGAACCATTAACAGTAGCAAAGACATCAACATCCTTTAAAGAAATCGAAAGTATGCGAAAAGGAACATATACATTATCTATGATGCTTTTTCTCTCCTGAAAATACTCTTCCATGGGTAATCCATTGAGTATAAAAGAACCGTTCCCCTTTTTAATCCAAACGCGAGCAACAGAAGATTTTCTTCTTCCAGTAGCATATTTTCTTTTGTCAGTTATTAAATCAATAGTATTTATATTTTTATCTTCCATTTGATGTACCATATACAGAATGTTTTAAAATCAGTGATTGACACTTCTGTCCTAAATGAGGATGTTTATCCTTATCATATATATAAAGGTTTTTCATTTGTTTTCTCGCAAGAGGGCTTTCTTTAGGCATCATTCCAAGAACAGCTTTGTAAAGCACCTTTGTTGAATCCTTTTTAAACATATCACAGTAAAGTGTCTTACGTAAACCACCAGGATAACCAGTATGTCTGTAATATACTTTATTCTTATACTTCTCTCCCGAGACACGAATAAGAGATGTATTAATAACCACTATCTTATCACCACAAGGCATAAAAGGAGTATAAGAAGGTAAATGCTTACCTCTAAGACGCACAGCTATAAAAGATGCTAATCTACCTAGCACTGCATTGCTACTATCTACTACAAACCAATCGTTCTCACAGTCATTTAATTTTAAAAAAGAAGTTCTCATAACTCTTGTACCTTAGTAATTTAGAAATTATAACTAATCCTTGATCATGAATGATACAAAAGCATCATATGCACACCTTAAAGAAAAAACTAACAATAAGGTACTCATAAACTGATGCAGGGTTTGAGTGTACCATACTTTATTAATATAAGCTATATAATAACCCAAAAATATTTGTAACATTAATAGAAAAATTAACAAGGTATAAATATTGAAAATAGATACACCAGAAGTATTCACCACAATAGCTCCTGCACATGATAATAAAATTATCAATATACCATTGATCATATGTTTATAAATTAAATATTCATTTGAATTAAATGCATATAAAAATGCCTGAAAACCGCTATTTTTAAATATGAGAAATAAATTATATATAGGTAATATTAGATCTTTTTTACTTGTTGCAACAGATATAGAAGATAATTTTGTTCCAAGAAACACTTGTAATAGAAAAAATATAAACAAAATACAATATAAAACAAATACTAATAAGCATCTTTTATGTTTTCTTAAAAGAAAACTTTTTTTATTCATATAAAATAAAAGAAGAGAGAAAAAGATTAAAATAACATAACTCATAACACTATGAATGAAAAGGCTTGCTGAAGAAACAGAAGTACACAATCCATCAAAAGTATAATCACATGTTACACCTGTCATAACCATTTTCCAGCCTAAATATCCCTGAAAACATACAAGTATCAATATAAAAAATAAATAAACACGCAGAGAACGGGATATGTGTAAATGAGGAAATAACGAAACAATAAATATTACAAGACACAATAAACCTATTATTTTTCCACATAATCTATGAAACCATTCAACAAAAAAAATACCCCTAAAATCTTTAAATTCCATCCAAAAGTTCTGAATAGCAAACTGAGGTATCTTTTTATACTCTATATATGATTCCTTGATTTTTTCTTCAGTAGGATAAAGAGAAATATCAAACAGATGCCATTGTGTCATAGATAAGCCAGAGCCACTAGATCTTGTAAATGTACCAAAAGACATGTGAAAAAGTAACAATACAAAAGCTAAAAAAAATAGAATCCTTATTACCTTCATAACTACATACAACTACTACATTACATACATTATAGAGCTAATATAGCATGATATTAATAAAACATAAATAAAAATCCCATCATAAATCAATGTAGAATTTTACAATAAATCGGGATAGCCGGATTTGAACCGACGACCTCTGGTCCCCCAGACCAGCACGCTAACCAAACTGCGCCATATCCCGCATAAATATACTACTCTTCACATGATAGAAAATACTCTTATGAACAGTTACACATTCATTCTAGATCTTGTACATAACCAGTAAATGTTTTTTTAATCCTTGCTACTTTATCCTTCAAATGTTTTTTTAATCCTTGCTACTTTATCCTTCAAATCTATTATATCCTGCTTGATAACATCAATAGCATCAACAGAATGAGAAAACAAAATATTCTTTCCATAGTGTATAAAATGTTTCCTCTCGCGAGAATGATAAATACCTATCACACCTTTAATTGTGTACTTTTTGTGATATAAATAATGACGTATACACACAAATATGAAAATATTTTCCATAGAATAACGTCTTTGATTATTAACGCGAGTAGAAGACTTAGCAAAAACAAACTGAGACTCCCAAAAACGTATTACATAAGTTGGTACATCAATTCTTGAAGCAACAGCTCCAATACTAAAACATTCATCATGACTTGACATAATTTGTCTACTAATACAATGCTATAACTACTTATTCACTCTATAGATTTTAAAATTTCTATCTGACGCGTCATATTATCCATGATACCACTTTTTAAAGAAAATATTGCATCACTTATAGTTCTATTAATAGCATAATCATCACTTTTCCCATGCATCTTATACACAAGTCCTTTTACACCTAAAACGCATGCTGGACGAGAGAAATCACGAGTCATTGTATTTCTTAAAGAAGCAAAAGATAAATAAAAACGAGGTCCCTTAATAATTTTCCTCCACTTTGCCCATCTATAAAACATACTTGCTACAGCATGAACACCTGCCTCTGAGTTCTTTAAGATGATATTACCAGTAAAGCCATCTACAACGAGAACATTAGGAGGATCTTGATACATATCCCATCCCTCTAGAAAGCCAACATAACTAATGTTCCATTCTTTAAGAGTACTAGAAAAATGCTCAAACACCTTATTAGTTTCCTGAACAAGATTATTACCTTTATTTCGCTCATTGCCCACATTTAACAAGCCAACAGTAACGTATTTGTTTTTCATACGTCTACTACTTTTGTAGAGAATACTAGACAAGACAGCATGCTTAAAAAGATCTATTGGCTTAGGATCCATAATAGCACCAGAGTCCAAAAAAATGAAATCTAGACATTCTTTTTTACTTCCTGGTAAATATTTACCTATTGAAGGCCACCACGAGGCAAACATAGGAAAAGATATACTATTAAAACATCCTAGTATTTTCTTCGATAATAACACTACAGCAGAGGTATTAGCAGCACTCAATACAACATCACACTGATTTTCATAGAGACTTTGCAAACAACTACCGATTGATGTTTCTTTATAGTAACGCAAAAAATAAAAAGGCTTTTCCGACATTGATATAGTACGCTCTGTATGAATAATATCAATCTTTTTACTAAAAAAATTAAGATATTTATCAACAGATGGCTTAATAATTTTTTCATCACCATGAATAAGAAAATGTACATTATCATTTTTCCTATTTAAACTAGATTCTATAATAAAGCGGTTTATTCCTTTAATAACAGCCTTATGGCCTTTATCCCCTCCCATAGCATCTAAAGAAATAGTAAATTTAGACATAGATTACTCCCTATTCAAGAAATAAAAAAACATTTTGGAACATTTTTAAAAGTGTACCCTTTTAAATCACTCTTGGCAAATATAGTGAGAACATCCATATAAAGGTCACACATGAAGAAACAAAATCTTCTGTATTTATCACGATCAATAAAGTTATAATTATGCATTAGAGATAGTGCTTTACATAAATCTTCTCCACGAGATTTTTGTAAAAAACCACGATAGAGAGAAAGTGTATGAAAATAACGAGATAAGGTTCGTAAGTGTTTTTTTATACGTATATCAGAAAATGTGTTCTGACGTAAAGCATACTCTGCATTTTTGAAATGAGTATTAATAAGATACCTGGCACCAAGTGACAATCTTGTATCCTTTTCAGCAGACAATGCAGAAACAAAAACAAAAATATAGTGATTTACATAAAATAAAGTACTCTTAATATATTTGTATTCGTAATAAGGATAAAAAGAACAACAGTGAGTACAGATACACTCATAAACATTTTTGGACTTCAATTCTATACTTTTTTTGATAGAAGCATTACTAAAAACTGTCATATGCACAAAATTCTAAAGAATACAGTAGTAATTGTAAAGAAAAAAAGGTATCTTACAATATGATGTAAGAAAAAAATTAGTATGACTGTTAAGATGATCAAGAAAAACAATATATTCCTACACATTTTGCTCTTTTTAGGTGTTAGTATACAAGCAAAATCTGAAAATAATAATATAAATAAGGAAATATTAGTAACTAATATTTATGGTTATTATAATGAAAATGTTAATATTAATAGTATATGTAATATTGTTAGCAAAAATCAAAATATTTCTGTTTCTCATAAAAATATACACGATATTATTTTTTCTAAAAAAAAAACACCCCTCTATAAATCAAATATAATAGACACTCCTGAAAATATCAAACAAGCTGTTCATGATATAATAGGATATCCTAATCTTACTAAAAAAGAACACAATACATGGTTATATGTCCAAGAGATAGTATTTCCCGAAGAAGAAAAATTTCATTTTGTTTCACTTATTCTTTCTTTTAAAGATGATAAGACACTTACTGCTCGATGCGAAAAAAGAATATTAAACTTTATACAAAAGAAAAATATTGAAGATCTTATGAAGCCGATAGATATGTACTTTCCACAGTATAAAAATAGTAACTACTTTTATCTTTTCGTAGATGGTTTTAAAAAAAAATTAGAGAAGGTACCTCAAGAGTATCCAGAAGTGTTTTTACAATAGAAGAAATGGCCTGATGTGTGCTTTCTAAAATTTACAATAGGAAGAAACAACACAATACGTACTTTATAAAATATAATATAAAATATATTTGTCTTTATGTTGTGTTTTCACAGAATTCAATATATAAATAATACTTATAATAAGATGATATTATCGCCTCACATATGTAAAAAGCCATTTAATAAGATGATATTATCGCCTCACATATGTAAAAAGCCATTATACTGAAATACATCTAATAAATAATGTGCTTATTATAATAAATTTAGATAAGTACATAATTATATATCATGACTCCATCCTATTCTATCTGGCATTGTGATTTTTTCCCCATGAAGAAAGATATGAAGACGAGAGATATCTTCTTTGAAAAACTTACCTATAGGATAGACAGAAAAGTTATATTTCTTTGCTATATCTGTAATAACATCTCTTTGTGAGGATGCAAAGAGTAATTCATAATCATCTCCCCAGGTAATTATATCTTTATACATAACGCTCATGTCATAATGTCTGTTCTTGTAATAAGACACAATACTTTCATTAATAGGGATATGAGACAATTCTAAATCAAGAGATAAATTCGATGATTGACATAAATGAAGAGCATCTCGAAGAATTCCATCAGATATATCCATCATACTATTTACATAAGACAATATGTGATGCGCAACATCACATCTGGGCTCAGGCAAAAGATATTTATTAATAAAATACTTTCTACAATTACCTAAAGAATGAAGAAACTCACTATCATTCTTTTCATGAAGTAGTTTAAATCCTACATATGAATCACCAATAGTACCTGTAGTATAAAGAGTATCTCCCTCTTGTACACGACATCTCAATGGTAATAACGCAGGACTACTAAGGTATTTACCAAACATTGTGATAGATATAACCCACGATTGAGAAGAAGGATGCTTTACTGTATCACCACCAAACAATGATATGTCATATATACTTTGATCATAACGCAATCCAGAAATAAATGCGTCTAACTGGAACTGGGGAGGATAAGATAAGCCTAAAAAATAGCCATGAGGTACACCTCCTTTAGCAATAATATCAGAAACATTAACGCGTATAGCTTTCCTTGCAATAAGATCATAGGAATGATGATTGAGAAAGTGTACACCTTCCACAAGAATATCTTTACTAATAATACAATCATTGTCATATAATGCTGTATCATCTCGTAAGTCATGACTAATATTTTTATTAGTAGCTAACGTCCTTAGAGAATCTATAATAATATTTTCCTTTAACACATTATTCATTGTTATTGATTCTGGCATCTTAAAATCTTATTGAATCTATTTTCTCGTATAACATATTAAGACATAAAGTACAAAAAGGTACACTACGCTTGTCAAGAAAAATACTTGATATACTGATATATTGTGCAAAAACAACAGAAAATTTGTTTTGACCACTTCTACGAAAAAGCATGATTTCTGTTACAAAACAATATAAGATAGATAACGTGAGAACGTCGTGTGTGTGATACTTATCCTTCATAACTTCTTTACAGTACAAATTCATTGCTGATTTATGATTAAAAAAAAAATCAAGACATCTATGAAAATAAGCAGTATTAATCTTATAAGGTTTATCGTATAACGTTGACAATATCAGCATAACATAATCTCTTTGAGAATAAAGATCTTCCACAGAGTAAAAATGCGTATCTCTATAATGAAAAATAAGAGAATAAACAGTTTGGATAAAAACAATTCTAGAAACAGATTTTTTATGTCTCAGAGTGACCTCTATAGTATTGGGGGAATCATCCGTATCCACTAGACTCTCCTTTCAAAGAATATTCTTTAGCATAACAAGACTCTTTAGTGCTAATACAGAATTTCTAGCACATATGTCAGTTCTTTCTAAAGAATCAGCAGAATTTTTTGTCGATAACATAGCATGACTAACGGGTAAAGAATGTTGAGTACATTGTGCCAATATATTAGCATGAATATTGTACGATAAGACAGACCCATGATCAGTTTCACCGTGAAGAATACATCCAGAAATGATACACCCATCAATGCTCTTTGAACTTTTCATGAGAATGCTAAGAGCTATAGGTATTTCTGATGAACCATGTACATGATACTCCTCATAACAACCTTGAAATAGGCTTTTTTTTAAATAGTATGCAATCCTATCATTCATTATTGTTGATATATGCTTGTAATATGCACTTGTAATAAGAACAATATTTCCATTCCAAGATATCTTTTCATTTTTGTTGTTAAATACTTTATGTGACATCCATGATACTGTGCTAAAATTTTATACTTCCTATTATACTACATTAATATTAAAGCTATTCATAATAGTACAAAAAAAGTTATCCCTTGCAAGGGTTTCCGAAGATACCGTATATATTTTTTCTTCACATAAAATATCTTTGACAAAAGAATAATATATAGCTTTATGAGAAGACTGATATACATGATCTTGATATTCGCTGTTTGCACATATTATAATAAAAATTGAAGGCTTTGTACCCTGAAATGTTTTATGTAAAAGAGATACACATGAATTATCACATAGCATGATATGCAGAATACTTGAAACACTTGTAACAATATGTAGTTCAATATTCACTGCTACATCGAAAGATGATAAATTATCGTGTGATAGAACTGCTATATGCTGATTGTAATAAATATTATCTCTATAAAAAACACATGTATGCAGCCCTGAAGGCAATGTACATTTCATATCACTTTCATATATTACATGTGTAGATATACTACTGGAACACAATTGATGATGTACAATATCGACAACTCTCCCTATGCCACATATATTGTGTTTTTTTTGTATGACATATAAATCTTCTAACCTAGCCATTGATCCATCTTCTTTCATTATTTCACAAATCACAGAAGAAACATTGATATTTCCGAGAGATGCTAAATAAAGAGAAGATTCTGTGTGACCCTGTCTTATAATAGGTCCCTTGGAGTTACCTATAACGACTGGCACATGACCTGGAACACATATATCAGTAATAGAGGTGCTTTGATCAATTGCCACAGCTATAGTATGAGATCTATCATAAGCAGAAATACCAGTAGAAATACCAGTATTTGCCTCAATACAATGGGAAAACCCCGTTTTTCTTATATCGCTATTAATCTTTCTTAATCCAAGGTAATGTGCTCTTTCCTCTGGTAAGCACAAGCAAATAAGTCCACGACCATAACAAGCCATAAAAGCAATCATTTCAGGAGATGCAAATTGAGCAGCAATAACAAAATCACCCTCGTTCTCACGACTATCATCATCAATCAAAATAAAAGGAATACCATGTGACATGCAGTACACCATATCTTCTATAGAAAGAAAATTACCTTGTATCATTACCTATTCTCCATGTAAGATACTATATATTTTGCAAATATATCATATTCAATGTTAACCAAAGAATGAGGCAATATCTTCTTGAAGGATGTATTGTTATATGTATGAGGGACAATACAGACAGAAAAATTGTCTTTTTCCACATTATTCACAGTAAGAGATACGCCATCTACGGCAATAGATCCTTTTTTTGCAATATATTTATAGGAAACAGCATTATGTGGGGAAATGACAAAAACGACATTATCACCTATTCTATCCATGGAAGAAACATATCCTAGAGAATCAACATGTCCTGTCACATAATGTCCTCCAATAACACTGTGTGCCTTCAAAGACCTTTCTAAATTAATATCATCACCTATTTCCCATTTGTGTACCGTTGTAATTTCTACAGTTTCATGAGATACATCAATACAATATATACCATTCTCTTGATCTATCATGTGAGATACAGTTAAACATATACCTCCATGACATAATGATTCTCCAAGATGTATATCCTTCAGTGATGATTGAAAGGTGTACCGTGACTTATTTTTATCTATCAAAAAACTAGTATTTGTGACAATACCTGTAAACATTGTAATTGTATATTACATAAAAAACTAAAGTTCATTTTACCAGAAAACTATTTATAATACTAGTTATCATCACGGTACCAAATATGATACACTTCACGCCTATCATCACCAATCATTTCCTGATAAAACAATTTCATTGATAAAGTATTGAGTTTTTTATCAATATTTAAAGATGTAAAACAAGATAATCCATCTCCACCTATAAGTATAGAGGATCTTAGTACTTCACATCTATTAATACATCTTTCTTGTATAAAGGAAGAGAAAATCTTTGCTCCTCCTTCTACAAGGAGTAAATACTTCTTCTTGTCATAAAGGATTCTCAATGATTCTTTAATACATAAACCATAACTAGTAGTAGTTATAGGGTATACAGAAACGCCCTTTTTTCGCAATAATAGGACATATTCATGTTTTTTATGATAGGTAGCATAAGAGCAAAAAACTAAAGTATTTTGTGTGTTTACAGAGAAAACATTATAATGAAGAGGTATCCGTAGAAATGAGTCATATATAATACGCAGCGGCTGATGAATTCCATTGTATGACCTACAAGAAAGATGACAGTTATCTTTCATAACAGTACGAGATCCCACAATAATTCCATGATATACTGCTCTTAACCTATTAGTAAAACGACGAGATTTATCGCATGTAATCCATTGGGAATAACCAGAAGATGATGCAATTTTGCTATCAAAAGACAAACCTATCTTAAGAGTAACGTATTGTCTCATACTTCAAAAACTCCATATTAAAACATACTATACCACTATTAAAAAAACTTGCATTTTCAATATATAGAAATATTTCAATGCATATCACATATGATAGGATGACAAAATAGACTTCGTTATATCCAAATAATGTTGAGAAATTTTTTCATTAAAATTTTTATCTCTCACATGTGTAACAATAGCAAATACGGATTTTGCAATGTCTTTCACATGGGCACTACTCATACCACGTGTTGTTTCTGCAGGCGTACCTAGTCTAATGCCTGATGTTTGTATACCTTGAGTATCATATGGTATAGAATTAGCATTACATATGATTCCACATGTAGAAAGAGCAGCACTAGCTTCTTTGCCTGTTATTCCAAAATGCTTATATACGTCAATAATAATCTGATGATTATCAGTACCACCTGTCAGTGTCTCATATTTTCCAATGCGAGAAAATTCCTCACAAAAAACTTGTGCATTGCGAATAACACGCTCAATATATAATTTAAAGTCATGTGTATCAGCTTCTCTAAAGGAAATAGCTTTAGCTGCAATAACATGACATAATGGACCTCCTTGCATACCTGGAAATACAGATCTGTTGACCTTATTTATAATATCTTTAGAGGATGTCATAATGATGCCACCACGAGGCCCTCTTAAAGTTTTATGAGTTGTAGAAGTCACAACATCAGCATAAGGAAAAGGATTTTCATGTTTTCCAGCTACAATAATACCAGCGATATGAGCAACATCAGCATGTAAGAATGCACCAACAGACTTAGAAATAAGACTAAATGCTTTAAAGTCGATAGAGCGAGTATAAGAAGATGTTCCACACACAATAATACGAGGCTTATATTTTCTAGCTAAGTCCTCAATGACATTATAATCTAACAATAAAGTATGCGGATCAACTTCATAGTGATGCACTTTGTACATCTTATACACTGCACTAGCAGTGAATCCATGACTCAAATGACCACCAGAATATAATGATAAACTCAAAATAGAGTCACCAGGATTAAGAAGAGCATTATAAACAGCAAGATTTGCTTGTGTGCCAGAATGAGGTTGTACATTAGCGTATTGGCATTGAAATATTTTACACAATCTCTGAATACATTCGTTTTCTATTTCATCAAATATTTCACAACCGTGATAATATCTGTTATTTGGATAACCCTCTGCATATTTATTTGTTAAACATGAACCATGAGCATTAAGAATGTCTTGAGAAACAAAATTTTCTGAAGCAATCATTTGCAAACAAGTATTTTGTCTTTTCTCCTCACGTTCAATACATTCAAAAATTTTCGTATCACTTAGCATAAAAATATAGTCTAAAAATTTAAAAAACAACTACTATGGTACCAATAGTATTATATAAAAGCAAAGTAACTTTATGTAAACATTGTAGAAGTATAATAACACTATACAAATATTACAAAAAAGCAAAATAATTTTTTATACTAATAAACACTAAATAATATGATATTCAGTTTGATCAATCCAAAACTTTTCTAAAGCACTTAGTATATCATTCACAAAACGCAAATCTCTCACAGTAAGACAATTAATTTTGGGAAACTTGGAACCTTGTTCTTCCAAAATAGATTGGATTTTCTTGTATACACTTAATCCCTTTGAAGACAATTTGATAACAATAGATCTTTTATCATTACTAGATTGATGCTGTATTATATATTTTAATAACGTGAGTTTTTTAAGATTGTACGATATATTTGATCCCATATAATATCCACGAGACTTTAACTCGCTTGGAGTTAGGGAATTATTTCCTATATGAAATATAATAAGAGCTTGTACACTATTAATATCTTCATATCCATATTTATCTATTTCTATTTTCAAAAAATAAATAAGTTTTCTGTATATTCTTTCTGAATACCTTACAAGATACATATATTGATCTACAATATCTTTATCTGTTTTAATACTTGGTAAACTTTCGTTATTATTTTTTATTTTCATATTTATTATTTTAATGTTCTTTTGTTTTACAATTAAGTAAATTATAATTATAATTTAAAAAAATGAAAAGAAGAAAATTTTTAAAACTTATAATATTTTTTTTTATATCAATAACTAGTGTTTTTTTTTTCAAAAAAACTAAAAAAAATAATGAATATAACAAGTATAATTATAAATTACATGTAACAAAAAAAAGAAGAATATTAAAACTAATACATAGTTGGGGTAATTTTGATTCGAACTACAAGTATACATTATACTTTAAAAATAGTATTGAATCCATAAATGATAGTAATATTATAATTGATATTATAAAAGAAGAAAGAAAATTACTATTAGATAAAGTTAGTACAGGTGAGTATGATATGTATCACGCGCAAGATACTTTTTGGGGTCACGATTATGATCCTACTTTTTATCTCTATTTTGGCATGCCATGTGGATATAATGCACAAGAAAGCTTTGCGTGGGTAAATCAAGGACATGGTCATATACAATGGACTAAAACATCCTATAAATATAATATTATACCTATTATCCTTGGATCATATGATCATCAAATGTTTGGTTGGTTTAAAAAAGAAATTCATTCTCTAGAAGATATGAAAAATATATCTATTAGATACAGCGGAATATCAGCAAAAATTATGAAATCTCTAGGCGTAAATGTCCAAGAAATATCATTACACGAAGCGATTAAACAAGCAAAAAACGAAGGAATAGATGGAATAGAATACGCAGATCCAGCCTGTGATATACAATTTAAACTTCATGAAGTATTCAAATATTACTATGGACCAAGCCCTATAGAATGTGGAGACCTTCTAAGCTTAGGTATTAATATTAACACTTGGAACTCATTATCTAGAAAAGAACAAGATACAATATCATCTGTAGCTAACGATATTACTCAAAGAAGTTTTATTGAAAACGAACTCGAAAACAGAATGGCTATAGAATCTATAGACATTTCTCGAATTAAAAAAGTACCTAAGGATGTTATAGAATCAATACGCAAGGAAGTAAAAACATTCATCAATATACAAAAGATGCATTCACAAACCTTTAGCACAATATATCATGATAGACAAAAGTTTCATTCTTACCGGACATGGGAAAAAATAAAACGACAATATGAGCCAATGACAGAATAAAAATCCTCTCCATCTCAAAATTTCTGATCGTATTCGCTACACAAAAGAAAAAAATGCCATGGAGGCATTATCACCTTTACGAAAGTCCATCTTAATAATACGAGTATAACCACCTGGTCGTGAAAGATACATAGGAGACCAATACTTCATCAATTTATCAACAGCTTCCTTATTATTCAATCGCGAAATAAGCAATCTCCTATTATGAAGAGTATCCTTTTTGCCTATAGTAATCATTTTCTCAATATATGGCCTTAAATCTTTTGCTTTAGCACATGTTGTACGTATTTTACCATATCTAATAAAAGATATAGCCAAATTTCTCATCATAGACTTTCTGTGAGCAGAATTTCTATTAAATTTACGTAGTGATTTCTTATGTCTCATACCCTAATTCCTAGTTCAAAATGACTGATCTTCTTCCGTATATTCCTTAATATTGCCCAAATCTCTGGGAGGCCAATTGTTTACTTTCATTCCTAAATATAATCCTAACTTTGCTAACACATCCTTAATTTCTTGTAAAGATTTACGCCCAAAATTAGGAGCTAATAACATATCGTTCTCACTTCTCACAACAAGATCTCCTATATAAAGAATGTTATCTCCCTTAAGACAATTAGCCGAACGTACGGACAACTCCAGATCAGATATTGGTCTATAAAAAATAGGATTAATTTTTTCATCATCGATAACATCTTTACTCTCTCTAGATTCTATAGAAGAATGAGTAAAACGGACAAAAGAAGAAAAAAAATCAGCAAGAAAAGATGATGCTAAGGAAAATGCTTCTAAAGCATCAATAGATCCATTAGTATCTATATCCATAATAATACGATCCTGACATTGAGAAGATAAGTAAGAATTCTCTACAGAATACTTAACACCAATAACAGGACTAAAACATACATCTATCGGAATATAATCTACTGAATAAGTATCTTCTTGAACATTATATTGATGATAACCTTGATCAACACGTACTAAAATACTCATATCAATAGCAACTTCCTCAGTCAAAGTACATATAACATGATCATTGATAAATTCTATATCTTTACAATCTATCATCTTCGTTGTAAATATACAGGGACCTTGCATAGTAAATGATATTCTTTTATCCAAAATCTCGTTATTTGTAAATCGAACACTAGATTTTTGTAAATTAAACAAAATTTTAGTTAAATTTTCTGATACTCCTTTAATAAAAGAAAATTTTGTCACACTATCACCAATACAAAAACCATAAATAGCTGGACCAGGTATTGAGGATAAAAGCACTCTACGTAAAGCATTAGCAAAAGTATGACCATGCCCCTTACTGATAGGCTCAATACTTATAGACGCTTTACATTCATCGGAATACAAACATCTAAAATCTGGCTTTTTCTGAAGAATAGAACTATTTAAACTACTAGAGGAGAAATTCTTTAACATAATACAAAACACACAATAACAAACACTATATACGACGCCTTTTAGGAGGCCTGCATCCATTATGAGCTATGGGAGTAACATCTCTTACAACTGTCATCTCTAAACCCACGGTTTCTAATGATCGTAAAGCAGATTCTCTCCCTGAGCCAGGTCCGGAAATATTTACTTCTACAACCTTAACACCACAAAGAAGAGCTTTTTTCCCTGCATCTTCTGCTACAAGCTGAGCTGCGTAAGGAGTAGATTTTCTCGCACCTTTAAAATTCAAAACACCAGCAGAGGACCAACATAAAACATTTCCTTCCATATCAGTAAAAGTCACAATAGTATTATTGAAACTGGCACTAATATGAGCTATACCAGATCTAATATTCTTTGTTTTTTTCTTTTTTAAAGTCTTGGTATTTCTTGATGAAACCGCCATGTAAAAAATCTCCTTTAAATTTTAACTGATCTACTTTCTCTTCCTACAAGTTTTTGCATTCGTATGCGTTCTTTGTCCCCTTACAGGATATCCTCTTTTATGTCGTAAACCTCTATAGGCCTTAAGAGAGATGAGTCTTTGTATATCACTTCTTATCTTCCTTCTTAAATCACCCTCTACAGAATACTGAGAAGAAATAAGATCTCTTAAATCAGAAATCTTATCCTCAGTCAATTCACCTACTTTAATGTTATAAGGTAAAGACAATTTATCACATATCTCAGAAGCTAAAGCAAGACCAATACCATATATATCCTGCAAGGAATACACAAGGCTTTTATTCATTTTTATATTAACACCTTCAATACGAAGACTGTTACCACGAAAAGTACTCATGAGACAATTCCTTAAAAAACACCAAAAATCATAAAACTTTTTTAACACACTTTACAATACTATCAAAAACACACTCCTCCGACAAAGAAGCATCAATAGTGTAAATAATTCTATCATAAAAAGATAATATACTGTCCATTTTTTTTTCGTATCCCTCATAACGTAAAAGAAGAGAATCTATTTTATCATCACTTCTATTATGTATACGATTCTCCATTCTATTAATAGCTACATCTTTAGTTATTATCATATGAAAAAAGAAAGTCACTGAATAACTATGATGATTACGAAGATATTGATCTAAAAAAACACTTTGATTTAAACTTCTAGGATAACCATCAAAACAACAATAAACATTACCTAATCTATCAAGATAAGAAGATACATATCCGTTGACAATATTATCATCTATCAACATACCTCGAGATAAACATGATGCAAGAGTACTATCATTTTCAGCAAATGATCTTAATATATCGCCAGTAGAAACATGATGAACAGAAAAAAAAGACGCTATCTTCTGTGCCTGAGTACCCTTTCCAGAACAAGGTGGCCCAAATAATATACAACTAAACACAGAATTACTTCCTATGTCTTGTGACTACAGTATTTTTGAAACTAAACTTTTTAATCATGGAACCGTATAAGGATGTCATTATTACCCTCTGAATACTTTCAATAATATTTAGCAAAACAGAAATACAAATAAGAAGCGAAATGCCAGAAAAAACAATTCCAAGAGATGCATAACGAAAAAGTATATCAGGAACAATACATACGAATGATACATACAAAGCAGCAATAACGGAAAGTTTATGTATTAATTGTGCAATGTATTCTTTGGTCTTCTCTCCAGGTCTAACACCTAATATCGAGGCCCTTCCCTTACTTAAATGCATAGTAATATCACTAGGATTAACGACTAAAGGGGTGTAAAATATGTAAAAAAATAACAAAGATACAACATAGAATAAATAATAAAGTATATTACCGCTAGAGAATAGATATAATACATTTTTTAAAAAACTGTTATCAATTTCTATTAAAGACAACAAAGAAGGAATAAGTAATACAGCAGAAGCAAATATAGGACCCATTACACCTATAGCATTTATCTTGAAAGGCATAGATGACGTTTGCATTCCTCCTATGCCAGCATTCCCTCTATTTAAAGTAATTTTGAGATTAAGTTGAGCCTTTTCAAAACACACTATAACGAAAATACTAAACAAAATAATTATTAAAGCATAGAGAATAACCCCTAAAGAATTAGTACCATAACGACTTGAAACATAAAATGTGTCTATGTAAGAACCTATATTAGACACAATACTAGCAAAAATAATAATCGAAACACCATTACCTAAACCCTTGTTAGTAACTATACTACCCATCCATATGAGGAAGAATGTTGATCCTAAAAATGTAATAATAGACATGCTATGAAACATTAAAGTACTAGTATAGGAATTCAAAACACCCATATTTACAAGACCTAAGGAAATAAAATATCCCTCAAGAACTGCTAAAACTACTGTCAAGTAATAGGTATAAGTATTTATCTTTGCCAGAGAGTGATTTGTAGATTCTTTCTTAAGTTCTATAAGTCTTGGAATAGTAAGTAAGGATATCTGCATAATGATAGAAGCTGTAACATATGGAACTAAACCAAGTGTAAAAATAGATATACGATTCACACCACCAGTGAACATAGAGATTTGACCTAAAATAGGCTTGAAAGTGTCGACACTCTTTTTAAAAATATCTTCTATTGCTATCATATCTATGCCATAAAGAGGAATATAACATCCGAATCTATAAATAAATATAACAGTGATAGTAATAAAAAACTTACCCAAAATAGACTTAAAAGCCTTTTGATAGAGGTGCTTAGAAGAATTATGCATTAATTATCTTTCCCACAGACTTAGAATATGTAATATTATCACCGAACAAACACTTTAATGAAGTATATTTTTGCGACTTCCTATCTAACAAAATTTTCACACTTTTACATGATTTATCTACAAGTCGGTGATTCTTAAAGTATTCTATACCTATTACTTCATGAGAAGATACATTATGTTTCTTAAAATTTTCTACTATAGAGGAAAAATGTACGATAGACATGTTTTTTCTTTTCTTCTCAAGAAGAGAGGTAAAACCTCTTTTAGGAACTCTCTTATAAAGGGGCATTTGACCACCTTCGAAAGATTTTAGCGTAACACCAGAACGAGATTTTTGTCCTTTATGACCTCTTCCACAAGTCTTGCCTTTTCCAGATCCTATACCTCTGCCAACTCTTTTTCTACTTTTAAAAGCATAAGAATTAAAACGTAAACAGTTTATTTTCATGTTAAAATGATCTCACTAATTTTTAAAGGGTTAAATTATTCTTTTTTTGAAAAAGAAGAGCCTTTTTTACCTCTTCTCGCATGAACTACATATGGTGCTTGTTGATTGGACAAGGCTTTAATAGTTGCTACAACGATATTACTTTTACAAGATGAGTTAAGAGACTTAGCTATTATATCAGAGTAACCAGCTAATTCCAAAACAGTCTTCGCTGCCCCCCCAGCAATAACTCCAGTTCCAGGACGAGCAGATTTAAGAAGAATTTTAGCAGATACATATTTTACCTGAATATCATGATAAATAGTTCTTCCGTCTTTTATAGGTACACGCATTAAAGAAGATCTTGCCCTATCAGATGCTTTTCTTACTGCTTCAGAAAGCTCCTTAGATCTACCTTTACCATATCCTATGCTTCCTTTTTTATCACCAGAAACAACAATAGCAGAAAAAGAAAAAACTCTACCACCTTGGCAAGATTTTGCCACTCTCCTGATACTTATTATTTTATCGGACAAATCCGAAAACCTTGACTCAGAACGCCATGTCATAAAATTTTCCTACAAAAAACACAATTAAAACACCATACCATGCTTACGTGCTGAATCAGCTAAAGAAGCTACTCTTCCATGATACTTGTAATAAGATCTATCCAAATAAACATGAGTTATACCCTTAGCTAAAGCTCTTTCTGCTAAAATCTTTCCCACAAAAGAAGCTTTTTCTAATCCTGTCAACTCTTTATACTTTTGTCTAAATTCTTTCTCTATAGAAGAAGCAAAAGCTAATGTATTACCTTTATAATCATCAATAATCTGAGCATAAATATATTTTGGCGACCTAAAAACAGATAATCTTAAAATAGCACCATGAGACAAACTATCTCTATTAATATAACGCAATTTCCTTCTTAATCTTCCTGCTTTTTTTAACCTTTTAGCTAAAACGGGACTCTTTGACATTATTTTTTGCCTTCCTTCAATATAATATTCTGATTTTGATAACGTATTCCTTTCCCCTTATATCTTTCAACTTTTCTAAAAAACATAATATTAGACGCTATCTGCCCCACACGATGCTTATCACAACCAATAACACTCACATGATTTCTGTTAACTTTTATTTCTATATCTTCAGGTATAGTATATATTACATCGCTATTGTATCCTAAAGAGAGTTTTAAGACATTTTTCTCCACAAAAGCTTTATAACCAACACCATTTATCTCCAAAGTTTTAGTAAAACCATTAGATACTCCATGAATCATGTTCTGTATAATTGATGTATAAGTTCCTACAAACGATTTAGCATTCCTACTAGTAGATGTTATATGAATAAAGAACTCCTTGTCCTTCTTATTTATTTTTACCTGACACTTATTTTTTATAGACAAACTAAGAGAACCCTTAAGACCACTTACGAATATACAAGGTTCTTTAAATTCAACGCTAACAGAGGAATTAAATGGAATAATGCCATTAGAAACACGCGACATAACAAATCCTAGAAAATAGAAAAAATAAGCTCACCACCAACTTTATGGTATCTAGCTTTACGATCAGTAAGAATACCTTTATTTGTTGAAAGAATAGTAGTACCTAGATGATTAAAATAAACAGGAATATTTTTAACAGAACTATATATCCGACAACCAGGCAAAGATATCCTTTTAATATTCAAAAAAGATGGCTCGCCATTATAATATTTTAAAAATACAGTAATATATTTAAAAGAACCACTATAATCAACTTCGTACGAAGAAATATACCCTTCATCTACAAGAACAGACACAACACTCTCAACAAACTTTGATTGCGGCATAATAAAACTTCCACGACGTCTTATACTAGCATTTTTTATGCGACCTACAAAATCTCCTATAGAATCTCTTACCATGTTACCAACTCGCCTTTATAACACCAGGAGTAATGCCAGACAATGCCATTTCTCTCAAAATTATCCTAGAAACACCAAAATGTCTGTAATAACCCCTAGGACGCCCTGTTATTACACATCTATTTCGATATCGTGTATAAGAAGAATTTCTTGGCAAAGCATCTAAAGCAGATTGATACTGAAATCTCTCCTTATATGACAAAGAAACATCTAGAGACTTTTCCTTTAAGACACGCCTTCTTTCTTCGTATCTTTTACACAACTCTAGTCTTTTGTTATTTGTTAAAATAGAACTTTTCTTAGCCATGATATTTCCTACTAATTTTTGAAAGGGAAGTATAACATAGATAGTATATCCTGTACAATACTATTACTAACATCGCCTGATCCTGCATTTGTAAATAAAGTAACATTCATACCCCAAAAAGTACTAACTTTGTTATAGTTAATCTCATGAAAAACTACTTGTTCTTTTATTCCAAAAGAATATCCACCATTACCATCAAACGATCTAGAAGAAAGTCCCTGAAAATCACGAATCCGAGGTAATGCTGCTATTAGCTTGTCTATGAATTCATACATTCTATCATTTCTGAGAGTTACTTTACAACCTATACACATACCTTTTCTCAAATTAAAAACAGCAATTGATTTTTTTGATAAACATTTTACAGGTCTTTGTCCTGTTATTTGAGCAAGTTCATCAAATATAACAGATATCCTCTTTGAATCAGAAGCATGTTTTCCGAAAGATGTACTAACAACAATTTTCGTTAATTTCGGAACACTAAAAGAATTCTTTAAACCGTACTTATTCATCAAAAAAGGTACAACCTCTTGATGATAAATATTTTTTAAATGTGGTGAATAATTATCAGTACCAAAAGACATTTATACATTTTCTCCTGAAGATTTAGAATAACGAACTTTTACACGTTTATCATTGACAGAAACATATCTAAAACCTATTCTACATGGTTTATCAGCCTTTTTGTCAAAAAAAGCCAAATTAGATATATGTATAGGAGCGTACACAGTTTTGATATGTCCTGGATTCTTATCGCTTCTCTTTACATGTTTTGTACGAGAATTTATACCTTTTACTATAGCATAAGAACCCAATCGAATAACTTTTTCTACAATACCTTTTTTACCCTTATCTTTGCCACATATAACATAAATAAGATCATCTTTCTTAATTTTTCTAGCCACTTTACAAAACCTCCTTCGCAAGAGAAACAATCTGCATATAGTTCTTAAATCTAATCTCTCTAGGTATAGACCCAAAAACACGAGAACCAACCATATCTCCATTATCAGATATTAAAACAACGGCATTCTTATCAAAACGCAAAACAGATCCATCAGATCTACATATAGGATATTTAGTCCTCACAATGAGACCTTTAGATACAGATCCTTTCTTTATCTTACTAGAAGGAATTGCACTTTTAATAACAATCACTATTGTTTCACCAACACGAGAAAAAGACTTCTTACTAGAACCACATATACCTATACATTGTGCTAGACGAGCTCCTGAATTATCTGCAATATCGAGAAAAGTACCTTTATATATCATAAAATCACACTAATAAATAACAGTCCAAAACTTTGTTTTTGAAATAGGAGCAACTTCCTTTATCTGAACATAATCACCTTTTTTAAAAGTATTCTGAGGGTCATGAACGTGATATTTAGTTGTTTTCTTAATAATCTTTTTATAAACAGGATGAGATACTGCTCTTGAAACACTTACACATACAGTTTTATCCCGCACATGAGATACCACTAAACCTCTTAATATTTTAGACATTTTCATTCCTCATTCTTTTACTAAGCTCAGTACACATACGAGCAATATTTTTTTTCTCAGAACGAATTTTGGTAAAATCAGAATGAGAAAAAGATTTGTGAGATAGTAATCTTTTTATCTTACACTGAAGATACTCCTTCTCAACGGAATTTTTTCTTTTTTTAATCTCATGTCTCAATTGAAAAACATTATAATCTTCAAACATACTAATACAATGACTTTATACAACGTGATTTAATAGAAAGTTTCGCCGATGCCTTTCGAAGTGCTTCATAGGCAATACTCCAAGAAACACCATCAACCTCAAAGATAACACGACCAGGAGATGTTCTGCATGCCCAATATTCAGGAGATCCCTTACCTTTACCCATTCTCACTTCAATGGGTTTTTGAGAAACAGAAATATCAGGAAATACCTTTACCCAAACCTTATAACCTCTTTTAGATGCTCTCAAATGCCTTACCATCGTAAGGCGAGCAGCCTCTATTTCTCTTGAGTTAAGACGGCCTGAAGACATAGCCTGAAGACCATATGCGCCAAAAGACACGGTATTACCTCTTTTTGATAAAGTAGAAACTCTTCCTTTATGAAATTTTCTGTATTTTGTTTTCTTAGGTTGTAACATTTTGCTCTACACCTTCTTCTTGTTTCATATTTCTTCTTTCCAATACGAGATTAGATATACCTCTATTAATCCATACTTTGACACCTATTACTCCAAAACTCGTAATAGCCTGCGACGAATTATAGTCTATATCATATCTAAGAGTATGTAAAGGAACATTTCCAAAGGAACATTTTTCACTTCTTGCTATTTCAGTTCCACCCAATCTACCAGCTACAATAATCTTACATCCTAAAGCTCCTGATCTTTGAACTGATGAAAGAGATTTTTTCATTACCTTTTTGAAATGAACTCTTTCCACAATACTCTGAGTAATTGTCTTACATATAATACTAGCATCTAAGTTAGGCTGTTTATGCTCTACTAAAGATATCACGATATCACGATTAATAATTCTTTTAAGATCGTTTTGTATTACTTCTAAATCTTTACCTTTTTTACCTATTATAAGACCTGGCTTAGAAGAAGAAATACGAACAGTACAAGCTTTATTAGATCTTTCAATGAAAATTATTGACATATGAGAAGAAGATAGTCTTTTAAGAAGAAACTGTCTTATTTTAAAATCTTCATATAAAAATTTCTTGTAATTAGTTGCCTCAGCAAACCAGTTAGATGACCATGTCTTTGAATAGCCTAATCTAAAGCCTATCGGATTAACTTTTTGACCCATAAGTAGTACTCTCTTCTTTCTTTAAAATAACCGTTATCTGGGAAAATTCCTTTCTTACAATACCTCTCTTTCCTTTATTACAATAATAAAGTCTTTTTAGAGTAATATTTTTGCCAACATAACATTCAGACACATACAATGGCTCATCTTTTGTATTACTCTTAGCATTAGCAATACAAGATAAAAGACATTTACGAATATACATAGAAGACTTCTTTTGAGAAACATGCAAAAGAGAAATAGCTTCAGAAATACTAAGTCCTCTAATCATAGAAGCAACAACATTAACTTTTCTTGGAGACATACGTACCATACGAACGGTGGACTTTGCACACCAATCTTTATTCGCTATATTTTTTGCCATTTATTTTTTCTCTTTTGAACTATGCTTGTAAAAAGTCCGTGTTGGAGAAAATTCTCCTAATTTGTGACCTATCATATCTTCCGTTACAAAAACAGGTATGAACTTCTTCCCATTATGTACAAGAAATGTAATACCAACAAACGAAGGTATTATTGTAGAACGTCGAGACCATGTTTTAATTGGTTTCTTATCAGTGCTATTATGCACAACTTTAACCTTCTTGGCAAGTTTAGCATCAACAAAAGGCACTTTCCATACAGATCTTGGCATATAAAACTCCTAAATTAATTCCTTCTTACATGTCTAGATCGAAATATCATTTTATCAGAATACTTATTTCGTCTTGTCCTTTTACCCTTAGTAGAAATACCCCAAGGAGTACAAGGATGTCTTCCTCCAGAAGATTTACCTTCACCACCTCCATGTGGATGATCAACAGGATTTTTAGCTACTCCACGTACAACAGGTCTAACACCCATATGTCTTTTTCGACCTGCTTTAGCAAGACAAACATTCGATTTATCTACATTAGATACTATTCCTACAGTTGCTCTGCATTCTTCATGAATAAAACGTACTTCATGAGAAGATAGGCGAACTTGAATATAATGTCCATCACTTCCTATAATAACAGCATAAGAACCAGCTGATCGAGTAATTTGGCCACCTTTATCTTTCTTAATCTCAATATTATGAATATTTGTACCAAAAGGTATATATTTAATAGGCATACAATTACCTTTTTTCGGAGGTAATTTCCTATAAGAAGAATAAACTTTATCATGAACATTTATACCATCTGGGGCCACTATATAAGAACAATGATTATTTGCATACCTAATCAAAGCAATAAAAGCGGTTCTATTAGGATCGTACTCAATTCTTTCTACAGAAGCTTCCACAATATCATTATCAGCACACATATAGTTTCTTTTAAAATCAATAGTTCGATAGAGCTTTTTTGAACCTCCTCCATGTCTTCTGCTTACTAAATGACCATAGTTATCACGTCCACCTGTGGATGTCATCCCTTTAGTAAGAAACTTAACGGGTCTTCCTTTATATAAAGAAGATTTATCTACTAAGATAAGACCTCTTCTACCTGGAGATGTTGGTTTAAATATTTTAAGTGCCACAATATACCTCTATTCTATAAAACTAAATTTTTTTAAAACAGACATATGAGATGCATCAAATCGCACTATCGCCTTTTTATAATGAGATCTTTGACCTATGCGTCCTCGAAAATTTTTCTTCTTTCCTCGATATCTCATAGTATTCACAGAAATAGGAGATATACCGTCTAAAAGATTTTTAAATGCTTGTGATATATCAGTTTTTCTCATGTTAAGAGGAACTTTACACACAATACTTGCATTATTTGCAAGTAAATCAGAGGACTTATTGGTAAAAACAATCTCTTTAATAACGTTACTGTGTACAAAATTAGGCATCTAATTTCTCCTTAAACATGTCAAAAGTATTACTATGTAAAATAATAGCATCATGAACGAGTATATCATATGTATTTAATGCAAAGAAAGGAATATAATCAGCATTAGGAATATTTCTTATAGACAAAAGAAAATATTTTTCCTCTTCTGTAGGAAGGGAAAAAAAAAGAGGTTTCTTTATACCTAGAGAAGAAATAAAATTTTGTGCCAAACGTGTAGAAGGATCTTTGAGATAAAAATCCTTTAAAGCATAACAACAATTAGATTTTATTTTACTAGATAAAACGTTCTTTAAAGCAAGTGTCATGATCTTCTTGTTAACATGAATATTAGGATTAATACCACGTGGACCATGAGCTTTACCACCTCCTCGAAAAATATTTACTGACTGAGTACTATGTCTTGCAGCACCTCTTTTCTTCTGAGCATATAATTTCTTGGTACTACAGCGAATTTCAGAACGATTTTTAACATAACCTTTCCTACCCTTACGTTGAAATTGTGTGTATCTCACAACAAAATTAACTATATGGTAGTTATATTGACTAAGAATCAAATTATCCTGAATTTCTAAAGAATTATGTTCGTTTCCTTGAATATCAAATAATTTTATATGCATAAATTTAACCAGCCTTCCTAGCATCTCTAATTTCTAATAAGGAGCCTTTATGGCCAGGAGTTGCTCCCAAAATTGCTAAATAATTTTCTTCAGAAAAAATCTTCAATATTTTCAAGTTCATCATAGTTACTCTTTTATTTCCCATATGACCAGCCATTTTTTTACCTTTAAAAACTCTTCCAGGATCTTGTCTTTGTCCAGTGGAACCGTGAGATCTATGAGAAACAGATACACCGTGGGTAGCACGAAGACCTCTAAAATTATGTCTTTTCATCGAACCAGCAAATCCTTTACCTATGCTTAAACCAGATACATCCACCTTGTCACCTTCATTGAAGTAAGACACATTAATGTCAAGATCTTCAGGCATAGTAAAAGAAGATGTCCGAAAAGATCTAATATGCAGTCTTGGCTCAACGTTATAACACTTAAAATATCCTACAAGAGATTGAGATATTTTTTTAGAAGGCAATCCAAAAGCTACATCCACAAAATCTTTATTGTCAATATTATAGGCACGCACAAAAGTAGAAGATTTAAAAGAAAGAAGAGTTATGGGAAATCTCTCTCCATTATTAATAAAAAAAAAGGAACTCATACCAATCTTTTTACATAAAACAGCAGGCCTTCTCATTATTTATTATTCTCACCCCCTAACTTAATCTCCACACCAATACCAGATGATAAATCTAGTTGCATTAGAGAAGCTATCGTTTGAGAATCAGGGTTAATAATATCAAAAACTCGTTTGTGTACCTGTATTTCAAATTGCTCCCTAGACTTTTTATCTATATGTGGAGAACGTAAAACAGTCATTTTTTTCTTAGAAGTAGGTAGTGGAATAGGACCTTTCACTTTAGCTCCAGATGCTTTCACAGCATCTATTATATCTTTACTCGATTTATCAAGAATCCTATGATCAAAAGCCTTTAAACGGATTCTAATATTATCATTCATTACTTCTCTCCCTACGATATAATCTTAATAACAATACCTTTTCCAACAGTTCTACCCCCTTCACGAACAGCAAAACGAAGTTGCTCTTCCATGGCAATAGGAGAAAGAAGAGTAATAGTAAGATTAATCTGATCACCAGGCATTACCATTTCTATTCCTTCAGGAAGTTCAATTTTACCAGTAACATCTGTGGTACGAAAATAAAATTGAGGACTATAATTGGAAAAAAATGCTGTATGACGACCACCTTCATCTTTCGTTAACACATATACCTCAGCAACAAACTTGCTATAAGGCTTCACAGTATCCTTAGCACAGAGAACCTGTCCTCTAAATACTTCAGTATGAGATATACCACGAAGAAGACATCCCACATTATCACCTGATTCTCCACGATCCATAGCTTTACGAAACATTTCCACACCAGTAACAGTTGTGGTCATTTTCTTGTCAGCAAGACCAACAATATCTGCTTCGTCACCAACTTTTATCATACCTCTTTCAATCCTTCCTGTCACCACAGTACCTCTACCATGTACAGAAAAAACATCCTCTATAGGCAAAAGAAAGGACTTATCATTATCCCTAGTGGGAATAGGTATATAACGATCTATCTCATCAAGAAGCTTCTGAATAGCAGGAATACCATATTCAGATGTATCTCCCTCGAGAGCCTTTAATGCTGAACACGTAATAAATGGAACTTCATCACCAGGATATCCATACTTATCTAATAATTCTCTCACCTCTATTTCTACAAGATCTGTAATCATAGGATCATCCACTTGATCAGCCTTATTTAGAACAACACATAAAGCTGGAACACCTACTTGGCTGGCAAGTAATATATGTTCTCGTGTCTGTGGCATAGGACCTTCCACTGCACTCACAACAAGAATACCTCCATCCATTTGAGCTGCACCTGTAATCATATTCTTGACATAATCAGCATGACCTGGGCAGTCCACATGAGCATAGTGCCTGCTATCTGTTTCATATTCTATGTGAGATGCTGTAATAGTTATTCCTCTCTCCTTCTCCTCAGGAGCTGAATCAATTTCGCTGTAAGAGCGAGCTTCAGCATTACCCTTTTGAGCAAGATATTGAGTAATAGCAGCAGTCAAAGTAGTTTTACCATGATCAACATGCCCTATAGTACCTATATTAGCATGGGGTTTGGTTCTTTCAAATTTCTGTTTTACAGCCATGAGAATCCTCGAAAAAAAATAAAGATAGATATAGTAATAAATTAATTAGTAGAGGGCAATAAATTTTTCATTTCACTTTCTGGAACAATGCTATATCGCTCAAAATGCATAGAAAAAATACCTCTACCCTGTGTGATAGATCTAAGATCTCCAACATATCCAAACATAGAAGATAATGGAACATGACATAAAAGGTTAGAATAAGTAGAATGCAATTCAGAATGAACTATATGTCCTCTTCGAGAATTAATATCACCTATTACATCACCCAAGTATTCCTGGGGCACAGTAATCTCTATCTTCATAATTGGCTCTAATATCTTAGCATTACATAATTTAGATGCTTTTTTAAAAGCGTAATTACCTGCTATCTCAAAAGCAAGAACACTAGAATCAACTTCATGATATGATCCATCTATAAGAATAGCCTTAAAATCTGTAACAGGATATCCACATAATATACCAGAATTAGCAGCCTGCATGACTCCCTTTTCTACGCCAGGAATATATTCTTTAGGAATAGCTCCTCCTACTATTTGTGACTCAAAAACACGACCACCACCACTTTCAAGAGGCTCAAAAATAATTTTTACTGAAGCAAATTGTCCTGCACCACCAGATTGTTTTTTATGAATATAGTCTACTTCTGATCTCTTAGTAAGACACTCTCGGTATGAAACTTGAGGCTTACCTGCTTTTGTTTTAACGGAAAATTCTCTTTTAAGTCTATCTATTATAATATCAAGATGTAATTCACCCATACCACCCAAAATAGTCTGATTAGTTTCTTCATTAAATTCGCAACTAAGTGAAGGATCTTCACTCATAAGTTTAGATAGTGATTTTCCTAACTTATCTCTATCTGATTGTGTTTCTGGTTCCAAGGACATTTTTATCACAGGATCTGGATATTCTATCTTTTCTAAGGTTACAATCCTAGATACATCACATATGGTATCACCAGTTGTAATATCTTTTAATCCAATAATTCCAACAATATCACCACAACATGCAAATGATGATTCTTCTTTATGATTAGAATGCATAAATACAAGACGACCAATGCGTACCTTCTTGTTTTGAGATGGAATATACACAAAATCGCCTGTTCTCAACACACCAGAATAAATACGACAAAATGCCAAACTACCAATAAATTGATCGGATGCTATTTTAAAAATCAAACCAGAAAATGGTTCACCGTCATCTGATATTACTGTAATTTCAGAACCATCTTGTTTTTCAGCCTTAATACTAGGCTTATCTAAAGGAGAAGGAAGATAATCTACAACACTATTCAGTAAAAACTGAATACCCTTATTCTTAAATGCACTACCACATATAACAGGATAAAACTCGGAATTTAAAGTTCCTTTTCTTAAAAGCTTCTTAAGATCTGCAGTAGTAATTACTCCATTCTCCAAATAATTTTCAAGAACATTATTATCAAGCAAAATAATTCTCTCTATCATTTTTAAACGATATTCTTCAGCTTTAGATTTAAGATCATCAGGTATTTCCACAAACTCAAAAGAAGATTTCGAGTCATCACCAGACCATACACATGCTTTCATTTCAATAAGGTCTACAAAACCTCTAAAATGAGATTCTTGACCTACAGGTATTTGTATTGCAAGAGGCTCTGCTCCAAGTCTTTTAGAAATACTATCTATACTTGCATAGAAATCAGCGCCTATTTTGTCCATTTTGTTGACAAAAACAATACGTGGAACAGAATACTTATCTGCCTGTCTCCAAACAGTTTCTGTTTGAGGCTCGACACCAGCATTTGCATCAAGAACAGCTACAGCACCATCTAGTACTCTTAAAGATCTTTCTACTTCTATAGTAAAATCAACATGGCCAGGTGTATCAATAATATTCAATCTATGATCATTCCAATAACATGTTGTTGCTGCCGAAGTAATAGTGATGCCTCTTTCCTTCTCTTGGTCCATCCAATCCATAATAGCAACACCATCATGCACTTCGCCTAATCTATGACTCTTACCAGTATAGTAAAGTATTCTCTCAGTAGTGGTAGTCTTACCTGCATCAATATGAGCCATAATACCAAAATCTCTGTATTTATCTATACTAAACAAACGTGACATATAATCTAATTACCATCTATAATGTGAAAAAGTTCTATTACTTTCAGCCATAGCATGATTGTTTTCTTTAGTCTTCACAGCTTCTCCTTTGTTGTAACTAGCATCTATGATTTCATTGGCTAATCTCTCATAAAAAGTTTTTTCCTTACGGGAAATAGAGGCCTTTTTAATCCATCTAATAGTCAATGTAGTCTTACGCGTTTTAGATACCTCTATAGGCACTTGATACGTACTTCCACCAACTCTTCTACTTCTCACTTCCATAGAGGGAGTAATATTAGAAATAGCATCTTCTAACACTTCTAGGGGTTTTCTAGATGATTTAGAAGCTATAATATCCATAGCTTTATATGTAATTTTACGAGCAACAGACTTTTTACCATCCTTCATAATAGCGTTAATAATTTTAGAAATAAAAACACTATTATATTTATAATCAGCAGGAATAATTCTCTGAGTAAAAGATCGACGACGAGACATAATGAAGAAGTACCTTTTTATAAATTAATTCTTTTTTGTTCCATAGCGAGATCGCGATGACTTTCTATTTTGCACACCTTGGCAATCATAAGCACCACGAACAACAGTATAACGTGAGCCTGGCAAATCAGCTACTCCACCACCACGAACAAGAACAGATGAATTGACTTGATAAGAATGACCTTCACCTGGAATATATGCAATCACAGACTCACCAGTAGATAAAGTAACTCGTAAAACTTTTCTAGCAGCAGAGTTGGGTTTGCGAGGACTAACAACATAAACTTTAGTAGCGATACCTCTCTTTTGAGGGCATTTACGCAAAGCAGGAGTCTTTGTCTTCTTCTTCTTTTGAGTACGTGGATGACGTATTAATTGACTAATCGTTGGCATAAATTATTATTCCTTTTTTCTTAAACAAAATCCTCTTTTTTATTATAAGAAGAAATATTTTTTCTCTTATTTTCTTTTTCAGATCTAAAGTGACGCAAAGCTAAACCTGTCCCAGCAGGTATGAGTCTACCAATAACAACATTCTCTTTCAATCCCTCCAGAAAATCAATCTGTCCACGAATAGCTGCTTGGGCTAAAACACGTGACGTTTCCTGAAAAGATGCTGATGCTATAAAAGATCTAGTTTGTAAAGAAGCCTTTGTAATACCAAAAAGACATGGACGATACTTAACTTTTTTCTTATTTTCCTTTTCAAGATCGATATTAACAAGATTACAATCAACTTTATCATAATGAGAATCCTTGATAAAATTAGAATCTCCTGGATCATATACTTCTACTTTCTGCAACATCTGTCTCAAAATAACTTCAATATGCTTATCATTAATGACAACTCCTTGAAAACGATAAACACTTTGCACTTCTTTAATCATATGATTAGCCAAGTGCTCTATTCCAAGACTATATAAAAGATCTGTTAAATCAATATCTCCATCAACAATAATACTTCCCTTTTCTATATAAGATCCATCACTCACAACAATATGTAAACCCTTTTGTACAATACATACTGTTTCCTCTTCATCACTTTTAATTGTAATTTTTATTTTATCACTAGTAAAAGAACCTCTGTTAATACTAACAATACCAGAAGAACGAGCAATAATAGCAGGAGTTCTTGGTTTTCTCACTTCAAAAATACTGGCAACTTTGGGAAGACCACCTGTAATATCTCTTAAACGAATACTTTCTCCAGAAATTTTTGCTAATACATCCCCACTATTAACAAAATCACCATCTTCTATAGTAAGAATAGAACCAGGGGATAAAATGTAACGAGCACAATAATCATCCAAGGAATCACTTTTTTCCTTCTGCAGAATAACATAGGGCAAGGAAGAAGAATTAAATGAACTTAAAATTACCTTATAATTCAAACCTGTATTGATATCAATATCGCTTTTAACATTTACACCAGGTAAAAAATCACATAATTTAACATACCCAGAGAATTCACTTATGATATGAGTAGAATAGGGATCCCATTCTGCAACACGAGATCCCTGTGAAATAGTAGCACCATGAGGGAAATACACGTGAGAACCATATGGCATTTTTTTTTGTATAAAAAATGCATGACTCTTAGGACATTTTAAAGAGAGATAACCCTTGTGATCAGCAATAACAAATATTCCGTCTTTTCTTTCGATAACTTTTCCTGAAATATCTAACACTAAACCATCTTCTGGACAATCGATAAAGTAATCTTCTGTCACTTTGTCAGCAGCACCACCTGCATGGAATGTTCTCATGGTTAACTGTGTACCAGGCTCTCCTATAGATTGTGCTGCAACAATACCAACTGCCTCACCTTCAAGTACAACAGATCCTTTTGATAAATCTACACCATAGCAAAAAGAACATATCCCCTTATGAGACTGACAAAAAAGAGGTGAACGGATTCTTAAGGTAGAAACATGATTTTTATCAATAATATCCCAATTATTATGGTCTATTAGTGTATTTCTAGATACAAGTACATTACCTGTATCGTCCAAAACGTCATCACACAAAAAACGTCCTAAAGATCTTTCTTTAAGAGTGACAACCATACCAGAGCTATATACAAAAGAAGATATTAGTAAGCCCTCTTGAGTATGACAATCCTTTTCTACGACAACACAATCTTGTGCAACATCCACCAATCTTCTTGTCAAATAACCTGAATTAGCTGTTTTAAGAGCGGTATCAGCAAGACCTTTTCGAGCACCATGTGTAGAATTAAAAAACTCTAAAACAGACAAACCTTCCTTGAAATTAGACACAATAGGAGTCTCAATAATACCACCAGATGGAGTAACCATAAGACCTCTCATACATACAAGCTGACTCATTTGAGATTTTGATCCTCTTGCTCCAGAATCTACCATCATATACAGAGAGTTCATTTCCGAGAACTCTTTATTTTTACTCTTAGAAAACTCACTCATCATATCGCTAACAATAGAATCATTACATTCCGACCAAGTACTTAAAACTCTGTTATATCTTTCCGTCTCTGTGATTAATCCTTCCTCATACTGTTTAACATAGGATTCTACCTTTTTATATGCTTCGTCTATTTTATCCTGTTTATTTTCAGGAATTACCATATCAATTTGACTAAAAGATATACCGGACTGTGTTGCATAAAGAAAACCCAAATCCTTTAAATCATCACACAATTTCGCTGTTTTTTCAGATCCAAAAATAGAATAAACATAGTCAATAATATTAGAAATAATACTCTTATTCAATGTTACTGAAACCATTGTTTCGTTAATAGTGTGGTGACGAGGTAAAATATCAAGAATACGAGCACGCCCAAGTGTAATTTCTATAATATCATCTATCTCAGACCCATCACTTAGTAAACGATTGTAAAAACATCTTACGAGAGTGTGTAAAGAAATAATATCATTCTCATATGCTCTTTCCATTTCATAGAAAGAAGCATATACCTTTTCAGTATTAACAGGTACATTATCAGTAACAGATAAATAATATAAACCAAGTATCATATCCTGTGATGGCACAATAACAGGATAACCATTTGCAGGACTCAATATATTATTAGTTGACATCATTAATATACGAGACTCAACTCTTGCTTCTATTGATAATGGTACATGCACAGCCATTTGATCGCCATCAAAATCTGCATTAAAAGCAGAACATACAAGAGGATGAAGTCTAATGGCGCCACCTTCAACTAACCTTGCTTCAAATGCTTGTATACCCAATCTATGAAGAGTAGGAGCACGATTCAATATAACAGGATGAGAAGAAGTGATTTCTTGTAGAATAGACCATACTTCACTACGACCACTAGAAACGAACTTCTTAGCTTGTTTAATAGTACTAGTAATACCCTTTTTTTCTAGAACAGAATATATAAAAGGCCTAAAAAGCTCCACAGCCATATACTTAGGCAATCCACATTCATGTAACTTAAGCTCTGGACCCACAACAATGACAGATCTACCTGAATAATCTACTCTTTTACCTAGAAGATTTTGTCTAAAACGACCTGACTTTCCTTTTAACATACTTGAGAGAGATTTTAGAGGTCTTTTTCCTGAAGTAGAAAACAAGCGACCCCTTCTTCCATTATCTAAAAGAACATCAACAGCTTCTTGAAGCATTCTTTTTTCATTATTAAGTATAATTTCAGGGGCCTGGAGACGCAATAATTTCTTTAATCTATTGTTTCTATTAATAATTCTTCTATAAAGATCATTAAGATCTGATGTAGCGAATCTTCCACCTTCCAGTGTTACAAGAGGTCTTAAATCAGGAGGTAGCACAGGTAATCTTTTTAACATCATCCATTTAGGTAAATTATTGGAACGAATAAAATCCTGAATTAATGCAAGATGTTTAATGTATTTCTTTCTACGAGTATCTGACGTACATTGATCTATTTTGTTACGCAAAATCCTTCCATCAGCATAGAGATCAATACTTTCTAACATTTCATATATAGCTTCACCACCTATTCCAGTAGTAAAACTATCAGATCCATACTCTTGAATAAGCTCTTGCTCCTCCTCCTCTGACAATAACATTCCTTTCTGTAAAGGAGTAAGACCGCCTTCAATAACAACACGTTTTTCAAAATACAGAACAGATTCCACGCTTTTTAAATTCATCCCCAGCATAGTGGGTATACGTGCGGGAAGTACACGAAGAAACCATACATGAGCAATAGGGATAACAAGATCAATATGACCTATACGTTCTCTTCGAATACGAGAAGATGCTACCTCAACACCACATCTCTCACATATAATACCCTTGTATCTAATTCTCTTATATTTACCACATAAGCACTCGTAATCCTTTGTTGGACCGAATATTTTAGCACAAAAAAGACCATCATATTCTGGCTTTAAAGTTCTATAATTAATAGTTTCAGGACGTGTCACTTCACCAAAGGACCAAGAAAGAACATCTTCGGGACTAGCTAGAGATAGTCTTATTCTGTCAAAATGAGATGATGATGAAAGAGACTCATCTTTTTTTCCATGATTTAACATATTATAATTCTTACTCTCCAAAAAGAAAATCAACCTTAAGTCCTAAGGAATTCATTTCAGCAACCAGAACGTTAAAACTTTCAGGTATACTGGACTCAAAAGCAAGTCCACCACTCACAATGGATTCATAGGCTTTAGCTCGTCCTTTTACATCATCAGACTTAATTGTTAGCATCTCTTGCAAAGTATAAGCTGCGCCATATGCCTCTAAACCCCATACTTCCATTTCTCCAAATCGCTGTCCACCAAATTGAGACTTTCCTCCAAGAGGTTGCTGTGTAATCAAACTATAAGGACCCACAGAACGAGCATGAACTTTATCATCAACTAAATGATTTAACTTCAACATATACTTATATCCCACAGTAATTTTGCGATGAAAGGGCTTTCCTGTTCTTCCGTCATACAATGTTAATTGACCAGAATCATCAAAACCAGCTCTTTTAAGTTCGCTAGATATAGTATCAGAGGATAATTTAGAAAAAACAGGAACAGCATAATGTACGCCATCAAAATTATCTACTATATCATCACTTACAACATTAATATTGTAAATATCTTTAATTTTATCTTTAAAAACATCAAAATTCTTATCATCCAAACACTTTTTGCGAGCTTCATCGAGCATTTTATTAAAACCAAAAACAGCTAATCCTAAATGAGTTTCGAAAATTTGACCAATGTTCATTCTACTAGGCACTCCAAGAGGATTAATAACCATATCTATGGAAGTTCCATCTTCAGTAAAAGGCATATCTTGAATAGGTAGTATATTTGAAATAACACCTTTATTCCCATGTCTACCAGACATCTTATCGCCTATCTTAATTTTTTTCTCTATAGCAACAAATACTTCTACTACATGTAATACACTAAAGGGTAAATCAACCCCATTTTGAATACTTTTGATATCTGATTGTAATGTATTTTGTTGCTCTCTATCCCATCTTATATACTTCTCTTTCATGTCTTTGAAAATTGAATATTCAAAAATATCATGATTCTCGATTATATCAATAATAGAACCACCATCTTGATACATGCTATCTATGCTATCTTTATCTTCATTATACTTTTCAAGAAATAAATCCTCATAACGATTGGTAAATGATTCCTGAAAAATACTGTAAAAAACATTCCTCATAGATTCGTAAAGGCGTTTATTTTGGCTCTTGATATCCTTAAGCTTAGCATTATCAATCAATATAGAACGCTCACTTCTTTGAATATTAGGCTTATTAAGAATATTTATATCAACAACAACACCACTAACACCAAGAGGTACATAAAGAGAAGTATCCTTGACATCAGCTACTTTTTCTCCAAAAATAGAACGTAACAATCTATCTTCAGCAGAAACTGAGTTACTGTTCTTAGGAGTTACACGACCTACTAAAATATCTCCCTCTTTGACATAAGAACCAATAACAACAATACCAGATTCATCCAAATGCTTCAAATTTGCTTCACTCACATTAAAAATATCTCTAGTAATCTCTTCTGGTCCTAGTTTGGTATCTCTTACATGAATATCAAATTTTTTAATATGATATGAGGTAAAAACATCGTCAATAACAAGTCTTTCAGAAACAAGAATAGAATCTTCAAAATTGTATCCATTCCAGGGCATAAAAGCTACTAAAATATTCTTACCTAGAGAAAGTTCTTTCTTATTAGTAGATTGACCTTCTGCAATAATATCTCCTTTTTTTACTCTTTGATTTACATATACAATAGGACTTTCTACAATACAAGTATCTTGATTACTGCGTTCAAAATTTTTCATTACATGATAATCAACAGAAAGATCATCTTCAGATTCAATAAGTATATGAGAAGCATCAACACTCTTGACAATCCCATTACAATTAGAACATAGAACAGAATCAGACTGATAAGCTATTTCTTTTTCTACTCCTGTTCCAACATAAGGTCTCTCAGAATATATCAAAGGTACTGCCTGCCTCTGCATATTCGAACCCATAAGAGCCCTGTTTGCATCATTATTTTGCAAAAAAGGAATAAGAGAAGATGCTACAGATACAAACTGACGCGGAGAAAAATCAATAAAGTCAATACTAATCTTATCAGATGTGACTATATTCCCATTAAACCTACACAATACATGTTCATCTTTAATAAATCCATTTTCATCACACATAGTGTCGGCTTGAGCAATAATATAATCTTTCTCCTCTGATGAGGTAAGAAACACACTATCGTTGGTAACTCTTCCGTCAACAACTTTTAAAAAAGGAGCATTAATAAATCCTTGCTTGTTGACACAAGCATATGTTGCAAGAGAATTGATAAGACCTACATTTGGTCCCTCTGGTGTTTCTATAGGACATATTCTTCCATAATGACTAGGATGCACATCTCTTGTCTCAAACCCTGCTCTATCACGATTCAAACCTCCAGGCCCAAGAGAGGATAAGCGTCTTTTATGCGTAAGAGAAGCCAATGGATTAATTTGATCCATAAATTGAGATAAAGGTGAAAGAGAAAAGAAGTCCTTCACACAAGATGTTAAAGAACGAGAATGAATAATAGAATGAGGAACTGCTGTTGATGCATCATAAGAAGAAATACGATCCTTAAGTATTTTTTCCATTCTTGACAGAGTAACAGATATCTCGTTACCTAAAAGCTCTCCTATTGTTCTTACTCTTCTGTTTGTTAAACTATCAATATCATCTACAACACCCTTACCTCCATGCAAGTCTAAGAGGTATTTTATAACAGACAAAATATCTTCTATATCAATAAGAAAGCTATCCTTTTTATTCGTAAGATACTTATTGAGTTTATCACGACCCATGGAAGAAAGACTATATCTCCAAGGATTAGAAAACAAAGATTCAAAATAAGACTCAGCATACTCATGACCTAAAGGATCCCCAGGTCTTAAGAGGCTATATATGCGCATCAAAGCCATATTTTTACTAAAAGTATTATCTTGATAAAATGTTTCAAAAATACTAAAACGACTATTTTTAGTACTCAATACACTTATTGGAATACCAGAATCATGCAAATGTGTATTACTCTTAAATGTTAAAAAAGCATCCTCATTAAACTTTTGACCAATTTTCATAAGAAGATCTTTTCCATCCGAAGAATAAAGATCATTGCAAATATAAAGGTCATGAAGATCTTCATAATGTACATGTATTTCATACTTATCATTTGATAAATTATCGATACAAATTGGACTATCTTTCACAAACAAAACAGATCCAGATGCATCTAAAATATCATAAGAAGGAATAAAAGAATTCCAATGTGCAATATCGCAAGATGTAGATAAATAATCATTATAGCAACTCATAAAAAAGTAAGAAAAATCACTAAAATAAGATATTAACTCAAACCTACTTAATCCAAAAGCTAATAAAAAAACAGTAGCAAATATCCTTTTTTTCTTATCAAGTCTCACATAGAGACACTTTTTTGAACCAAAAGAAAAATCAATCCAAACTCCTTTATAAGGGATAATTTTCACACAATATTGTTTATACTCAAGTGACTTCTTATCATAGTCACTATCCTCAGTAAAGAAAACGCCTGGAGAACGCTGTAGCTGAGAAACAACAACTCTTCTTACTCCAAAAATAACAAAATCGCCTTTATCTGTCATAAGAGGAATATCACAAAGATGTATTTCTTGCCTTCTAGTATCTACGCACCTTGCTTCATCAAAGACACATTCCTTACTAATGCCATCAGGAGACCATTTATCCACATCAAAAACACGAAGATTCAAAATAATCTTTAAAGAACAAGAATATGTCTGACCTAAACGAATACAAGACTCACTAGAATAAAAAGGATCTTCTAAAATATATCCCTCATACTCTAAAGAAAGTCCATTCGTAACTGATTGTATTGGAAAAAAAGATGGTAATATATTCTGAAGACCAACATCTTGTCTCTTATCAGCATCAACAAACCTTTGTAAAAACAACTCATAGGAATTTTTCTGTAAAGAAGTAAAGTCGACAGAAATATCCTCGACTTTCTTGTCTTTAGAGAAAAAAATTCTATTACAATCTTCATTTATTACCTTCATATTACTTCCTATACAGTATAAAAAATATCTCTAAAAATTATTTAAGCTCAACAACAGCTCCAGATTCTTCCAAAGCAGATTTTATCTCCTCAGCTTCGCTTTTAGAAACATTTTCTTTGAGAACAGAAGGCATTTTTCCAGTTTTTTCTTTTGCTTCCATAAGACTCAGACCTAACACTTTATTAATTGTTTTAATAACAGGTATTTTAGCATCTCCAGTACTAGTCATAACAACACTATAAGATGATTTTTCAGAAGAAGAAGTATCAGCAGAAGAATCTCCAGAAGAAGTTACTGAAGATGACATAGCTACAGGAACAGAAGACACTCCCCATTCATCTTCAATTTTCTTCACAAGATCTATAATCTGTCCTACAGATAGAGAGTTTATTTGATCAAAAATAGTATCAACTTTTTCCATTTTAAAAAAATCCTATATTATTAATTAGTTAAAGAAACGTTCTTTTTATTACTAAGAACGCGTATAAACTTCCTATGTGGCTCCATAAGAACAGAGGCAAGTTTATATTGAGGAGTCAACATCAACTGCAATAAAAATCCCTTCAATTGATGTAAAGAACAGAATTTACTATACATTAAGGCACGTTGCTTATCTATCAAACTACCATCTAAAAAACAACCTGCTATTTCTAATCCTTGACACCTATTCATAATATCACAAAAGACGTGAAGAGTATGTATAGGATCATGAGTAAAAATAAAAAAAGAAGATCCTTTAAAATTCAAATATAAATCCTCAAAGCAATCATTCTCTTTGAAAGAAGAAAGTGCTACACGAGACTTGAAAAATTTAACAATGCAATCCTCACGACGAAATACATTTCTTATATCCTGAAAAACAGAAAAAGGAACACCTTCATGTCTAATAAAAAGTACCGACTTATACTTATCAAGAAGAGACTGATAATCTCGTGCAAGATTGAGTTTATGAATACTTGGCATAAAAAAATAAACCTATATTTAAGACTTTAAAAAACTTATACGATAAGAAGGACTCATTGTGGATTTAATATATATGCTATTTAAAATAGAGTTAATATCACAAGATACTAAAGAATCTAAATATTCGTAAAAAGCAGTAATATTTTCCTTTAAATCGTGAAAAGAGAATGATTTCTTGCCACATGGCACATGTAAAGAACCATACTTTGTCATAGAAAACATCACAGCACCATTTCTAAAAACCTTAATAGAGTCTTTTAAATCATTACATACTGTACCACTAGCAATATTAGGCATTAGCCCTTTAGGTCCAAGTATTTTACCTGCTTTTGCCAACATAGGCATAGCTGATGTGTGAGCAAAAATAATATCATAATTTACTTTTTTCTTATTAATAATATCAGAAACAAAATCAGCAGAACCTACAAAATCAGCACCAAAATTATCCTCAGGAACATTGGTATTATCTGACACAATAGCAGCGAACTTTAGCTTCTTTCCTAATCCTTTGGGAAGAGGAAAAAATCCCTTTATAGATTGTCTTTTCATGAGAAATGATGATGAAAAAGAAAAAATTAATTCTATAGTTTCATCAAATGAAACAGAAGGAGAATCTAGTACACACTGCAAACCACTATCTAAATCGTGTGGACCTTGACCTTTATACTGGTCGCTTTTCAAAAAATTACGCAAACGCTTACTTTTCATAGTCATTAGTCAATTAACTCCAAACCCATAGATTTAGCAGATCCTTCTACAATACTCACACAATCATCCACAGTATATCCTGTGAGATCTTCAAACTTCTTTTCAGCAATTTGATAACATTGTTTCTTTGTAATAGTGCCTGAAGATATACTTCCTGGTTTTTGAGAACCCTTCTCTATTCCCAGCATCTGCTTTATCAAATAAGTTACAGATGGCTTTTTTGTAATAATATTAAAAGTACGATCTTCATAAAATATAATAGTTGTAGGAACAGGAGTTCCCTTAGTTATATCCTTAGTAAGATCATTAAATTTCTTACAGAAATCCATAATATTAATACCTCTCTGCCCCAAAATAGATCCAACGGGAGGAGCTGGTGTTGCAGAAGCAGCAGGAATTGTAAGTTTAGATCTTCCAACAATATCTTTTTTCATTTATTACACACTCTTTATTAAAACACTATCTTTCATATAGATGAAATCTGAGAATAAGATAAATCCACAGGAGTAGATCGACCAAAAATATAAATAGCCACTTTTACTCTCTTATTTTTATAATCACAATACTCTATTGTTCCAGTAAAAGAAGAAAAACACCCATCTATTATTTTAACAGAATCACCCACAGAAAAAACAATTTCTCTCTCCTTCATATCATCACTCTCAGATGTATTCTTTTCAACAATATTTTTATCTATAACTCCAATAATACCTTCCACATCTTTGTCACTCATAGGCAGAGGATAACCACTAGCATCTTTATTTCCTAAAAAATAAGCTACTTTATTGTGTTGCATAACAGTACTATAAGAAAGAGGAGTCATTTTCATACGTGCAATAATATACCCGCTTAAAATTTTCTTTCTACTACCCTTGCCAGACGAACTAACATCCTTAATAAGATCTTGCGGAACTAACATCTCTTCTATTCCATGATCAAAGGGTAGCGACATAATAGAATTTATAACACTCTTTTCACAATTTGACTGAACAGCTATTATATACCAGGATGACATCTTAATACTTTACAAACATAAAAATCATAAAAAATAACCTATGAAAGAAAAACATATATAATCAAAAAAAAGTATCAACAAAGAAAAAATAAGAAGAAGTATCATAACAAAAATAAATGTGTAAAACAATTGTGAAAAAGGCAACCACACAATTTTTCTGAATAAAGATACAAGAGATAAAATAAAAGAAAAAAACTTTAACACAGAAAAATAAAAAACTCCGACTAAAACATTAGAAAACAAAAAACCACTACAAATAAGTTAAGCTAAATAGATAAAAAATACAAGTGATAAAAAATAAATAAAAAGTTAACACAGTAAAAAATAACAGATAGTATCAAAATAAGCTCTCTATCACTCTAAAAATCAGAAAATATTATGAATATTCTAAAAAAAATAACTTCTATAAACCTAAAATAAATACTCTAATTATTAGGCAGAGGTGGAGGGATTCGAACCCCCGACCTTTGGTTTTGGAGACCAATGCTCTACCAACTAAGCTACACCTCTTTACTTCTCTCCCTACGATATAATCTTAATAACAATACCTTTTCCAACAGTTCTACCCCCTTCACGAACAGCAAAACGAAGTTGCTCTTCCATGGCAATAGGAGAAAGAAGAGTAATAGTAAGATTAATCTGATCACCAGGCATTACCATTTCTATTCCTTCAGGAAGTTCAATTTTACCAGTAACATCTGTGGTACGAAAATAAAATTGAGGACTATAATTGGAAAAAAATGCTGTATGACGACCACCTTCATCTTTCGTTAACACATATACCTCAGCAACAAACTTGCTATAAGGCTTCACAGTATCCTTAGCACAGAGAACCTGTCCTCTAAATACTTCAGTATGAGATATACCACGAAGAAGACATCCCACATTATCACCTGATTCTCCACGATCCATAGCTTTACGAAACATTTCCACACCAGTAACAGTTGTGGTCATTTTCTTGTCAGCAAGACCAACAATATCTGCTTCGTCACCAACTTTTATCATACCTCTTTCAATCCTTCCTGTCACCACAGTACCTCTACCATGTACAGAAAAAACATCCTCTATAGGCAAAAGAAAGGACTTATCATTATCCCTAGTGGGAATAGGTATATAACGATCTATCTCATCAAGAAGCTTCTGAATAGCAGGAATACCATATTCAGATGTATCTCCCTCGAGAGCCTTTAATGCTGAACACGTAATAAATGGAACTTCATCACCAGGATATCCATACTTATCTAATAATTCTCTCACCTCTATTTCTACAAGATCTGTAATCATAGGATCATCCACTTGATCAGCCTTATTTAGAACAACACATAAAGCTGGAACACCTACTTGGCTGGCAAGTAATATATGTTCTCGTGTCTGTGGCATAGGACCTTCCACTGCACTCACAACAAGAATACCTCCATCCATTTGAGCTGCACCTGTAATCATATTCTTGACATAATCAGCATGACCTGGGCAGTCCACATGAGCATAGTGCCTGCTATCTGTTTCATATTCTATGTGAGATGCTGTAATAGTTATTCCTCTCTCCTTCTCCTCAGGAGCTGAATCAATTTCGCTGTAAGAGCGAGCTTCAGCATTACCCTTTTGAGCAAGATATTGAGTAATAGCAGCAGTCAAAGTAGTTTTACCATGATCAACATGCCCTATAGTACCTATATTAGCATGGGGTTTGGTTCTTTCAAATTTCTGTTTTACAGCCATGAGAATCCTCGAAAAAAAATAAAGATAGATATAAGGTGATATAGAGAGCGGGTAGCGGGAATCGAACCCGCATATTCAGCTTGGAAGGCTGACACTCTACCATTGAGTTATACCCGCACGTGCAATAAAAATATGGAGAGAGTAGGATTCGAACCTACGTAGAGTTACCTCGACAGATTTACAGTCTGTTGCCTTTAACCACTCGGCCATCTCTCCATAGTAATCTATAGTTTATAACAGAAATAAGTGTAGCTTGAGTTTTTTTATAGTGCAAGAATTAAATTAACATTAACAACTCATGGAGAATATCTATCATAAATAGAATACTGTATGTTTGTTATAATGCTATGATATGTAAATAACAAATTAATGAGGCATACTAAAACTCATGAGTAATAATATAAATGGTAAATTATGGATATGGGGTAAACATGCTGTACATGCTGCTTTAAACAATACAGATAAAACTATCTATATACTACTTATTACACAGAACATGTACACAAAATACACTCACATAATTCATAACAATATTTACAAAGTAGAAATTACTTCAGTACAAAAAATATCTTCTGCCCTACCAGATAATTCTGTACATCAAGGCATAGCAGCCTATGTCGATTTCCCAAAAAGTACATTGCTAGAAAGAATAATACATCATAAAGCACAAGAGTTAAATACAAAAAACTCTGCCTTTGTCATATGTGATAGTATACAAGATAGTCAGAATATCGGATGCATATTCCGATTATGTGCAGCATTTAACGTTCACGGCGTCGTATTAGAAAAAAGAAGATGCGCTACAATTACAGGAATGACAGTAAGAGCATCATCAGGAAGTATCGATTATGTTCCATATACTATTGTTCACAACATCAAACATAGTATTCTTATCTTATATGAAAATGGGTATTCTATTTACTGCCTTAGCACACAAAGTGATAAAAATAGTAATATACAAAAAAAAAAATTTAGCAAAAAAAGCGTATTTGTTATAGGATCTGAATCAAAAGGCATACGCCAAAGCATATTATCCAATAGTATTTGTCACCATATACATATTCCTATATCTCACTGTATGCAAAGCCTCAATGTTGCTTCTGCTCTCTCTATATGTCTTTATCATTACTCTATTCAGGATAATCTTGTTTAAGTCTTTCAATGTATTCCTTATCAATGCGACTGAATAAGTGTATTTTATCCTTGATATCATGAGATGTAATACATGGCAAAGACACCTTATAATCTTTGCAAGGAAAGAAAAAAGAAGATGTATGATGATTCTTGTTATATGGTATACCAAGAGAACAAAAAAATCTTCTTTTTGCTGATGGAATAATTGGTTCAGCAGCATCAATAAAAAGCATCATAAGAATATACACTGTTTCCATAACGTTGAGCCATTGATGATAATCATTTTTCATAGTCCAAGGCTTTTTTTCATTGATATATACATTGCCCATGGTCCATAGCGAAACTGTTAAATCATATATCTCTCTATAACTCATGCTTCTATAAGCATCAATAATACGCTCACGTAAAGATAAGTACTTTTCATATACAACATTATCACACTGATGCAATGATGTTATTTTATATATAGTTTCTCGAGGTGGTTTATTTAAAAGAGCACAAGATCGACTCACAAAATTTCCTAAATTGTTCACAAGGTCACTAGTAATAACATGGTAAAAATCATCCCATGTAAAATTCGAATCCTTACTTTCAGGTACACGTGCAAAAAGATACCATCTCCAATAATCCACAGGAAATATATCAAGAGCATCATTAAGAAAAAGACCTATTTTCTTTGATGTGGAAAACTTTTTTCCACACCATTGAAGCCAGTGAAAGGATTTAATATAACTAGGCAGTCTACATCCTAATTGTGAATTTACTAAAATACTAGGAAAAAGTATAGAATGAAAAAAAATATTATCCTTTCCCATAAATTGATAAATCGATGATGTATCTTCTAAGGATTGATGCCATACATTATGTATCAAATTGTCATCCTCTTTATATTCATTATAAAGAGAAATGTATCCTATAGGAGCATCAAACCACACATAATAAACCTTATTTTCATATCCTTGACGAGGAAATCCATTTATATCTACTACAGGTATTCCCCAATCTAAATCTCGCGTTATACATCTATCATGAATACCATTTTTCAACATATGCGTAGTAACACTATAAGATAAAGAACACAATACATGATGCGAATTGATCCATGTATCAATTTTATCAACGCAGCGAGATAATGCTAAATACAGATGATGTGTTTTCTTTCTCTCTAAATCAACACTTCCACTCAGTACAGAACGAGGATTAATTAGATCTAAAGGAGATAGGATGCTACCACATCCATCACATTGATCACCTCTTGCATCATGAAAGTTACAATGAGGACATATTCCTTCTATATATCTATCAGGTAAAAATCTTCCATCAGAATGAGAAAAAAGATGTTCTGTTTCTTTTTCGTAAATATATCCACTTTTTTCTAAATCAATAGCAAATAACTGCGTCATGGAAGTATTATATACAGAAGAGGAACGCCCAAAAAAGTTCCAAGAAATATCAAATTTTTCAAATATGCTCTTGTTCAACTGATATAAATAAGAGCATAAAGTATATGGTTCTTTTTGTTCTTTTTTAGCAAGGAGACTGATAGGTGTACCATGCTCATCAGAACCACATAGGAATACAACATTATCACCTGATAATCTTCTGTAACGAGCATATATGTCTGCAGGCAGGATTGATCCTACAAAATTACCTAAATGTTTAACTCCATTAACATAAGGCAAGGCAGCAGAAATAAAAATAATTCTAGACATAACATAAAAAAAAAGATATAAAAACTCTTAGTAGTAGAGTATAAGTTTTTTTATCACATATATGCAATAGGCCGACTTAGCTCAGCTGGTAGAGCATCTGTTTTGTAATCAGAATGTCGGGGGTTCGAATCCCTCAGTCGGCACAGTTTCCCCTTTATCATATGAAGTATCATTTTTTCGCCAATAAATCGCCAAAATCACTTGAAGCATTTTCTAAATATCAAGAAAAATACATAAATTACAGCATAGAAGAATCTGATGTATGTATTGTTCTCGGAGGTGATGGAACTTTATTATATTTTATGCACTTGCTATATCAAGGATGTATTAACAAAAAAAAAATTTTAGGAATTAACTGCGGATCTCATGGTGTTATTCTTCATAAAAGAATAGATATTATTGAAGATATTTTAGAAAAAAGTGTGTGTTATACTATTCATCCTCTTGTAGCCCAATATATTGATATTTACAATAATAAGGGATCTCTTATAGCTTTTAATGACATAACACTATTTCGTCAAGAAGGACAAGCAATACTAATAAAAATAATATGTGGAGTAACAAAAAAAGAAATATATGGTGATGGAGTTATTGTATCGACACCTCTAGGTTCTTCTGGTTACTATAGATCCTTAGGTGGCCCACAAATATCTCACTCAACACAAACTCTAGGCATTATGCCTATTAATACTTGCATAAAGAGGGATTGGAAAGGTATAATAGTGTCTCAAGAAGAAGATATTATATGCGAATCTCAGGATACGAATAGAAAATCATCATGCTTTTATGACTATAAAACATTGAGAGATGTTTCTAATATACAAATAAGAATTAAAAAATCCTTTGCATGCGAAATGATGTGTCCAAAGGATACTATGTGATATGCCGTGATAGCTCAGTTGGTTAGAGCGCTTGATTGTGGATCAAGAGGTCCTGGGTTCAAATCCCTGTCACGGTACACTCTTCTATGATTCAACTTATCTATTTTTAACACTCATAACAATTATTACAAATGTATACCTAGATGTAGGCCTATGGAGTAACAACCAAGGGGTATATAATAACTCCCTAAAAAACACTTTTTGTTCATTTTCTTATCATACTTACTTGGAAAGCGAATAGAGTCATTTAATATATGCAAAGACCAGCGATTCTTCAAATTAATTCCTATATTTAGTTGCAAATCTTTATCAGATAAAAAATAATATTTTTTAGTTAAAAACAACCCACCATAAAAATAAAAATAATGCGTCTTACCGTCATTAATAGCCACTTCTTTCTTTTTTAAAAGATAAAAGGAGTCTTGCGGCTGCCAAGAATTATCACTTAATCCATCGTCTATTCCATATGAATTATTATTGTTATCACTAAAACCATCGTCTATTCCATATGAATTATTATTGTTATCACTATGAGAATCACTTAAAGTGTATCTCCCAGAAGGATATCGAGCATATATATCATGCAACATATTCACGTCGCGCTTATTGTAAGCAAAATTAATGGGCTCAGATAAACGATAATCTAATTTCAAAGTATTGAACGTAAAAACACTTTGACCTAATCCAAAAGTTAGATATATACTCTTTGTTTCTTTATTATAAGGAATATAGAATCCAAAAGAAATGTCTTGAAAATTAGTGATAGAAAGTTTTGGACTATTCTGTTTTACAAGAGGATCTAAATTGTGAATGTATACGTTACTAGGTATTTTGTCTAGAAGTTCTTGATTCTCTCTATAAATAAAAATATTTTCAGAATAACTAGTCTTATCTAGAGGAAATGAAACACTAAACATTAATCCAATATTAGAAGAACCTACATGAAAAGAAAATCCATGCAATAAAGTAAAATCCTTATCACCATATGTATGATTAAACAAAGCATCAACAACATACGTATAAGAAGAGTGAATAGTACTTCTTTTTTTGTCGTCAAAGGATAAAGGATAATTCAATCTGTGAGGTGTTTTTTCTCTATTGTGAACATTACGTTTATTTTCAACACTACGTCTTTCTACAGAATCTTTCACTGTAGAATCTTCTTCCTTATATCCATCATGGAAAAAATCCAATCTTGATTCTCGAGAGACAGAATTACCAAAAGAATAATATGGATAAACTAATAAAAAAGGAAGAAAAAAAATGCAATACCTTATTACACTCATAAAATAGTAATATGGTATACAGAAAAACTTAACAAGCTACATGGGAAAAAGGAAGAAAAAACAAAAAAAGAGGAGCTAGTTCTTAACTCCTCTTTTACTTAAATGAATAAAAACATTTACTCATTTCATTGTTATACGATAAAGTATAAATTATTTATCTTGGTGATGCATAAGCTTGATGAGAAGCATATTTCTTAGCAGTTGAAATAGACAAACCTGCAGAAACTGTTCCTACTAAGCTAGGTATTTCGTACTCATCAGTAAATGAAAGCGCAGCATCTAGTGTTTTCATATCAATGACTGGTTTTTGATAGAAAGAATAATCCTCGTTCTTCTTTACAGTATGGAGAAGATCTAGACCTCCAGAGACATATCCACCTACTTTGTCACCAGCAAAGTTAGCTCTTAAAGCAAGACCAACATTAGCATGGTACATATGCAAATCTGAGACTTTACCAGAAGACTTCATATCATCATTAATGTTTCTGGTCGCACTATTACCAGTACCACCAACAGTCATTTTGTTCATTGCATAAAAATTAAGCTTATCAAAATCGTATCTATCGAAACCTAAGCCAGTATTTAATACAACATCAAGCTGCATGTTGTTTTTTTTCCATACACTAAAAGTGTGAGCTAAGCCAAGTCTGAATCTCAAGAGGTTTTTCAACTCTGCATCCTTATCAAAAACTAAAGAAGCAAACTCTTTTTGTTTATCATCATCATCTTCTGACACTACAGCTCTCACTACTTTTGAAAAGAAGTCTTTCTTGTAGTCTCCAACCAGTGTTTCCCCTGTGAAATACACATGTTGTGCAAATCCTTTTCCAATTTTTGTAGGAATGTTCACTTGTAAACCAACAAAGGAAGTAATTTTTTTGTCATCCTGCTTGTTAGAATCTTCATCAAACATCTTATCTTTGTCTAATTCAGAAGTAGAAGTCTTGAATGGTTCATATTGAAAAAGTGATACATGGGGACCGACGAATACATTGTCGCTAGAAGAAGCCTTAGCCACAGTAAATGATGAAAACACCATAAGTGCAAAAGGCAAATAAAAAAGGGGTAGAAAAAGTTTTTTTTTCATTTCAAAATTCCGTTTTAAATATAAAAAGTAATAATTAAATTTTATGTTGTTATTTCCGTTAAATAAACTAAGACTTAAGAAAAAATCATAAATTCCTTTGTATTGTATTATATTAAATTTATTAATGCAAGAAAATTGTATACTTTATCTGTAATTGTCTCGACATTAGATAGAAAATTTTATATCTCAACAAGCAGGTGAAATATTCTTACTAAATGAATATAAATAATATACGATAATAATTAAATTGTAGTTATTTTGTTACAAAATTTCGTTTTTGAAATTTATGCTACTACTAAAAGAAACTAATAGATATACTAAAGGAGAAAATACTCTTATTGTTAATAAATGGTAATGTATCTTTTACATAATGACGAGAATTTTCTGTAAAAATATCCCTTTGTAATGCATGAGCATGACCATATTGAGATTGAGAGAATTTTCTGAGTATCATATCTTTGTGAAAAAGTTTCTTTATCTGTACTGCGTGATGATTAGATTTTCCAGGTAGTATGAGAGCTCTAAACTGCCCACTATCTTTACTTATAGCTCTTATACGTAATTCTCCTTCTTCGTAGACCTCTTCAAAAGTAAACAAAGTAATCTTTCTATCACCACTAGCTAAAAAATCTTCTTCATTCATATAACCACCTCCATGTTTTTCATGAGGAGAAATAATAATACAGTTCAAAACGTGTTCTCGTACCTTGTTAAAGTAGTAATTAGGAGACAAGTCATGACTAAAGTAATCCACCAGAAAGCGTTTATCACAACCACGTGGTGATATAATGTCATGATTGATAAAATCCTCTGCATCAACAATACTTATACTGTAGGTAGATCGATTATAATCCCTTGGATGCGACATGTTGACAACATGATAACCTCTTGTTGAAGCACATTGAATATTACTTATACAATAAACAGGAATCATCTTTTTAATATCTTCATCATTGTACTTTTTGTGAACAAAGGTATAATTTATACTCTTTGTGCTAGGAATAGGAATATGCGCTTCTATAGAAGTAAATACACGCACTCTGTCATTAAAAACTTTATCAAAGGACAAAAAAAATTTACTATTCAAAGAAAGCACATCCATATTATATAAAGATTCATGAATAGTATTATAAGGATAATTAAAGTGAATATTATGATGAAGTAAAGATAGGCCTACCCCATACTTTAGTGCCAAATTTTTCTTTAGTATCAGATCATTTTGTATATGAAAATACATGCTATTAGCATTATGCTGACGAAGTTGGACAAAATTACCTCCTTTTTGTCTCATAAAATCAACCATCTTGTCTCTCGTATTTTCTTGAAAATTCATCTCTTTTGTATACAAGTCTGTATCATAAGTGTTGTCTCTCACTACATTATCTCTCATATACTTTTTTTTATAAAAAGGTCTTGGTAAGTCTTTTCTAAAACGCGCTCTTAAAGAGTTATCAATAACGATTTTATTATTTTCCGAATACACATCATATTCATTATATCGTGATATGTCAGAATAAAATGCAATGTCACCACCAATAACAAACTGATGTTTATTTACAGAAAATGCAATTTCTCCAAATAAGGAGGTGCTACTAAAGTAATCCTTTTTAAAATACAATCGTTTAAATTGTGAAAATTGATTAAGTATTCTATCATTAAGATCAGGATTAAGAGTTATATCATAGACATCATCATGAGAATCTTGATAATTGTTTTTATATATGAATCTCCTAAAGGGAATAATATAACTTCTGATACCTATGCTAGAAAAAAAAGAAAGTGTTTTCTTCTCTCGTATATTATCTAAACTTTCTCTTATATTATCTCCTACGGGCATATTTTGTACAAAAGGTATTATGAAAGGCGTCTGTACAGTTTTATCATGAATAGGAGATGTATCCACATGAACAATATTTTCATGGTTTATATAATGATTTGCACTATTGATAAAATTATGATAGTCGTATTTGCTATAACTCATCTCATAGAAAAAGAAGAAAATATCATATAAACATAAGATCCAAAAAAAGAATTTCCACAAGTAATCATTCCTCTTTGTTACAAATTGTATTATATTAGTATGCGAAAATATCTTTTTTATTAATAAAAAACGTAAAATTTTTAAAAAATAAATATAATATTTTATTCATTATTTACTTATATAATGTATTACACTAATGTCTCATATTGTTAGAAAAGATAAAATGAATAATAACAAAAAAAGAATACAACATGATTTTCGCATGAAGTTAAACGATATTGAGTTCCCTATAAGTACTCTATATGAAATGCTTGAAAACAATTCTCACGATATTGAAGAAATGAAAAACTTTGCATCAATATCATTAAAATCATGCAAAGATCTTTTAGATTTCTTTGACACAGATGTATTACCTGTCATAGAAAAATATAATAAAAACAATGTTTCTCATGACATACCATCTATACATCATGATGACATGACAACAAGAGAAGAACTACAAAACAATGCATGTTTTTCTTCCGATAAAACCCATACTCACATATCACAAGAAAGTAATGAGTGTTTGGTGACAAATGATATGAAAAAAAATAATCATTCTGCCCATGAAAACATTCAGCAAGAACAACAGACACCATATTCACAGGAAAAAGTACATCATGATGACGACATCCAGAATAATTATGATAGTCTAAAATCATATCATGAATCATATCATGGTGATGATAGTAATGAACAGAAAATACAAGATCAAAATAACATACACAATAATATACAACAACAAAATGATGAATATCATACCAAAGAAGATGGATATTCTAAGATAGAAATACCATCACTCTCATCTTTACCTCAACGCACAGATCAAAACACACATCACATCCATAGTAACGCATATCATCATAATGATGAAAAATTATATCAGAAAAATCCCGATGCATCAAAAGAAGAAGAAAAATCAGTTAATTTATCTGCAACACAAAAACAACCAATTGATTCATCCTCTCTCTATTTCAAGAAAAATTCTTCTCATGAAAACACAGATAAGAGCACAGAAAACAATGACGTTACAATTCTGATTGTGGAAGATAATCCAAACAATGCTCTTATTCTTCATTCTATTCTTAATAAAAAAGGATATGTATGCCACGAAGCCTTCAATGCACACGATGGAATGAATTATGTCTTGCACAACACTTATAGCCTCATTCTCATGGATATCGTTCTTCCTGATGATACAGGAATTAATCTCATTAAAAAAATAAGAGAAAGCACAAGTAACAACAATTGTACTACACCTATTATCGTGATAACAGGATTTTGTGATGAGGCATCAGTAGGAAATATTTACTCATCAGGCGCCAATGATCATATAGAAAAACCATATAGAAGAAATCATATTATATCAATGATTGATACATGGGCCTCTTCTGATATAAGTAACACACATCATCCTCTATCTTCTTTTATAAAAATACTTGAAGAACACTCTATTAATGATATCAATGATCACATAAAAATAATTAACCAAATTAAAGCAGGATACCGTGAAATTATGGACTTTATTATCCATGATAAAACGCTGAGAAATAGTGATATAGAAAATATTATTAAAGATACTTTCGTATGGAGCGATAGTAAAAAAAGTCACGCTGTATCCCAATACTTTTTACATGCTTACTGTAAAAAATTTCAAGAATCGGTGTATGATAAACATGAGATTAACAAAATACTTTTCTCTATGCACAAAACCATCATGATTATCAATAAACATATACACAGTAAGTCTCACAATAACGATAAATAAAGACAAGAAAACATTTGTACAACGAGATATTACAATGTGAGCCCGACAGGATTCGAACCTGTGACCTACTGATTAAAAGTCAGTCGCTCTACCAACTGAGCTACGGGCCCCATGACATTTCACAATGTACTAAGCTATACTATAAAACCATTCCTATACGACTAAGATCATCATAAGATTGTTTTGTAATACACTCCCTTAGTACTCTCATAAGAAATTGATAATAGGCTACATTATGCAATGATATTATAGAACCTGCAAGAGTTTCTTTATTTTTTAGTAAATGATGTATGTATGCACGAGAATATTGCGGAAAACATGAAGCATATCTTTCATCGCAAATAATGGGCCTTTCATCGTCTTTATAGCAACTATTTCTTAGTTGGATGGGTTCACCGTTTAATAGCCATGCTTGACCATGTCTTCCTGAACGCGTAGGTATAACACAATCAAACATATCAATGCCTTCAATAACAGCATGAACAATATCAATAGGTTTCCCCACTCCCATGAGATACCTGGGTTTGTCCTGAGGTAAAAACTGTACAGTATGAGATATAGTCGATATCATATCATCATGACCTTCTCCTACAGCAAGTCCTCCAAGAGCAAAACCATCAAAGTTTATACAACTAAGAGATTTTGCTGATCTATATCGTAAATCCTTATAAGTGCCACCTTGAACAATGCCAAAAACCTTTTGGTTATGTATAAAATTGTCCATACTATGAAAGTGATCATAGCATCTTTGACTCCATAATAACGATATTTCCATTGATTCTTTGATTTCTTCATAGGAAGAAGAATGTAAAGCGCAATGATCTAATTGCATAGAAATATCTGATCCTATGCAGATCTTCTGAAACTCCATGCATGAACGTGTAGATATATCTATACAAGAACCATTTCTATAATTTTTAAACAAAATACCATCATCATATATCTTGCTAATAGATCGAAGAGAAAATGATTGATAACCTCCTGAATCTGTAAGAATAGGACATGATACCGACATCATATTATGCAATCCTTTCATTTTTTTTAATATATCCGGACCTGGACTACATAAAAGATGATATGTATTTGCTAAGAGCATTTGTGTATTAACACGTAGAACATCCTCACACCATAAGCCCTTCACGGCTCCTTGAGTAGCAATAACCATAAATGCTGGAGTTTCAACATCTCCTCTAGGAAGATGGAGAATTCCTCTTCTAGCATCTTTATATCTATTAGTAATCTCTAGCATAGTAAAAAAAATAATATATCCCTAAAATATTCAAATAAAATCTTGAAAAAATTGTCATTCTATTTTCTTCATTGATAATGAAATGTATATCTTTATATAAACATATTATATTGTATGTATATTGCGACCATATTAAAAATATTATCAATACAGTAATATACTCATCTTCATGATGACACAAATCCTATATATAGATTATATAACAAGCAATAAAGAAACTATTTTCATATTATGTAAAGAAAATAACGTCTTAATATGTATTGTATCATAGTATAGGAATACAAAGTGAGATATCTTGTCTTATGACAGTGTATTACTTATATAAGCATGAATGAAGCAATAAACACACCTATATAGTATTTATTTACATCAATATAATAAAAAAATTACCATGAGATATCACGTATGCGCTTATAGCACATTTAACACTAATATAAAAATAATTGTTTTTATAAGATCATATACATTATACACACATAAACCTCCCTTTGTATTATCACAGGAAGATGATTATCACGTGTGATACTCTACATAGTAATAGTATTGATAGAATACACATACAAAATAACTCATATTGCTGCATAATTTTTATAATATGTCTTAATTATGTTGTAATCTTACACGTCTTGTGTAGGAAATAATAAACTACAATCTCCATAAGAATAAAATCCGTAATTATACAGAATAGCTTCTTCGTATATGTGCATTGCTCTTGTATAACCTATGAAAGCACAAATCATAATAAAAAGCGTTGATTGAGGAAAATGAAAATTAGTAAAAATCCCATCTACACATTTAAAAATATAAGAAGGATATATAAATATACTCGTAGATTCACAATGACAAGGATATACAATTCCATTAACACAGGAAGATTCCAGGGCTCTTACGGTAGTAGTGCCAACAGCTATAATGCGTCTTTGAGAAAACTTTGCACTATTAATACGCGAGGCTGTTTCATGAGTAATAGAAAAATATTCTTCATGCATAACATGATCCTCAATATTTTCACACCGTAAGGGTAAAAAGGTACCAGCACTCACATGCAGAGTAACAAAGCATATTTCTATACCTTTGTGCATAAGATTATTTATAGTATCACAGGTAAAGTGTAATCCAGCAGTAGGAGCAGCAACAGCTCCAAAATGTTGAGAAAAAACACATTGATAATTATCATAGTCATGTTTTTCTATTTGTCTTCTCTTTAAGATATAGGGGGGCAAAGGCAATACGCCATATATATTAATAAGATCAATAAGCGATACATCATGTGATTGATATCGTAAAACACAAAAGAGAGAACCAACCTCCTCTACAATACAAAAAAAAGAAGAGGAAAAAAATATAGTATCGCCAATTCTTATGTTTTTCTTTTTAGGACATAGAACACTCATCGTATTCTTACGTACATAATGAACAAAGACTTCACAATAAAATTCACATATACTGTGACTTCTTTTTATACGACATGCAAAAAGACGAGCGGATATGACTTTTGTATTATTCAAAACGAGAAGATCGCCTTTGCGCAAAAAAGAATTCAAACAAGAAAAATTACTATGAATAATAGAATCATTACCCTGAGACACAAGCATTTTTGATGTTCCCCTGGGAAGAGGATAAGTACGAATAAGCCTTTCAGGAACATAAAAATCATATGTACTACGTTGCGAGAGTATGGGCATTATCTAGTAAAAAGCTAACTATAGTAGAATCAACTAAATGATTAATATTATTAGAGTACCTTAAAGTATCTCGTACAAGAGTAGAGCTGATGTAACGTAAATGAGGTTTAGATAAAAAAATAACAGAACATATGTGAGGAGCAATATTGTTATTAACATCATAAAGATGATTCTCATAATGGACACTATATGAGGAACGAAGACCTCTAATGGTATGTAAAATATTATTTTCATTCATAAATGCCACAACAGAACGACGCCATGACACAACATTAATGGAGCCATGTAAAAAAGAAGTGGACTTTTTAACAAGATCGCATCTCATATCTAAAGACAACCAATATTTTTTCTCTTGATGAGAACACACAAGAACATCAATTGATGAAAATATACTCAAAGCCTGTTCTATAATATTAACATGACCGATGGTAATAGGGTCAAAAGACCCTGCAAAAACACATTTAGTCATCAGAAATAAATGATTCATCTATGTTTGTGATATACGCTGCTTTGTCATTATCATGAAGACGTACAACACGTACTCCACGAGTTGATCGTCCTGATATACGTATATCTTTAGATGAAGAACGAATAACGTTACCCAATGTTGTCGTTGTCATTATCTCTGATGCATCACAACATGTAAAACTATTGACAAGATTCTCATGCTTATTAATTGAATGACATATAACACCAGAACATCCTCTATTCATGAGACGATACTCAGAAATAAATGTTCTTTTACCATAACCAGTATCGGTCATTGTCAATATAAGGACATTATCTTCGCGCTGTTTCTCTGATATAGCAAAACCAGCTACTACAAAATCGCTACTTTTAAGACGAATACCGGTAACACCTCGGGAATTGCGACCAGAAAAAAGCCTTATACCAGACTCGAGGAAATGGATACTTTTACCCTTTTGTGTAAAAATAGCAATACTATCTCCAAATTCACATAAAAATACAGACACAATACTATCATCTTTGTCAAGACGCATAGCTATTTTTCCTTTTTTATTCACATCTAAAAAATCCTTAATACTATTTTTTCGTACGTAGCCCATTCGAGATACAAAAACAATATTCTGTTTTTCAAAATTAATATCCGATGCAAGAATAACTATGGAAGTAATATGTTCACTTTCGTGTAAAGGAAGAAAATTAGCAATATGCTTACCCTTAGATTGCAAACTGCCTGAATAAATACGCCATGCAGGCATTTTATAAGCTATACCAGAAGAGGAGAAGAAAAGCACATCATCATGAGTAGTCATGACAAAAATAGAAGAAGATTCTTGATTTCTTACCTTTAGCCCAGATCGACCACGGCCACCTCTTTTTTGTAACTTATAGTCAGAAAGAATGGTTCTCTTAATATATCCTGTTTTTGTAATACTAAGAATAATATCTTCTCTAGGGATAAGACTTAGATCATCCGATGATATTGATTCATGAATAATTGCAGTACGCCTAGGGCATACAAAGGCACTATTGAGTTCTTCAAATTCATTCTTCATGATAGAAAAAATGCCCTTTGAAGAATCCAATATAGAAAGAAATTTTTTAATCTCATGTGAAATACTTAAAGCATCCTTCTGTATATCATGTATCCCTAAACGAGTAATCTTGCTAAGTTTAAGTTCAAGTATGGATCTCACTTGCTCTGTAGAAAGTATCACATAATCATCATATATTTTTGTTCTTGGGTCAGAAATAAGATCTATAATAGACATCATTTCTTTAGTGATAGACCATTTTTTTTCACTTAGTACACGTGATGCCAACTCATAGTTATCAGAAGATTGTATAATATCAATTACTTCATCAATATTAGACGCAGCTACAGCTAAAGCAATGAGAATATGACCTTTCTTACGCACTACTTCCAATTGTGACTTCGTGCGTTTCGTAAGAATCTCTTCCCTAAAATCTATAAAACGTCTTAAAATATCGGGAACGGAAAGAATCTTTGGCACTCCATCGGATAGACACAACATAATTACTGAAAAAGAATCCTGTAAAGATGTCATGTTGTACAATTGATTCAAAATAATATCTCCACATGCCCCTTTCTTCATATCAATGACAATACGCATACCCTTTAGATTAGATTCATCTCTGATATTTATAATACCCTCAATACGCTTTTCTTTTACAAGAAAAGCTATCTTTTGAATTAAGACAGCCTTGTTTACTTGATAGGGAAGAGATGTAATAACAATACATTCTCTATCTTTGATAGATTCAATTGTAGCATCTCCACGTACAATAACAGAACCCTTGCCTTCTTTCATGGCGCTTACCATATCCGAAGTATATATAATTGAACCAGCTGTAGGAAAGTCAGGAGCTTTTATATATGATAAAATGTCTTCATCACTAGAATCTGGCTTATCTATTATCGATAAACATGCATTTAAGAGTTCATTAAAATTAAAAGGAGGTATACTCGTTGCCATGCCCACAGCAATACCATTAGCACCATTAACAAGAATATTGGGGAAAGAAGCTGGAAGAACACAAGGTTCAAATTCCGAACCTTCATAATTAGGTTGAAAATCAACAGTGTTATTATGTAAGTCTTTTACAAGCCAGGATGATATTTTATGCATACGCGCTTCAGTGTATCGCATAGCCGCAGGAGGATCTCCATCAACAGATCCAAAATTACCCTGACCTTCAATAAGAGGGAAATTCATAGAAAAATCCTGAGCCATTCGTACAATAGCATCATACACAGCATTTTCTCCGTGAGGATGAAATTTACCAACAACTTCACCTACAATACGCGCAGATTTTTTTGTTTGTTTGTCATGAGTAAAACCAGAATTAAACATAGCATACAAAATACGCCTATGCACAGGCTTTAAACCATCACGCAAATCAGGAAGAGCTCTAGATACTATGACACTCATAGCATAGGATAAATAAGATGTCTCGAGCTCTTTCTCTATCTTAACACGGGAAACACCAGAGGAACTATCAAGAAACGAACTCATAAACACATACCCTTTAAAATGAAATAACTATTCAAAGCAACTAAAACTTCATAATCAAAAAAAACACTCACATATAATCCAAAATAACACTTCTAGAATGGTGGCCAGTCATTGTCAAAACTAAAATCTTCATCGCTATCATTGCTAATACTATCTCGTGCATCTTCTTTAGTATCTTTTTCCGTGAAATGATCACTCCTATCGTTCTCTGATCTAGCGCTATTCAAAATAATCAAATCACGAGCAATGATACAGGTATAATACTTCGTTACACCATTCGTATCTTGATATTTGCTAATATTCAAGCGACCTTCAACATATACTTTAGATCCCTTTACACAATAATTCTGAACATACTTAACGGTACTTTCACTAAAAACACGCACATTGTGCCAATCAGTATGTTGTTTTCTCTCGCTTTCATTGTCGTAACTATAGCTACTAGTTGCAAGAGAAAGAAACACCCATGATTTATCATGTCGAGTCTTCTTAGTCTCAACTGTACCTACATTTCCTATAAGCATAACCTTATTAAGTGATGACATTAGTAGTACCGCCTCTCTCTTCTCTTCGCTATTAAACAATTTAATGTGCCTAAAAAGACACTAGACATTGATATGATCATAATTTAATAAGCAAATTTCGTCAATAAAAAAATGCTATACTTATGAAAATAGATGTATAAACAATATATAGAACACATACAAATTTATTTCCTTTTATTAAATACTTAAGAACATTAACTGTATATTTTGATAATATAACTTTAGATAGCAGCTATAATTACTGTCAAGCACTACGTATACTTGCTTTATATAACAAAAAATGATGATATACTTTGATTTTCACTTATATAAAATATCTATTAAGTATGTTACAATCATTTTATAGATTACATTAAAGGAGTTAAGTTAATGATTGAAATGAAGGATTTACCATATGATAAGAAAGCCCTGGAACCAGTAATATCATCTCAAACTATCGATTATCATTATGGAAAACATCACGTAAATTATTATAATCAACTTATGTCTATGATAGAAAATACAGATCTTTTTCATTATAGTTTAGAAAAAATTATTACATTGTCATGGAATAATCATGAAAAAAAGCCTCTTTTTAACAATGCGGCACAACTATGGAATCATAATTTCTTTTGGTCATCGCTTCAACCATATTCTCACACATCACAACCTAATAACCATATGCTAAAGTTAATTGAATCAGGCTTTTCTTCATATGAAAGATTTATTGAGGTTCTGACGCAGGCGTGTACTACTTTATTTGGTTCAGGTTGGGTCTGGATTATTATAGATAGAGATCATTTATCAATTGAACAAACAGAAAACGCTGTCACACCTTTGGTATACAGTAATAAAAAACCTTTAGCTGTGATTGATGTATGGGAGCATGCTTACTACATCGATTATTTCAATAATAGAAAAGATTATGTTTCAAAATTGATAAATAATTTATTAAATTGGAACTTTATAAACAATAACTTAAACAAATAGTTTCTTTTTTAAATATAATTTAATATAAATTTGTTACTATAGTGTATAATACTTATCAATTAAGTGATACACATGATGGATACAAAAGGTTTAGGCGAAAGACTCTCCGAAATAAGAAGAAAAAAGAAACTCACACAACAGAAGCTGGCAGATATTCTGCAAGTCAGCAGATCTGCTGTTGCATTATGGGAATGCGGTACATCCAGGCCATCAATAGATAACATTGGTAACTTATCTAGTATTCTAGAAATTTCTCCTATGTATCTTATTTTTGGCGAAAAAGAAAACAAGAATATATTTATTTCTGTATATGAAAAAGATTATCATAGTGGAAACAAAACCAACAATTATATTACTATTCCGATTTTCGGAGAAAAGGAATGTCTTTTTTATGTGCAAAAGAGTAATACAAATACCATATGCATTTTCTGTGAAAAAGAAAGAGAGATCTCTTTTATTCCTGAAAAGTTTTATATCTTGTATAGAAAAAAATATAGAATAGTAACTCTATTTAGAGAAAAAGAAGATATCTTCTTTTTATACAATAAAGAACAAAAAACAAGTATTAATAAAAAAGATTATAAGGTAATTGCAAAGATGGTTTTAGAATTACATTTCACTTATTATTAGAAATTCTACTATGTTCTGCGATCAATGGAAGAGTCTATATTTTTCTGCATTTCGTAAAGAAGAGAATTTATGTGAGATACATACTTTTTCATCGTAATAGACTGTTTTGATAAATTTACCATTGATTGCACAAGATATTCGTTATTACAAACATTAAGCATATGTTTCTTAGAAGTTTTATTTGCAAAAAAATCTAACACTAATAAAAAAGAATGCATAAAAGAAGGAGATATTATAATAATATTATTTCGCCTGCACAGATTAAACAGTATATCGTTAGAAACAAGTAAAAAATAGATATAATCAAACTGAACATACATAAAAGTACAAGGAAAACATGGCTCAGAACACATGTAAGGATAGTTAGTTTGTGCAAGAGATTTTACATGAACGACATAACTTTTAATAATTTTGTTATACTTATTTTTAGTAATCGTTGCTGAAACACTGTCCTGAACAGAAGATTTGGCATCAAAAACAAAGAGTATACCACTAGAAGATTTAATAACAAGATCAGGAATACCCTTCTTTCCATTTCTAAAAAAAGAAGACTCAGGCATTCCTTTACACTGCCAAAAATAGTCTACACCCTCACTAAGATGAGAAGAATGTAAAATCTTCTTTAGAGAAATCTCGCAAGCAGAACCCCATTTATTAAAAGAATAGAAACCATCATTTTCGCTACAAGAAAGAGAAACCTTATCAGGAGAAGTCTTTCTATTTCTTTTTAAAAAAAGAAGAAGAATAAAAAGTACAAAAAAAACTAGAAAAAGTATATATTCCATCTTCAACAACATAAAAGGTTGCGGGGGTCGGACTCGAACCGACGACCTTTAGGTTATGAGCCTAATGAGCTACCATCTGCTCTACCCCGCGCAATTTCCTTCACAAAAAAACCAGGCAACGACCTACTCTCCCTTTATCAAGTACCATCGGCGCTGAAGCCCTTCACTATAGAGTTCGGAATGGTGTCTAGTTTTACAACTTCGCTAAAGTCACCTGGATTATTCAAGAAAAAAAATGTCCACATTACCACACATTTTAAGAAAGCCAAACGAGCTATTAGTATTGGTTAGCTAAACACATCACTGTGCTTACACACCCAACCTATCAACGTGGTAGTCTTCCACGGCTCTTCAGGGAAATTTATTTTTGAGACAAGCTTCCTGCTTAGATGCTTTCAGCAGTTATCTCTGCCATACTTAGCTACTCTGCAATGCTGCGGGCGCAACAACAGATACACCATAGGTATGTCCACCTCGGTCCTCTCGTACTAGAGGCAGGTTCTCTCAAATTTCCAAACACCCACGGCAGATAGGGACCGAACTGTCTCGCGACGTTCTAAACCCAGCTCACGTACCGCTTTAATTGGCGAACAGCCAAACCCTTGGGACCTTCTCCAGCCCCAGGATGCGATGAGCCGACATCGAGGTGCCAAACAGCGCCGTCGATATGAACTCTTAGGCGCTATTAGCCTGTTATCCCTGGAGTACCTTTTATTCGTTGAGCGATAGCTTTTCCACACAAAACTACCGGATCACTATGACCGACTTTCGTCTCTGCTCGACTTGTAAGTCTCGCAGTTAAGCAGGCTTATTGCCATTGCACTCTAAAAGACGACTTCCAACCGCCTTGAGCCTACCTTTGTACGCCTCCGTTACTATTTAGGAGGCGACCGCCCCAGTCAAACTAACCACCACGCGCTGTCCTGGCTCTGGATTCACAGAGCGCAGTTAGAAATTAGAAGTGCTAAGAGTGGTATTTCAAGGACGACTCCACAAAAACTAGCGTTTCTGCTTCAAAGTCTCCCACTTATCCTACACATAACAAAACTA